>OW388294.1:57580311-58780311 GCA_936450465.1 Gibbula magus
TTTTGAATTTTTCCAGGACGCCATTTTGTTCTAGCGAGGCACAAAAATATTCCCGCCTGCGGCTGAGTCAAGTGTCAAGTTATCATGCAGTTTTTTTCAAAAAGGTTCCCTGATCTTTCCCTCATTCCTTCCAGATCCCTCACTGTAATATTGCAGTCAAAAGTTTCAATGAATTAAAACAAAAAAATTCAATTCCTTTCATTTGGTTTATCAACAGCTTCCAATATGGCTATGCCCGTAGAGCAGATGAGGCTCCTAAAGGAGTTTACTCAACTCTGCCAAGCAAACTCTGATGTCCTTCATCTGCCAGATCTTCAGTTCTACAGGGACTGGCTCAAAAGGTAAAACTTTTGATAATAGACAGTCTGTGTCCTACCATGCAATTGATGAGCACTCTCAAAATTGTCTGTGACTATAATTAAGTCTCGTTCTTACATTTTACCCCTTGATGTAAGCATTCATCATACCAGGTACCCAATTTTAGTGCTGGGTTTCAAAGATATTGATCATTATGTCATCGTCACTATTGAAACAGTATTTTGACAACTGATCAAGGTAGTTATTTGTTCTTTTGCTTCATTTTGTTCTTGATGGTATATATAGAGATTTATATTCTCATATTTGAGATTTTCTGACCATATGTTGTTTTGTTCTCTCAGCTTGGGGGCTACAATACCAGCTAAGAAAATGAAAACTGAACCACAGCCTGAGGTAAATACTGACAAAACTTGATTTTAAACATGTCCAGAGGTTGGAAAAAAAGATAGTAATTGATCAGGATGCGGTGAATTCGTAGACTGGTTAGTAGATGCAGTGAATTCGCAGACACAGTTGATTCGTAACCGTTGGATTCGTAGAAGTAGTATAGTAATATATCTATATCATGTTATAGACATTATATACAACACCACGCAATTTCCAAATCTTTAGGGTCACTGGGGCGGTCTCCTTGTCTGTGTTGTTAGGTGATTTGATTGTTGTCGGTGTAATTCACAAGATGAAAGTAATGTAATGTAAGTAAATTAGGTTGTCGGCAGATTAAAAACATGATGTTGTGATGAGTTTTGATTGTCAATGACTTACCGTACTTAATCTTTGCCTAAGTCTGCTAATCTCCCATTGGGTAATCTAAATTGGATAATATATTATACTTACCATATTTCTTTATTTATTATACCCCCGCCTTACAGCATAAGCGGGGGTATATAGCGTTCATTCTTTCCGTCCGTCTGTCCGTCAGTCCATCTGTCCGTCTGTCCGTCCGTCCCAAAACTTTGTGCGGAGCAGATCTCCCAAATTATACATGCTAGCATCACCAAACTTCATACACATGTCAACCATGATCCCTAGTTGTGCCTTTTGAGGGTTAGAAGAATTTCTGAATTTAATTTTTTTCGGTTTCCATGGAAACGTGACTCAAAAGTGACTCTTTGAGGAATTCATTTTGTGCGGAGCAGATCTCCAAAACTTTGCATGCTAGCTTCACCAAACTTCATACAAATGTCAACCATGATCCCTAGTTGTGCCTTTTGAGGGTTAGAACTATTTCTGAATTTTGATTTTTGCGGTTTCCATGGAAACGTGACTAAAAAGTGACTCTGTGAGGAAGTCATTTTGTGCAAAGTATATCTCCAAAACTATGCATGCTAGCTTCATCAAACTTGATATACATATCAACCATGATCCCTAGTTGTGCCTTTTGAAGGTTAGAACTATTTCTGAATTTTAATTTTTATGGTTGCCATGGAAATGTGACTAAAAAGTGACTGAGGAAATCATTTTGTGCGGACCCTTTGTCCAACACTATTCATGCTAGCTTCATCAAATTTAATGCGCATATCAACTATGATCCCTAGTTGTGCCTTTGAGAGTTAGAACTTAATTAATTTTCAAATTTATTATTGAACATAGACCTATAGATGTGTCTTTTGCTGATAATGAAATTTGTTGAAGTAAGGGAGAAGCGGGGGTATGTGAGTTATACTCGCTTCTTCACTTGTTTCAAACACAAACATTCTCCAACAAAAAATAACAACACTGAGTATCTGATTGCTTTATTGAAATTCAAAATTATTATACTCTAAGTCTTGTATCTTGTTAGCATTGATATATTTCTATGTCTACGAATCCACTGCTCATCATTCTACGAATCCACCGAAAATTTACGTCTACGAATCGGTCTGGTCTACGAATTCACCTAAAGCCAATTGATCATGTAGTAACAGTGATAAATTTAAAATATGACCTGTAGAGTCCAGGGACTCACTACCACAAGCTCTTGTGAGTCCACGCAGATATAAGTGAGTCCATCAATAAGTAAGCAAATACTAAAAAAAAGGTCTTTCCATATTTATGAGTATTTGATGTAGGACTCAGGAGTAAATTTATCACTGAGCAATAAAGAATTTTGGATTTGAAAAGCTTTTTAGGGAAGATTTATTCATTATCCCATTCTATTGAGTTCATGAATCATAATCTATTGTTAGCCATCACAGGAGGCGCCCTTTGATAGTGATCAGTCACGTGCAGCAAAGAAGTTTGGATTTTAAAATCTTGATGAAAATATTTATTAAAGTTTCCTATCACCAGAGTTCAAAGGGGCAGTAGAAAATTTTTTCGCTCAAATAAGTCTAAATTTATTTGAAAAATAATGTCCTTAATAGTAGAATGCCCTTCTCTCTTCGGAAAATCAAGTTAATAAAATGAGTACATGGTTCTGTAAAGCCATGGGAATCGTTTTTGTATTTCGAAATAATAAATGTGTTCACTATAAAATGGCCGCCATGCAATTTCTTTTCTTTATACACAACATCGTTATTACCACTCAGGATAAATGGTTTGTGTTATAAAATATTTTACCCTAAAGTAAATTTAAATGACAGAAACTATCATTATAAATGGGACATTTTAAAAAATAAATTTTACAAAAAACGTGCTACAGCCCCTTTAATTCATGCATCTAATGTTCAGCCAAAGCAGGAGGCGGCCCCTGAACCAACACCAGCTCCAGCTCCAGCACCAGAGCAGGAAGCAGAACCTGAACCTGAACCTGAAGAAGAGGAACTTGTAGAGAGTGACATAGGTAGCTAGTTTATGTTTGTGAAATCTCCTCTCAGAGTGACTGTCTTTAAGTCTTTTGACATGTAAAAATTGTAGTATGCCCTCTGTCAAATCACTAGTTGTCATTTGGTCATCAATAAAACAACTAGTCCAATCAAATGTTTACATTTTTAAAATGGGTGTCCACTGTCCAGCATCCAACTTTCACATTTTCGACATCTCCTCGATAACTGCTGCACTCAAAAGCTGAAATTTTGTGGGAAGAACTTCGGTACCTAGCACCTGGGGGATCAAAGTTATACATATGGTTCTGACCACCCTCAAATATGAGAACTGTAGACGTTATCCCCAAAATCTTTTCTCTGAAACCTGTATGTATAGGTAGCTCAGATTTTGAGAAAAACATCTTTTTACATGGAGACCCTATTTCATGTCTCTAGCACCAGAAATAAGTAAAACATAGCTTTTTATCCCACCGGTATGAAATACCGTGGGATATAGTCATCACCCTGTCCGTCCGTCCGTAATCATATCGTTTCCGGAGGAGAACTCGAAAACCGTTCATGATATCTTTCTGAAACTTTCCATGTGTATTACCCACCGACTGAAGTGGTGCCTTTTGATTTCTGAAAATTTTATTTTTCGTCGTTTCCATAGAAACTTGTTGAATTTGGACTTTGTTCAGAGACAGTTTCGTTTCCGGAGCACAGCTCCAAAACCGTTCATCATATCTTCCTGAAACTTTGCATGTGTATTACCCGCTAACTGAAGTGGTGCCTTTTGATATTTTCAGATTTCTTAAAAAAAATTTGTTTTTCTTTTCCATAGAAATTTGTTGAATTTGGACTTTGTTCAGAGACAGGTTCGTTTCCGGAGCACAGCTCCAAAACCGTTCATCATATCTTCCTGAAACTTTGCATCTGTAATACCCACTAACTGAAGTGGTGCCTTTTGATATTTTCAGATTTTTTCTGAAAAATTTATTCTTTTCTGTTTCCATATAAACATGAGAGGGATGTTGGTTGTTGTTGATTTTGACTGCTTCTGGAGCAGAAGTCTAAAACCCTTAACATACCTGAAACTCAGCATCTGTAATACCCACTAACTGAAGTACGGTAGTAGATACACAAGTATCTGTCAAAGATGTGTTTTACAAATTTTGTGGAACCGGTGGGATATGTCATCTTCTGATGACTCTTGTTTGTTCTTGATTCTCTCCCAGTTCCTGTATCCTCCTTCAATGTCCTCATAGTTACCCATACTCCATCTCGTCTGGCCTTGTGAATTGTAAGATGACCATAGTGTAACCCTATGCATAGTGTAACCCTATGCATTGGGATATGTTTATTTGGGTACTTAGTCAAGGGCTGTGACAGTGTAGTTATTGCATATTTCAAGCTGCATTTGATGAGACAAAATAATAGAGATCATACCCTTAAAAACTACTTCTTACAATCTTAAACTTATCATGGGGATTACATCACATTGCTAAATTGCACTCATCCATGACATAGTACAAAATAACCCCTAATATTTTATTCTCTCTCAGAACTTGACGAGTCTGGAGTGATAGAGGACAATGATGAGGAGATTCCGGAGTACGCAGACGAGGCTACGGAGATCAGCGAGGAGATGATTGATGTTGCCAATGACAAGCGCAACGATGCCATCGACGCTGCTAACGAAGGTACTCCTTTATATTTATGTTATTTCTTGAATGTCACAAAATGTTCCAGAATAGTCACTTTTTGATCTGTGGCCAGTCCTAGATTATACCATTTCTTAAATCATGTAAGTTGGCTATGCAAAATGGCAGTCTGATTAAAAATAGACCTTGTTCCAAGGAATAAACTTTGAAATATAATGCATCTAGCAGGAATGAATGAATGAATGATTGGTTAACTGAATTGTGTCAGAACACTCTAGCATACAGGCCGTCATCGATGGTTTTGCGAGGAAACCTCCGAATGATATGAGGTTGTATCCCGGAATATGCATTATTTTGGAACTTTTATTTCTCGAAAACGCTCGATTTCAATCAGACTGCTTGGTACTAATAAATTCAACAGCTTCAGTTAACTTTTTCTAGATCATTGTCATCTACCCCTCCTAGGTATAACTCGGTCAGTCTCCATCTGGTTTAAGCCTTGCCGCATTTACTTAATTTTCCTGTTCTAGCATAACAGAGTGCACTGTGAAGTTCAGGTGCAGCGTGTACTACAATAGCTCAGGAAAGTTACAGAAATGCGGCATAGTTTAAATTCGGCAGTAATGGAGACTGGTGCGAAGTATGCCTTGCGGTGGAAGTTGAACCAAAATATAACGAGACAAGGATACTGTTAACCTGCTAAACAATAGTGAAATTATTTGTGTAACTTTCTCTATTTTGTCATTCATTGAAGAATATTTGACATTTTTCTAACAATATTTAGTGTCAGTTTTCTATTATACAAGTAACAATAGTATTCAGGTTAATATTACAAGTCTCAGGTATTCTAGGTATTCAGTTTTATCTTAAAAGAAATATAATACCCGTGCATCTTGTAAATGATTAGAATTAATTACGTACTGTAAATGTATATTTTGTAACAGTAAGAATATGATGGATGTTTTGTAATCTTTTATCACAAAATGATAGTTAAAATAAAATTTACCTGTATTTACCTGTGTAATTATTCTGTTGACAGGTAGACTGGAGGATGCAATCAAACTGTACACAGAAGCAATCAAGAATAACCCAATGTCAGCACTCATGTATGCAAAGAGAGCAAGGTGAGGAAGATAACGATTGTGTGGCTTATTGTCATGTTTATCAGACATACCTTCTCAACCTAATACACCCCCATCGTTGTACGTCCCAAATTAATATCAAAACTTGTAGAATGCAAGAACAGGAAGATTTTCTGGATAACAACTTCTTTAATGTAAAAATACACGACGTTTCAGAGTATATGCTGCATCCTTCATCAGGTGAAATGTGATGAAGGAGTTAGCATATACCTGATGAAGGAGTTAGCATATACTCCAAAACGTCATGTATTTTCACATGAAAGAAGTTGTTATCCAGAAAATCTTCCTGTTCTTGTGTATACAACTTCTAAATGCCCTTCAAAGACTTGTAGAATGTAGCATCACCTTCTCTCTATAAACTTGGAGATTACAGTACCGGGTAAATGAAAAGCAATGTGCATTACTTTGGCATCTGGTCTTTGAACTTAATGAAGTCTTCTAACACTGGAGTGCTCACATACGTCATAGCACCCAACTTCCTTCCCTAAGTCATGCCATTTAGACAGTGAACAAAGGATCATGTTGTATTTCAACTTTACTGTGCAAAGCATAACTTGTGCCAGTCTCAATCACTTGCTAATTTAAGCCTTAACTTTTCTTTGTAGGGAAGTTGAAAAACACAATGCCTTCTCATACTTTTTCACCCTGGATAACAAATTCCTACATCATCGCAATCTTCGAATATAAGTTAGCAAAACGCTCTTAGTAGTTTTAAATCTTATTAAATGGTAGTCATGTTGAGCCTTATCATGTATATTTGTTCAAAATAATTGTTTTCTCATTGCAAATATATGTTAGGAAACTATTACTTTAATGTATTATCAAATTGATAAGAATTCATATTTTAGATGAACAATTTTGTGTGATTGTGACCTCAAATCATACAACTTTTCGTTAAAGTTTTGAATTAAATGAGAATAATCTGATTTGTGTTGGTCATCAAATGTCTTTGTATTTCAAGTATTTGATGGTTTACCTTCCAGTATGTTCATCAAGCTACAAAGGCCCAAGAAGGCAATCCACGACTGTACAAAGGCAGTAGAACTGAACCCTGACTCAGCACAGGGCTACAAGTGGAGGGGCAAGGCTTACAGGTAAGAAGACTTTTAAAGGGACATTTTCTAATGGAAATAAAGAATCTCACAAAATTGCAAAGAAATGTTACCAATTGCAAAACAATCCTCCTTAATCAGTTAAAAGAATGATTATGGATTTAAGGATCAAATTATTAAAAAGTGTTCACACTTAAATGGCTGCTAGCATTTTTTGTTTTATACCTGACACTGTTTGTATGACTACAGATAATAGTGTCGTGTAATGGGCTGTTTTATCCTTTAGTATATATATACACTGCATAAATTTTTATTCTAAATGGCAAATTTGAACATATGAAAAATGCACAAAAAAAACACTCAACAGTGCCTTTAAAATACATTGTTCTTGGTAAGTTTGACATTGGATCAAGATGTCAAAAGTTCAATTCTTGTCAGGGGCTGAGAAAATTGATCTGTGAAGGTGAAATATCCAGTAAGGTATGGGTGAAATGAATAAATTCAGTGCAGTGTCGCCCATGGTTTGCTAGTTCCAACTGTCAGCTGCTGGTTTTGTTCAAATGTATACCAGGATTTTCCCTTGCAAAAATGCGAGCCACTGTGATTTAACTGAAATCTTTCTGATCGCAGCGTTTAATACAAAATCACTTCATTTTAACTCCCCTTTCTTACTCAAGGAGCATGCACTGTTAAATTGCACAAAGCATGTGATTGTTACACTATTGTTTTGAATACTTTAAATTTCAATTGTTTTAAGGACTATTTCATTGTTATAAACAGAAGATTCAACTTAATTTCAGACTTCTCGGCAAATGGGAAGAATCTTATCATGATTTGACGATGGCGTGTAGACTTGATTACGATGATGACAGCAACGCCATGCTTCATGATGTAACACCAAATGTGAGTAGATTTTCTTATTTTTTTACCCAATATATATACTCTCTTGTAGAGAATCGCCACCAATGACTGCAATATTGCCCTAGCGCCATTAATCAAAAACTAACTCAATCTTGTAGAGAAGCTTGCAGTTTGCTCAGATTAAGTACTGTGACTATGTATTCCAGTCCTTTCATCTGTACAAGAGAACTGTAAGTGGGTACCTGGTGCGGATGATTAAGCAACATAAACCTACACTTAGCTACAGCATTGCTTGTAGGATCCCAAAAACTATCGACATCCAATGACCAGCTGCAAATTAACATTTGGCGCATTATTATTTCTAATCAGAAAAAGTCATCTGAAATTTTTCACTAGTAAAATGAAAATACTTTCACACTCTATGTTTCTTGTAGAAGAAAGTCGACTTGGAACTTACTAAATAATAAAGCAATATATATTAGAGGAAACGTTTACTTGGTTACTACATGCTATATAAACTTAGTCATATTATATTTACCACATTACCAGGAACTGACGATAAACTGACAATCACATCTGTCATTGCTGCATATATTCTCGGATGTTTGTTAATGAATATTCATATGCAGTGATAATAAGTCAATTTGTGTAGTCGCTTTCAATACTAGAATATTATGCTGAAAGCACTAAAGCTCACCACCATCACCAGGTCCCCAGTTTACAGCTGGGTTAAAGTCCTTCAATTAGCTGCAATGCAGTAAGGTTTGGATGCAATGCTACACTGAATTTCAGCATAGTATCACCTATTGTTCTCTAGTTCCAGCCTATGCTCGCAGGTTTCACAGCAAGGCATAGCCACATGGAATTGTGGGCTTTCTCCCTGTCATAATACTAGCAGCCGTGATTTAAGTGAAATACTCTTGAAAGTGGCGTTAAACCCCAACTCACCTCACCTCAATTACCTGCATCAAAATGTTGATGCCTAGAAAGTCTGTGAAACTTCAGAGGCACAATTTGAATAAAGTCTTAGGTGACACCACAAGGTTCAGAACTCAAGTCTCAGCTTGGCAGTGAATCAAATTTTCAAAAACTCTCGTGAAATGGATCACCTGTCTAGCATAAACCATGCCCATTATTGCTGAACTTCACTAATATCTGTCTCCCGAGTTGTGCACAGGACCAACTTGTCACCAAACACAATTGGTCTGCCACTGACATTTAGCTTGTGGAGATTGACTTGCCATTGCAATATGCAAACAGAGCCTAAAACAAACTGCTGTAACTCAATGCTTTAGCACAATCAATCTTTTATTGTTGTTACACAATCATACAATAAGAATTAATCTACATGTGATTTTTCTTCTATCCAACCTCTTGCAACACATATGATTCTCTTGTAGTTTGTAACCTGTAACTTGCAAGCACACTCACAGTAAGCACATATATAACATCCCGATAATTCACTCATACTCTACACGGTTTAACTTCAATATCCAATATTCACAAATCTTTGCACTATCTGACAATTGAGTCGCGTTCGGACGACTACAAGATACAAAATTGCTACTCAAACTCCTCTGCAAGTCAAAACTCGCCCCAGTCTATATCAGGGACTTTTCATAGTCTTGCTGCACTTTATCAGTTTTTCCATACCAGTGTAACAGCATGATAAACCTTGAGTTGGTAGTTCAAGCAGAATCTGTGGCACAGAAAGGCAAAGAATTACAGTGAGGCTTTGTTTGCCAGTGATAAAGAGACTGGCATGAGTTATGCCTTGCTGGGGAAGTTTGTTGGTTCCAGGTAGACAGCATCACATTTAATACCCGCAATTAACCCCTTAGTCCTGCAACAAATACTCATAAAATTTGAAAAGGACTCCCACATATTTAAGCTGTGAGTCCCTGAACTCAGAGGGGTTTTATGTAGAATTTGCTTACTTATTGAGGGACTCACTTATATCTGCTGGGACTCACAATAGCTTTAGGTAGCGAGTTCCTGGACTCTGCGGGTCATATCTGTAAATTTATCACTGAACTATGATCAAATGTAATTTGTTAATTTTTCATAAGAAAAGAGTTACTGTGTTTTAGAACCTAATTTACAGTAATTTGTTCTTGATAATAACATGTGACTAAAAACTCAATATTCTCATAAGAAAAGAGTTATTGTGTTTTAGAACCTAAGTTACAGTCAGAAAAGAGTTATTGTGTTTTAGAACCAAATTTTCAGTAATTTGTTCTTGATAATAACATGTGACTAAAAACTCAATATTCTCATAAGAAAAGAGTTATTGTGTTTTAGAACCTAAGTTACAGTCAGAAAAGAGTTATTGTGTTTTAGAACCTAATTTACAGTAATTTGTTCTTGAAAATAACATGTGACTAAAAACTCAATATCTAAGCATCCTAGTTGTATATTTTAGCCTCACAACTGAAGAATTGATTGCTAAATCGTACACATTTGATGTAAGATTAAACAAAATGGGTCGGTATAGGGGTCAGGGAACCAGGTAGAGAATTTGGAAGCATCAACCTTTGACCACTTCCCAATGCAAGGCATAATTCTGCCATTCTCCATCACTGGCTGATTTAGGCCTTGCAGTATATCCTTAAGGTTTCCGTTCTAGGAATTCAGAGCCCACTATGAATTTCAGGTGCAGCAATCCACTACCTTAGCACAGAAAAGCAAGGAAAATACTGCAAGACTTAAATCAGCCAGTAATGGAGACTGGCAAGAGTTATGCCTTGTGTTTGGAAGTTGGCCTTTGAATGGAAATTAAGTATATAACATTCTGATTGTCTAGAAAATATATCTAGAGTTGTAGGTCATTAGAGCTATCTATTACTTATACTAAACAATAAAAGACTTAAATGACACTATAAGGAAATTACCTGTAGACACAAAATTGACACAAACTAGGGATGGTTCTGACAAGTATTTGGGGATATTATCCACCTGAAAATGAAATATCCACTTATAAATATTGACAGGGAGAGATAATCCAATTGACTAACTGTGCATACATCCTGTCCAATATTTAGAAATATCTTTTGACATTTTCTGATTGTGTAAGCAAAGGAAGAAATCATCTCCCATGAACCAAGGCAATCCCTACGAAAACAAGTCAATGGGAAAATTTCAAGTTGTATCCATATGTGAAATCAAATGGTCATGTGACCTCAATGATAAGCAAAAAATACTGCAGTGTATAATGATATTCTTAAGATGATGGTGATAAATCCACTGAACCGTTACAAAAAGAAAGAAGTACAAATTGTATAAAAAAAATTGAAAATATCTCTGCATAAAGATTTTACAGAATGATAAATAAAAGTGCAATTCCCTGTGCTGTCGAGATCAAAACTTTGGCCAGAGAGAGCAAAAATTAAAATAACAAATGGAATGCAAAATGAAAAAAATATTGTGCCTTGGTCAAATATAATTTGTACAACATGCTTTCATGTACTTCTTCATAAATAATCATGAAATAAAAATAGTGGTATTTTGTACACATAAAACATGATATTTTACTTGGGGGGGGGGGGGGGGGGGGACGGAACCAAAATATTATTTATGAATTTACAAACTATAAGCTGTCAACATAACATAACTGTAAGTTCTCAAAGTGAGTGAAATATACAAATATACAATATTCAGGGGTTCAATTCTCTTTCTAACATGCCATTTGCCTTCATGTCGAGTGACAAGGTTGTGTTCTTTTTCTTACTCTTTTCCATAAAGAGCAGTAGTGATTTGCAGTATATTAGATTGATTTTAGACTTAATGATACAAATATTGACAAATAATTAATTATCAATGGTTAGATGTCAACGGATAAATTAGTGTAAGTAAACATTTACGGTAAGCCTCTGCAATATTGATTGAACAGCTGAAAGTTAAATCAAAAGTTTCATAAAATTTTAAAATATGTTCCTTAAATCATGCCTCATATTTAAGTAACATATAATACTGTTTTTAAAACAAACAAATTTTGTCATTTTGGAAGCAATAATATCAAAAGCGCGGTCAATAAATAACAGCCAGCCATTATGACAATAAAAACATCTTAAAATTATCACAAAGCTCTGGTTATTACCAACAACTTTAAGGTTTCTTGCAACTGTCCCTCTGGCAAGTATCCGGCTTGAGTGATTCAAGAAGTTTCGGAAGCTTGTTGTTTATTGCTTGTTCGAGGAGAGTCAACGAACAGTCTGAGATCCAAGGACAGTAAGAGCTGAGAGGCTTAAAGAGGTCTAGCGGATTTATCGAGAAAAACTCCTGGTACTGGCCAGCACTCGGCAGATCGTGTCGACTTATATCCTTGTACGAAAGAAGGCTTTTGAAGATGAAGAAGGAATCAGGATCAGCAAGGATATTATTGAGAAGATCGTCATTATTCCCGAAAATTACTCCTTTATTTTTGTTGAACACACTGATGTACTTGTCCACTATAAGTGAATGAAGTCTGACATAGAACGCATGTCTGCGTATAAAGGAGATCTTGTTTTCAAGATGGTTTTGCATGGCTTGGTTGAGGTCATTGAGCAGGGCAAGCTCCTCGTTGTAGAAGAGCTCCCCCATGGTGTGTTTCTTGTAGTTGCTGGACCAGAAGGAACCAACGTAGACTCGGGGCGGCTCCACAACGTTGACGAGAGGAGCCAGGCTCCAGAACAAGGCTCCATAAACCCGCATGAGTTCCTGGGAGGTGACTGTGTCCGCTTTGTTCAGGATGAGACGAAGTTTGGCTTCATGACCTTTGAGCTGTTTGAACAAGATGGCGAGTTCAGAACCGACATCGAGCTTTGTGGGGTCGAAAACGAGAAAGATGAGGTCAGCTCTGTCGATGAACCACTGACAAACTTCGTTGAACGGGTAGCCACGCTGTTGTTGTTTCTTGTTCTCAATAATACCGGGAGTGTCCACGATAGAAACCTTCTGGAGCAGTTTGGAAGGGAACTGTATTCCTTGGAGTCTCTCGGTGAAGCCCTGCAGAAAAGTTGAAATTGGAAATTAATCTTGATTAATGAAAGTATAATTAAGACTTGAAGTAATGGTGAATTATTTGACTTTCAATACTCCAAAATTTGGGAAAATTCTTAATACCATAGTAAGAAGGTGTATAAAAGTTACTGTTCATGATCATTGCTAGTTTATGATCATGCTTGTATCGTGAATACACAGAAATGAGCTCAGTTTACCTAAAGGATTAATTGAATAAAACGCAGCAGTATGACAATATTTACTCAAATGTCAAATGAAATATGAACCCACCAGTCCAAACTTCTGGAGAGGAGAGAAGTGTTTTGTTTTATCAGTAACGAGCTCCATTCCCTTGATAGTACGATATTGAGCTCCATCCAGAAGTACTGTGAAGTCACTGGTCGTCGGCTCAGCTCCTGGAACAAGTGAAAACATTGCATCCTTTCCCTATATAAGCAAGTTATCATTAGGTACATATCTTGAGACATAGATAATTTGGATACTTATATGGCCCTGAACTCCCCACAAGGTGCTCATGGCGCAAAGCAGACTGGGTGGATATAACTGTAGCATGAACAGTGAATAAAACATTACACTATTGTTGAGTGAGCTACCATCACTTTTGTGCTTTATGAATGAAGGCACTGTCCAACTTAACAGGGACAGTATGTTGTAACGTGGATTCATGTATGTCAAACGTGAGAAATGGTGTTATATTACTGAGAAGTAGGGACAGTTGCTGAAAATAGTGACAATATAAAGGTGAAAGTCACAATTTATAAAATAGAAAATACTCAATGGCCCTTTAACCAGCCCCAGACTGAACCAACAAAGTTACACTTTCAACTGAGTTCGTCTAAAGCTTATTTTATGAATACACAGATAAAACAATATGGGTAATAAACGATTGGGCATGAGTTCACCTGTCAGTGTTTTGTGGGACAACCATGACCATGTAGATATTTACAAAATTACACTTTTGGGCTTGAGACTTTTGGCCTTTCACTGTTCATGTTAAAGAGCCATCAAGGATGTTGATGAACATGTAGGAAAATTGCCAAAAATCTATCTCCGTGAAATATATACACTTAATTTTTCCCAAATTTATTCGACCCAAAATAAGCCGAGAAATTGCACTACAGGTAATTAGTAAAGGTGTTTTCCAGACTAAATATAGATCCAGTCTATTATTTTCAAGCGCAAAGCATTGTGGTCTAACTCACACACTGTAATAATAATAATAATAATAATAGGCATTTTATATAGCGCCTTTCCACGTCACAAGGATATGCTCAAAGCGCTTGTATACAAAGACACGAAAGAATAACAAAGTTTGTTAGCAATGAAAGAAATTGAAATATATAATGTTTGGCGGTTATTTATTTACCATTTCATTTAATTATGTATTTGCTACAGAAATTGGAATAATTGTTATACCCAACTAGGTATTTTGCTAGAATTTTATAATTAATGAGAGTAAAAATTTGCTGGTCTTATCTCAATAAGAAGTACATTAAACAGGCCATAATTTGTATATTCTCAGGACATTTAGAAACATTGTTTATAAAGCAATCGTCACATTCAGTAATGTGTGACAAGGGTAACTTGCAAAAGAAGCACGTGCAGCACATGGGTTGTTATGGCGACTTGCGCATGAGACGAGCCTTCACGCTTTGGAAGCGTTTGCTGTTGTGTAGTACGTTTTACGCAATAAAGGGGATTCTGTTTATATGATGTCAGATACCCTTAGCGCGCTACTTGAAGGGGTACTTATCTTTGAAACCAAATTTCATTACATTGTCGTGATATGAAAATTATTTATCACATGTCATGTTGTAGATAAAAGATTTCTCAGGGGATTGACAAAAAAAATTTGTATTTGAAACACTAACATCCTTGATGGCTCTTTAAGGTTTGTCTTTCACTATTCATTTCAGTCATGTTGACATGAACTTAAATCTGTTAATACAACAGACTGAATGATAAGATAATAGACTGATGAGCTGAACAATCCAACAAGGTCACGATGACACCACAAGATACCATGTCTCCAACATGAATCAGAAAATAACATGTCTATACATGCATGTGAAAAAATTATATATTCATAACTTTTTTAATTTCACCAAACCAGGAAGGTGTGAATAAAGATATCTGACAGGAAAAGTTGTACTTCTCCCCTAAAAAACACAGGAGGAAAAATAATTGATACTTAAGCTGTTGAATAAATTTGTGGCACCCTATTGTGAGTGGCCTATGGCTAAGGAAAGGATATCCTGGAAAATTCTTGGTTCACAGATTAAAGGGGCAGTAGCACGTTTTTTCGCTGAAATAAGTTATGAAATGTATTTGGAAAAAAATGTCACCAATAGTAAAAGACCCTTCTCTCTTCGTAAAATCAAGTTAAAAATGAGTGTACATGGTTCCGTAAGGCATGGGAATCGTTTTTGTCATTCGAAATAATAAAATGTGTTCATAATAAAATGGCCGCCATGCAATTTTTGCTTTAAATGCAATACCGTTATTACCACTAAGGATAATTTGTTTGTATAATAAGATGTTTTACCCTTTAAAGTAAACATAAATGACATAAGCTATCAATATAAATAGGAAATTTGAAAAAATAAAATTGCCCTTTTAAGGGTTCACATTGTACCTGTGTGGAGTTTCTCGTGGGAGGACTCCTTGTCCAGCAGGTAGTTGATCATGGTGGACTTGCCCACGCTCCATGGACCCAGGAACAGCACCATGGGCTTCGCAAATATCTCACCCTCTACAAACACATGTAACATTATCATTTACATGCCCACCATTCAAGAATTTGAATCAAAGTACAAGAATAGTTTCCAGGATGTTTTATCAACAAGCAGTGTTGTTCCTAGGTGATATGCTGAGGGGGTCATTTTGGCCATTTCTGAACAAGTGGGGACCCTTTGCAATGGTAAAAGTATCCTAC
The DNA here is from genome assembly GCA_936450465.1 of Gibbula magus. NCBI lineage: Eukaryota > Metazoa > Mollusca > Gastropoda > Trochida > Trochidae > Gibbula > Gibbula magus. The sequence continues at coordinate 57,596,011 of OW388294.1, forward strand.
TTCTCCAAATTTTAAGGGACACCAAGCCAAAAAGGTGGGCAAATGTCCCCAGGACCCCCTCTAGGAACAACACTGAACAACTATATGCTACACAATAATGTGTTGGTATAATACGTCACCTGATATAGCATCTCTGTTGAGGTCGGAGAACCTGTAGGCATCTTCGAGAGGTTTGACGTCGTTGTTGTAGATCTCCAACAGGCTCTTCAGGGCTACTTTGATCTTGTTGCCTGCAATATAGATGCGACTTCTCAGTTGTAGGAACTGTTAGTCCAAAGGGCTCATCAGAATATAGAGGCAACAATCTTGTAGATGTGTTTGGCTATCTGAAATGGCTGTCAATTGTTTCCAAAGGGGGAACTGATTCTGACACCCACCCTCTACTACTGAAAAATACTGAATGTTCCGAAAACTGACCTTGTGATGTGGAAGCTGTGATTGGCTTGTCCAGCTGTAGGATCTGGTCGATGTGTTCATGGCTCTTGTTTAGACGTCCGTTGTCTGATGCTGCTTTAACATCTACCGGTAATCCTTCGAAATCTGGTACATGTGCTGTTGTTTCCTTACTTGGACCTGTGTCAGTGATGATTGATTTGGCTATTAAACTCATCAAAAGTTGAATCTCATTTTGAATAGCTACATCACTGTTTTTAGTGACCTAATATCTTTTCCATATTCCAATGAAACAAGGTGTTTGTTAAACAGTGATGCCCGAGGTAAGCATGGGTTGAAAAATAAATTATCAATGAGTTTCAATGTGAATGAGTATAGTTTGGTGTCAATGGTGTTTAGCATTGACCACTGAAAAGTTGAGGGAGAATTCAACATGCGACAAGGTCAAACTTTTTCGTAAAATATTATGACCTCATCCGAATGGTATCATCACAGTGGATAGTACTGGATACACATATGGATACTAACGGCCTATCACTGGATACACTATCACTGGATACACTATCACTGGATACACTATCACTGGATACACTACACTATCACTGGATACACTATCACTGGATACACTACACTATCACTGGATACACTATCACTGGATACTATCACTGGATACACTATCACTGGATACACTATCACTGGATACGCTATCACTGGATACACTACACTATCACTGGATACACTATCACTGGATACACTATCACTGGATACACTATCACTGGATACACTATCACTGGATACACTATCACTGGATACACTACACTATCACTGGCCACTGAAAAGCTATGACCAAGGTCAAAATATTTTGTAAATGGTTCCTGTACCAAGGTCAAAGTAAAAGATTAGGACCTATTTTCAAACACAAACTTAAAAACAATATAATAAATCCTGTTTCCAGTTTCTTAGCATATTCTCATTTTGAACATAACTTCCACTTTATTAATATATTCTGACTAGTATGTTATGAAGTATGAACAGGAATGTATACACTTGCCTGAACTTCTTTATTAATATCCGAACCACCTGATGAGAATTAGATCAAGTCCAGACAGATTATACCAACAGACTACAGGAAATTCTTAGTTTATACAGGTGCAATATACACCTAACAGGAACTGTGTGCTGTATTGAAAGTAGCCAGTCTTATGCTTGCTGATTATGCGCAAAGATGTAACAAAAACATAAGTTCTAAAATTAATCCTTTTTCTGCAGACTCAACAAACATTTAAATCATTCTTTTGACAGAAAGAATTTTCTTGAAGACAATGTTTTTTTTCTCATTGATTTTGATATTGATAACATGTTGCTCATTTATAACCACTTACTACCATCATACAATAAAATTGTAATCAATTGTTGAATGTTGAGACAGCTTTAATCCAGCATTCACATAAACCTTTAACCACTCGGTACCGGTACTTAAAAAAGTCTTTGATTAACATGAAATATCTATAGAATGTATAATAACTTTCCAAATGAATTTCTATGTTAACCCATTAACTTGCCAATATGTTCGCTATTTAGACTAAATTCAATATCCAAGTTATGGGTCAGTGAATAAGAGAATTATGCATTCTTTTCCACTCTTATATTATTGACTACTGGTAACCACATGTTGAATCATGATAACATGTTCTTAAAGGTGATATGGAATCGATATGTATGTAATGCAGTGCAGAATCCTTGGTTCTGTACATTAAGTTTCATGAGGCCAGGCAAACAAACTTTTAGACAGGAGAGACCCCAAATTCATACCCCAAATTCAAACCGGAGACCTTCAGACAGTCAGAATAGGTTTTATGTAGGTTTTTGACACTTAACTTAAAATAATGTTATAGAAATAAGTAATGTATGACCATTGAACATCTGGCAAAATTGGGGGTGGGCTATAACCTGAGAATAACCCCAACCAGGACACCCTCTGAAATAGGGAGGTACATAGAATACGGTACATAAAAATATGGTATGCTGTACAAATAGAAAATACACTCAGATTCTTGGTGTACTTATGTAGTTGTGAACTGTTTCAAGCCAAGTCTTTAGACAAATAATGTTGCAGTCTGTCAACTTTCTCAGTCAGACCTTTCATTGATCTAATAACAGATGGTATGGTGATAAAGTCCTTGAAGGTTATCTGTATCTTATTTCTTGGCATATAATTTTACTGAAAAAAAGAGCTTTTTGCCGGTCACTTCACTTTTCAAACAAATACATCTAAGGAACACTAGTGATTCATTGAAGAATTGGCACATTGCCAATACCTGTACTGAATGTAGTTAGTCATCAACCCTTGCTTTACAATAGACTCATCAATTTTCCTTGACAGTGGTAAAATCCATATGTAACAGAGGGGAAGCAGGTTGTTCCATTAAACTAGGTAAGAGTTGCCAAACAGATGTGTTTATTATGAGCCCTGAAACTCTTCTAATGAGATTCCAGATGAAAAGGTGAAATGAAGGTCACAATAAAGTATGAATTTGCAGACTTTACAAGAATATTATTACCTAGTAAATGACACAAATCAGTAATCAAGTATGATTATTGAATGCATTACTCCAAAATATTATTATAAAACATCTCTTAACAACTAAAAACTTTAACATGTATTTGGTTAGTCCTACAAAAAAAAACTATTGATGTTTCTAGAAGGAAAATGATTCAACATCTTTCACTTTAGATAAGATAAGATAAGAGATAAGATAACACTTTATTACCCAAAAGGGAATTATTTGTACATCCAACAGAGCATGACATGATAATACATTATTACATTACATATATTTACAATACAACACTTACAGTTTCAACAATTTAAATGTACATATTTCATTAACATTAACATTCCCCAAAATTTTTGTTCAGAATTGAAATACTACAAGGTACAAACGATTTCCTGGTTCGGTTTGACTTATGATAAGGCATATTAAAACGTTTTCCAGATGGCAAAAGTGAATATTCTGAGTATAAAATGTGTGATGTATCCGAAATGACTTTCCGAGCATGTAATAACATTTTCTCATCATTTATTGACATTGGATGGTCTAAAATGGTACCGACAAGTTTTGAACTAATGTTCACAATTTTGATTAGTTTGTTTCTATTTTGAAGACTTAGAGAGCTATACCAACATTGTATGCCAAAAGACCAGACGCTCTGGACAAAGCATGTGTAAAAAAACTTTCAATAATTTCATATCAGCATTTGATACCTTTAATGAATTGTTTCAAATTCTAATTCTGAGATAAGATGATTGCTTATTAACACTATATCAAGAACAAAAACATCAAATAACATTTTAAATTAATAGATCCACTAGGAAATAGCATGTTTGAAGCAATGCTGGGAAAAGGTTTTTAAATATTAATATTTAAAATATATTTATATCACACTGAATAAATATTGTTTTCTTATTTTAAGAAATTAATCAAAATAATCACATTAAACCATTGACGACTCATCAATTATTTTCTTCAAATTAATATTCAAGATGAAAAATAGATTATTATTATCATAATTGTCATAATGTTTAGATCATCAATCGAAACACCATCTGTGTTCATGATCATTCATGAATAAATAGATTTAGGCCTATTAAACGTATTTGCTTTGTCATTCAAGATGACATTGAAAGTTTTTGAAACGAAGAACATTAAACAGCACAATTTCTGCAATCATACCTTTTTCTTCAGCAAAGATCCCTCCAAAAATCACAATGACAGATAAAAATAGAAAGTAGCCGGTAATGTGGCAAGTGGAAGCCGCCATCTTGAATAGTGACCTGCCGCTTACAGCAACCAAAAATGTCAATAGACTGGGCCGGTCCATTGTTGTTTTGAGGGGGGTCGGGTTGGACCAGTGTATTGTGATTCAAAATTTGCCTAAAGGAAAACTATTTGCCATCAACAACTCATATATGTTAGAATTTACCATGATATTGAAAAGGGTGTTTATCTTGTAGCAATCTTGCTAATGAAGAACACAATATTGCACTTATGGATTTGAGGGAGATTTGTTTGCTGTCTGAAATTAGTTACTAGTATTTATGACAGCTAAGGTAATAATTCAGCATTAATCATTAGAGATCATTAAGGGCAATGTAAACATATTTCCCATTACACATTATGCCATTTCTTATATCTTATTTTGATTAACTTTGAATTTACAATACTTGAGGAAAAGTAAATATTTTTAAGATTTCTGCATTTTTAGTTGTGTTGACACATTATTTTGAAATATATGAATTAATGAAATTGTTTCAAGTAAATAAGTAATAATATGGCATGGGATGGCGTCTGTCCATCCGTCCGTCCGTCCGTTCTTCTCAAGAACCACTTGGTCTAGGTAGCTGAAATTTTGTATACAGACTCCTTGGGCAATGGGGATTCTAAATTGTAGATTTAGTGATCCAGTGACCCCAAATAAGGGCCTCACAGGCCATAACCTAAAAACCTATTTTCATCTTCTTCTCCAGAACGAAAAAACCTAGAAGACTGAAATGTTGTTTACAGACTCTTTAGCCAATGGAGATTCTAAATTGTAGATTTGATGACCCTGTGGCCCCAAATAAGGGCCTCACAGGCCATAACCTAAAATCCTATTTTAATCTTCTTCTCCAGAACGAAAAGACCTAGAAGGCTGTCATGTTTGAGAAATGTATATTTGAGAAAAAAAAGTAACTGTGCAGTTAATCTTATTCAGTAGGAATGTGAAATATATGTTGACTTAAGATTACAATCTGCATTGTGGACATGTTTCTCAAATTGATGTAATCAATGTGAAATGAGAACTATTGAATGGCCTATGAACTGAATATTGTGACAAGCCACAAAGGAATTAATTGAAGAGGAGTTAAGAATTCTTTTATTTTACATGAGATATGTGAACTGCATATGACTGGTATTGAAATGATAAGATAAGACTATTTTCATCTTCTTCTCCAGAAAAAAAGACCTAGAAAGCTGTCATGTTGTGTAAAGAGTCTTTAGCCAATGGAGATTCTAAATTGTAGATTTGGTGACCCTGTGGCCCCAAATAAGGGCCTCACAGGCCATTACCTAAAATCCTGTTTTTATCTGTTTCTCCGGAACAAAAAGACCTAAGAGGCTGTAATATTGTGTGCAAACTCTTTAGCCAATGGGGATTCTAACTTGTAAATTTGGTGACCCTGTGACTCCAAATATGGGCCACAGCCTAAAAAAACCTTTGAAATTGAATTTTGAACTGATATTTTATGGCACTTCAACCAGTCTTCTATTTATTCCTAATAAAATAGCTGAGGGAGAGTCATCTCATCTTTTAGATATGTGAGTCCTAACTTGGGTTTGAGAAATGTATAATTGAGAAAAAAAAAGTAACTTTGCAGTTAATCTTATTCAGTAGGAATGTGAAATATATGTTGTCTTAAGATAACAATCTGCATTGTGGACATGTTTCTCAAATTGATGTAATCAATGTGAAATGAGAACTATTGAAAAGCCTATGAACTGAATATTGTGACAAGCCACAAAGGAATAAATTGAAGAGGAGTTAAGAATTATTTTATTTTACATGAGATATGTGAACTGCATATGACTGGTATTGAAATGATAAGATAAGACTATTTCTATCTTCTCCAGAACAAAAAGATCTAGAAGGCTGTAATATTGTGTGTAAACTCTTTAGCCAATGGGGATTCTAACTTGTAAATTTGGTGACCCTGTGACCCCAAATATAGGTCACAGCCTAAAAAAAACCTTTGAAATTGAATTTTGAACTGATATTTTATGGCACTTCAACCAGTCTTCAATTTATCCCTAATAAAATACCTGAGGAAGAGTCATCTCATCTTTTAGATGTGAGTCCTAACTTGGGTTTGAGAAATGCAGAATTGAGGAAAAAAGTAACTTTGCAGTTAATCTTATTCAGTAGGAATGTGAAATATATGTCAAAGATCAAGTCTCCATTATGGACATGTTTGTCAAATTGATGTAATCAATGTGAAATAAGAACTGTGAAATAGCCTATGAACTGAATATTGTGGATATTATTAAAAAAACGCCCTCACAGGTCAAAACATAAAAATCTATTTTCATCTTCTTCTCCAGAACAAACTAAAAGGAATATTGCGTTCAGAATGTTTAGATGTTTAGATGAAAAGGCTTAGAACCGTTAAAATTGTGCAAAGATTATTTAGCCAAGGTGATTCTAAATTGTACTATGTACCATGAGATTCATCACATTGCCTGTTCTCTCTAAGCCTTATACAGTTAGATCAGTGCTGCCAGTGTTTAGTGCAAGGCAGAGGCTATTACATAATTTGGCTGTAAAAGCACAGCTGCCTCGTAACCAGAGCCAAGGGGTCAGCATATTGCATAATCTCCTGTGTGTTGACCTTGCTGAGTGCTTTCTCTCAATTTCAAGACTAAGATTTGTCAGGGCTAAGGATTGTGCATTATATTGAGACAATATTATTTCTGTCTTGATCATCAAACAATATAAACCCTGATGAGCTACAGAGCCCATGGCTCTATTTTTATTTGATATTTTGAAACTTTTCATATAGATTTCCATATTTCTTTTTAACTATGTTTTTCAAACAATGTTAAAGGTTATTTCAAATATTTATATTTGAATTTTCTCCATGTTCTCCATTTTCTCCATGTTTCTTGAGTGTTTATTGTCAAAGATGTTTTCTGAATTGATTTTTATTACTTCAATATTATTTTTTTCAAGGCCAAGAAAATCATGGAACATAACCGCCGTTACGAGAGATTGAGAGAAGAGAAAGACTTGAAGGCACGGAAGGAAAAAATCAGGAAAGCTCGGGAAGAATACGAGAGACAAAAGCAGGTGAGATTCATTCTGTGATGTTTAATAATGTCAGATTAGATTAAGAAAAAACAGAGAAACCCCGATACCATAATCAACCAAATATGATGTCTGGGGTTCGAATCCCGCCAGGGGCTCTGCTGCTTTGTCTGCAGTAGAGAACTGTTCTACATGCAGTAAGGTTTGGGTGCAATGCTACACTGAATTTCAGCACAGTTTTATGTTAACCTGGTTTGATTAACAAAAACCAGAGAAACCTGACACCATAATCAACATGACATCTGGAGTTCGATTCTCGCCAGAGGCTCTGCACCTTTGTGTGCTATGCAGCAAGGTTTGGGTGCAATGCTACAATGAATTTCAGCAAAGTACCATCCACAGTTTGCTAGTTCCAGTCAGTGCTTGTCGGTTTCACTGCAATGCATAGCCACAATGATGTTGCAGGCTTTTCCCCTGCAATAATACTAGTAGCCGTGATGTTAGTGAAATACTCTTAAAACAGTGTTAAAACCTCACCGTAACCCCAGACCCAACGCTGGTCTGAGGAGTAAAATTTGCAAAAGGGCGCATCTACCGAGAAACTGGTTCGATGGATCTCTCTCCAATAAGGCCTGAAGACAGGTGCATGTTCTGTAACAGTTTAGTGCAGACAAAACTTGGTCATTAGCTTGCCAATGATCACATCATAGCTCTTTAAATGATCACCATTTTCAATGCATTTGTTATCACTGGTTAACACGTTCATAATTTTATGGAAACAGACAAAAGGATGGCTGTAGGGATTTATTTGCCCCTAGCATCTCGTATCAAAAACTTTTGTTGGAGGAGTTGTGATTGAATCTCTGAACTTGTGTCAGAATAGGCCATCATCTGACAGGTTAGATAGGAACCCCTGAGAAAGCAATATCCCGTTAGATGCACTATTTTACAACTGATTTTATTTATGACAAATCCTAATTATCAATCCTGATTATCTACCCCCTCTGAATGTTCTTTAGCTCAGAACTGTTGTTTATTAGATTGATTACAGTAATTGATGTAAACATTATAAAGATTCAACAGCACTGTTTCTTTTGATGTAGCTTTTAAGGTTAAGGGCAGATTATTAAAAGAATTTAAATAATTATCCAAAGGATTCTCCGACCATAACTTTGAACAAATTTGAGGGGGAAAAGGTGTTCAGAATCCTATTTGATAAACTTTCTATGAAGTAAAGCAATTGATGATGTTAATGACAGTGCCTGAATAGTAATTAATTTATTCTGGCCTGATTAGTAGTGAATTGACAGGTCCTCCAAATTGTTCTTATAACAAATCTGACTTCATCAGTTCTTTGACAATGAGTGAAATGTTTCAATGTTCAGGAGCAGAGCCAGTCTAGCGGCGGAGTCGGAGCAGGAGGTATCCCAGGGTTCCCAGGATTTGCAGGTAAATGGCACTTCCTGTTGTTGGTGTTCGTATACAAATGTTTGAATGTCATTTACAAAATAGAACCTTTCTCAGTGGCGGATGCAGAAAGGGAATTTTAAAGGAGCAGTAGCACGTTTTTTGCAAATTTAATTTTTTCAAATTTCCCATTTATAATGATAGTTTATGTCATTCATATTTACTTTAGAGGGTAAAATATCTTATTACACAAACCAATTATCTGCAGTGGTAATAAAGATAAATTGCATGGCGGCCATTTTATTGTGAACACAATTTATTATTTTGAATGACAAAAAGGATTCTCATGGCTTTACGGAACTATGTACACTCATTTTTTAACTTGAATTTCCGAAGAGAGAAGGATCTTTTACTATTAGTGACATTATTTTTCAAATACATTTCATCAACTTATTTCAGCGAAAAAACGTGCTACTGCCCCTTTAAAAATCTTGCATGTGAAGTAGTTTACCAACCCCCTGGGTGAACCGCCACCCCTGCTACTCTTATTTCATGAATACACACATCCAAATAAAGTATTCATTGAAATATGGTCATAATCCATTGAGTATGGTTCCCCTTATCTTTAATGCATTGGATCAACCTGTTTCTTATTTTAATTATGAGTGAGGTCGGTGTTACATTGGATGTAAACAAATACCTAATTCTTTATTTTTCTTTTGCAATTTTCATTTGGGGAGGGGTTCACACATTGAAAGCAGGGGTGGAGTAAGGAGTGGGGGTGGGGTGTGTGTGTGTATGGGAGGGGGGGGAGGTTATATAGGGGTTTCATAATATTCACAATGCCATCATTGCATTGCATCATTGCATTGGAAGTAAAATGGCAGTGATCAGTGATGTACACTTTTCATTGAAACGTAATGAAGAATGATTTTGAATGATAAATAGAATCTCACCCTCGTGTCTTCTGATATCTTCTGAGATAATTTATTTACATGTTACATTTTTCACACATTCAAAGGGTGGTTGTGGTCACCCAGGGGGTTCGTAATACTTACATGAAACATTTTTCAGGGTCGTATTGGAAAGGGAAGGGGGGTCAGCCATCCTCGATAATCCAGCGCTATTGTTCCGATAAATCTACACACAAGCGCTGGAAAACAGTAAGGGTATTTATCCTTAACCTAGTTACCTCCCTTCGCAATGACTCAGCGAAACGCTTGCTTTCTAACAACCAATGAGATCACTTGAAATCAAGGGTGAAATAACAAGCACTCTCGTGTCAGGATCTTGGCTTTCGCAGTACAGGGATTTTAATCATTTACCTCCACCCGTTTTGATGGACATGAATACACCCGTCTTCTCGTACAGACTTCTTAAAACTTTCTTTTGAGTTTCTGTCAGGTTTTCTACGCTGAATTTGTTACAAACTTTATCGTAATCGAGTGAGTCGGCCGCCCTATGTTTGTTTCTATAAACAGCGGTAGTGATGCGTTTTGATTGGTCGAGTTGTTTACGCAGATAGTGTCTGCGTTTCGTTTCTGATTGGATAACATGGACCCAAGAGGAGGTAACTAGGTTAGGGATAAATACCCTTACTGTTTTCCAGCGCTTGTGTGTAGATTTATCGGAACAATAGCGCTGGATTATCGAGGATGGGGGTCAGCCAGGGGCTTAATAAAATTCAAATGCAAAATTTTTCAAAGTTGGGGGAGAGGAGGGATTCGAATCCCCTGAAACCCTCCCCCCACCCATCTGGATCCGCAACTGTAAGTTGTGCGTTAAATGGCAGTATGCGTTGTGTACCCCTAAGGGAGATAGACCTATGTGATAATGTGAGCCTTTTTCACACCCTTGGTTGTGTATCTGTACTCAGTCTCTCAGATGAAATAACAAATAGGGCAGTTGGGACATTTTCACAAAAAGATTTTGAAATCGATAATTTGTTTCCAGGAGGCGGAGGAATGGGAGGAATGCCTGACCTGAACCAGCTGCTGAGCGACCCTGAACTGATGGAGGCCTTCCAGGTAATACACAGCAGGCTAGGGGTTAATGTTAAATGCTTGTGAGAGCACATGTATAAAACATGTTGCCAGTTTGGACAAGTGATGTCTCTTCTGTATGATTCAAATGACTGGGATTGAATCACAAATTATGAATTTTCAAATGATTTTTTGGGCTGTCTAGTTTAAAAAATTTATGTCATGTCCTTGGCTGAAATGTAAGTGAGTGCTAGCCTTAAAGACCATGCCATGCTGCTATCTCCCAACTTCCCCCAACTCCCCCTGGTGCGAGTTATGCCTTGGTTGGGGAAGTTGCCAATCCCCAAACTTGCGAGTATCAGCAGGCTCATGTCAGGGGATTGAACAGGGGATTGCTGTCTGTTAAATTATATTATGCAAGAAGTCTATCTAATGTCTTCTCCAACGACTCCAGGATCCGACCGTAGTGCAAGCGTTCCAGGACGTAGCTGCAAACCCTGCCAACATCTCCAAGTACCAAAACAACCCCAAGGTTCAGGCCGTCATCAACAAGATGGCCGCCAAGTTCGGGGGAGGATCTGGAGGCCAGGGGGGACCAGGAGGCCCAGGAGCTGCCGGGGGATTTCCTGGAGGCTTTCCTGGTGGCTTCCCCGGTGGATTCCCCGGAGGATTCCCGGGCAGTGGGGATGGAACTGGTGTGTGAAGGGCGTTGTGAGGTGAGAAATGTCTTCTTTCTGTTTGATTAATGTACATAGATATTAATGAACACTGACATTCACATGTTCATTTACTTAAATTTTAAACATTGTGTAGATGTTAACCAGATACTACATGATGACACAAGTGAGTGTATACAAAATATCAGCTTGTGGGTGGGGAGGGGGCCACATATTGAAAGGAGAGGGAGGGAGAACTGCTTGGGGGATCTACCCATGGCTCACTTGTTCCACAGTCAAAATCTTGTGGGTTTCCGTGAATCCCAAAACCTGAAATCACCTCCCCTCTCTTCATGCTCTGAAAGAAAGTTTACCAACTTTCATTATTTTATTTTGTATTTTTCAGGCTTGACTGCTCAAGATTTGAAAGTCCTTGAACCAAAGTATTGCCGTTTCCTGCTGCTTGGATCCATTGAATATAAACAAGCACAAGCGAGTGTATCTGATGTAACGCAAATTTAGACCACACAGCATCGTTTAGCTTTATACTGTCTCAAGCAAATTGTCTGGAATGTATCTTCGAAATAAATTTCTTTTTCATCATCCTTAACAGTATTCAAGTTTTAAAATCTTATTCTTGTTCCCAGGGGTTAAATAGGGTTAAATTATTTCAAACTTTTCAAATTCAACAATATATTTTGGACTATTTTGGAAATTTTCATTGATTGTTATCAGACACTTTGCTTTTAGACAATGATAGGAATAAGATAATTATCTCATTGTTTCATGGTTACGGAAATTCTTGTTTTTTAAAAGTTATATATCTTGTATCTAGTTTATAAGTTTTACTGCCAACAGACCAAATTATGGCTTTCCTCTTCAACTCTTTTAACCAGAGTTGAAATTTGTCATTATAAAGAGTTTAAAACATTCTAATCATGATTGTAATTCTGTTCTTTCAATCATTCCTCGATTGCCTTCAATACAGATTGTTGCATCATGTCTTTGTGAATTTCATGTTTCCTGTTCATGAGTGGAATATTTGGAATGAATTTTCAGTTGTGATCGTTCCTCTGTTTGTATATACTATTAGATACCGTATTCTCTCGGGTATAAGACCACAGATGAGTCTTAGACCACCCCCACTTTTCAGGGGTTGTACTGGTTGGGGTTATTCTCAGGTTATAGCCCACCCCCAACTTTGCCAGATATTCCATGGTCTTACATTACATAAATCTATAATATATTTTAAGTTAAGTGTAAACAAACTTACATAAAACCTATTCTGACTGTCTGACAGATGGTATGAATTTTCATCTGAGTTGGGGTATCTCCTGTCTAAAAGCCCACCCCCATGTTTTTAAGAGGTTTGTTTGTTTGTCCGCCCCCGCCCCCGGTCTTATACCCGAGAGAATGTGGTAGTATTAAAACTGTTGTTAGATTTGGATAGCTGCCTTGTGAATAATCCATCGGCATAAAACATTTACATTATACTGTTCCATTTCATGTTAAAATGGTTATGCCTTTATCAACTTACATTTTCACAGAAAGCTGCCAAATGAAACGATTTTCTATACCATTTTTCATGCTCTACTCAAAGGCAACTTTGTTTTTTATCATTGTTTTGTTAAGTTCTGAATCCTTTTGACGTTTTGCAATTGTTAGCCAAATATTTGAATGAAACAACTTCAGCCCTTTTTAAATTTTAATTCTTTAAGCAGATCTCTATACTTCTCTATATTAAGGGATTCTGTATTTTCATATTTTTCTCAATATTTTCTAATTTCAAATATTTTGTTGATTAAAATTCTTAAATTATTGTTAGATTAGAATGGCGCTACCGAGTTCCATGCTGTATTATATACACATCAACCCAGCGACATTGAGGAGCTGAAAGGATAACCCCAAAATAGTCTGTGAAATTAGCCTTATAGATTAGTCTCTGTATTTACATTTATAGCATATTACTCGAAAATATATGAAATGAGGTTGTAATAAATAAATTGGAGCTCTTATGAAATATTTCTGTCCTCTTTAATTTTGCTTTGATAAGAAATGACTGCATACGCACTTCATATAAGAAACCCCAGTTACATAAAAAAGCATTCTCGATATCTCCAGGGTATAAATCTCTGCTAATACCTTGGATACATGTATTTGAGCTAATCAGGACTGAAAAGCAAGATGGGCTTATGGCATGGGTCGATGTCCATCAACCATCTGCCCATAAAACTTTTCACATTTTGGACATCTCCAGAAGAACCGCTGCACCCTAAAAGCAAAAATTGTGCGTGGAGGTACCTTGTTTGTTCATTAGGACCTCAAACTCAAAATTTGAAAACTGTTCATGATATCTTTCTGAAATTTTCCATGTGTTTTACCCACTAACTGAAGTGGTGCCTTCAGATTCTGAACACTATGGCTTCTCCTCCGATGCAAATTTCATAATGCAAAGTGTTAAGTATAGGATAAAACACGATACAGAGGTTATGCTTGGGATTGTAAAACCCGAGGTAAGAAAGCTGAGCGGGAAGTAAGACCGAAAGCGAAGCTTGATGTCTTACTTCCCCGAAGCTTTCTTAACGAGGGTTTTCAATCCCAAGCATAACCGAGGTAGAGTGTTTTATCTAACTTAGATACCGTAAAACATAAATGTAAGCGCTTATCGGGTAGTGTTTTTTTTTTAAATTGATAACTGTCAAATGTCAAAATTTACATTTTATGATGTTTGATTCCCAAATTCTGCGTTATAAAGAGTATGTCTCCCGGACTAGCGTTTTATAGAAGCAGAGACTGTGTGACTGTAAATAGAGGAAATCCACACAGTTCATTCGGCTTCCTCGGTAGCGTGGAGGTAGAGCGTCGGGTTTAAAGAGCAATGGGTATTCAGTTCGATTCCCACCATCTACACTCTGAAAAGTTATCTTTGTATACTTTTCGATAATAATTGTTATGAATTGAGTTGTGAAAAAAAATCTTAGTCTCATTTAAGGTCTTACTATCAAAAGTAAAAACTTACATAAATAAAAACTTACAATAAAAAACTCATAATTATGTGGTTATTATCAGAAGAAATACCGACTGAAATAATAATGAAGGGTTATTACGAGAAAACAAGATACCTACGAAACAATAGACAAAATCCCTGATAGGTTTCTAATAAGATATAAAACCTCCAGTGATGTCACACAACTATACTGCCTATCGCATTCATAAATCCCACAGGACTGTATTATCCCAGTTATTACAACTGTTTAATTCAAATGCAAGTATGCAAATGTTTTGCCGAAAGGTCTCGAACCCAAAACTGTCCTGCTGCTACAAACCAAACACAGGACCATGGCAGCTCAGCTGATGGATGTGGGTTCGGAAGTCCTTTTATACTTGGTCTTGGTATTTTACAGTCGACTCTTTTGATTTTTATGAAGACTTTCACATTTAGAATAGACGAAAATAAAATTTAAGCTTGAGGTCGTTTTGTAAGCTTGATAAACATGCCAAAGGGTTTTTATGAGATTTAAAACCCTTAATTTATACCTCGAGGCTGATGCCCCTCGTGTTTGTCCCCTGGTTTGCGGGTTTTAAATCTCAAAACAACCTTTTGGCACGTTTTATGAGATTAATCCATGGTCATGACGTCACTCTATTGTGTTATCAGTTGATTATTATTTAGGAATCTACTGGTCATTGACTGTCCCAGTCAGGAGGGGTGTTAGGTTTAGACATTTTCAGTAACGGTAAATTTTTCGAGACTGATGTATTTTGTGTTGGTGTATAGGATAGGATCTTAAAATATCTAGACAACTATAGACAAATTAATTTTTGTAATGCATGAACCTGGAATCAAACATGCAACCCTTCGTTTGGTAGTCAGGCCACAAGACGCTGTTAGAAACCTTAGGATTGTTTGTCAGTAAGAATCTTGCGTTCTATTCAATACTTGTAATGCTAGGAAGGCATGAAAAGGCAGATTTTTAGCTGTCAATCACATCGCTTCGCGTGGAAGTTTTGCGCTGCATGCGCGTGGAAGAATCCATTTCATGAGGGTCCGGGCTACTTGTACCATAGCCGACGAATGAGCACCGAAATTTGCAAAATAATTGAATTTGGTGTCCCAGAATTGAAATTTATTGTTTCAAATGTAAAATGATCACATATGTATGTTTCGTGACGTCATACATGGATTAAGATGGGGAATGCATTCGGAGCAGTGGATTCGTTCAAAATAATCAACTCGCCCCTTCGGAGCTCGTTGATTATTTTTAACGAATCCACAGCTCCGAATGCATTCTCCATTACATAACCTTGATACTTGATTAATAAAAAACAATGGCCAAGTTTAAAGTTTTTGGTAAAAGGCTTTCTGCGCAAAAATCACAATAAACAATCGCCAATAAAGAGTTGTGCCCATGGTTCAATTTTCTGAATTTTCAGTCATGCTGCTATGACCAAGGTCAACCTTAAATAATGAAAAGCCTGTTGGGCTACAACTTACCAATGCAAGGCAAAGCTCTTGCCAGTCTCCATTGCTGGCTGATTAAGGCCTTGCAGTATTTCCTTAAAGGTGCATCCATTGTGTTTCATAAAATTTTATTTGGCTTTACGTTCCAACCCACCATATGTGCTGTTTACAATACAAACAAATTCACTCAGCTGCATATTTATCCCAATCGCCAATTACTAGTTTCCAATTAAAATCGAGTAACATCATTATGCATGTGCAGAATACGAAAGTGCACGTCCTATTTACATGCACAGTAGTTATATGACCTATTGAAAAGTATCAACCCAAATTTGTTATTTTGTTCGGTTTAAATAAGATTCGAAAATTATGTTTGACTCATTGGCACTCGCCACACGCGGTGCATTGTCCGGTTTTCGATCAGAAGTCGATACTTTTACCTTCATATTGTCAAGTCGAGTAGCATTAAAATGGTAGTTTTTGGTAACAGTTGGTACTTCTAGATAAAATAAGACCATTTATAACGTTTGGCATATTTGACCCCCAACAACACAATGGATGTACCTTTAAGAAATCGGTGCTTAGAAATCCAGGCCTGCTATGCATTTCTGGTGCAGTGATTCACTATCTAGGCACAACAAAGTGAGGTAATGGTAACTGGCAAGAGTTATGCCCTGCATTTGGAAGTATGTTGGGCTACAAAACCAATAGTTTTTTGGTGTTTTTTTTAGTCTAAATTCACAGGTACCAGAGCCTAAATATACATATATGTAACACCTACCTACCTACTATAACAAATATCCATCTTGGATTCTTCCATAGGACCAGAAATGTTTAAACTAGTTCGCTGGCTCAAATACCCTTTGTAATATTTGTCATTTTCATTTCCGGTCCAATGGCAGGATTCAAGATGGCAGACAGTGTCTCACCATCTTTATATATAGGTGTTACATATATGTATATTTAGGCTCTGGTACCCGTGAATTTAGACTTAAAAAAACAGCCAAAAATTCAGATGCCTATGTCTAAATTTCATTTTATTTGATAGTTTGGATAGAATCCAGTTGTCCAAAGGTGAAAGTGATTGCCATTAGAAGTATTTAGAAAGCTGCATTAAAAGTTCCAATCTGCCCTTTTGTCTTCCTTAGGAGGAGGAGAATTCAGTCAACAGTTCTTGAGATTTAAGCCATCACTCTTTTGTGTTTATTCTTAAGAATCTACTGATCATTGCCTGTCCCAGTCTAGACGGGCGTCAGATTTTGACATTTTAGTTCACCAAGTAATTTTTTCAAGAACGGTGTATATCTAAAATATGAGAAATTAATTTTTGTAGTGTATGATACAGGATTTGAACATGTAAACTTACGTCTATTATGCAGCACTGTTAGAAACCATGCATTCTATACAGGACTGGTAAAGTGTGAAACGCATGGGGATTGTGCCAAGGCTACGTGTATCATATCCAATGAATGGGCACAGAAATTTGCAAAATAATTATTGAAATGTATTGTTTATAATGCATAGTTTGTGATGTCATACATGGATTAAGATGGAGCAGTCATTAAGCTTTTACGTGCATTTCACAAGTTTAACCTCATTGACACACTGAAGTCTGGTACAGCTACAAACACATTGCACTGCAACAGCGCATTAAACTTCTGAATAGTTGACACAAAGACTTCAACAAGCATGTCAGCTAAAGACAGTGGATTCGTCATGTATTCTCCATTTCATCCTGCTTACAAGGGATAAATCGCATAGGCTATGCTTGATTTGGGACCCGCCGCACTACCCAGCGTATGCCGCCAGAAGCGGCGCAACCGGCGAATCACTTGATTGGAACCCGGCTTACTCCGAATGCACCGGTTGGAAATGACCGGTGAAGGTGGCGTATAATTGTGAACAAATGGTATCCTTGAGACATTCAATAACTATTGACTGATTTGTTTTAAAATGGTCCTTTAAAACGATGCATCACATGTTTATAAAAGATTAACACATGTTCTGAAATAATTTTTAAAAAATCCTTTTTTGATATAAATGACAAGTTTATTAAAGATAGTCATATGAAAAGAATCCAGTGAATCCACTTGAGTTACTCCATTCCGTACATACGTATGGACGGACGCTGCTGAATACTATATTCATTTCGCGCTAATCATGCGGCGGGGAGTAACTAAATATTGTGAAGGAAGAATGATTTCTTTGTATTTCATCTTCACACATAACACAAGGCAAGATTAAATACAGGTACTTTTTACCTTTATTTCCATAAAAATACAATCTCATATTTTACAATTGCTCAATAAATCTGTACAGATCTCTTCTTCAAAAAGTATTTGACGTCGACCCCTAGGACAAAGCTTCCATCATTACAGAGCTGAATCAACTTCTCTCCATACACCTTAGCACAGCATTACAGGTCATTCTGGTTCCCAGAGTTACCTCCCTTCAGTTCAAACTACTTCCAACAGATGGACATGTGGACAGTCTTTGTGACCTTTCATCTTCTCTTTGAATTAAATCTCAAAACTTTATGGATTAAAAATCATGCCATTAAAAATTGGAAGAAATTTTAACCGAGGTCACTGGTTCAGGGTTTGTAATCAAAGTTCACAATAGCTTTAAAGTTTTTCCACATGAAATTACAGAGGCAGTCCTGGACAAATCTCAAAAACTTCAAGCTCAAAAGACATACATTTGAATTTTCTAGGTACCCAATACAACAAGAAGCCAATGAGCCTTGAACCAGACCTTGGGTTCAAAATCATTGCCATATTCAAGAACCTAGGTCAATAGTCAAATTATTTTTGAGCAGTTCGAAACCCCAAGACTACAAAGTTATACCAAGTTGTCTGTAAACGCTAATAGCAAAATACGAAGAGACTTATGCCCGCACCTCTCATACGGTGTTCTTGGACACCTCAGGAAAGAGTTCTGCAAAGCCAACATGTGAACAATTGAAAGAGTCCCTGTTGTATTCCCTAGGTTCAACCAGACTTCTCATCCACACCGACCTTATGTCACCCCCGTCATCCACCCTCAAGATAACCTACGACAATCTCATCACCAATCTTTCAATCCAGACACAAACCGGTGATTCTAGATCTGACCACACCGCTATTCCCGCCCTGAAAGATTGAACTTTCGCTGTCTTACCCACGACTAGCTTGTTTTACCATGGTCAATGGCAGAAGCGTCGTTCGAGTGAGCAAGTTATTTTTGAGCGACACTTGGGTAATGTGGCATTCTGCTTCAACGTTAATCCTAATTTCTAACTGGAGTGGCATATGGTGTGAAGGCCAATTGATAGGGATGAAAAGCAGAATGGAAAGATCTAAAACATGTAATTTGAGGTCTGCGTTTTTATCAGATTTTCCTGGAACGACTGAGAATGCCCAATCTCTCATACACGATTCTTGCAATGATTGGCAGCCATGACACCCCTGTGGACTTCAGAAATCAATTTCAGACTAAAACTCAGGCTTTGATGGAGCTGTTTGGGTAAATTTATCACAATAAGGATTCATTGTTTAAAATTTACTTCAAGGGAATAAATTCCAATTTTCCCTAGTTGTTTAAAAACCAGCCTTGAATTATTAAATGTTGAAATATCCCTAAAACAGACTAAAAGAATTGCGAGTTTCTTTTGAAGAATCAAATAGGTGACTGCAGGACCATGCCAAATAAATATTAACAATAATTTTCATGATAAACAATGTTTCGAAAATGCACAGCACTATAGTCGATGAAGATTAAGTAAGTGAAGATTCATGCCTGAAAAAATAAGAATTCAACTTCTTGGAAATGGCACCATGAATTTATGAGTACAAAACATTTGAAATACTTACCCGATTCAATGCAAGCAAGTGCGGCATTCGCGTTAAAAGTATGGCTTGTCACAAAATTTGAATTAGCTGAATGATGAATGAATGAATGAATGTATCAACTTCCCGTTTGTTAGCACCAGTCACAAGTTGATATGTAATAGATAAAAACATAAAAGGGATTTGGACAGTAGAATAATTGATTAGAATGATTAACATAGTCCATCCTTTGCCCTCCGTCATGGCCGACCTCACAAGATAGCACTAAAATGCAGCTGGATTTCCAAGAATACTCATGGCACCCGCAATTTCGACCTTGAGGTCACGACTAGCTCTGTAATACTTAATGAACGACCTTGACACTGGGGTCAAATTTAACATTCCATGACCTCTGACCTGACCTCCAAGGTCAAATCATGTTTCTTTGAGCGACACACAGCATAGAGCCTGTCTACAAAGTCCAAACAATTACATTTAATACTGGTGTGATCCTTATTCGAACAAGAAATTAAACATGAAATTGTGAAATTTGGATCTATGGCTAGTCATGCCGAAAACTCAATGGTATATGTAGTAAACAAAATTTTCAGGAATTTAACTATTTTAATTCATTTATTAACGGGTGATCAATTTATTAACCAAATTGAGACATATTCCTAACTGCTGCCTTCTGCAAAATACTATCCTTAAACTCAATAGAATCTGATATACTTTTGAATGATGTTGATATGCACAGTTAATTTGAATGAAATGTAAATGGGAATATACACAGAAAATGTCAATACAGAAGTGTCCAATCTTGAGCCAAAAATCTAGGGGGAGTGTCCCACCACCCCTGATCATGTAAAAGAGGAAGTATTTGGGATGGAATAGTTTGGATTTACAATGCCCGACAGTCCACGCTATGCTTTTCTAAGAGATAAAATTTGATCATTTTCAGCGTGAATCTCGAAAACACGTCCTAGATCGGACACTAAATTTAGAATTTTAAAATCTGACATTACATCATATATTCCATATTAAAAATTTGGCTGTGATGAACATTCATTGCTTTATCTTAATATATTTCTCAGATATCTTTTAAAGGTCATAATTCCTTGTGAAACAAAGAGCACGTTATGACAGAGGAAAGATCTATGTTCATAAATATCCATTTATCACAATGAACTCATCAGTACGAACTGGTCAACTTCTTTGTAACAAATGAAACTAAACGGCCATAGATCCAATGCATTTACAGGGATCACCCTTGGGACAACTGTCAATGAGAGAAAGTCCCCTTTTGTCTTTCACAACAGGATTGTCAAGAAGTAAGAGATACTTAAACACAAGATTCTTTGTAAGATGTACATTTGAGCAATTGGATTTTTTTCCCAATGGCAGTTTTATGGGATATCAAATCATATCAATGAATATTCTCAAATCCCAACCCAAAGTGATCCCTTTATCTAAAAATAAGTCGGGAATTCAGACTGACTAGGAAATCACCAGATCACAACTAAGGAAATCAGCAGTGGATAGAAGTAAAGATTTATCTTAAACTGATATGTGTAAAGTGAACATGCTTTGCGTATGTGTCGAGCCAAAGATCAACTAATGCCCCAACGGTTGCCCTATGTTGAAAATCATGATTCTCCCAAGGTGGTCCTTTCGGCCATCAGCATTGATATCTAGACACCAATCATCCTCATTTGGGGCAGATGCTATTCATTACCCTGCCCAAATCATGGATATGAAAACACTTCATTCTCATATGGGGTAGATGCTGAATCATAACCAGCAGATCATGGATATGAAAATGCACCAATTCATCCTCATTCAGGGCAGATGTTAATTTCATACCAAGCCCTTATCAAGGATACGGATCCTCAAGGCAGGGCTGAATCCGAACCACATTTGGACATGCCCCAAAACATGGATATGACATCTCACCAAATTCATTCTCATTCAGGGCAGATACTGACGCATAACCCAGCCCAAACCATGGATATGAAAACGTCACTCACACATCACTTTTGACACACAAGTCTGTCAGATAAGAAAGGCAACTGTGCAAACACGTCCATTGTACACGGGGATTCAATCACAGAGATAGAAATGCAAATGTTAACTTACCAATAACTCCTCTATTAAAAAGTCGACCACACACCAAAATTTAGATCAATTGGGTCACAGTGATGCCTTAAAAACTCAGGTTTTATTTTCCATGATTGTAGCACAAGATGCTCGTATGTAAGATTTGATTTTAGCAGCGTGTGACTACATCGAACAGCACTGTTAACAACCGGGTCAAAACCTGCACAAATGACATTTGGTGATATAAAACACAGGGTTGCCCCACAAGTACTCTGATAGGTATCGCAGCGAAAAAGGTTCATTTAAAATGTTTGAATGCCATTTTAAAACATGACAAATAAAACCAAGATTTTGGAGGTGATTCACTAAATGAGACAATGAGAACAAATCAGTTAGTGGGCAGTTCATTGTCAGCTGTGACGGACATGGTAACAGAGGAAAACCAGGCAGTATATAGAAGTCAAAAGCAATTACATAGTTGCAAAATACTGTCAAATACTCTAAATGTTCATGTAACCAACATATCAATTCTAAATGAAGAAATATTTAAATGTAAACGCCAACAGAACACAAATTTAAGTCAAATCATGAGGGCAAAAAATATAATTTCATTACCAAATAATTTCAAGAAATTGATGTTTAAAACATTTTAACATTTGAGGGAAAAGAATTCAAATCATATTTACTGTTATTTTAAATGCTTGTTTTAAAAAACATTCACATCAATATTAAGTACATCAAATATCAAAGTTTGTACTTCAATTTAATGGAATTATTCATTTTGAAAAATGTTTTTAATTACTCAAACCCTGTCATTACTACACAACATGAACATGTCAAAAAGAAAACTTTTAAACCCCTATTTCCCATCAAATTTTGATTTCATTAATACATAAACTTGAAAGATTTCTCACGGATTAGGAGATAATTTCTAAACTGTAACCCGTCATTAGACGTACACAATACAACACCAAGTCCAAAACTGAACATACAGACCAGAATAATCCCATTAAAAACATAATTCAGTTATAGTTACCCTGACAAAAACCTTTGTTACCAATGCAAATTTATCGATAATCTACCATTTCTAAATGCAACGGTTATCGTACACCTACAAACTCATCACTGCCTTATCTTGTCTAATTCGTTCCTGTCATGGTCTCGAACAAGTTGGTTTGTTGCCCACTAAAGCATGTAAAAACTGACGTGAGTTGTCCATTTTATATACAATGGTATGTATGTACATGAACGCATGGCCATTGATGTGACAAAATGACTATTCACAGATTCCGGTGGCTGCTACCACTATCAGGCTGATCACTTCGTCCCCTCCTCTCGTCGTCAGTAGCACGGTCGACTCGATAAATATACACTCAAGTTTTAAATCATTTGGGAAATGATTTCGTACATAAATACAGTATTGCCAATCTGCTGTCTTGTAATATACACATCATGCCTGTACAAAAAACGGCTCGTGATAATTTAGCAGAATCAGGCTTGTTTTCGAGGGAAACGCCTTCGGAGAAAAAAAAACAGAAACTTCTTCAATACTTGGTGAGATCTCTCCATAAAAAATGACTGGATAAGCAATACGTGACTAAACTGCAGCACAGTTCCTTTGTTCAAGTTCTGCTGCCTTAGGAATGGCGTTTTGCTGCATTTAGCGACAGACGATCAAGTCCAGGCTATGTGAAGGGCGAGGGTTGGTGGCCGGCGTTCAGTAGCTCCGAGAACGCACTTTCAAAACACCTTTTGATTTCAGCATAGGACACAACCAGAATGCTCTGTTCGTCTCGCGACATGAGGCAGATCTTCTCGGCCACTCCCGCGTCAAGCTGAAATGGGAAGGGTAGAATTAAGATAGAAATTTTTAGGCAGAGAGGAAAAACACTGATTTAAGAAAGGAAACAAGATTTCACATTCCACCTGATGAAGTGATATATATTCCAAAAAGTCAAGTATCTACATAATAAAGTTGTTTTCCAGAAAATCCTGTTTTCATATATATTCCACTTGTAAATACCCATTGAATAAAATAGGCTTAAATTGTTTGATATTGAGGCGAAGAGGAAAATATACTGCCAAGTTGGTTCAACATACTATGGTCAACCTTTAACTGCAAGTCCGAAGACATACAAAATAGGCAGATTATTCAGATTGTTAACAAGTTATTTTCTTGATTGGGAAGCTGAAACATGTCCCTTGAATGGCTAAGCACTATTTAGCCGACCTGAGCCCAGAATTAAAACAAATGTATCCCTCACCTTGTTGACGCACTGTATGACGTGTGCGAGATCGGTCCAGGGCGCTCCGCTCTCGTCCACCTGGTGGAACAAATAGTCGCGGAACAGCTTCAGGATGTACCGGTCTCCCGTCTCCGACCATGTAGGGTCCATGTTGAATCTGTATCAGATTTTCAATGCTATTTATTCAGAGGCCGTGACGGAGTTGGTTTATTTTTTCACTGTTCAATACATTCATTGAGACAAAATACGTTTTTATAAAATGATTAAACAATTGAATTGTTAGCCGTATATATTTAAAAAGGTTTTAATCCTTAAGTGCTATTTGAACTCCTTGTATAATGCTGTATTCACAGAGGTTACAAATCAATGGTTACTTATGAATATATCTCAACTGATAAGTTAATGGTTAAGCTACTGTAAATTAAAAACACTCTGATGAAGACTTACTCTGGTCGTTCATTTATTGTACCAAGCTTCACCAGTAAACGGAATAAACGACCATTTTCCACTTCCTGAAAAAATATACAAATTCATTTACAGACAGAATAAAACTTCTTCTGTAGAAGCAAAGGTCAAAATAGCACAAACTCCTTAACATTCTGGGTGATTAAAGAAAACAAGCAGACATTGAACAACCCGCAAAGAATTCAAGTTCAATTTTTATCAACGACTACAATCTTACATTAGACAGCTTGTTCTGTGAATGTTCTTACGCATATTGTCTCTATAAAAAAAAGTATTTGCTGTTTTGCACTGCTTTTAAGAATATTTGACTTAAGTCACCTTGTTTACATAGCATTTTGAAAACATATTACAGAAGCTAGTACTATTTCATGGAGAGGTATTTAGTCAGCCAGTGTAGGCAGAAAGTTTTTTTAAAAGAAAGATGGTTACACATTGAGGTGAACTAGAGAACCATGGGTTGCACTGCGTTGATGTCTACCTAATGTTAACCTTACAGTCATCAAGATTACTTCTTTCAAACAGTCTCCAACCTCACCTTTGACAGCTCGTTCTCCAGAACATCCGTGCGGAGCTGAGCAGCGTCAAGCTGGGTGAAGAAGCGTGCGCCAATCATGGGCATGACATCGTTGATACTTCTTGGTCTGTTCTGATTGGTCAGGAGGTACAAGATGAGATTTTTCAGGTCGGGGGAGTAGTTACGAGCAACCAGCTCCATGGCCGTGGGCAGATGGTCTCGCTGAACACCCATGATGTTATTGCACGCCAGGGCCAGACAGATTCTTCCCAAACCGACCAGATCCTCTTGCTGCAAGGTTACAAGTTGTAACCATAAAGGTAGGGTTTTTACAGGGGCCGATTCTAATATTATCCTGTGTGTGTATATTCTAAATGTTCTAACACAAGTCATGAGCCACAAGCCATTATTAGTCCTCCTAAGCTATTATCACTGATCTATAGTTTTCATCCCCCCACCCACTCCACTAATTCATAGAATTATCAATAAATTTACATTCAGACCCTGTTTATCCGCATGATTTGGTTACAGTTGAAAGTCGTCCGGAAAGCGAGACGTGTCATAATTTGTATACAAATGCATAGAGATGATTTGAAATACTGCCATGTGGATGGTCGGGGTTCCGGATAGACAGGGTTCGGTTAAACGAGGTCTGACTAAAAAATATATATATATATCAGAACATAGCATCACCAGGTGCCTCCTGAGATATGAGGTACTGTGCCGATGATTACAGGTAAACAAATACTCACCTGGCAGTGTGGTATTAAAGCTAGAGGATTAGCCTGGTTGTTGTCGAAGGTCAGCACGTCCATGATACCCATACAGTTGATTCTCATTCTGTGAAACAAAGATGTTAAGATCTTTAAATGGTGTAAGATAGGCAAAATATATTTACACCATGGAGCAACCCTACAGAAATGCAAAGCATATGTTTGTTTTATCTATGTACCGGTATATACATACGAATGAATGTTTTATTCTGGATTTGTGTCTCTTAGGCCAGATATTTTCTTTCAACTCAAAATGTTATAAAATATATGTTAATAATATGTTAATAAAAACAATTTTCTTCAGCTGAAGCAAATCGTACAAAACATTTTAAGTGACCAATTTTCAGTAATCACAAACTTGTTTACCCACATATTCCGACAAATTAAATCCATTGAAATATTTGTTAAATGGGTCAGGGTGCAGTGTCTGGCCATATAAAATTACAATCCAGATAAGACTACTGGGTAAGGTTTATGATACCCTAGTCTATTATTCCAGGGCTTGCAGGCAAAGAAATTACTTGCCCAAAGGCCAAATAAGTTTTTGATTTTTTATTGAAAACAAAAGACTCTTACCTAGACTTGCTATATATGATGATTTTGGTGGGGTCGAGAGCCCGACAGGCAAGTCCTGTAGCATGGATGGCGCGGAGAGCTGAGCTCAGCTGAACTACGTACGTCCAGATCAGAGATTCGGGCAGCAGGCCTGCGGGTTGCCGCTGTCCATTGGGATTGTTAGCACTTGCTGCTAGAGTAGAGAAAAGTGGATATGAAATAAAACTATCACAAAATTTTTAAACTTCATGGTTGGAAATATATTGCCACAGATTTCTTTATTGATTTTTTTTTTAATAAATGCAATAAACTGTTACAGGGGGTATTATCATAATCCATAAGAACAGAGGATGAAATGACAATTCCAAGTTCATTATTGTTGTAAAGGCTTGTCATTTTGGCCATACTCATCCTTTGGTAGATGGTCTATTCATATTCATCAGAAAAGGAATTGCTGATCTCAAACCACAAAATAAACTAATTTGGGTGTTTTAAATGAAATATCTTGGTGCCGGTTACATGTAAAGATTAAGGGGCCACCTATAAATAAAACAGGGATCGACACTCGCACTAAAAATTCAGAAGGGCTAGTGAAATTTGTTTGTATTACTACAGATTTACATAACTTCGGGCTAGTAAAGATTTCCAGCCAGCATCTACCCCTGCAAAACCATAATCAACAAATAAAAGGTATACCATGTGAACGTACAAGCATCGATACCTTTGCCGGCGCTGTATGGCCGTGCACCCCCTGTCCCTTCTGCCCCCTGGAACGGGGTGTTGTAGCCGTTCATTGCAGCAGGGGGAGTGTTGAAGTGGCGCGACATCAACGTCTCCGCTCCCGGTAAGTAGTCATAGACAAATATAATAGCTGTGGAGAAGAAAGATGATCCTTCAGTGAATATTAGTATATACCTTATATACTTACAAAATATACCCAAACTATTTATATATATATGTAAGCTTATTGGAAGACATGAGGTAAAATTGGGTTTACACTGTTTTAACCTTTAGCCTGCTGGATTGTTTTCAGGTTTTTGCAGAGAGCGTCATATTTGTAAATTTGTAACAATTACGTCACATGGGTATCCTTCATTTAAAGTTTTTCTCGCCTTAGTAATTAACATAATTTTAAAATAATTAAAATAAATATCTGAGTCACATTTTATTCTAACTTATTATTGTCATGAAAAATTATTAATTAATGTAATATTTTTAAAATATCAATTATTTTAACACTTGTATATGGAAAAAATGAAATAATACAGTAGTTCTAAAATTGTACTACATTTTAAAACTCGAATTATTTTGTCAATAATTATTTATGCAGCCCAATTTTTACACCATTTTGTTCAGAATTAAATTTTATACCAGAAAAAATTATGTTGATGATATGTGTTTTCCTTTCAGAAAACAAGAGCCTATCATAAACGATCTCCGTTGTATTTATAAAATTACGACGTCATTTGTAACAATGGATATTCCTCAATGAACAATGCATTTACTTCCGTGAGAAATATTTGTAAAATAATGCATCCATCGTAATAAAATTTACACAAAAAGTTAACACATCTATTCACTTTTCTGTGTTCCAAATATAAGCATGTGACATTACGGTTTTAATATTTTCCAACGTCAATCAGTCATCGATATCTCGAAACATGACAGTCAACAAACACTCGCCGCTCGCCATTGTTATGCATTTCCTTCGCCGATTACAGATTTGTTCAAATAAAAAAATCTAGTGATCTAAATCATTTTGAAAATTTTCCATTTAAAACCAAAGTTAGAACACATTTTTCCTAACGTCTGTTGAATATTTAATGTAAACATGGTCTTGAAAAGTTTAAAAATACAATCAAAATTTCGTTCGGGTAGCGTTGTCGTATTTGTAAACAAGGTCACGTGATTAGCTTGGTTGTACAAAATTGATCATGTGACCATCAATGTTTCGTTTGTCATTTCACTGTAAATTCGCCTATTCAAACACTAGTTATTCACATTTATTCTTTGAAATGTAATTGTTTGTCATTCTTGTTAATTTCATGGATGTTATAACATGTGCATTCATTTAATTCGTATCAGAACAAAATATTGTGTGAAAAAGCAGAGACGACACAATGGCCTCCATTTGCAATGAATTCGAACTGACAGGTCTATCTAGGATTTCGTTTGAAAACGGGTATAATTTCTATCAAATTCCAAATGAAAACTTTAAAATAATCAACATGAATCATTTAGCAATTGTATTAATACAATTATTTATCATAGACGAGACTTCTTAATTCGTAATTTACTTTTTAGCGAGATAGGGTTACTGCTACTGTTTCACGGCTCCATTTCAACTTGTGAAATCGCAGATCGGAAAGTCGGTCCATGTCATGTCAAACACATTTCGTAGTTTGAATGTAAACTCACACATGATAATATTTTGTGATAATGGTAGGATATGACACTTATTTTTCATATATGTATAAATTATAATCAAAATGCAAATTTACTCAGTGATTTTAATCGTAAAAACATCGCAACATCCGGGGGCTTGGTGAACTTATGCAAATTTATCGGGTCATCAACAGAGACTCTACGAACTAGTGAAATAATTATTACAACCACATTATAAAAATTTTGATAGATTTTTATAAAACTACATCGTTTATAGTGTCAATTTGATTAATTTTAACAATTAATAACACTATGGTTAGATCGACGACCATTTCTAAAAATAGATACAGCTTCGGCTAGCTTGACGTTCACTTTGAGTCGCGTAACATGGGAAAATAGCTGGAACATGTCATGGGGTGAATTGAAGAAATGGCCGATTTGGCACTGCTATTGATGACACGTTGGATATGTTACTATATTTGGAAACAAGAATTGACAAACAATGCACTGATACATTTTTATTTATTTGTGGAAGATTTTGAGATTCTAAAATATGTAAGTGAAATGCTTTGTTTATTTTCACGTTTTTTTAAAAAAGTAATCGGTTGATCTTTTCATTTGCCGACATTTTCGCAAATCTCTGATTATTTTCTAACAGAAATAAATTCAATGTCCAAATTTGTAAATCAGTTAGATTAGGATATTCTGAACAAAGTGATGTGAAAGTTATGCATTTTGCATGCACTTACTATAGAATTTCAACCAATTGAATCGAGTAGGTAACATTTTTATTATGACGTCAAACACGCACCTGCAGGCAGTTTTGTGATTGAAAATACGTTCAATATTTTTAATTCATCATTTCTCAATAAAATAAAATTGTATATGGATACTAATTACATCATGTGAAAGCCCATTGATTTCTCTTTCGGAAAATGTGAACTTTTTCATGAATCAGGGAACTTTGTCACAGACTTTTGTCGTATGCATGTCAAGGGGTCAAACGTCAATGACGTATCAATACGTCAACACCCCTTGGGCTTGATATGCAGCCTGCAGCAGCGAGGATCTTAAAAAGCATGTCACATACATTAAGGGGATTAGTATAATTGCTGGGAGAAAGCTTATAAATTTGACCACTGGTCAGTTGGATCGCATGACCTTTACTGTGACCATCTCAACAGATTTAACCAATCACAGGCCTGCATTCATATCAGATCATTGTCTAGCCTTATGAAACCTGCGAGCATCGGCTGGAAGATAGTCTGGAGTGAAGGGGCATGAGACATGAATGTACTTTGACAAATGTACTTTGACAGATCTATAGAAATGATTTTTACTAGTCATGTCAAGTCAAAGATGTTATTTTCTAGTTCAGGCCTCTGGTTCATATATACAAATATTGAAAGTTTACACATGTTGAAGAAATTTCACAATAGAAATTACATTTCTGGTTTCTATGTTTTGCAAAAAGCATAGATACAAAGTACATTTTCATATTTGGAAGACAAAAGTCATACAGCGGATTTCAGTTCTTTAATACTTACAGTTATCACCGAATGCTTTGGTAGTAAAAACTTCCTTCAATTGCACAATGTTGGGATGGAACATCTTCTTCCACATGTCGATCAGAGGCATACACTTAGCGTTAGCCAACCGGAATCCTGCAAGAAAGAGGAACAGTCACTCAAAATGATAAAGAGAGACCACAAATTTGGAGACACTTAGATATTCAGAGATGTTTAGATGTCAATTTGGGAAATATTTTAATATAACCTCCTTCCTCGATTTTAAACCATCTTTGGTGTCTTAAAAACAGGACACTGACACCAACCATGTACTAGTGAAAGTAAACAAAGAAGGGAAATGTGGAAGGAATCCTGGCACAAATCAATATTGAAAATACAAAGGTATTAATTTGGAGAATTTGTATATTTAAAATGTATGTTTATTGAATTTCTTGTTCATTTAAGTTCAGATCAGCATTCCCACAGAGGACATTGTGTAAAACTAAGTACAGCCAAGATGAATACTGTGTTATAGCCTCAAGCTGGAGATTTTTAAACAAGTGAACAGGGGATGTAGTTCCATTGGCAGATCATCCGCCCATCCCACGTTTACAGCTTTTAAATCCCAACTGCATTATTTGTACATTATCCGCTAACCTGCAAAACTGTGTTTAAAGCTAAGAACTAATTTCTCTTCTAGTGTACTGACCATGGACCCTGCGGAGACAGTAGGTCAGTCCGTCCTTGGTGTTTAAAGCTAAGAACTAATTTCTCTTCTAGTGTACTGACCATGGACCCTGCGGAGACAGTAGGTCAGTCCGTCCTTGGTGTTTAAAGCTAAGAACTAATTTCTCTTCTAGTGTACTGACCATGGACCCTGCTGAGACAGTAGGTCAGTCCGTCCTTGGTGTTTAAAGCTAAGAACTAATTTCTCTTCTAGTGTACTGACCATGGACCCTGCGGAGACAGTAGGTCAGTCCGTCCTTGGTGTTCAAAGCTAAGAACTAATTTCTCTTCTAGTGTACTGACCATGGACCCTGCGGAGACAGTAGGTCAGTCCGTCCTTGGTGTTTAAAGCTAAGAACTAATTTCTCTTCTAGTGTACTGACCATGGACCCTGCGGAGACAGTAGGTCAGTCCGTCCTTGGTGTTCAAAGCTAAGAACTAATTTCTCTTCTAGTGTACTGACCATGGACCCTGCGGAGACAGTAGGTCAGTCCGTCCTTGGTGTTTAAAGCTAAGAACTAATTTCTCTTCTAGTGTACTGACCATGGACCCTGCGGAGACAGTAGGTCAGTCCGTCCTTGGTGTTTAAAGCCTTGTAGCAGGTAGTGGGATATGTGAATGTACTTGACTTGGGGAGTGTGCTCGCTGGCGGCGGCTCCAGCGGGAACAGGTTGTGGTAGTTGTCCACTTCCGCTGGGATGTCTGGAAGAGAAATGATTACAAACATCAGCAACTTTGTCTAAAGGTCGAGGCCAAAATACATTAGTCTACTGCATTACATCCTCACAACATGAGTATTTATCAATTCTTTGCAAACAATCATGAATAAAATATAACAAAAATTGTGAAAACTCATCTACTCAGTGGATATTTCTGTGCTAGTGTAGCTGTGTGTTGCAAGTGAACTTCACAGTGTACTCTGCTACAATAGCCCAGTAAAGTTATGGAAATGCAGCAAGGCTAAAATTAATGATGAGGACTAGTGATACATGACTTGAGGGGAGGTTACAAGAGGGAGATTTATAGACTTAATGTTTACCTTTACTGCTGTAGATAGGAGTAAGATCGACATACTTGCAAATTTAATAGGGGGACTTATTGGAGGGGATGTTTTAGATTGAATATGGTACGACTTATTGATGACATCTCACCTGGATTCTGTGCAGGGTCAATCTGAGCCAGTGTGAGAACATGTCGGTTTAACAGTTCCTGCAACCAAGAAAACCTTTTCAATACAAACTAAATCTTTATTCAACATCATTCACTTTCACAAATCGTTTATAAACGGGCGATAATCTTCTTCACACAATAAATTAGGATTATCTAGCCGTGTTGTTCTTAGGCATTGGAAAATATCTTCTTGTGTGCAGTTATATATGCTTGATTTGAATAAATACTAGAAAGTTTAGAACTTGTTACAAATTTAATGTTACAGTTTTGTTTATATTCCATTGCTAATACTTTTCCATTTTATGGTATCTAAATTTGATGTGAAAATGTTTGATAATTGGTAGAATCAAGCAACCAATTTGACAATTTAAGAACATTTTGTTTCTTGAAGAAATATTGCAAACAGGGAATTGTAGCATGGAGTTACAATAAGTCAACATTTGAAGTTTGGACATACCAGAACAAACTTGGAACACAAAGACTTTTGAGAACCATATGTCGATCTATTGTGCAACTTATTTAGAACTGCAATTTGATATTGAAAGTGATGGAATAAGTGAGTCATCGTTTAAAGCCATTAGCGGAGAGATATAGTAAAACAAACCATCTTGATTTCATCTGGCATGAAGAACTGGGGCATGTTGATCTTGACCTTCATGTGAGCAATGTGGGGTGGCAGTCCGGGGTACATCGTGAAGTTTGGCAGTTGCTGGAGGGACAAAAAACGAGAAATCAATGACAACACTATCTTCACACTTTGACGGTCGAGGCAACATTTTTTTGGAATAACCTATCTTAAGTTGGAGACGATACTAGATTTTCACTCTGATTTCTGTAAATTAAACTCAAAATGGGTTGACACTAAGGTGACATTTCACCAGTAATGTTAACTTAAAGCCTTAAGTCAGTAAATTATTCTATTATGTTAATTAGATTGGTTCTCGTAAATTGGTCATTCAGAATTGGCAGTAACTACACTTGACCATTAATGGGTCCTTAAATTTGAATTCTGTTCAACAATGTCTTTCAGGGTTAGTTCAATTCTAAACTTTACATCGATGAGCGACTTTGTACAGAATGTACTCACCACACCCTCGTACTGAGGAGTAAAGTCATCTGGATGATAGAAGTATGTCGTGCCTCCAAAATTTTCCTGAAACAGTTATCAAACACAATCAGAACCAATTCACAAGTTCGCATTTCTCGATCCTTTACCTGCAGGCCCTAAGGACATTCCAAAATTGCCTTATACAAGTTGCAAGTCATATAATCTTGTTCAGATTTGTTTGTTATAAATTGGTTCTGAAAGAATGTTTAGGCACTAATTAATCAAAATAGTTGAGGTGATTAGAGGTTAATGACATTTTCGTGAGTATTTCACTTATATCACAGCTGCTGGTATCAGGGAGAAAGCCCACAACATTATTGTCGCTATGCATTGGGGTGAAACCTATGAGCATCATCTAGAACTTGTGAACCACAGGTGGTACTTTGCTGAAATTCAGTGAAGCATTGCACACAAACCTTGCTGCATATAGAACAGTTCTCTACAGCAGACCCTGGCAGGATTCAAACCCCAGACCTCTTGACCGAAGCCCAACACACTAACCATTGCGCTATCCTGCCCCCTTAATCAAAATATAGATGGGCTTTATTCCACCCGATTGTCTACATATAATAAGTCTATCCACCTGAATGGTCCCGGCGCCACCTGGTCCCCCCGGCCCGCCTGGCCCGCCCGGTCCACCTGGCCCACCCGGTCCCTGGGGCACTCCAGCTTGAGACTTCTGAGGAACCGTCGTCTGACGGAGTGGCGCCACTGGGGACGCCGTCCTTCTCAGGGTTAGTGGGGAGCCGCTGGGAGATATGCCCGGGCTGTGATTTGGACTGGCAGAAGAGTAAACTGCAATAGAGATATTACAGGGTGAGAGAAAGCAGAATTGGTATCGTATGATCGTGTATAAGACAACCCCATGTATACGCAAGACCTATTTCCTTGACAAAAACCATCTAAATGCAAGTCAACCCCTGTCTATACATTTATAGTAGGGCTGTGCAATATTATTGCTATATCAGTATATATCGGTAAAGGATGTGTAATACGATTACAATTACCGGTATTGAGACACCAGATGACATCCTATTTATCATTCACTTTTAACAAGTGACAACTAGTGTTATTTATAAACCACTAACCGGTACTGGCTGCTATGTGACTGGTGGGGGTGGATGATGTGGAAGTGTTGAACATGGAAGAGTACGAGGAGAATGACGGGGTGCTCGAGCTGTGCGGCAACGATGCGGCAGACTTCACAAAGTCAGCTGGGGTGCCCTGAAAACAAACAGAGAGGTCACTTTTCATTTCACTTTTCTCTTCACAAATCATCAATGATTTCAAACATTAATTAAAAACAAATAGTGAATAGATAACTATACCATAGTCTTTTCCCATTGAATAGACATTTTCTCATTTTGGAGGTGTTTTTTTTATGAAAACGTATCTCATTACTATATCATACAGTCGATAATCATCTGGCATTTCATCACTATAAGCTAGCTGTATCTCTGTACTTATGTGATGGTATTTCAGGAAGTCCAAACAAAAATTTCAATCATTTTGTTGAGTATTTAATTGTCATAAGCATAATCTTTTGACAAGGAAATAAGAGGAGGAAGACATAAAATATTAAACAAGCAGATAATATAAATTATTCACATTGTGAAATGTCTGACCTCAAGAGAATGATAAACATTGAAACTGAAAAAGTTGAGGTTTGTACTCCATTAAAAAGACACAATGACTGCACTTGCACTTTTCAAACAATTTGTAAGCCAGTACACAGAGTAAATTTATTTATTGTCATTAAAAAAAACTCAGAGCAACTTCCCATTGCAAGGCATAATTCTTGCCAGTCTCCATTACTGGCTGATTTAGGCCTTGCAGTATTTCCTTAAGATCTCTGTGCTTGGAAATTCGGGTCCACTATGCATTTCAAGTGCAGCGATCCACTTTCTAGGCACAACAAAGCGAGGGAAATACTGCAAGGCTTAAATCAGTCAGTAATGGAGACTGGCAAGAGTTATGCCTTGCGTTTGGAAGTTGTGTTCCTTGGTGATCAGCTGAGGGTCATTTTGGCCAATTCTGAACAGATGGAATCCTTTGCAAAGGTAGAAGTATCCTACTCCAAATTTAAGGAACACAAAGCGAAAAGGTTGGGCAAATTTCCCCAGGACTCTCTAGAAACACAGTGCAAGGGACCTCATTTACTCAACATTGTTTATACTTCAGTTTCTTACATTATATGTTTAGAGAAACAGACATTCATTCTTTATTTCATTTATATTGAGCACAAAACAGTCAAGGAACATCACATGTTTGTGAGGCCTTATGAGAAAATTCTTAAACATTTCAACTTGGGGTGAAAAAGTTCATAACTTCATCACCTGAACCGCAGTATTTTGCTTTCAGTTCGGTGCACTGTCATCAGTGTATTTTCGATTTATCCAGCAAACCATATTATGTTATTAATTCAACAAAATGATATTCATATTTTCAGGAGAAGACAAATATTTTATGGATGATTCACTTCTTTATTACAATAGCAACATTTTGGTATAGATCCTAATACCATTATCAAGTATAAATATCTATACAGAAACGTCGCTATTGTTAATAAAGAAATTGATCATCCATAAAATATTTGTCTTCTTCATCACACCAACTTCTAGAATGCCTCTCAAAGAGTTTCATATTTTCAGTTTTTTCCTTTCATATTTTCAGTTTTTTCCTTTCATATTTTGTTGTAACTTCATTCTAGATTCTAAACCGAACCAAGGGTACAGCAACATATATTGAACCGAACCGTTGCACCCCTAATTTCAACCATAGATAGAGGGCTAACAAAGTTAAATGGTCGCTACCTTAGCGCCAGGCGGAACCGGTGTCCCAGCAAGGTTGAGGGCGGCAAAGTCGTTGGCCATGTTTTGATCAATTCCTCCCGGTCCGGGCGGCCCAGCTGGCACAAAGGGCTTGGCATTCTGTGAAAGAGAGCCAAGCACACTGTTCCTTGACCTCGGCCTCTGTCTCTGTAATATTCAGAGTTAGTTACCACTTAGATGACTTCAACACTACTGTATTAACTCTAGGAGATAGGCACCGAGTCGTCTGGGCTTCCTTTAACACAATTATGTAATCACTAAGGTAACCTCAGATTCCGACAATTAATGTCGCACTAAGGTAAGCAGTTTCACGAAGTAATGCTTCAAGATTTACCGCATGCGTATGAGAAAGGAAGCCCAGTCACTAGGTTATGAGGACAGTTTTGTTAAGGTCTATTTCGAAACAAGTAACTATCAATAAGGTGACATGACCAGGGGTTTAAAGTCTGCAAGTCCAAGGTCCCTGACTACCAAGATATTTCCTTCGACAAAGCCAAAAAATCACTAAGAAGTCAATAGCTTGCCGCTTCTTAAAGGGACACTACGTCGAGGATAAAAATGAGATCACTTTTATCTACCTATGCTGATTAGCAGATTCCTGCCGCAAATGATCAATTCAAAATTAGAGAGAAACAAAGAGGTCATAGTTCAATAGGAAATTTGATATCAAACTAAACATGTATGAAGAGAATCAAACTGTATCCTGTTACAGAAACATGATACAGTTTCATCTTCTTGATTCATGTATCTGTGCCGTTGATCACACTCAAAATTATTTTCTAAATTCATTGTTCTGACAGCCTTACATGCAGCTTCCAGTGCCAAAAAGTATCCTGTGACCTTGAAAATGTCAAGGTCACCAATATCTAATGAGGTGAGGTAAGGTGAGTCGGGGTTTAACACGACTTTCAAGATTATTTTATTTATATCACAACTGATTGTTGTAACGCCATGGTGGTTATACATTGTGGTGAAACCTGTGAGCATTTGTCCTAAGGCAACTTTAGTGCTTTATTATCATTTATATCCACTTTGAAAATGTAATTCTATATAATATAGAGGTAACACTACATGAAAATATTTTCAATAACTATTCTCAGAAAAGCTCTTGATCAACTTCTTTATTTTTGGTATAGGGATATCGGTATAGATCCTTTCAATATTTTCTTCTGTATGAAATATGCTTCAAACCTGTAACTCTATCCATATTAAATATTGTTATTATGAAGATGAAAACCCATAAATTTTATTATCTCTGTACTGCCACCTTGTAGAAAGTCACTCAAACTATTCTTTACTTTGACAATCAAGTTACCAATAAAAGCGATCAGGATAAATATGAAATCAATATTATGCATTATAGCTAAAATCGATGGAATTTTTTTTAAACGTCTAAATGTTATCATAAATGAGCAGTCGGCTACAGCATGCAGTGTTGTTCCTATGTGAACAGCTCGGGTGAGGTGAGTTGGGTTTTAACGCCGCTTTCAAGAATATTTCACTTTATCACGGCTGCTAGTATTATTGCAGGGAGAAAGCCCACAACCACATGATGGCTATGTATTGCATTGAAACCTGCAAGCAATGCCAGAGCAAGCAAACCATGGGTGGTTCTACGCTGAAATTCAGTGTACCATTCCACCCAAACCTTACTGCATGTAGAACAGTTCTCTACCACAGCCAAGCCCCTGGTGGGATTCGATCCCCGGACCTCTTGATCAGAAGCCGAACGTACTAACCACTGCGCTCTCCCGCCCTTCTTCACATTTGAATTTCTGCAGGTACTCTTACCAAGGTTTGCCCGCCAATAACGTTAACGGTTATTTGTCTAGTTTCATTCACTTCATACTTACCCCTGGGAAAGGTTGAAATTCTGGTATTGATCCAAAGGTAGCGTTGAAATACTGATCCCCGTTGTTCGGCATGGATTCCAGACCTGAAGCAAAATGTAGACGA
The DNA here is from genome assembly GCA_936450465.1 of Gibbula magus. Taxonomy (NCBI): domain Eukaryota; kingdom Metazoa; phylum Mollusca; class Gastropoda; order Trochida; family Trochidae; genus Gibbula; species Gibbula magus. The sequence goes on from OW388294.1 coordinate 57,633,894, forward strand.
ATTAAAATTAAAATTAAACACGGTGGTTACTTTGACAAAGCAAATGCTTTTTCAGCCGTGAAATATAGAAGTAGATTGCCTGGGTTTGATTTAGAAAATATTGACATTCATGCATCATAAGTAAAATCTACTTGCACAGAGACCATTTCAGTAGTACTGGTTCTACAAAAATCTTCATTCATTATTTGGTCCCATTTTCCATAACTCTGATAATAAAGGTTTTGATCATGACAAGTGTTTACCCCTCTCATTGCAATGTCAATGGTTAGTTGGTTACGTTGGGCGATAAATTAATGTTTTCAACAAAGAAAACCGGCTCTTATAAAACATTTTGGTTTATTGCAGATTTTGGTTTTGAAAATGTGTTCTCATTGAAGAGAATAAGAGAGGTTAGGTAATTTGGAGTTTAACACCGCTTTAAAGAGTATTTCAATTATATCATGGCTGTTAGTATTATTGCAGGGAGAAAGCATGCAACACGATTGTGGCTTTGCATTGCTGTGAAACCTGCAAGCATCGACTGGAACTAGCGAACCATGGGTGGTAATGATAAAATTCAGTGTAGCATTGCACCTAAACCTTGCTGCATGCAGAACTGTTCTCTACAGCAGACAAAGTCTCCAAGCCCCTGGCAAGATTTAAACTCTGGGCCTCTTGATGATCCAAAGCGCTGACTACTGCCCTACCCTGTCCCCAAAGAGAAGTAATGAAGTAGTTCATGAGAAATTTCACTAAGTGTCGTCAAAGGGTCGCAGTGACCTTAAAATAATATAAAGGTTAACAAAATTGACTGATGTCTGCTTAACTCACTTTTACCAAACATTGAGTGCTTTAGTTAATTAGATGAAGTGTCAACATAAACAAGATCTTGAAAATGGTCAAAGTGTTGTGGTGACCTTGAAAATAAAGTCAGGTCGCAAAAACAAGTACGCAAAGCAAGCAATGAGAACAGCTTACTCGACTTGAGTGATAACTTTAGTTTTGAACGAACTCCACAATTTTATGAGAACAACTTGAATTGTGACATCACATGCATTACGGGCAGTGCAGATTCCTCTCAATACAAGTCACACATACAAATAATGAATCATACATCTTGAAATTTAATACATAGATACATATTTATATCTATATCATTCCTATCTTTTTCAATGAAAATCAAATTGTGTGTGCTGATAACTGAATTGTGATGGAAGTCTACACTATTTGATGCCTTTGATTAGAAACATCAAAGTGCATACGTTGACTTGATCCTCAGTTTTTAAACCAAACTCAAAACTGTTGTCTAGGTCTGCAATTCTCCCAAAGCAGATTGTCAATAGATTTGAAAAAAATTTGGTGCAATGATTATTGCTGTACTAAGAGTTTGGAATGAAGTCTTAATGTCATAGTGACCCAGAAAATAAGGTTGTTTATTGATGTAGTAATGGGTAAATATCCCCAATCTTAACCAAAAATAATCCCTGACTACCTAACAAAATGGGCTTGACTATCTTTCTATTCAGGGGTAGAAACTAACCTGAATGGTCACTAGCCATTTGGGCTAGTAGCTTTCAGATCTTACTTGCCCAGCCAACATTCTTCTAGCCCAGTAACCAACGAACATGAGACGTAAAAACAGATGATTAATGAATGATTTGCTTTATTTCTAATTCATTTGGCACATTCTAGTACCGGTATTGCTTGTTGAAGTTCAATCCACACAATAGACTTTTGAACATTAACAATGATTTATGAGACATTATTATTCTTTTCATCAAATTATGAAATCATTGATCAATTATAAACTCTGAAATCACGAGGACCTTTTTTTCTTGTGATATACACGTTTTGTGCAACCAGTTTTTAAGTTTAGTAATTCCATTTTCTGGTGAATTTTAAGAAGAAAAAAAAACACCTTTAATTTTCAAATTATTACATTTCACTTCAACATCATTATATTCCCATTTACTGGTATTGACTAGAATTTTCAAAGAGGGACCAACAGGTGTCAAAATTAACCTTTTCAATGCGGTAGCATTTCTAAAAGTACCAGTCCAGACTTATTACAGCTAGCCAAATACATCTCCATGATCATTTCACTTCAAATTTTAACTAGTCTTTCGGACTACCAATTTTTACACTCTACTAGCCCAGCTTCTTTTTCACTAGCCATTGGCTACCGGACTAGTGCTAATTTCTACCCCTGACTTATAGACAGTGTGAAAAACTGCTGTAAATCCATGATTTACAGACATTGAAACCATTTGCTTGCCCTCTAAAGGAATGATTGTAACGAACTACCAGCCAATTTATTTTTTGCCTCAGTGGAATAAGAAGAAACACTGTATTTTTACTAATTTTATGATCATCAAAGTTTGTAACCATAATTATATATTTTGATAGAATGTTTACAAAGTAACAAATAATTTATCGTTAGATTTGTCAACTGATTAATTGCTACACTTCTCATTGTTTCTATTTTCAAATGAGTGCACGCTATTCTTTGTGAAATTGTCAAATCTAAAGTCACCACAATAATTTGTATTATCCTCCCTTTAAACGTGCCCGTTACATCTATTAGATCGAAAGATCAAGAGAAAATAGACTTGTTATTGTCAAAACAATTTCTAAATTTACTTCCAACATGTCATTAACATTAAACCCAACAACATGATTTCTAAAACGAATTTCTATTTCAGTAACAGTTAATTTTTATTTCAGGAATAAACATCATTCTTTTTTTTATATGTCACGGTATTTCACAGACAAAATCATTTATTAGCCAAAGCTTTACACAAAGATATACACATTGTATGAAAAATGTTTTAAATCTTTTTTAAATCACATTTTTCAAATTGTTATCAATGTGAGAAATATAATTCAAATAATTAAACAAAACACAATCTGTTCAGTGATAAATTTACAAATATGACATGCAGAGTCCAGGAACTCGCTACCACAAACTATTGTGAGTCCTGGCAGATATAAGAGAGTCCCTCAATAAGTAAGCAAATTCTACATGAAATTTCTTTGAGTCCGGAGACTCGCAGATTCATTTTTTAAGGAGTCCTTTCCAAATTTTATAAGTATTTGATGCAGGACTCGGAGGTAAATTTATCATTGACTGTTTGAGATTCATCTTCACTTTTTCCACAGTAACAAAAACATCTTGTAGGGGTTTCATTACTTTATTAGATAACACTGTATAAGATTTTTACAGGCAGGGAAAGCAGGCTGTTAAGCAATGTGTTAAGATTGAAATAAAGTAAATTTGACTTTTCACAGATGGGTAATTACATTTGCACAGTTTGGGAAGTTTCCCCTGTACCCGACTATTAATGAAACCCCTATCTTGGCAATTAATTTAAACAAACGATTACCATACTTGGTGAGAGGCTGTTACATCGTTAAAAAAAACACTAAAAATTTAAATAATGTCCACCCGGCAGCCCTAACCTGGTAACTTTTCCTCTGGGCTGGATTGGATTGGGAAAGACACCTTTTGATGATTGGTAAATTTTAGGCCTTTTAGTCATTTTCGGACTTTAAAAAGGCACTGTAGCACATTTTTTTACATATCATTTTATCTCAAATTTGTCATTTATTAATAAAGTTTATAAAACATATTGTTACATTAGAGGGTAAAACATTTCATTACATGTCCCGATAAGTCATATCGCTTCATCAATCAGATCACTTGAACTACCTTCGAGCGGCCAATTTAGTTTATGGCTGCTCTTTAGGTAATGGTCTCGCATGGCTTAACCGAACAATGTACATTCGTTTTAGAACTCTTTTTCATCGATTCAGGGGATTTATTTAGTCATTGGTAACAATTATTTACCTGTTTGTGAGAGCACTTTATTTCAGTAAGCAGAACATGCTATAGCACCTTTAAATCAAAATGACCCATATTATCCCCTTCCTTTCCCAGTCCGTTTTACTTAATTTTGCAGACGAAATTAACAAAATCTTAATTTTGGGATGGTAACTTTTCATGCTTATTTCACATACTGACCTATGATTCAATGCCACTGTTAGTTTCCTATCATTAACAAGTCACTACGGTAACTACTTTTGCTTTTTATTTCAACTTTTCATTATTAATTTCATGGAAGTTATACAAACTTAATTATTTATTCATTTATTTCAAGGTTTGATATCCCACATCATGCTGTTAAAAACATTTAGTTAGACACAGTTACAGTCATAGAAGGACATTGCTGTTAACCCTTAACCTATGGATCCAAGTGGCCAATTGTTGATTACTCACTATTTGTGAGGTGAGGTGCTTTGGGGTGTAACAACGCTTTCGAGATTATTTCCTATCACGGTTGCTAGTATTATTGCAAGTACGAAGCCTGCCACACCATTGTCATTATGAATTGCAGTGACACTAGCGAAACCATGGGTGGTACTGCAATGAAATTCAGTGTACCATTGCACCCAAACCTTGATGCATGTAGAACTGTTCTCTACAGCAAACAAAGTTGACGAGCAGGATTTGAATACCATATCTTAATCCAAAGCAGAACACCCTAACCACTGTGTCCCACCCCTCCCTCACTTTATTCAAGGTTAGATTTCATGCCACATAGTCACATTTGGATTAATCAAATTGTGATTTCAATTTGGTAATTACTCGATTTTAAATTTCTGAAATCGGCCCATAAATTACTTATATAAGGATCTTTTTTTAATGAAAATGAGAATGAAAATCTGCGGGGGTGTGGTCCCTGAAGCAATTCCTCCTGTGATGAGACAAAAGGAATCTCATTATGGTCAATAGTCATCGCAACATTTTTATCATGAATTTCACAAACAAATCTTCAATCAGTGATAAATTTACCCCCAAGTCCTGCATCAAATACTCATAAAATTTTGAAAGGACTCTTAAAAATTAATCTGCGAGTCCCCTGGAATTTTGTATGTAGAATTTGCTTACTTATTGAGGGACTCATTTGTATCTGCCGGGACTCACAATAGCTTGTGGTAGCAAGTCCCTGGACTCTGCATGTCGTATTTGTAAATCTAAAAGTGCTTCAATAAAATAATTTGGATTTTCCATATATCAATGTTTAGATATCCAACGAGGTTATTTCACTGAAGACAATGGCATCATTATTGCATAAACATGTAATGGTGATTTCACACATGTCATAAATTCATCTAGCAGGAGTGAACATTAATATCAATTTATTTATGACGCTCACGCGGACAGGCTCTCTAGTACAAACACCTGGTTAATCACCAGTCACGCTTCAAGGATTGTCGCTGAGCTAATTGCCAGCATGGTTAAAAAACGATAACACAAATGGTCTTAATAATCAATTGCAGGTGTATATGTCTCGATTTTATGCTCAGTTGATTCTGATATATAACGTATGTCATTCTTGAGAATAATGCATTACACATGTGATTTCAAAAAAACTTGTCACTCTGTATTGTTAACAATAATTGTTTCAACAGTTTATTTTGCATATTTTGGGAACCAAGAACAACGTGAAGCAAAACAGTGACATCAAAGTGGGTTTATGACGAAAGTCTGGCAACATTAATGCATTTCATCTAATGTCGTTGTCATTTCTGAATAAATTAGCCAGGTTGATAAATGGGTCAAATCCAGATGAAATTACTCAATTAATAATTCATATTTTACTACGTACATTGTATAGACTTACATAAATCAACTCGATATTTATTCAGCTTCCAAGGATATTGTTACAATGTTTTGAATTTACAGTGTTTTCTCTTTATCAGACTTATCCATTGCCTATTTGAGTAATTTTGTCAAACATAATTTTCAATACTTGCCTGACAATACTATCAGTTCATGATTATCAAACTGTTCATAGTGAGAAAATATCATTTAAATTTTGTGATATGAACAATACATTTTACAATAATAGTATGAATCTGTCATCATGATAACTGAGGATACAATTCTATGTGATGAATATCATTGATATGCAATTATTAGGCAATATTTTCTTGACAAAATTTTACAAAACAGCATGTTTATGATATCGTGATATCCGAGACTTAGAACTAAGGATACAATTCATTGCAATGATTATCATGATCCGCAATTTTTAGTTATTTACTTAGATATTAATATTTAAATTTTGATACATTGAAATTTTAAAACTTTTACATATCAAGTGAGTTCTGGTTTGAAGGTTAATGTTAATTATGTATCATGAAAATGGTGTCAGTTATTGATATGCTATATATCATCACAACCCTATCACTTATAAATATGAATTTAAAATATCAAAAAAATAATTCAATATATTCTGTACTTTTCTAGACTATACTGCATGAGTGTCATCTCTTTCTTTACGTATGTCAAACATAAATTTTATGGAAATTCATGCACAACATTTTCAATACATCTTTCTACTATAATTATCCATATTACTGATGAATTAGACATCTGCAGTGCATTTATTGTATATATGTAAAGCATGAAAGTATACAGTTGACCTCAATATCCATGCTTGGATGCACTAGTGAGTAGGGATACTGCAGGGATCAGTTCTCTACCTATTGATATTATAATATCACATCAGACTTACTGTCACCTGAATAAATTCCATTTCTAAAATGTATAAATTTGAGAAACTATTTTCAAGATTTAACAGTGTTTAAAACTAACTTGAAGACAAGCCAGCTTGGAAATTAAATCTTTTTAAATTTATATGGTAAAATAAAGAAAATCCCTTAAAAAAAACATGTATTTATCCCATAGATTTTTTTCCCAAGGTCACATGTGTTTCCACAATTTACTTTAATTTCTTTGGTTTGATTTTTCACAACTGTAAGTGTAAATTAAATGTATAATATTTTAGGATATAGGTCAGAATAACTTGTTTTCATATATGGTTTGGCATTGACAGAAGTTAGGCCAGTACATTGTCATCTAAAAATAAACATTGAATAAACTGAAAGAAGGCTGACCTTGACATTGTTATTCCTTCAACAGGTGACAACAATATCTGAATAAAATGAGACGTCAGGCAAAAAGGTTTCCCTCATTCTTCTTTCTGGGCCTTGAAGGGTCCTAATCATACGGAGTCAAGAACCGTGTCATTGCGAATGTAGAGCTTAAAATGCTTCAATCATTTCACATGCCAAGATAGCTGCATAATGATGGAATATTTTGGTATATTTTGATATTTTGCAATTTAACACTGTTAGATATCAAAGTTCACAAATAAAGAAATGAGTCCACGTTGGTTCAAAATGAGGATCAAAGATTCCATAATTTCCAAATTGTTTTTAAAATCCTTTGTAAGGAGCCATTTTGGTTTATTTGAAATTGTTTAGTTTTGAAAAGGGACAGGACTCGAATACAGTTTAATTTCTAACATGTCAGTTATTGCCAAATCTTTCTTTAAAGACTGGAAAATAGAAATCTTAACTCATAATGAGCAAGAAACACTACAAGATCTAACCCGGTCAGAGCTACATGCAAGTCTTCAGCAAGTGTTCAACACTGGACTATTCCCTTTGATATGGGTGAGTGAGTGAGTTATTGCTTAATGCCGCTTCGGCAGTATTGCAGCCATTAGCGGCGACCTTTGAAATGGCCCTTATTCCTGTAAATTGAACACTCAGAATAGTTTAGTACTTCTTGATTCAGTAGCTTTAGTGATAACAGAAACTGTCAATATAATATTACACAGTCTGATTAAAACCGACGGTAAACTGACGGGGAAAAAAGGTGCAAAATAGTGCATCTACTGGGATACGAACTCCAAACCGTCTAGTAACAGCCCGTAGACTCACATGTTCTGACGCAATTCAGTAAACCAATCACAAGACGTCGAACAAAAGATTTCGGTGAGAAATGCTAGGGACAGATAACTCCAAACAGCTATCCTTTTGTCTGTTCCGAATGCTTTCAAAACAGCGACCGTTTAAAACAATGATGTGATTGGTCAGCTATTTGACTGGGCTTTTGCTGCCCTTAACTGGTTCAGAACACACGCCTATACGGGATGTTCTCAGACCTTGTGGCGAGGAATCTAAAGAACCTGTTCGTATCCTGGTAGATATATTATTTTGCAAATTTTATTCCTCGGAAGAAGGTCGATTTTAATCAGACTGCAGGGGTAGAAACTAACCTGAAATGGTCACTAGCCTTTTGGACTAGTAGCTTTCAGATGTTACTAGCCCAGACAACATTCTTCTAGCCCAGTAACAAACAGGAGACGTAGAATACAGATGATTAATGAATGATTTGCTTTAATTGCTAATTCAGAAAACTCCTTTAATTTCAAATTAACTCATTTCACTTCAACATTATTATATTCCCATTTACTAGTTTTGACCAGAATTTTCATGGACAGACCGGGGTCAAAATTAACTTTTTCGATGCAGTAGCATTTCTAAAAGTACTAGTCCAGACCTTTTCCAGCTAGCCAAATACATCTCCATGATCATTTCACCTCAAATTTTAACTAGTCTTTCGGACTACCAGTTTTTACACTCTACTAGACCAGCTTCTTTTTCACTAGCCATGGGCTAGCGGGCTAGTGCTAGTTTCTATCCCTGGACTGTAATATTACAGGGGATAAAATTAACCCCACATAGTGTGTCACAGTGATGGTCTTAGGTGCATAGTTGTGGGAGTCATTTAGGTCATTTCCAAGCAGATGGGACCCTTTGCAAAGGTAAAACGATTCCCCAATTTTAAAGGACACCAAGTTGAGAAGGTTGGAAAATATCACCAAGACCTCCTCTGGGAACAACACTGAAAGCACTAGCCATTCGGAGTAGTTATTTCCTAAATTGCACTAGTCAAAAGCCATTTCAGCTAGCCAAAAGCATCTACATAATCATCATTAAATAATTCAAACTAGTGCTAATTTTGAAACGGGGAAGGGGACTTAGCCCAGACTACGCATACAGACTACAGAGCAATAAAGTGTTGGACCAATAAATTAATTAACGAGGTCAGAAAACTTAATCAGCATCCCTTTGGTCAGCAATGTTTTCTTTGCAACCGGATGTTTAAAACAAACAATGATATATGTAATGTATGAATTAAATTTGTAATTGATATCAAATGTAACAAAAAAACGTAATATGAATTGTGCTTTGCAGTTCACTTTAAAGTATGTTGGGTAAACTTTGGTTTGGATACGAATTTACAGACAATCAATTTTCAAATCTAAAGCAATCAAAATATTACTCTCAATAATATGTTTCAACCGGACTATGTTATAATCTTGTATTAATAACATGTATAAAAGACCCCTTGAATTCAGTTTCCGAAAAATAACCCTAAACAAATTCAAGAACCATCCCTTCAAGGGGAAAACTCTGGGCATCCAAATACAGACTGTCAATGATTATTTTGTATATGTACCTATTTTGGGTGCGGGTCTCATAACCCTCAATGGGTGGCTTGTCAATGTCTTATTAAAATGTATTTATTATATTCAAACTGCATTTAGTAAAGCTCTTGGATGCTTCTTAAAAGGAATATGCTGTCTTCTTTTCTTTCTTTTTTTAAATCGCTTTACATAGAACAATATTTTCAGAGTTCCGACAGCAGGTATTCATCTGTACATCAGTGCAGTAATAATATTAGCAATTGATGACACACATGATTGACTTCATTAATCTTCCATAACGTTATCTTTGTGTAGTTCATTGTGAAATAGTGCATGAATTATTCACACAAAGAGACTCAATAAGTTATTAGCAAACAATGGGTTTGTTTCAGTGTAAAAACAAGTGTCGACTTTTCATTATTCAGTTCTGTAGTCTGTAAAAAATTTCCAGTATATAACCATTTATTTGGACTAAGTCTTAATTGTTTGAATTATACATAACATCAATGTATGTATAACTGACTGAAAATATAAGTTTTTTTTAAAAGTTCAAGTAGTTTTCTAACATGCAATATTAACTATGAATACTTTGTGTCAAGTTATTTGAAAGAATCTTTACAATGGCAGCATATTTATCTACTATTTTAAACATTAATATTACAAATAAAGTTGAATCAAGGTAAAAATCATCAGAATCTAAAAAGAGCTTCTTTTCCAAAATTTAATTTGAGGTGAGGTGAGCTGGGGTTTAACGCCGCTTTCAAGAGTATTTCAAAAATTGAATTTGACACTGACCTGTTTCATAGTAAGTTATTAACATGCCCCCCTCCCACACACAATGCAAAACACATGGTGTTCTATCAAGTGGCAAGAAAATATCTTTTAGGTGTTCTGCAGATTATTGTAGGTTAGTTTTCACATGTTTGTTTTAATTTTCCTACTTTAGACAGGTTCAGGATACCCCTGAAATGAGAGATAATACCTATTAATAGAGATTATCCCCGAAAACAGGGATAAAAATAGACCTCTTTGGACATCAAAAACATCGTTTTACATGCTGGCGCTCCTTTATAAAACTGGCGAAAGTTGACGCATGCACATTTTGATGCACGTGTGTACCGTCGTGAATTGATATAAATTAGAAGTCTGGAATTCGCCGCATTTTTGGCGCCGGGGCGAAAACAATTATCAGTTTACTCGCTATTTTGCAAGTATATTCTATTTTATGGCTTTCATAAATCACTGAGCATACATACAATTCACTCACTTTGTGTCGCAACCATCCCTCTCGCCATTTGCATCGGAAGTAGTTCTGATGGCGCCCTCTAACTTCCAGGAGGGGAGGTAATGTACCGTTAGGGTTGGAATTGCCGATGATTTACGGTGGCCTGTTTACGATATAATCCCTCAGTGTTACAGGGTCGCGGGATATATTTTATCAATATTTTATCATTCGAAAGGTCATGGAATGTTTAATATGTTTTACAAACACCCGGTTTAGTACTTAGTGAAATTTAAGTATAGTGAGAAAATCCTTTTGTAACTTACATATCACTTTGTTTTATGTCATAATCGATTGGATAACTTAAAATAAATAATAAATCATTACAACTCGGATAACAATTAAGTTGCCTATTTGGTGAAAATGTACAAACCTACATCAATTGTTAGATCATTTTAAACATGGCCTGTGATCACGCATTTTTCATAATCTCCGTATTGTTATTGTATATTATGCATCATTCAGCTCATATTTGTTATAGTTTCCATGACTGTCACTGCCAATAATATGTAATATTTAGACCCACGAAAACCGTTTTCATTTGTTTGGGGTAACGTCTTCTGAGCAACAAATTAAATGTTCAAACACCTTAATTATTTGATGTAAACTACAACACAACAGCTGTTGGTAATTTTTGTTTTGTTATGAAGCATCTTATCAGTCATAATTGTATAATCCATATGTATATCTTTGTACAAGTTTAGTACCGTTGTTTGTCCTGTTATTTGATTGAAAAAAACAACAACAACAAACGTTCACCACCGTCTTGCTAGGCTGGATGACCCGACATTACGGCACCCTCGAAAATAGGGTACACGGCGACTGTAGGTAACCTCCAAGATCAGACGTGTTCGTGGATGACACGTGGATGATTTGTAGAAAGTATATCAATATTAACAAACTTACGTATTGCCAATGATGAAGTGGAACATGTTTATCTAAATCGAATTAAAACTGAATCATTGGCCAGTTGCATGTACATACTGTTGCGGTGATATTTTGTAATAAAATGTTCACTGAACGACCCATGGTAAGTTGTAATGTTGGAATTTTCTTATTAAATAAAAGAAGCTGGTAAGTATGATTATAAGCAATTTTACACATATTACAATATCAATTAACAACGATTGACAGAAAAACAGACGTTCAGAGCCCGGGAGATGAAAAGGTATGTCACTGAAATAAATGAAAAAAAAACCCTACAACATCCTTTAAAGGTGCATCCATTGTGTTTCATAAAATTGTATTTGGCTTTAATACGTTCCAACACACCATATGTGCTCAATTGACTCAGCTTGCATTTTCATCCCCAATCGCCAAACATATCATAATTACTAGTTTCCAATTAAAATCGAGTAACATCATTATGCATGTGCGGAAACCGAAAGTGCACGTCCTATTTACATGCACAGTAGTTATATGACCTATTGAACATTATCAACCCAAATCTGTTAGTTTGTCTGGTTTAAATAAGATTCCAAAAATGGTAGTTTTCGGTAACAGTTGGTACTTCTCGATAAAATAAGACTATTTATAATGTTTGGCATATTTGACCCCCAACAACACACTGGATGTACCTTTAATACGTTGCGTAATACACCAACAACCGTATTTACAATGAGGCGTTTTTAAAGGCATTTACACTTTTTTCGTGAATTAGCGACCGTTAGTTAACTATTTTAAAAGAAATGAAACATATGCAATGACGTATTGCCCAGTTGTATTATTAACCACATTTAAATGAAGAAGTATTATGTTTCTATAATGAGTAAAATGAGTGAAGTTAGTTCCTCAAATGATCCATAATATAGTATGATATCGATGTAACATTAGTCTTTTCATCAGGGTTTCTGAAGAGGGTTTCAACTAGTCTAGAAAAAGGTCGTATTCATGGAAATATGTACCAAGAAAACATATTTTATCATAACAAATAAATGGATAAGAGTCGCAAATGATGGGTGATATGTGCTGCCATAGATTCCATCAATTTTGAGGGGTACCCAGCTATTACCTCCCCTCCTGGAAGTTAGAGGGCGCCATCAGAACTACTTCCGATGAAAATGGCGAGAGGGATGGTTGCGACACAAAGTGAGTGAATTGTATGTATGCTCAGTGATTTATGAAAGCCATAAAATAGAATATACTTGCAAAATAGCGAGTAAACTGATAATTGTTTTCGCCCCGGCGCCAAAAATGCGGCGAATTCCAGACTTCTAATTTATATCAATTCACGACGGGTACACACGTGCATCAAAATGTGCATGCGTCAACTTTCGCCAGTTTTATAAAGGAGCGCCAGCATGTAAAACGATGTTTTTGATGTCCAAAGAGGTCTATTTTTATCCCTGTTTTCGGGGATAATCTCTATTAATAGGTATTATCTCTCATTTCAGGGGTATCCTGAACCTGTTAGAGATCGTTTGGGCTTTTATTATTGTCATCTTTTAGAAAATTTACACTTAAATAATACCATATTTTAAAATTAAATTTGTACACTTTCCAAAACTGAATCACTGTTCTACATGCTTGCAACAATAAAGTTGCCAATATTATTCAGGTCAGGTTGTTTACTTAGCATTTTGTAAGCTTCGAGACAAAATTGTTAGCTTCTCATGCTTGTTTGGCAGCACACAGGTTACTCACTGATCTTACACATCGTGATTCACGTTTTTACAACATGTGAATAACCTGAAAATGCATGTGCTTGTCAAATGCAGATTAATAAGCACATGGATTACCTCCCTTCGTGACCAATGTTATCCACTGTGATTTGCATTAGTGAATACACTGGCCATTAAACACTAATAAATCAGCGTTATTTTCATGAAATCAGTATAATAAAGTGAACAGTGATTTATAAGAGGAGTTTATATGAATAAATCCTCCTAGATTTCCCATAACAGCGATCAAGGCCAGACGACTGAAAAAACTGCGGCCGAGTTTTCCCCCATGCTGTCCGACGGCCTTATGGACAACGATCAAGATCAATCTATCGTTCAAATTCGACTCAAAATACTGACTAATGTTGTCCTGTCTTTCCACAGCCCTACCTTGTTCGCCATTTGTGGAACTGGGTCCGTTTGAGTACGAATTTTGCATTCCTGGGGGCGCTTGATGTAGAAACTGACACTCATCCCCCCAAATACATGACCGTGTGTTTAAGAAATAGCGGCATAGTGCGGCCTTTTTCCCAGGAGGACCTGCACTTGTCATCGTCTGTGAGAAACTATATATCAGCTAGTCATCCGAATTTGTATTTTCAAGCCTTTATGTTCAATATATTCCTCCACAAGTCCAATTAGAAGTGGTAAGCACAGTGCTTATTTTGAACAGGTTCCCTACAATAGCTGCGTGCGCAAGTATCGAAAAGCATTGTGGGTAATCCAAAGTGGGTCAATGATTTGTTTACCGCAGCGGCAAGTCTGGCCATCAAGTAAATAAACACGGAGACATTTACTTTTGACATTTGACCTAACCTTCTGTAGAAAAGTGTTCGCACTTACCTTAGATAAGTTGTATCATTAACAAATAAAAATAAGAAAATTCGTTAATGCATTATAAGATTATTTAGATCACCTTTTTGGTTAAATAAAATCGATAAACTTGTGTTCAGTCAGTTTTAAAAATAGAACTTTGTGAAGAACCTTTTTTGTCAATGAAGAAAAATAAAGATTATTTGAATTATTAATCCAGGGTGATTATTATTTGGTATGATTGCATAAAACATGTTTTCCGCTTGCTTTGTATAAAACAAAATAAACTAGAGAAAAGGTAATTTTGTGTTGGTTAATTGATAGATATGAGTAACTAGAAAACTAAAAACATTATAAAATGCCACTTTTACAATGTATAACAATGGATTATATGAATAGAATGGCGTCCACATTTAAGGGTTTTCCAACTACCTATTTGTAAATTTATATGATGATTTATAATTTAGCACACAATTAAAGTCATCACATCTCAAAACATCAATTTCCTTGTAAGTAGGTCTAAGTGTGAAATAACCATCCTATACAACTTCAGTTTTAAAAACACAATAAGAATATTTTCAAAGTATTTAAAACGTAACTACAATCCGTTTAAATTAAAGTCCCAATATATGTGATATATCGATGGCTATCAATAATTGAAAGACGACCCCAAGAGGCTTTTCACAGGCATAGACCAAATGATAGAATGTATTTGAACAATAGAATCTATCTTTCACGGTAACTTTTATTCCCAAACATAACTTGATCACTTCTTTGTATAAATAATGTAACCAAAACAAAATATAACCAGCCGTCCCGTTCCCATTCTTTCTGCAGCGGATTTATAAGTCTATGGATTTATTAGATCTAGCTATTTGAAAACAGCGAAATTGCAAGCTGGGGAAATGTAGTTCGAGAATGTTTGCATTAATTGAAAACAGAATATTTTCAAGTTTAAATGTTATTATATACTACCTTATCCTCGTAGACATTCACAGTTATTAAGGCTACATATTAAAAAGTTCCATATTTCTCGGGCATCGGCTCATCACTTTATTTGTAAAAAATGCATTAAGAATTTGACGCATCATTTTTGCTAAACCCCCAAATCCATTTGTCCACAAAATATATGGGTCTGCAGGAACTGGTGTGATTCCGGTTGTATGCTTCTACCACTTCAAGGCGTTATTTTGATGGGGAAAATAAAGTCTCCTCCTCCTTCGACATTAATGTTTCAAAATAAAAATGAAATCCTACCGCCCCTGTCACAAAAAAGTGGCCGAGAAACATTTAACTGTATTCATGCAGCCTAATCGAAAACTACACACTTTATCTATATACATTTTTATTCATTGATTCATTGCCTCTTGTGTTTTTTCTCTCGATTTGTTAAAATTTCAGATATTTACCAATAATTTTCACCATTTAGTGTACAGAGAGAAGTTCCGATAAATACTTGATAATTGCTTTTTGTTTTGTTTGTCAGTTTAGAATTTATTTGTTAATTTTTACAGGCACTAATGAAAGTGATTTAAAAGGCCAGTTGCATGCTGCACTTGGGGTCAACGTGACTACTTCAGTTTAAACAGAAAAATCATTTTTTTCATCAATGTTCTTTTTCCTCGCCTTTGCCTCACGAGACTTGTTTTGGGATTGCTTGTTATGTTTCCATATTTGCTGTCATGCGCATGCGGTGTATAAAACTTAGCAGATTGCCGTCAGGTGAGAAATGTCTGGTCAAAAACTGTAAAAGTTTGGAAACTGTCTCGATTAAAATTTTTGGAATCTTTAAAATTAGCTTGTCTGTTAAAATTTGTTTGCGGTTTTGGGTAATTGACATTTAATTAAAATGCGTGTGCTGTCAATAAATGTTGTCATGCATCTAGTGACTATTCAAATATTATCAGAAAAAATTCATTTATTAAAATTAACGATATTGAGTTATCTTTATATAGTTACAGATAATGTAGATATGATTTGAAGGAAGAAATGTCTTTTGAGTTAAATAAATATGTTTTTTATAAATAAAACATGTGGAATGTATTTTAGATGCATAGCCATCAATTTAGGTAACACTTGCTTTAGCGATTCTCAAAACACAATCCTTATCTATCTGTTCACACGCCTCTGAGTGAAAAAGGTCAAAAAGTGTGAAAGAAAGAAAACAAAATGGTTACTATTTTTTTATTATAAATAACGACATTTAAATTGCAAAACAGTGCATGTCAGACACGACTTTGTCAAATTCGAAATACTAGATAGACGATCGCTGACGGTCAAACTGGAATATTTTACGAGCGCTTTTTTTCAGTATTTCCGCAGAACATAAAATACGTTTGTCAATTGACTAATTTGACTAAATTGTTGATATACATTCTATAAATTGACAATATTTTACTTGATTAATCATTCATGCATAATCAATCATATGGTTGTTTTACCTAAATGTTTTCTGCTTTGAAACTATTCTACAACTTCATATTTGCAAATTTAATCACAATAAATATTTGCCTGAATTTATAAAAGTCTTCGAGTTGTGTTACAAAAGTTAAATCTTTCTTCAACAAGAAGAAAATCTACGTTTTGCCAATAAAAAATTCACATGTCATCAAATTTTATAATCTTTTGAATACACAAAAATTACACCGTAGTCATAGGTTGTCTTTACACGTCGTGTATTTTCACATCAAAGAAGTTGTTATTCAGAAAATCTGCCTGTTCTGATGTCTTTTTCATTAAAACTTATCCGATAACGAAAATCTTTTGCTGATTTATTACCAACACAAATAGTATATGTTTTGAGCTTTTCACACCCCATATTGTCAGTGAAGCGCCATAAAATATACAATAGTTGCTCAGCTTTCACATTCACCGTTACATCTATGCTGAAACTAAAATGTAAAATTATGAAATAACCTTAATGAAAAAGGTTTCCCATAATTGTTTCCATATAGCTTATCCTGTCTGAACAACTTAAATGTAGATAAAACATATTTACTTATGAAGATGTGCGCATTCAAGACAAACATAATTTTGGAGAGAAAAAAACCCAATATAAACGCCGATTCATCAAACGAAGTCGAAAGAACACAATTCGTTCACTGATCAGAATTTTCAGATACTGGATTACAGAACGCATCGATAGCTGCATTAACTGGAGTGTTCACTTAACTATATATTCAAATAAGCATATTGTTTGCTCATCAATTAAATAATTTTTTTTTTAAAAAGACCACTCACAGAGAAACTCATGATACAGACATGAACAAATATTAATTCTACTAATATTAATAATTCATTCAACTTTCAAACAGATGTTTAATAAATTTACCAAATTTATTTCTTTGTGTACATATTTCATGAGCAGAGAGCAATTAATCTATAGAAGGGCTTATTACAAAATATTGATAAATATATGATTGGTGTAATTTTGGATCCCCGACGTTCTCTGATTGGTTTAATCATGGAAAGAACCTATCCGATTGATGGATCTCTGATATTCTCTGATTGGTGTCACTATTGTGTCCCAGACGTTTTGATCGGTGCATTAAATGCACACAAACATTTTCTTATTGCTGTATCAATTTGACTGAGACAGTGTTTAATTATGTAGTAATTGCGAAACATATATCCTCTTATTGGTGTAATTGTGGATCTCAGACGTTCTCCTATTGGTTTAATCATTTGGATCCAAGAACTTCTCTGATTGGTGTAATTATGGACCCAACACATACTCTGATTGGTGTAATTATTGTATCCTAGACGTTCTCCGATTGCCGTAATAATGGATCCCAGATGTTCTCCGATTGGTTTAATCACTGGATCTCAGATGTTCTCTGATTGGTGTAATCACTGGATCTCAGATGTTCTCTGATTGGTGTAATTATGAATTTTAGATGTTCTTTAATTGGTACAACTTACTATTGCGTCCCACACGTTTTCGAATAGGTGTATTTATTGCATCCAAGACGCTCTGATTGGTGTACTTATTGTATCCCAGACATTCTATGATTGGTGTAATTATTGTATCCCAGACGTTCTATGATTGGTGGAATTGTTGAGTCCTAGATGTTCTATGATTGGTGTATTTATTTCATCCAAGACGCTCTGATTGGTGGAATGATTGTATCCCAGATCCGATTGGCGTAATTATGGATCCTAGATGTTTTCCGATTGGTTTAACCACTGGATCCCAGATGTTCTCTGATTGGTGTAATTATGGATCCGAGACGTTCTTTGATTGGTGCAAGTTACTATTACGCCCCCCACGTTTTCCAATGGGTGTAATTATTGTATCCCAGACGTTCTTTGATTGGTTTAATTATTGTATCCCAGACGTTCTTTGATTGGTGGAATTGTTGTGTCCCAGATGTGATTGGTGTATTTACTGTATCCCAGACGTTCTTCGATTGGTGTCCATATGGATCTCAAACGCTCAGATTGGTTTAATCATTGGATCCCAAAACTTCTCCATTTGGTTTAATTATAGATCTCAGACGGTCTCTAATTGGTGTACTTATGGATCTCAGACGTTCTCCGATTGGTGTGATTATTTGACCCCAGGCATTCTGATTGGTGCATTAATGAATAAAAAACTCTCTTATTGGTGTATGACTTGGATCTCATACTCTTTAGTTATGTATTTATTGCAAACCAATGTTCTTAGGTGCACTAGATACAGAACATTCTACTTTTGATCCATCACTGACATATCTCAAGCTGTCACAATTGTAAAATCCTTTTCATTTTGGGCATAAAAATGCTTTTTCTTCTTTTAACACAAAAACAAACATTCCAATGATAAATGTATCTTTATTTTTTCGAGTCATAGTAAAAGAAAAGTTATATGATTGTCATTACGTTGATAACATTTAAAAAAGATTTCATGAAATAATTGTATTTTTGTCTTTCCTTGTGAATGAACAAAGTTAACAAAATTGTATTTCCATCCCAAAAGTGATAACTTCTGCCAGTTTCCATCACTGGCTAATTTAAGCCTTGCTGCATAAAATTAACTTTTCTGGATAGTGTAGGCAGCACACAATGAAGATCAGATACAGCTCTCCGCTACGCCAGCACCGAAAGGAAATGTCAAAAGTTACAAGCTTAAATTATGACACGAGTTATGACTTACGACGAAAGTTGTATTTCATGCTATCCTTAATTTGAAAGTCGAGTGTGAGTCCAATGTTTTATCTCCAATATCAATATAAATCCCAACCAAGCATGGATATACAAAGATATATCTCACTAAAAAAAGTTCTAAAACTTACAGATTCAAACATAAAACTTCTCATAATAAAATCATACCTTGAGATGGATTTAATATTTTGTGTTACTGACTCTTGAAGGACAGATACAATAACAGGATTGTTAAAATGGAAATGATTTGAAATAACATCACATTTGTGTAGATGGACACATATAAACATGAAAACAGTAAGACTGTCAGGACACACTTAATTCTCTGTGTGTTGGAGTGCCTAACAAGAGATTGTTTTTAGGTGTGCAGGTTCGGGGCTGAAGAGAGCAGAGAATCACTGAATATCCATGTTCCCTGGCCAACTCTGCTCGATCAGTGTCCACAAGATTACTGCAGTGACGTCCTGAAGTGAAAGAAAAAGATGAAAGAATATGAAAATGTTGATCACATGCCGGTAGTAAAAACACTGTTTAAAAGTATCTCATTTATGAGAGTTTTGGACTACCGTACTTAAAAATAGTACTAATTTCTTTAGCCAAGAGTATGTATAATGTTGAATATACTCTGTAATTCCATTTTCATCCAATCTCCAATAATTCAGGCATACAAATGATATCAATCAGTGTTTAAATATGAAAAAAAATTTACTTTGAAAATTTTAGCTTCCTATGTCACATAGTTTTGGAGGAAAAGTCGTTGTAAAGGTTTTCGGGAAAATGTTACCATGCCCATTTTTACCAAGCGAACAAACATTGATCTTCCATGGGCAAAGTACTTCCCCACAAAATTTCTGCTTTAGGGGTGCAGTAGTTTTGGAGAAGACATCGAGTATGTCAAAATTCAAAACAACACTCTACTTACACCGGACGACAGCCCATGCCATAAATCCATCAAATTAATTGAACCACAGTATTTTGCTTTCGGTTCGGTGGACCATGAATCAGACTGTATTTTCAGTATTTACCAAATACCATATTTTATGTTATTAAATTTTTTTAATATTTTATATTTTTTTAATATATTTTTTATTTATATTTACGTTCATTAGGCTTTATTTTGAAATCAAAATGTGTTTTGTTGGGGCTTTAGTTTGTTACATTCTTAGATCTGAACCAAACAGAAAATGTACAAAACCGAGGGTTCTGTACTGCAAAGCATACCGAACCGAAACTCAAGTGTATCGTTTCACTCCTACTGACAAGGTAAAGCTATGTTTATAGTTACGAAGATGAAGAAACGTACCTTGTTCCTCCAAGGCAATGTTGAACTCAGTCTGGTCTGCAGCGTGTCCGAGAGTCAGGAAATCCTGGAAATAAGTCGATTAATTAGTGGCCAATGTACAGGAATCACTCGTTAACAAATGAAAAACCCTGCTTTAACCACTGGCTAAGGATAGGATATCACTAAAGCTGCAGGAATATATTGTCACTGGCAAGTAGCCGGAACTACTTTCCGCTATGAAAACAAATGAGTTAGTTTGTTGTATCAAAGCAATTAAAATTTCATACTATTGTTTCAATTACATAATAATAAAATACTATATTGAGATTGTCAAACACAAGATTTAATTCATCTTGTGACGTAGGTAAAATTGATGTGCGCAACTCTTGAAATATCAACTGTACCCTTGACACTAAGTGAAACAAGAAAACATAGTCATCAACATCCTCCGCCAGACCCAAGAAATTTGAACAAGGGCAATAATTCGCAAAGAAATAATTGTGCACAACTCATTTTCATTCATCAAAGTATAGATACCCTCAAGGCACACAACCGATTTGATTTGATCAGTTTCGTAGAAACGCTATCCCCTTTGAAGATACCTGAATCACACGATTCTAATTTTCAAACCCCTCAAGCCACACACCAAATTTGGTCATCCAATCTGAAACAGTTTCTGAGAAAAGCTGTCCCCTATGAAGATACCTGGAAGAGAGTTGAAAAAGGATGATCAAGGGCAAGAACTCTTGAAAAAATATTCAGACGCTTCTCATTTTTGAACTCCATCAAAGTATTTATGCCCTCAAGCAACACAACAAATTTGGTAATCCTATCTTTAACGGTTTCTGAGAAAAGCTGTCCCCTTTAGCTCGGACGGCCGGGCGGACGGAGCTCAAACCTATAATAATAAACCTGGTATTTGACAAACTCCTCAAAGACTAATGCTCAATTGTTAAAGTTCACCTTGTATGAGATATCTGCATCCAGGAAGAGTCTACTTCTAGGGTAGGAGAGAAGATGAGTTTTCTGAATGCTGCCATAGCAACAAGGGCAGATAACAAAGGCGGAGTTGTTGTTGAGACACTGCTGTAGAACCATGTCAGTAGCTGACCCACAAGCATGGAGACACACCCCGATGTCAAACTTGCCGTGGAAATAGTCCATGTTACACTGAAATGAATGGGAAAATTATATCAATCAAGACTTACATGTCAAAATAAAATTAAGTCCATAGGCGGATTCAGATTTTTCAAAGTTCACATATGGATAAGGGTGGGGGTTCGGCCATGGGGTCCATCAAATCTATATGCAAAATTTTCAAAGGGGAGGGTTCAAACCCCATGAATTTTCCCCTGGTTCCGCCACTAATGGTTTCAATCTTATATGGGCAGATTCTATGTGTTTTACTTGGCTTATTATTTTATTACATTATTTTAAAAGAGAAAACCCAAGTCAATGGCAATCATTTTCAAACTAAAGATAAATCCTTCATGTTAACCCTTCATCTGCAGCTCCCAGAACCTAAGTGTTAAATCACATATATATATCACCTTAAATATTACCAGCTTCTTTGTAGGTCTGGGACGGGTAACTCGGATAATCGGGACGGACTTGGTAGGACCCAGTTACCCATCACATTACACAATGTCCCTCAGCAAGACATAGCTCGTGCCAGTCTCAATCACTGGTTATTTTAACCCATGCTGCATTCACAATATTAAAGGGACAGTAACACGTTTTTTCGCTCAAATAAGTCGATGGAATGTATTTGAAAAATTATGTCATTAGTAGTAAACACCCTTCTCTCTTCGGAAAATCAAGTTAAAAAGTGGGTGTACATGGTTCCGTAAAGCCATGGAAATCATTTCTGTTAATCGAAATAATAAAACGTGTTCACAATAAAATGGCCGCCATGCAATTTTTGCTTTATACGGAACATCATTATTACCACTACGGATAGTTGGTTTGTGTAATAAGATGCTTTACCCTCTAAAGTAAATATAAAGGACATAAACTATCATTATTAATGGGAAATTTGAAAAAATAAAATTTGCAAAAAACGTGCTACTGCCCCTTTAAAGTCAATTGTTATTCATAAGAAAATTTGATTGAAATAGCTATAGATCTCTATGTTTTATCTACCTCCATACTTATCATCCAACCAGTTGATTAAATTGTTACAAAATCATACAGACTTAATGTCAGGGATCAACTAAACTGGTATCTCGGTAGGTTTAGTAATAGAGAGTTATAGGGGGTGGGGTCCCCGCACAGTCTGATTAAGATCGACCTTGTTCCGAGGAATAAAATTTGCAAAATAATATATCTACCGGGATACGAACAGGTTCTGTAGATTCCTCGCCACAAGGTCTGAGAACATCCCGTATAGGCGTGTGTTCCGAACCAGTTTAGCGCAGCCAAAGCCCAGTCAAATAGCTGACCAATCACATCATAGTTTTTAAACGGTCGCTGTTTTGAAAGCATTTGGAACAGACAAAAGGATAGCTGTTTGGAGTTATCTGCCCCTAACTTCTCGCATCGAAAGCATTTGTTGGGCATCTTTTGATTGGCTACCTGAATTGCACTCGAACACGCTAGTCTACAGACTGTTTCCAGACGGTTTGGCGTGGAAATCTCCGAACGATATGAGTTCGTATCCCAGTGGATGCACTATTTGAACATTTTTTACGCGGAATACCGTCGGTTTTAATCAGACTGGGTCCCCGCATAGAAAAATCTACCCGTCCCCCTACCCATAGACTGTATGACTTACCTGATAAAGAACAACATTCTTCAGTTTAAGAGAATCAATCCTGTGTTTGGCCTTCATTAGTGATTCTTCCTTGTTCTCAATCAAATACACCTATAAATTTAAAATACAGCATTTAGTTTGAAATACAGCTGAGCATCATAAACATTTCAAATATCAACAATATTTTGTGAACTATGTATGAACTACAGTTCCAAAGTAGTATTACAAGATTACATCATTTTGACATTCATAAGATTGATATTTGTTAGATTCTTTAGATATCAAATACTATTATTTTATTTTGACAAGCATTTAATAGCTTTATTGGACATATTATAGGGGGGTGTTCACCATAATTACATGCAAAATCTTTCGAAGGTGGGGGGAGGGCAGGGGGTTGGAGTGGAGTGTATATACCACTGTCAAATGTCTTCTCAAAGAAATACATCGCTACAGTGTTACACTGCATCATAAAACTGTCACCTACAATAAGATAAAAGGTGTGACAAAATACTCACCTTGCAAGCAGGTAACAGGTACGCTATCGCAATACCAAGATGACCCTGAAACAAGGAGATCAGAACTAATTAAGTCACTATTACATCAGAATTACATTGGGTGATACATTATCATTATATTGACAAAATGTACAACCACTAACTTGTATAACTAATCAGTAGTTTGAAAAAGAAGAACAAATTTCAGCAAGAAATCCACCATATGTCTAAAACAAAAAGATATGATACATAGAGGATATCTGTCTTTTCTTGACTAATACCATGTTTATCTCATCGAGCGAGGTAGACAGTTCATATTTTCAAAAGTGGTGCACTTATTTATTATATGATGTTATCCTTCTAATTACGTCCTAAAAGGGAAGTTTTCTCGCCGAACGGTCGCTAGGAACAGCCCATCACCACAGCAACACTGTGACGTCAATATATAGAACATCATACTTGTGCATTTGGATCGTTTGTATTGAACGAGAAGATGTCATGGAAGCGGAGGAACAACAAGTTCGAAGAACGAGTTGTTCCTCCGCTTCCATGACAGCTTCGAGTTCAATACAAACGATCCAAATGCACAAGTATGATGTTCTATATTTATTATATACCCCTTTTTATTAGCAAATTGGTAAACAAATAAAGTTGCGTAAATTTACTGGGACGACGTGCTGCGTATTGATACACGGACGGTTGCTTGACCAGCACGACTCATGATTTGAAATCTTAAAAATGTCTTTATTTTCTCATTTGTTAGCCCAAAAGAGCTTTAAGTGAATTTTTTTTCAGTGTGTTTACATAATAAATCCATCAAATTTGCTTTACTATCATTTAATTACAAAGAACTGACAATAATAAACAAGATTCAGGCTTCCGTCCGTCGTGCTTCTTTAGAATGACGTAACCATGGTTATGACGTCACAATAGTAAACCGTTGTGACGTCACAATGACGCAGCATCGCTAGCGAAGCTTTCGGCAAAGCGCTTTTCTTCCTTGGTAATGATAATTTGAGTAACATTTTCCCTTCTTGTGCTGTTAATATTAGGTCTAAATCCAAATTGATACTTTAATCAACTGAAACATTACTAGCAGTGTTAATAAAACATACATTTCGGAGATTTAATTGGGAAAACATTGAAAATTACGGAAAATTCCGAGAAGTGCCGAAGTTTAGAGAAAGTAGAACCGTCAGCCGTGCAATACGGAATTCACCGTGCAATACGGAAATCGACGACGGAAACCGTATTGCACCCCTGTATTACTATCTTAAGTTTACATGGGTATATAATAATAAGCCAATTCACCGCGTGAGACCATTGTTTTATGACGTCAAATTATATCAGTCACCGTTCGCAGTGAAAATATAAGTTATTTTCACTATAGCTTGATAGACAGTTTATTTCACTGATAAATTCAAGTATTTCACTGCTCGTCATATAATAAATACCCCTCCACTGCAGAAGTCTATGATAACGTCGCCCGGACGAGCGATGGTTTCAACAGCCGTGACGAGGTTCTCCAGCTGTTGACACTTCCTCTCTGTCCTCTTCTCGGGGACGTTACCTGAAGATACAAATAAGTAACCGTGGTGTAGTTAAGTTCATAGTTTGCTGTGTCTATTCTCTCCCCACAGAGGTGACTCAAGTCATTTCTTCCCAAGCAGCCTCTGTTACAAGCAGAGCGCTTTCTTAGCCTCAATAGAGAAATCTGATTGATTGCAATCAAAGTCTGTTCCTGCAACCGTTGAGATGACTCGAGTTCTTTCACCTATACCTTACTCACCTAGAGACCTAATCAACACAAGTATTTTAAGGATAAACAACTGGCACTGTATTTTTGTAACAGATGCTCACATAAAAACAAATTTCAAAATATACTTCAATTGACAGTGTTTCAATATTGACAGAGTTATTGATAATTATGTAAGATACCCCCTCACTGATGCTTTCCAATGATATTTTGGATTTTACAGCCAGTGACGCAAAAAACATTATTGACATCTATTTTATTGTAAAATTATTTCTCTTTTAAAATATAATATTTCTAGCACTTTTAAGGGGAATATAATTTTTGTTTTAACAAATTAAGGTTCAGAATGAAAGAAAGAAAGTTTTGTCAGCTTCTTCCATTGAATGTATCTCATGCAAAAGTTTGGGCAACTTCTGATGGTGTCCGAGCTTTGATCAGTATAACTGTGTCCTTTACACCAGTATCCTTAAGAATTTATATCACATCACTAGACTTGTCAACTTCCAAACGCAAGGCATAACTCTTGCCAGTCTGGATTACTGGCTGATTTAACCCTTGCGGTATTTCCCTCGCTTTGTTGTGTCAAGATAGTGAATTGCTGCACCAGAAAAGCAGGCCTGGATTTCTAAACACAGATTTCTTAAGGAAATACAGCAAGGCCTAAATCAGCCAGTAATGGAGACTGGCAAGAGTTATGCCTTGCATTGTGAAGTTGTAGACTTGTCAGTTCACTGGCTGCTCAGTCATCACTGGAACAAGGTTTCAGGATTAAAATCTAAATTACAAAATTATTTGAGACGCACCTTCCCTGGGATGGACGGCAGACGGCAACCGCGCCCAGTCCACCTTCACATCACAGCCTCGTACATGGTTCCCGGTCTCCGGGATAATCTTGTGGGTCTGAAGACGAAATATACTACCCAATGTTACTTGAGTGAAAAAATGAGAAGGATATATTTGGCTCTTAATAGCTATTAGGAAAATAAATTTTAAAACAAATTTTATGATGAATGTTAATTATGGTCTACATAGATGTTTGTTGTCATGTATTCTTATAAATATTCACAATGTTCTTATTGTCATTGAATTTGAATTATTCAGTCAATCTGTCAGTGACAGATTCTGAGGGTTCAAACTGCAGTATTTTTCATTCGGTTCAGTGCACTGTGCATCGAAGTGTATTTATCGGTTTGTACCAAATACAATATCTTCTGTTATTAATTTCATAAATTCTATGCATATATTCCGTTTTTCCAATTTTACGCTCATTATTTTCAAGAAAATATATGTTTTGTTGTGACTTTGGTTTGTTGCATTCATGATCAAAACCGAACAAAAAATGTACCGAATCGAGGATTCTGCACCGCAATAGATAATGAACCAAAACTCAAGTGTACCGTTTCACCCTTAATGAATACCTTAGCTGTTGAACTAATTAGTGAAAGATTTTATCCCGGATGTGCCGCCGGCTAAAGACTGGCTATGCAGGAATATTCCTGGCCTGCAGGTAAGGGGTTAAGTAGCTGCTTACCTTTATTTTCTGAAGTGCAAGAGTGACGTCAGGTTTGTACGCCTTGTGCTTACTCCTGCATCTCCGACTATGATAAAATAGTGTATTAAATCATTATCATCAATGACGTCAACCTTAAGCATGAATCACAAGTGAATAATTAGCTGAGATTAGCTCAAGATTGGCTATTCCAGAACTGACAATTTAGGGTTAATATAAAGAGCTCTATTTCACTGATATGCTAATATTGGAATTACTTATCTTTATCTTGTCAATGTTATAAATTCAGATTTAGGGCTAGTTCTGTTTGTTGCACAGCTTACATTTAGCATTTTCAGAGGGCACTGATCTGTTCCCAATACATACTCAATGCTAAAGGATAGATGAAATGATATATGGTCAAAATTGGATTCATTAAAATTGGATGTCAATTTGACAATTACTCGATTTTATATTTCTGAAATTGGTCCATAAATAACTTATATACGGCTTTTTAAAAAAACGCCTTATAATATTTAGCCCCGGCGACCAGAATGAAAGTCTGCGTGGGTGTGGCCCCTGAAGGGATGACTTCTGTGACGTATCAGGAGGAATCTGATTTTCGCCGATAGTCATAATTCAACGTAATTTCGCAACATTTTGGGTGAATTAAAATCGTTTTAATTATCAATTGCAAGTGTATATTGTCTCGATTTTCTGCTCAATTGATTCCGATGTACAATTTGTACGTAGAGGTAATTATCTGTCATTTTTTAGAAAAATGCATTTCATCAGATCTTTAAGGAAAAGATGTATCATATTATTTTATACCTCAGTTCCATATCATCATCTGTGACATCTTCCATTGTAGGCAGTGTGAATGTCACAGTTTCAGGTGATGACTGTGAAAGCCCCTGAGCTAGTTTGTTGACATTGAAGCATGTCATGGCGGCCATATTGCGTATCCTCTCAACCAGGACCATGTGACCAAGCCATTTCATCACGAGAGGGGTTTTCTCCGCTAGCTGAGTGCAGCTGAAGTTCAGTGCCTCCTGAACACACAAAACATGGTATCCAAAATATCCAAAACATACCCTGGAGGGGGACCAAAATGTTCATCATGTGACCTCAGGGTATCAAAACCCATAAACTACATAATAGCCCGAGTATGTACGATAAAATACTATACATACCTCGATACAGCCGCCACGATTCAATACGAATCGCGATACACAAAGTTTTATTAAAATCTGGGCCTCAAAGTACAGAAAGTTTGGATAATTTCAGTTTTAAGTTTCATCAGACAGTTTATATTTTAAATTCTCAATGTATTCATGTTGAAATACTATAATAGTCTAATGAGAAAGCATCACTGTATTTGACAAGACTAGAAATAAATTTCATTGTATATAATTTTGTATCGTATCGTATCGTTTCACTGGCATATCGTATCTTGTATCGTATCGTACGCCTATGAATCGCGATGCACCGGTGTATCAGTGTATCGTTGCACCCTTAGTGTGTTGTACAGCAAATGTACGTAAATGTTACAAGCTAATTGCGCATCTCTATAGAATGTATATTGTTAGCCAATCAAATGTCATGACTTAAAGGTTGATGATCACTCATTGGTCTTCTCATCTGGAGACTGCAAACATATTGCTTGATTTTAAGCCATTTCATTGGCTGGTTATTTTTAGCTGTTACAAGCATTGTCTCAGTTACACAGGTATTAGGTATTGGGTATTAGGAGGTTCTATCAGGGTACTTTTTGTGGAAACGAAATTTGAGACGATATACCCGTTTACACATATATATATATGCCACAAATACATGATTAACACACATTCAATTTAAAAGACATTAATGAAGGTAATATTTTGATGACTTTATATTTCACAACTTGATAAAGACAAGCCCAAATTAGATAAATAAAAACAATGAGAACTGAAGCCATTCATCAGCACTACCAGTGGGCAAAAGTTTGCTACGGCATAACAGCAAATTGTTTATTAGTTTTATGACACATTATGTGTCACTATGTGAAATGTCTATCAGTGTATATGTTTTATTTTTAAAAAGTTGTAAAATTAAGTACAATGTTGCATGTTTTCATTAAATCCAAAATGGCGACAGAACCCTCCCTTTAAGTAATGTACGGTAATGGACTAAAATACAATGACGGCACTGGATGAAAATGTTTGGTTTAATTTGTTTCTAAAACAGCATTATTGACTGTCCATTAAAATGACCTGAAAATGGTGAACTAAACATTGACTTTGGATTAGTATGCTAGCGCTTAAGCTTGTTACAAATTCCAACATTTACTTTGAATATATTTTTAGGAAAAGGAAGGAATGAGGAAGTCAAACTGTACAATCTGAATTGCAGTTTCAGTTACACTTGAAATATACTTACAAGAACATGATACATATAAACAAACAGTATCAAGTCAGCGACTGTCATCTCAATTCCTTCGGAATACAAGTGTTCCATTGTAACATCAAGATGGTGCAGACTCTCCAATCCCTTTGTAAAATCTTCGACAGAATTATCTCCCTGGATTGAGTCATTCACAGAGTTATCTCCCTGGATGGATTCATTCACAGAGTTATCTCCCTTCGACAAATCATCCTCACACTTATCTCCCTTTTGGTCTGGTAGAGTTTTCCCATTTTTGACATTGTCTCCTAATTTCTTATTCTTTTTAGAAAGTTTAAACCTCCTGTTGCCATGGGGATAATGTTTATCTTTCATAAACACAAAACCATTTTTGATGTGTTTGCATTGAGAGATGATGTGATCACGTTTTTTTTCATCGTTAAGTTCTTCCTTCACTTCCTTCAAGACCGCTCGACGAAGTTTGTCATCGTTGTGGATTCTGGGCGGTTTCTGAAAATGTGCTTCAAGCTTTACCAAGTCTTGTGGTAGTTCAACTTCTGGCCGGTTGTCAGATGATGTCTTCCTGTTGAAATCAACATGAAGAAGATTCAAAGGTTTACACATCAATGATGAAAATATTATTTCATGCATGGTATTGTAAAATATATAAATGCTTACCCACTTTTAATGTTAAATTTTTCTGAGTTTGTTATAGATGTAAATTTTATGTAAATTATCAATTTTGAACCGACTTCATAATTTTATTCATAGAGAATATTATTGACCTTCCATGTAATATAATTTTTATTAAATGAGTTATATTGAATCATTCATGAGTTAAATAACTCGTTTTGGATTTTACATTTTACATGGAAGTAAGTTTAGTATTCTGTTTATTACTTGACGACATAAAAGAATAGAGACAATATTATGGATATACAACTTCTTTATTCTTTGAAGCTGAAATTTCGACAAAGATTCTAATGTCATTGTCAAGGAAGTGACGATTCTATGTCAAAATGTCACCTTCAAAGAATAAAGAATTTTTAAAGTTAAAGCCCTCATTTGTTGTAAAAGCATGCAGAATAAGAACTCCGAGAGGTCGCTATTCTCAGAGGGTATGGAAATGAAATGATGTATGTAACAGGTGAGATAATTCTCCCAACATCGTGATCTCACCTGAGCTGAGAAATGAGGTTTGTAAGACTCTCGCACAATTCCACCTCACACAACTTGGTCCAACCAGACACCTGGGAAACATGGGCAATAATAGATAAATAAAATTGAATTACTGCCAATTACTGGCAAAATTCTTGAAACAGAATAATTAAGAAATTTCCATTTGTGTCTATAAAATTTTATTATATGAAGCAGTTCAACTGGGAACCAGGAAGGATGTGAATAATAGAACTTGAAATTTTAACTTGAGGTTTTGTGTCTTATATTGTGGTGAGTGAGTTATTGTTTAACGCCGCTTCGGCAGTATCACAGCCATTAGCTGCAAATATATTGTGGTATCCATTGTAAGTGTTTGGAAAAAAATAATTTATTGCTTCATCATGTTTGTTATTAATGTCAAATTCAACAAATTTATTTAGATACAAAATTATTATTGGCAATTTTAGTTCCTTACCTCTGCGCACATTCTCAAGCTGCCTTGTCGAAACCCCTGAAAATAAAAAACTCATTATCTGACTTACACGTTAAGATCTTTAAAACTTGTCCAATTACTGTTCTCATCCTCTTAAACACCTGCAAAACATGTTTAGTTTTGTTCTACAATCAACAGGAACCTCTCAGGATTTATTTACTATCTTTCTGAAAATAATTTGGTTTAAAAATACGCCCATGTAAGATTTCATCGCATGGTTATCTCCCTTAGATGCAGGTGGACTTCAAAGATGAACATTTGCACTAATGAGTCAGTTCGGCATATTTAACACATTTTTACTTTCAAATTACAAATATTAAATTTTAAAATAGGAATTCAGTGTAGGCCTACACCTAACCAGCAAACAGTTGGAAAAAATCAATTTCATATTGTACCCAAAAAAATATAGATTTAATAAATATGTTTCAATAACACTTCATAAACTCTCTTCATCTTTACTGACATAGTTATCTCCCTTTGATGCAGGTGGACATCAAAGACATTCTCCAGCTGGTTGAACTCATTATAAACAAATTAAATTTCTTTTTTTTTGTGTGAAATGATAATTTTTTTTGTTTTGGTTGTATTCAAAGAGTAGGAACTAACATGATGATAGGTACTGGTAGTTATATTTACTTTCAAAACAATACCTGATATATTTCTGCCCATTTTCTCATTTTTAACTTTGACAACTGTAAATAGGTAACTTCGGTTAATTCTTTTTAGTTTCAGCAACAAATGAACAAAATAATGTACCTGATGGTCAGTATTGATTTAAAAAAACCCATTTATATCCAAAATGTACGTCCAAATTTACATCTGCGTAATGTAACTATAAACTTTAACACAACAATTTCCTACTTATTTAGACGCAGGTGGACATAAACGACTCATTAAATGTTTTCCTGCACAGCTGCACTACTTATAAACAAATCTACACAGTCCTGAGTTAGAAAAGCTTACCATACACCTGGATGCATGCAAATGGTGCAACCAAAAATAAAATTTGTGTTGCATCATCCAAATTCTTGTTGCACTGGTCTAATAAATAGTTATTTTTCCCCTTTCTTTGAAACACATATATGAGCCAAAGTGACCATGGCTGGTTATTTTATTTTGGTGAACCATTTGAAATTATTGGATTGATAAAAGTTATCATAGGGTTGCATTTCTAAATTTTAGTTGCACAACAGAAACTGCTAAAACATTAAATTGAGCCCTGCCACATTACAAATAAATGAAACGCCATCAGATGTTGAAAGTGTTTGTCAGAGTATGGAGTTTGATCACAGTGACCCTTTTATCTTTATTGAAAAGTTTTTTTAATTATTTTGCCTTACCAACAGATCGCGGAAGTTTTGGTCAGGATGTGCGCTATCGGCCAGCTTGACCACGTGTCTGACCACACTGCACAGGCCGGACCGGACCATCGTCATCCCAGGGTCACACATCACGGGGAGCTGGCAGTTCTGCACCTCAAGGGGAAGCAACTCCGTCGAGGAGAACTCATGGCACAGCATTTGCATCGCTTCTGCAGGCATCTCAATCTCGCACCCATCTGCTGTGGCTGCATCCTCCACAAATGTGAATCTGAGATCAACAGGCGCACAGTACTGTGCTACAAACACCACTGCACTGGAGGATAGAGTTCCCAGGTAATGTCTGTCATCTTTCTTTCTCACTTGGAGGTACACATGGGTGGCCATGTTTGAATGTTGAAAGTTGAATTTTTCTTTGGATTAAGACAGCATCTTTTTGGCTGAAAAATATAGTATCATAAATATGTGTCAAAAACTAATAAAAGAGACAGTGTCAGTTTTTTCCTACAAATTGGGAACTATTTGAGCACCATGGGTACCAAAATTAAGTTGTGGCTTGCACTTCAATTAGAAACTTCAGGTACCTTAGCTGGACTCATTAAAACTTTCATTCCCACAGAGGTAACTTAACTCATAAAACCATGTAATCTAAACCTGTAGTACAAAAGAGCCTCATTTGAGTTTAGGTTTTAGAAAAAAAGGCTCACATATATTGGTGACCAGAGCTAACTTTCTAACTGATCAAGAACAAGTCATGAATCAACAAACTGTTTATGTCACCTTATAAAAGTAATGCCAGAAGGACAACAATTTGATATAACAATTTTGAAGTGAAAATTATTGGTTTCATTGCAGGACATGATGCATTAGATGTAATAATAACAGAATAGAGCCATTGGCTTTGTAGCTCATCGACATTTACATGATTTATTATCTAAGGTTGAAGTAATACACAGGTCAAAATATTTAAATGTCAGAGGTAAAATAGTGAGGAATTTGTCTCAAAGAAGCATATAGGCATTTTGGTCTCCTTCTGAACCCATGAAATTATCACCCTTACCATTGTACAGACCCGCCAATTAATAATAAATAGTTGTCTGCAACCCCTTACCATTACCGCACCCCTTCTAATTACCGTATTTTCTCCAATAGACACTAGTTCTCAAATAAAGGCTTGAGGTATTACCATTTGAAAGAAAGGTTTTAATTAGATGCCGGGTGTTAAAGTTTTTAAAACTGAAATGTATATATATGTTCACATATGCCTCTTAAAGACGCTGGTTGTTCTTAAAGTTTTTATAACTGCAATGTTTATATATGTTCACCTATGCCTCTTAAAGAATATATTGTTACTGTTCAATAATGAATAGATATTCTAACTATGTAAGTTAGAGGATTTATATTGCCAAAAATTTATAGATGCTGGTCCTTGAAATAAATGCTTGGGCTGAAGGAGGTCTGAAAACCAGATGCCGGGGGTATCTATAGTGGAGGCGATACGGTAGATGAAACCATAACTGGACCTGCATGGGGTTTATGCAACAATTAACTAACCCAATGCCCCCCCCCCCCCCCCCCCCTTAGGCACATGGCTACACAAAACACTCATATATAGATCTATTCACAAAACATTCTCAAAATGTTAGCTTTCTTGCATATAATTGCTAGTGGGAATTTGAAATGCCATTTTGAGGGTGGACTCCCTGCCATACGCACATTTGAAGGGGGATCTAGACCAAATGAACAAACTTTAGTCTCATTCATTGTAAGTGCAATATGATTAATTATTACATTGTATTGTTATATTCCCCATTACCTCAGATACAATAGTATATTATGCATTCTCACGACAGTTCACAACAAACAAATAATGCCTATTGATTAAAATAAAATAAAATTATTTTTTTAGTTTAAATGGCTCCAAAATAAACAATTAAGACACCTTCAAAATGTAGGCCTATTCCACCTCCGTTAGATGTACATTGTACATTACGTGGTGATTTATTGCAAGGGAATGTCAAGCCGATCTCAGTGTGTATAGTTCTGACTGGGCCAGCGATCAGCATTCACTGCTGCCGGGTCGGCGTGTACATATCACGCACGTGCAGCACGGGATGAAAATAATAACAGGACACGTGCACTAATTGCCTTGACATAGACGATCGTGCCACAATACTGTTCGAAACATCACATTCAAAATACGAATCACTGCGCACCTGCTCTCCGCTACAAGACTGGGGGAAACTGTGAAACCAGAAAAAAACTTGTACGACTGTTTGAGGTCACATCGGTGTTGATGAGTACAGTGTTGACTTTGCTATGTACCAGACGGTGTTTCCCTTGAATTTATCGCAGAGTGCATTTCCCGGCAAAATGGGGGTTCTCTGAAAAACGTGTCACTGCATTCTCAAATTGTGCACTTTTTGATCCCTGATTTGTGATGTTTGTAACGTGTTTGTATAAATGCAAGCACTAAGTGCAAAGTGCATAGATTTTTTATGTTTTATTTTGCAACTTATGTGCAGCCAACCTGTCTGTGAATATCTGTCACCCCCTGACAACAGTGGGTCATCCAACCCGACTTTCTGTCGCCAGTCAGTCGTGACGTCATCATTCGTGAACCACTCCACCGACAAGCACGTGTTTATGTTTCCGCAAGAATATAGTCCGTATGTACACATTTCGATTCTGAATTCATACGTCCTTGATAACTATCGATATGCCACCTAATTTATAAAATATAATTTATTAGTGTAACCATTACCATAATTTACTTTAATTCTTCGTCTATAAAAACAGGAAGCAGACGTCAAAAAGAGGCGCGGAGGAATATAGTCGGCCTATATTTCGTAGCTGCTGCTTCCCGTCTGACTGTCGCCACTTACAATAGCAAAGAAATTTTTAGCTTGCCCTGCCACTAATTTTGATGGAAAAATTTCATGAGTGGCGTTTCCCGCCGTAGAAAGTGCTCAGGGGTCCTGAATAATTTAGTACACATAATCTGAAGATAAGCAGATCTACTTCTGGAATACTCAAGGTAAAATTTTCACTTTCTTTCGCTGGAAAATTAGACTTATCGCCATGTTTTCGATCGTGGAGTCCTCGACACCATGAATCAAGTGCCTGCATTTTAGGTGTCTGGCCACGGTTTCCGATTCAAGTATGTCATCAGATTGCATCAATTAACATCTGGTATACGGGACTGTTGCGCCACAACACACATGCTTCACTGTAAACAACATTCTCATGCTTGAGAACTTTTTTAAAAAGTCACTTTTTGAAGGAAATTCCACTGCAAAACTCAAACTTCGGAGGGCGTGGATCAAGGTTTAACAATTCCATAAATTTTGCTATCGTTCTAATATTAACTATTTAAGTGACTGATGGTGATACATAAGTGTGCATTACATCATCCGAGCAGAGGCTGGTTCCAGCAGGATGTTTATAATAAAATGTTATGTCAACATGGTTGTGTATCTCCTTATCTCGTATATGAATCCTATTCAGATTTTACAATATCTGTATTTAGTGGAATAGTAGTTAAAAAAGTAAATGATTGAAATCGAAACAAGACTGACAAGTATTGGGGTTAATTTATTTCCAATTTCCTGCTCGCTATTTAGTCACTGTGAAAATATTTACCTACACTAAAGAGATTGACAATCCCATTTTCTTGTTAGTCTTTTTAAAGGAACATGGTCATCAAATCTGATTCAAGGCCCACAATTCCTGTTCCACTTTTTCATAAATAATTATGTCAAAAGAGAGTTTGTTATTTGCCAATTATGAGCAAATCAGTTCCTGAGGATTGCTAATTAGCACTTGCTAGGCACCCCTCCCCACTAGGCCAATAGTGGTTGTTATTCCCCGAGGCCTTGATTAGCCACTTGGGTTAGGTGACCAGCCAGTTCATACTGTTTGCTTTAATTGACTGTTCATTGCGTTAATTGTACTCAATTATATGGACAATAAGCACAGATGGAATCTAGTTAGTGGGGTAGTTCATTGTGATTTGATTGCGAAACAGATCTTAGGCAATAAAAACTGATTTCTTGGCTGAAATTGTAAATCTAAGGTTTTGAAAGTTTGAAAATGTTGATTATTTTAGAGAAGGAAAGTCCTATCAAACATTAATTGTATTGTATAACAAAGTTATTATTTGAGCATTGGAAAAATAATTATTTTCTGTGATGGTATTATGATATCATTACTAAACCATAAGGTGTTAAATTTTTGCAACATTGTTGCAGTTGGTTAGTACATTGCTGAATGTCATGTTGTAATTTGTTTTACAATCCAAAACATTAGGCAACATTGTTATTGATAGTATTGCAATGTTAAAAAGCTGATCATTCAGTCTGGCTTCTTAAAGAAGTTAAGTTCTTCAAACTATTTAAAACTTGCTTTGTTTTTTATTTTAGTGCTTTACAAAAGTTCAATATGAAACTCTCGCTGCTTTTTTTTATTATATTAAAACAGCTTAAAATGTGTATTTACTTTTACATGATTTGAATTTATTTGGGATTTTTAAAACATTGAATTCCTGTAATGGAAAAGTTTTGAAACATCTCTTTAATTTCAATGGAACATTATCAGTAGGGAATTTTCTGTGTTGAGTGATTGATTGAAGATATTTTTTTACAAACTGTTGACATGTAATATAAATAATTATCCAGGTCGTGGTGACATATTATTTAAATAGTGCTACAGAGGAGGCAAGAGATTTAGCAGTATTTAGACACAATGTATAGTATGATACAGACATTAAAGGCGCTATAGCATGCCTTTCCCACTGAAATAAAGTACTCTCACAAAAAGTTAAATCAGTGTTACCAATAAGTAAATAATAGCCTACTTCTGAATTTAAAAACAAAAGTGTTCTTAAGCGAATGTTCATTCTTCAGTTAAGCCATGCGATTCAATTTCCCTTCGAGTGGACAATTTAAGGTGTTCACATTTAAATGGCTGCTGTAAGGTTGTTCAGGTGACTTGTCAGTTGACTGATGAAGCGATACCTATACACCCAGAGCAAAGTTCTGAATATGGTACAATGATTGAATGATCAACATCTTGCTGTTTCAACTCTCAAAATCGCACGAGACATACAAATCTACCTCCCACACGGAAAAGTTCCACAAAATTGTTGCTTTATACGTCGCAGCATTTTCTTCAAATAAGAATAAACTTTTTCTATTGATACGGTTAATCGGGTCTTGCAATAAGATTTTTAACCTCTAATGTAACAATGTATTGTAAACACTTTAATGATAAATGGATTATTGGAGAAATAATCATATGCAAAAACCTTGCTACAGCACCTTTAATAAATAATGTCTATTTATTATCAAAGTAGTGCAATTGAGCAAAATACACATAAAGCTGCTTTTAAACATAGAGTGGATAGCCGGTGATGAAGCATTTTGGTTACTGCCAGTTGACGTGACATGTAGGCCTATATTTTCAGCTATATTTTCTCTCCTCTATCACAGATAAGTGAGATCACATTGGTAGGCAGATGTCTTGATGTGCAAAATCAAATTTGTTCAATAGTCTTGTCTTTCTTCCTAATTCAGAGGTCCTGGTAGTTACCATTCATGTATATGACTACCAGTTTTGTAAATATATTACCATACCATGCAAATTGGTGAATAAGAATTCTATTTCAAGGAAATGTTGCTCCATAAGAAATCATTTGGATACCTTTGAAGTCATATCATGTTCATTTCTGTGTGTATGGAACAAAAAACTAGAGAGCTAAAGAGCTTTATTTTGCTTACTGCATTGAAAATTATCCATCAAAACCTATATAATTGGATAACAATAGAAAAACATGAATGATTTGTCACCATTAGTGATTCTGTAAACTAAACTCAATTTTAAAACATCTTGATACTGATCCTAGTCTTTCCTTCCACCAGACAGACACGACAGACAAGATGACGTCGCCGCTGTCAAGCATCTTCTCGTTCACAAGCCCGGCGGTGAAGCGGCTGCTGGGGTGGAAGCAGGGTGACGAGGAGGAAAAGTGGGCCGAGAAGGCAGTCGACTCCCTCGTCAAGAAGCTCAAGAAGAAGAAAGGAGCTCTAGAAGAGTTAGAGAAGGCCTTGAGCTGCCCTGGACAAACGAGCAAGTGTGTGACCATCCCCCGCTCCCTGGATGGGCGGTTACAAGTCTCCCACCGTAAGGGCCTCCCCCACGTGATATACTGCCGTGTGTGGCGATGGCCTGATCTACAGAGCCACCATGAACTCAAGCCCCTTGAAGTCTGTGAATATCCCTTCAGTGCCAAACAGAAAGAAGTCTGCATCAACCCATACCACTACAAGAGGGTCGAGAGTCCAGGTATGTGGTCTAAAGGATAGATGCAATGGCATTTGGTCAAAATCGGATTCATTAAAATGGGATGTCAATTTGACAATTGCTCAATTTTAAATTTCTGAAATCGGTCCATAAGTTACTTATATACAGCTTTTTAAAAACCGTCTAATTTTGCCCCGGCAACCAGAATGAAAGTCTGCCGGGCTGTGGCCCCTGCAGGGATGACTTCTGTGACGTCACTGGAGTAATCTCATTATCTGCGATAGTCACAATTCAATGTAATTTCGCAACATTTTGATTGTTGATTTAATTAAGAAATCTTCAATTTTCTATATGTTGAATGTTAGATATCCAACTATAGGTAATACCGCAGATGACAATTACACAATTATTGCATAAACATGTCTTTTTGGTGATGTAATACACCTCATAAATTCATTTACCTTTGAAAGAAATAGTCTTTCCCTCTCATAGGTTTTTAAAATCTTTTTATGAAGGGACGATAGCCACCCCCCATTAAAGTGGCCACTTGAAGGTGGTTCAAGTGATCTGATTGATGTACACTAAACACTTGGAGTAAAGTTTTAAACATTGTACAATGATGGAATGGTCAACCATCTTTGCTGTGTGAACTCTCATATTCGCATGAGACCTCCAAATCTACCTCTCACACTACACCACTGTCGCTTTATACATTGCACCATTTTTTTCGATTACAGATAACCTTTTCTGTGAATACGGTTTATCAGGGTCATGTAATGAGATTTTTACCCATTATTGTACCAATATATTGCATTAAATTTAATAATAAATGACACATTTAAGAAAACATAATATGCAAAAAAACGTGCTACACAATCTTTAGAGGAGAAAAATGAGGTTGACTTGAAGACCTTGTGTTCTAGATGTATTTGCGTGACAAAATGAAGAATGCTTGATTAAATACTTGTTAATAATGCCATTGCTATTTTATTATCTCCATTAACAAAGAAATCCATGAAGATGACCAACCAATATCTCTTTAGATTCTACAAAATTATTCATTGGAACATGGGATGGGCTATTCTTGCCCTCTGTCCCTGTGATTTTATAGCTTGGATTCTGTGTACAGGATTGAAACAGGATATTCATCTGATTCTATGACACAAATGTTATCAAGCTGATCCCTATGTACTGGAGGCGGGATATTAAAACCTTATGCTAAGTGTTATTTCAAAGGAAAGAAGAATGAGACACTGTGATATAATGAACTTTATGAATATCAAAACTGATCTCCAAAGTAGATTTCACTCCGACAGCTGTATAGAAACAGGCTGTGTGGTTTCACTCTATTTAGTTCTGCTGTGTATTCACAGATCTAAGATAAATACTGTTGTACACATTGCTCACACTTGACAGCTGATTTATATCTATTTGATATATTTCTGCGAGTCCATCCCAACCATGAGTCTACTGAAAGTGTTTCTGACCTCATGTGGCTTTTTGA
The DNA here is from genome assembly GCA_936450465.1 of Gibbula magus. Taxonomy (NCBI): domain Eukaryota; kingdom Metazoa; phylum Mollusca; class Gastropoda; order Trochida; family Trochidae; genus Gibbula; species Gibbula magus. Next base: position 57,674,049 of record OW388294.1, read on the forward strand.
AAACAAAAAAGCTGTTTCATTGAGGAGAAATTGGCATCGTAAGAAAATATTATAGAAAATGGTGTTAACAGAATATCACATTTAATGTCGGACACTTGGCATTAGCTTTGGAATAGAGATTTTTTAAAAAGTTTATGAAGATATGATCTTAAAAAATCAATTATTTCGGCTGTCCATCCAGCAATCGATTATTGATATTTAAAGGACATCGCAGCCTATTGCATGAGAAAAAAACCTTTTCTATCACACAAGGAAATACTGTGCTGGTAGAGCTTGGGAACAACAGTTGATGTATCCCAAATAATCTGCTAACTCATTCTGAGAAGTGTCATCAGTAGCAACAATTTCACACAGTTGGTCGCAAACAGTGAAGACCTTGTTTCTGAAATTGCCATGGATGTGCTATCACTTGATCATATTTCTGCGTGACTGGATCGTCCAACTGATGTCCTGTATAGGAGGCTGAATATTGCAGCTAGACAGCTGATTGTTAATAACACGATCTGTGCAGATCTAGATCTTCCTATCCTTCCAGCTGATTCTTGGGCTGCAGTTGCCTGCCTGCCTGCCTGCCCTCGATGACTAATGCTGTGTTATTAGTACGGGGTCAGTGGGATTCAATAAAAATGCCTTTATTGATTTTCACCCTACAATTTAGTTAAACGGTTTCATATTTCGCGAAAAGAGATCGGATTCTCCAAATCTGTTTTTGTCTTCTTGTAGCGTTTATTCATGATTTTAGGAAATGATATGATTGGAATATTTTTTCCTGTCTGGAAATTAAATTTGTTGATTGGTTCTGAGACAAGAAATAATTATAAAATAATATAAAATTCAGTTTGTTTTTAAAATAAACGTCATAGAGGTCAAAATTTATGGTAGAGATAGAAATGGTAAAATTTGAATTGTAACGAGTAATAACTTGACAAAATGAGTTCATTTAACTCCCTGGCAATAATTCATTACCCCGACCTCCAGTTCATGGAGTATCAGAAAGTTTGTATGTTGTTAATTGGGGGTGTGTTCATGAATCACTTAACCCCGTTTCTCTTGACTTAGAACAATGGAAACTCACACTTGTGTCATGTCAGAAATTGAACCCTGTCAAATTAGTTCAGTCCTCAGTTCTGTCAGTGTCACTTGCACTTTATTCAGCTTTTTTCTTGCAGCAATTTTTTCTGACACTTCGTCATGTCAGTTTTATATTTGAATTGGAGAAGGTAATCTCCATGTGTAAATCGTAACACGAATATACCAACACATCATTGGAAGGGGATCACTCGAGAATAAATGAAAATAATTTTGTCAATGCTTTATCCAATAAGATTTTTGGAAGAGTAATTATAGTGCTATTATGCAATATCTGAAATCAGAGACGTTGGTCTCTGCTGAAATTTTCTAACTGTTATCCTTTAATAATTTGTCAACTGACATTGTTCCAGCAAATTTACGAATGTTCTGTAAAGGATGAGTATTGTATAATTTACAAACACATTTTAGCAAAAATAATAGTTTTCCCAAAGGAGTATTTTATTTATTTTAAGAATCATATTTGAAATTTCAAGTGGATAGTCCAAACTCAAAATAATTGCTGATTATAGGAGCACAATGAATGGTGTTTGTCCAATTTGTCATTTCATTTTATTCAAAATTAAGAAATAATGAACTTATTTTAACCAATTCTTACCAATCCTAAACTTTCTGTTTGTAAACAAACCTTATTTTCTCTGAATAAGTGGAGTTCCTATTTAGACTCCTTTGAATTGTTTGACATTTGAAGGACTAGTTTTTATATTGACAGTGAACTTTCAACAGTACTAAGGTAGTGTGAGATGATTCTCAAACATGTTGAGTCAGATCGACTCAGATGTACTCATGGTTGTTCAGTGCAGTACTAAGACTTCATGTAAATACATTTCCTATTGTATCTTGTCAAATGGCTGTGCTGAATAATGGAAAATTAATTATTTCAAGAAATGAGTTTTGATAATTATATGCTCATGAATAAAAAAATTTAAATCTACAAATCGAATCATACTTAATAAAATTAGCTGTAAGCTAATTAACCTCAGTATATCTGTCATAATTGATTATTGCCCAACCTTTCTGGAGAAAAAGAATTTCATGAATTTCCTCATCAAAATACTCCTTGGGCAAATGATAGATTATTCAAGAGTTATATATAATTATAGAATGACCTGAAAATTACCGAAGAAACCCTTTCTGTCATCAAAGTAAAATTATTCAAGAGTCAGTTATACACTCATAAAGATAATTATTGAAAAATTAGCAAACACTTAACATTGACATTGTATTGTTTCTGTTTGACAAGCTAGTGATATTTGTGAGTAACTTTGTGTCTGTGTCCAATGAACTTTAATAACCCTGGCTCCAGGTTAATCTCCAATATGAGGTTTATAATCTGTCTTTGTTTCAAGAGAGCTCTTTACAGAGACTTTGTCAGGCAGGGAAAGCTTCATTGTATGTGTTTTATTGCGTTAAGAGAGCCTTGAATTGCTGTAGGCAGTTCTGATGATACGTGTGACAAGTATGTGTTGATACATAACCCTGATCAAAGAGCCAACTCGTCTACCAGATGAATGAAAGTCAATGCGACACAGCAATTTCAATTTTAACATGGAGCGGAGCATTTTGTCAATTTTAATTTAAAAATTCTATTCTGGGTTCTAAAGTGTTGAAGTATACGGTTTAATTGATTAAACATCTGCTCCATGCAAATTTCGAGATAAAGTGTTTGTTTTCATTCTTTTCATTGGTGGTGAGTCACTAATGCTTTCTATATTGGGACACTGGAAATTTTCTAGATCTTTGATAGTCAAATTTACATTTAGAGTTTACCTACTTTAAAATAAATTAATAGGCACACCAAAGAACGAGACCCTTGTGGTAGAGAGCTTTTTGTATATCAATGGAATATTAAAGATTCCAATTGATTTTATCAGTATTACATTTCTTGTAAGTAACAAATGTGGTAATTAGCCCCTATTTGTAATTAAACGATCAAATAATGTTAAAGGTCTAGAAGAGACACGAATGCTCTCCTATCTCTCCTTATAATCAGCAGTCAGTGCATGCATCTAGGATTGGCTAACACTGTCCTGTTTCTCTGTAAATGCCATTTCTCAGTTCCTGGGTGGTCTCGCGTGGTCCAGTCATCATTTTCATAGATGTTGTTTTGAAACGTCAATTACATATTACTGGTTTAACGAAATAATTTATAAGGGATGTGTTACCATCAAATAATTTGTTGTCCCTCACCACAACGATTTGACCTTCTGGACTTTTCTTGTCCAGCTCATGACTCATTCACTCAAGCTCGTAACTTAAAATTGTTAAACAAAGTGTTAAATATTTTCATGAAATTTTATATGAATTAAGCAAGCAGTGTTGATGAGCCTTTTGCGTTTTTATCCCCCTGGTGAAACCAAAGGGGGTTACTGTCGTGGCACAGCCCGTCCATTCGTCCGTCCCCAAAAAAGTATCTGTGCTCCGAAATCAGCTCCTAACACAGTTTTGGATTAATCTTCTGAAATGTTTTACATGCTTTAGATATAATACATCAGTGATACGCCTGTGTTTTATTTTCTTTGGAACGATCTGACAAATTAATATTTTCAGAATTCTGACCCATGACTCGGTACTCAGCTTTCTGATTTCAGACTGCGGGTTAAACTTTAAGCTTGGCACAAAGTTTTGATACCGTATGTCTTTGAAACTTGTCTTTGATATGTTTTTCTCTTGATCAACCTTTGAAATAGTCAAATATGTTTTTACCTTCTAAGTTTGACCTTGATGAAAGACAAAAATATTTAACCTTTACCTTTATCATAACTTTTAATTCGTCAGCATTTGTCACATACCAATCATATGATCTTGACCTTGATGTAGGATAGATTTTATGAAAAACTTGACCATGGCCAGTATTGATAGGCCTTTGATGTATGACATGCTTACATATTTTCACTAGATCATTTATTCGAGCTGATCAAAGACTTGATCTAGAAAACAGTTTGTGCAACAATAGGACAAACCCTAGTGGTTCTTGTGTGCTCTCTGAGCACTCTTGTTATCCCCCGCCATAACGAAGTTGGCGGGGGATATGGCCGACTCTGTCTGCTTGTTTTACTTCTTAAAATTATTACTTTAAATTTATTTTTCATGAGCAGAACTAAATGTGTTATGTAGTTAGAGCATGTGGATGTCAGGGACATGTTTGCTCTGGTGTTGCACATGCCTAATGACTGACGGTAATCACCAAATTTGAGGGAACAAGGCATTGATCGACATGCATACAGATGTGTTAGGGGTGATTTTTAGGGTGCATGTCGATGTTTAAGTTCAATATGGTGTCGTGAAACTGAAGAAAGTAGGACATATGCAGCCCTACAAGATCATATTTTGAAAACTTTGTAGTTTGCTTTTGCACAGTGATCGTGTTGCTTGTCCTACAATATTTAACAATCAAAGAACACCTTAGTTCACAAGGGTCAGTGAACTCTGAACATGTAGAAAACATTGTTTAAAAAAATTACGATTCCTTTTACTGAATATTTTCAATGTCATATCTTTATTGCTGCACAATGTTGCAGCCTACTCGATACTGCTTTTATATAATTCTTATAAAACACCTCCCCTTCAACATTTCACTAGCTTTTACCATTCTTCTTCTGCAGTGCTACCCCCGGTGTTGGTGCCTCGGTACAGTGAATTCCCAGCGCATGGTGCGCTGGCTCCGTTCCAGCAGGTGTCGGAGCCGTCTATGCCGCACAACGTGACCTACCCCTTTCAGCAGCAGCCCCAGTCACCCCCCAGCTCTGGGCCGGGGAGCCCCTTTGGTCTGCCAGGTAACGGGCTAACATTTAATACTTTTAAGATTTTACTCTATTTTTCAAAATTGAGTTTATGATTCTTTATATTCCTTGTTCTCCAGTACCAGAATGTGCTTATAATTTTGAAATGTTTTTTTTGGGGGTCATTTTCACAGTTTTGTTTTGAAATGATTTTCTAATACTCCATGCAGAGATGGTCATGTGTTCACAAAGTATCCTTAATTTTCACAAGAATGTTTTACTGGAGAGAATTTGTTTAACTGACATCTATGAGATCCATGTCTTCGTCTATTCTGTCTTACTGCAAGAGAATAACCTCTAATAATGTGTCACTATTGCAGCGGACACACCTCCCCCTGCGTACCAGCCGTCAGACGACAACAGCCAAAACAGTATGGGGATGAACCAAGGCAATAACCAGGCCCCCGGGGGGCCACAGCCCATGGACACCAGCATGGCCAACCCGCAAGGTGGGTGGGGAGGCACTGACCTCCATAACAGTATTTCTCTTTCTTCAAGATTCTCAGCGTTTTGTTCCCTACCATCTTTTACAAATGGCTGAGATATTGCCCAAGCAGCTTTGAACAATAACTCATTCACTTACTCTTTCCAAGGAGAGTAAACTGGTTCAATTGTAGACATGGCTTGGGGTACATCCATTATTGATAGTTTAAACTTTCACAGATGTGTTACCTTTGAAATTCCTTGCAGTTTTAGGATTTCGACCTTCCTGTGATAAATGTTTGTGGTGGTTGATACAATTTCTCTTGATTTGTAAGTTAATTCCGTTTTCTGATAATATAGGAATACCTTTGTGGATATTAGGCTTTATAATAACCATAGGTGCTATATTTTCAAAAGAGTTTTGGAGTTTTCGTCTTTAATTTGTATATCACTTGGTCCCGTTAATAGAACTCAAGGTCCACAGCTACTATGGAGAAACTAGCACCAATTTAGAAAATAACTCTCCAACAGACCTCCCCTTTCTGTTTATTCTATCATTGCCTTATTGTATTATAAGCTCCCATGTTGTTTGTTCTGAAGTATTGATGAAAAAATGCTAGATTTCTTGTCCAAGTGGAGAGGCCGAAGGTTGAATTTGCCGTGTTGATGACTGTGTGTAATCAGGATGTTTGTGTGAAATAGCACGTGAACTGAACATGGACGTGGCAGGGTGTCTAGTCTCTGTAGCCGCCTAAGGGTTATTGTAAGGAGGAACAAATGTCAACATTTATTCTCCTGTGGTAGACTTGTAGAATGCGAATTTGAGGTGATTAGTTTTGTATGATATTTTCTGAGCTTAGAGATACTGATATTTTTTCCTCGTACAGCAATAATGTGTCAAGATGTCATATAATATTTTATCAACAATTATTATTTGACTGACACAATTTTCAGAATGCCTATAAAATATATATTATGCTGACTCCTCAAGTATATTTTCCCATTGTACACCGATCACATGCCATAAGCATTTATGATTCCTACAATTATGAAAATATCCTACAAATATGAAATAAAGTACTATGATACCTTGAGAACTGCAGTATGTTATTGTACAGTGGTACACTTGACAACCTGTCTGGTGGGCTGCAGGTGCGGGGTTAAGGTGTGAACCAACAACTGTCAGAGCGGGGAGACTAAAGGGATGAATGTGACATGGAGCTTGTGATATGTTATGACATGCTGACTGCGTGATGATGCTGGCTCATCAGTAAACAAACAGTTGACGAGGGACACACACAGACAGACAGGCTGCAGGACTCGCCCAGGTGTTAGAAGTACCCTGTTGGCCGACCCTCTCCCTGCTGTGTAGGCTCACAGGCCAACGATGGCCTTCTCACTGATCTGCAGTTGAGTCTGGCCTATTGTGCCAGGTGCACAGACGTGTCCTGCGTGCAGTTACATCGGTCATTGACAGGACCATAACATGATTCTGTTCACTGATGAAAGAATTTTGAACAATGATGATGAAAATGATAAACAATTAATATTAGTTGTGATTGTCATCATCAAGGGCCTAAATTTCTGAGTCTTGTATTGCTAAGATAGTCGTATGTACCGAAAATTAAAATTGGCTTAGGTCTGTCTTAGTGCTAAGAGAGCTTCCACAAACTAGGTCCATCTTACTTAAGCTTATTGAAGGTCTCCTATCATAGCAGACATGTTTGATTACTACATGGGTCTTCTTCATGTCGGGCTGCCACTAGATGCATCAATTTGGGGAAATATATGGTGATTATTCACAACAGGATAAACAAATAAATGTTTGTTTGTTGGTTCACCAAATATTAGCCCAAAATCATGTTTGAACACCAGTGAAAGGGGAGTTGAACTATGTTGATGAAATAAGAGCATTTGATATATACAGTAGTATTCTCTGAGAAAGCCAAATGGTAACATTCTTACTTGTAGTCTCCTTGTTGGACTTGATAGCAGTATTGTAGCCATATGTCTTTTATCAAAACTTTCTTCTTGATATATTTCACCAGTCTAGATTCAGCAAACAAACATGATATCATAGTTTATCATATGTGACATTTTCCCCCTGTTTGTGTACAGAATGAAATCCCAATCTCTGGTCTGTGTATGAATGTATCCCTTTCATGTAAATATTCATCGTTACATGTAAACATTCACATATCCTATTACTATTTTCGGCATCTGAATACACATTGAGAATTGTGTGCAAAATGTGTGTTCATATTGATCGTTTTAATCTATATAAGATGTAACATCTTAATCTAAATTAGAATTTGATTTGAAATTATTTTAATCAATTATTTCCATTATATGGCTTCTTGTGCATTAATTGTTTTTTCACCATTTAAAATTGATAAATTTACTTTTGATGTTTACTGGCTCATTGTCTTTGTGGACATTTCTTTTGTACACTTAGAACTATTTTAAAACACATGACATTTTGTTAGAGGGAGATAAGATGAATCAATTGTCTGAAACTTCTGCTTTCTTGTATTTTATTTGCAGTGTATGTACCACTTTCTTTCATTGCAATGAATGAGAATGATTTTGCTTAGTGTGTTTAAGTTTTCATTTAAATATTTAAAGTATTTTTTTTTCTCATTCGGTGTATTTAGTTCCTTTTCAAATTATGACATACTGTTACAAATATTTAAAAACGTTGGTGTCATTTTAGCTTTTCAGAAATAGAAACATGAAGGAAATTGATTTCTTTTTATAAAAACAGTGGAAATGAAATAATAATCAAATGACCAAGAATACAATATCTTCATCTAACCATATGTGTGAATGTTTTAGATGTGCTCCTGATTTTAAGAATGTCACCTGCCTATCAATTGTCAGAATAGCAGCTAGTTTGAACTTTGACCTGTGCATACGTAACAGCTGCCAATCACTTTCAGACCACGGCCACCTCCACCTGCAACGTCCCTGTGCTCGCCCCTCAAACCAGCCGCCCTTGATAAGAAACGATCACGGCATAGGTGAGTCTCTGGCGGAGGCGTTCACGTTCTTGGGAATAAGGATCAGCACAGTTATTAGCACAGAAACTTTCAAGTTAAAATCACATCCATTGTTATACTTCTTATGCTTCTGGTTTGTTTCAAAACTGTTTGGAACCTAGAAGTATTTCACATTGTGACATTATTACCTGCTTTTAATACAATTTTGCTGAGTTTGTGGGTTATATAAGGGTATGTTGTAGGTGATATGTTGCATACTATGTGAAATATTATTGTTATGATCTGTTTATTGTAATTTTTAGTTCTGAGCTTTTAATGGTGTTTTTTTGCTTAAACTTTTGATGGGGTATGCATTCAACTTTTGTTCTTTTCTATTTTTTTCTGCTCCTGCCAATTTCAAGCTTAATCTATAGTAGTTAATCTGTATGCTTTAATGTCACTCCATATTTTGTTTGAACTCTATATACACAAACTACATGAATGAAGTTTCATTCACAGGAAGCATTTACTCCTATTCATTATGGAGCTCTTTACGTTCACAGATAAAAGTTACTGATGTGTAAGTTTCTTACAGTTAAAGACATATTTTTATGTTATAAAAGATGACTAAGAAATAATGTTATTCCCCCTCAGATCTGCAGCCGGTGACGTACCAGGAGCCTCAGTATTGGTGCTCCATCGTGTATTACGAGCTGAACAATCGTGTCGGGGAGGCCTTCCATGCATCTCGCTCCAGCATCGTGGTCGACGGCTTCACCGACCCCTCAAACAATGCTGACCGATTCTGTCTCGGACTTCTCTCCAACGTTAACAGGAACTCTACCATAGAAAACACAAGAAGACATATTGGCAAAGGTACACAGATTTCAATGTTTGTTCCAAACATCAGCCATTTGACAACATAGCTTGAAATGAATAGATCCTTTGAAAAACACGCTTCTCATTTACACCAACTATTGTTCCTGTCAGTCATTTTGAAGTTATATTGTATTTATTACTCAACTGTGGTGAGATCACTCATTAGATAACAATGGGTTGGTTACACACATGTGTGATACCACCGCGTGCTGCCGTAACGTCATAATCGGCGCGTGACGTCATAGTAGTTTTTGGTTGACATCACAATGATAGCCATGCGACTGCAATAGCGGGTGACCTTTTTGCATGTCAGCGTCACTAAAAACGATTTTATTGCAATTCAGCGCTATTTACATCATTGAGTAATAAATAAAATACTAAACTCGGTCCCGTTTGATAACATGTTTATGAAACTTGTGAATGGCATCGGTATTTAACTCGCTTTCGCTCGTTGAAATACCAAACCATCCACTCGTTTCATAAACATGTTATCAAACGGGACCGAGTTTAGTATTCTATATGTAACATGTTTTGTCTAGTCCTACTTATTATATCAAATATTCGTTTCTTCTGAGGTATGTTTCTATCCAAAGATTTATTTCTAACAAGTTTTTTTCCCACTCATTTATAATCAATTATATTCTAAAACATATATGGATAAAATATTTTCTTTAATGCTCACTTTCATATTTGTATTATTAACCCAATGAATGACAATATTTATATCTAGCTGGTCAAAGGGAGGAACCGGATAATTTGAAGTTCACAATCCTCACTGTCTTGCTGTTGAATGATAACTATACATTCCTTCTCTGTTTCAGGTGTGCATCTCTACTACGTGGGAGGGGAGGTGTTTGCAGAATGCCTCAGCGACAGCAGCATCTTCGTGCAAAGTCGCAATTGCAACTATCACCATGGCTTCCACCCAACTACGGTGTGTAAGATTCCGCCAGGCTGCAGTCTCAAGATCTTCAACAACCAGGAGTTTGCAGCCCTCCTCAGTCAGTCTGTCAACCACGGATTCGAGGCCGTGTACGAACTCACCAAAATGTGCACTATCCGCATGAGCTTTGTGAAGGGCTGGGGAGCTGAGTACCACCGACAAGACGTCACTTCCACGCCCTGCTGGATTGAAATACATTTGAACGGACCCCTTCAGTGGCTGGATAAAGTCCTCACGCAGATGGGGTCCCCTCACGCCCCGATTTCATCCGTGTCTTGATGTGAGGGTCTTCACCTCCAGCCTGGGGCACATCAGTCTCATTGCATTTGTAGAGCAATTGCATTCCATCCTGGTTTAGCTAGCTTCGTGACGGTTAGCGAGCAAGCATTTATATTGGCTGTTGTGGGACAGCCCTCATCCCTTGACGGATATATTTTCAACCACAAACGTTTCATACACATCAACGCAATCTAATTGCGACGGTTTTCATCCTGGACTTCTGTTCATGACAAAGGAGTGCATACTGCCCTTTAATGGAGACTGGTCACTCGTTCCCTCCTTCCCTCCCTCCCTCCCGCCATCAGGGACTTGATCTTGGTAACTGTCCTGCAGAGGGGACTGGGAACGAGAACCGAGCCCTCCATTGGGGACGGTTGTCCTAGACTGCTGCATGTAACCAGGTACAACCTTGAGTTGTACTCGCTGTTGTACCGACCTTGTATGTATGTATACAATACAGTGAGTGGAGTGCTTTTTCTCAGTTTTCATGTAGAGACCAACTGTTGTGCAGGTCATTGACTCAGTGCTGTGTGTTCTAATTCATAATGTTGATTACAACAAACAATGTTGTGCTGTAACCCTATTCATGTCAAAGATGGTAGTTCTTGTGAATGATGATCATGTGGAGTTGACAGACTCAAGCCTGTCTGACTGAGACGAGATGCTTGCAAAGACGATTTCACAAAGACTGTTGTCCTGATACAGTGGTTACGAGTGGTATTCGTTTCTGACTTTAACAAGGTAGCTGCTAAAGTTCTACTTCTGTAGGAATCGATTAACCCTAGAGACCTGACATGGGTCTCCATAGTTCTTGTTACTCACAAGAAACACTCTGTCATCTTTACTCATACAAACCAGTATCCATGGAAACAGTGTTCTCCTTTATTGATGCATGTAGTCTTGTATCGTAAAAAAAGATAGTCATTGCTATAACCAATTTATTGGTGTTTTTTTTGTTTCTATAGATTTTATGCTGTACATTTCTCATTGAAAGTGCCAACTTGAATATCTAAGAGAGAAACTGTTTTCAGTGTAACGATTACCATTATTTATAACTGAAATTGAACAAAATACGATGTATGTTTGCATCCCATCAAGCCTTTACTTGTGATTACATGCGTTCTTGCTGTTTTGCTGTTCTTAGTCTTCCAGTGGAGAAGTCAGTACATTACACCCTAGTGGGGAGGGACGTGCTGACATCCTACGTGTTCTGTATTACTTGTTGATTGAGCGTAGAAAACAACAAAGATTATAATTGTTAGGGGCAGAAACTGTCGATAATGTTTTCCCTTATTCTTGGGCCCAGGAGTATTTTGTTATTTATGCTGAATAAGGAGGTGGCAATAATACTTATCCAAGATGTCGCAATTTGTCTTCCAGTATGTGCTGAAATAATCGAGGGATTATTCATCTTGATCTTGCTTTCTTCCCATTCACCGGACTATTTTGTTTAATTTCTGCATATAAAAGTGCTGATGTTTGTTGTTGTTTATACTTAGGAGAAGATAAGCCTTTCTAAAATTCTTTATATTGTCAGACTTTCACAAAGCATTTACATTTTCATAGCTTTTATTACAAAATGAATTTATTTAAGCAAGTCCTTCTGAATGTTGCCTTTTAAAACCATGCTTTATTTTGTTGCAATCTCAAGCCTTATTTTGAGGCTTTTGCTTCCATTTTTGAAATTTGTACATATTATGTATATAATTATATATAAATATATATATTACCAAAATGTTTAAATTACATAGGACATAATATTTTTTGTGAGCAGTTAACACTATGGGCCTAGAGGCCATTGTGGTAGCTATGTTTGGTAGAAAACTTAACTTCTTCACTAAATCTTGGTTTCAAATGTGAAAAAAGTTACCTTGTTCATTTTAATATCAAAATTGAATGAAAACCTCAAGTTGACACATTACAGGCCTTATTTTATACAGTAGTGTTTCATAACTGCTTTTGAAATGTCATTTTGATTCTCTAGGAATGTCAATGGTCTAAAGCTTACACTACAAAATGTAGTCCCGATTTCAAAATCAAAATGCTGTCAATGACAATTGCCAAAACGATGTTTAATCAATTATACATTTTATTTGCTAAATTCCCTCTCTTGCCATGATTTTTTAGTTGTTTTGTTTCAATGAAATCAAAAAGTTTTATATTTCTGTCCAATGTCCTCGAGATACTGATTATCAAATGCTGCAACAATCCAAGGCATTGAAGATTGTGCATTAACCAAAGATGTGCCATGTTGTGAGGGTATAACAATCTTTTTATTCACTGCCAATCAGTATGATAACCCTAGCTTTGAGTAGGTTGAACTTGAAACATCAGCAGTGCACTACACAAAATATATGGAGATCATGGACCTGTGATGCAGCATTCGTTAAGACTTAAAAAATGATTGTTCGACTCTGAACACAGAAAATTATAATCTTGAACATTTATTTATTTAGTTTTATTTAAAATTCCTGTGGTAATTGCATCATGAGAAATCAATACATACAATCCATGATCTCAACATTTATTTTGTCAAGTTCACTACATATATAAGTTTATCTGAAGTCAACAAAAGAGTAAATTTCTATTTTCTGTGTTTCAAATTCATTCATAATGTCTTATAATTTGAAGTCAAGGTGACTGATATTAAGTGTTCTATATTAAGTGTTTGTGCACAAGATTTTAATTTTCATGACCATCTATGACATTGAATCTGATGGTTTGTCTCCTGGCATGAGTTCCTCTATGTACCATATTGTCTCTGTAACATTGAGTCACCCAACCAAATGGCAGTAAATGAACAATAAGTATCACTGTCAATCATGTGTCTGAGCTCCTGAAATAGGTTTAGAAGCGATAAGTTAATGCTATTTGTCATGCTATCTAACTCGGCATTCTCCGCGAGATAAAAACTAGGTTTTCTACAAATTGTATTTTGTCCTTTCTTTGATAATAAAATTTAGAGCTCACTGTTTTCTGATTTTGTCATATTTTCACCAGTTTTAAATTTGAACTTGAGAAATCTTCATAAGCAGATGCACGATGCCAAGAGAATTTGGTATAGATTCTTATACGAAACATTTGCTTCATAATTGGATAAGAATCCATACCAAAAACATAATTCACAGAAGAAAATCCAGAAAGAGACTTGTCCTTATTTTAAAGGCACTGTAGCAAGTTTTTCTTACTCAAATGAAGTGCTCTCACATAAATATAAATAAGTGTTACCAATGGCTAAATAATACTCCTAAGTTAAAAAGAGTTTTAAAATGTATGCACATGTTTCGGTTAAGTCCATTTCCCTTAAAGCGGCCATTTTAAGGTGTTCCCATTAAAATGGGGCTCGAAGGTAGTTCAAGTGATCTGATTGATGTAGTGACACCTGAACACTGTAAAGTTTTAAATATTGTACAATGATGAAATGGTAAAACATCTTGCTGTCTGAACTCTCACATTCGCAAGAGACCTACAAATCGACCTCTCACTCTGAAAAGTTCCACACTACTCTTGCTTTATACCCTGTACCATTTTCTTCCAATAAGGATAACCGTTTTCTATGAATACGGCTTATCGGGTCGTGTAAAGAGAAGATGTGTTATCCATTAACGAAACAATATATTGTATAACCTTAAATAATAAATGGCAATTTGAGAAAACATAATGTGCCAAAAAGTGCTACAGCGCCTTTAATGCCTCCCACTGGGTCCAGATATCTGTTCTGTAACAAGGTGCCCAATGATACATTGTTCGTTTGTTCATGGAGCTGGGGTAGCACAGTGGCTGGTGTTCAAGTCCTGTCCTGGTCAGATTTCTATAGAGAACTGGGTCTCTTGGACCTAGATTTTCTATGCCAGCCAATCTCATAGGACATTATTCAAAGACTTGACGCAAACTCCATTTTAACAACCCAAGTAACTGAAACTAAGGTATAACATTTGAACAGAAGACCTTAGTTAAGTGCAGAACACACGATACTTACAAATCAACCGACAACATCTCTGTTTCTGATATTGTGTAGTACCCCAGTGTTTGGCTACGTATAGCTAACTGTTGAAAGATTCACATAAATGTCCACGTATAGCTAACTGTTGAAAGATTCACGTAGATCTTCATGTATATGAGTCCGTAAGGTAACTATTGAAAGTTTCACATAAATGTCCAGTATAGCTAACTGTTGAAAGTTTCACATAAATGTCCACGTATAGCCAACTGCTGAAAGTTTCACATAGATCTTCACGAGGACCAAATGTACAAAATTAGACCCTAGAGATGCAACGATCAAAAATCGGGTTATGGTGAATAAAACTGCAAAAGATGGACATAACATGGTATAAGATCAGCTGGCCGTAATAGTCGAAAAGCTATACCACAGTAGTTCAGATAATCTAAACGTCGGTTTATGTGCTATGACTGCGCACCCGACGTAGGAAGACGTCTAGCATGCTAGACTATACCACAGGAACTCCATAGGCTACCGTTATTATAACTACACTCTATTTGTATACACGGTGTAGTTTTTTTTACCTACGTTTTACCTATACATATTAATTACGATATCGAGTTCCTCTAATTAATACAGTAAGAACAATAATATTCTCTCCATGAAAAAAATGGGTTTTTTTTTAATTTCAGCTTCATATATGTCCATTTGTTTCGGAGAAGGAGTCTGTTTGGGGGAAATGCCTATTTGAGGCGGAGTCGCGACCAAATGTACAAACTTTGATCCCAAAGGTATGCCTATAAGCTAAGGTATCCGGAGTGTTCTCAACTTCCCAATGCAAGGCATAACTCTTGCCAGTCTCCATTACTGGCTGATTTAGGCCTTGCAGTATTTCCTTAAGATCTCTGTGCTTGGAAATCCGGCCCCACTATGCCTTTAAGATGCAGCGATCCACTATCTAGGCACAACAAAGCGAGGGAAACACTGCAATGCTTAATCAGCAAGTAATGGAATGAACAATGAAGCTTCTGAGATCTCTTTATTTTCAAATATTATAACTTATAGACTTCTTTAAAACGTCTTGCTAAGTAATTTGATACCAGGAATCATTAAGGATTGTATTAGTCGTTTAGTTTTGTCACGACTTAAAAGACTTCACAAGCATGTCCCTTAAAGTGATATTTTACGTGCGCTTCAGAGTGCGAACTGCGTCATGAAATCGATATTTCGAGTCCGTCACCAACTTGAACTGTTATCATGAAAGATTAAACTAGCAAAAACTGTTCCAAATCACCTTATGATCTTTTTATTCCACGTGACCGTAAGGAATTTCAGTCAAAATAATAAACGATTTTAATACATTCTTCTTCCGTCTAGGAAAGTGTTTTAAATTTCAATCATATTGATTTATTACCTCACATTATAACTAGATTTGAACAACATAATGATACATGTATCATAAATTGCGTTTAAAAACAAAATATTTCCAAAGTGTAGGAATACCTATTTTAAAAACGTCATTGAGACGCCAAAAAAACAAACGGTAATATATTGTTGGTGTACATATACAGTGAGTAAATTACTATTGAATTGTTATATAACAGTTTACGAAATTTGTAAAAAGAAAAAAAACAAAAAAACAGAACAAAACCCAAAACAAATAAAGAAACTTTGGCAATCAATTCACTATTTTATCCTCAAGTATACACACATTCTAAATGTTCCTTTCGGAAAAGCTCCTTGTAAAATTATTCAGTCCAGGTATATACGGTGAAGTAGTTTAAGTCATCATTATTTGCAAAAACATATATATGATTTTGTTCTACAATGCACATGAATATCAAAGTAGCTTTGACAACATACACAAACAACAGTTGTCTTTTTTTCTGTTAATTAAGATTAAAGTGTGTCAAGATTCACCTGTTATGAACGTTGGTTCTTAAAATTTAAAACTAAGGAAAAAGACAAATGGACAATTTATATTGGTCAATGATATAATTCGAAATCAATTTGTTACCATCAGATTCATATTTATAAAGATGTTTTATTGATTAAAAAAAAACTAGATCTTGCAGCTGTTGATAATATATTTATCTATCATTATACGGTCATTATCTCGAACATTCAATGGATGTGCTATTGAAAAGGTTATTCTTAAATATTTTAAGAGCTATAGGTTTCCTTTTATTAAGACCATTTTGTTGGAACATGTCAATTTCCTGCAAATCGCATTACTGAAAATCGTTAAACTCGCCCACAAGAAATCTTTGCGGAGACTACCGAACTGTGGCGAAATGCGCAGATGCATTATGGGTCTACAGCACAGGGAAGCCGGCTTGGTGGAAAAAGTGCTGACCTAGAGAGTTGCTGCATAAATTTGCGTCAAATCAGATAGGAAAGGCTTCCAACCAAGAATTCTGACCTGTTTTGAAATTATTGTGGAATGACAAAGTCTATTGGGTAAGTAATTGACGATTTATTTTAGCGAGAGAAGTGGTAAGGAATGGGCGATAACCACGTCTGGGCGATGTGTTGTGGTTTTCAAAATGGCGACACGGTTACTGCCCTTGGAAAACCCAGGGGCGACAATTTTCATAAGTTAGCCCCCTTATTTTTTAAGGAAGGTAAATAATGGCAATGTTATGATTTGTTTATTTGACAATATGATACTATATGGTTGTATATGAAGGCATATGATTGGGAAAAGGCTTTGAAGCCGTCATAAATTGGAGAACGACAACAAAGACACAAATGGCGGAGGCTTTCCTGTCTCGCGCATGTGTTGCCATATTCGACGAACATAATCGCGAGTAAGTGCCCCTGAATTCGGTATCAACAAACACAATTGTCTACGACATAACGATGCATTTTATGTGCTCAGTATATCCAAATGGTTTAATCCTTTGTAAGTATTTAAAAATATTCCTTGTAATATTTAATAATTTACTTGCGGTTCAAGGTCGAGCTTTATTAGCGTCATGTGACTAAAAATCGCGGGATCAAGCGCGAGGGAAAGAGGAAGTGCTCGATTTCACTGTTAGTGTAAACTTATGCCGCGGTGCCTTGTGCTAGTTTTAGGGAAGGAAATGTGAAATTTGATGGTGGTAATTTCGTTATATTTAGTTGGGCCTACTGTTTAAGTTTTGGATTGTGTCTTTATAAGTTTATTGACAGCTGGTTGTAAACGACAACATTATTGTTTATCCCTGTGGTTTACAGGACTGAACTGAAAAGAAATTTTTATCCAAAATAAATAATTTGATAGAATTTGTTTATTCTTTATTTGAAAATAATATATATTTTCCCTTTATTTGTTTTGCATAATAACATATGAGTCTGGTTAATTTGTATTTAAATAATAATTTTACAAAATATTTATGTAAGTTAAAATAATCAGTTAGAAATAAAAAGAGGAATAATATTTTCTAGTTATAGAGTTATTGTAGTGTTAAGGTTATTTAACACTTTGGTAAAAGATAAAGGAAAGTCATTGTCATGTATTATACTTTATACATACTAACATGGTGATCCAACCTATGGTAAATATTAAATATCTTAATAATTTTAAATGAACCTTAAAATTGACCTTAATGTTATAATTTACAAATCATCAACATTTTCTGTAAATAATATTAATGACTTCATTTATTGTCGTAAAATAATGCTATTTGGTTAAACAATCTGGAAGTCTGAGGTCACTAACTTACCAAATTTTACCTCTGACTTTCCTTAATAAATACCCCAAAAGTCATTGACTAGTCTCCTTTTTAAAATACTCAACTTTTAATATTTTGATGACTTTCCAGACACAAATCTATATCTTAGCACAAAAAACTGCTGTAAGTCCATGGCTCAGCGAGTCGTCTAAAAAAATCAACAACTTATTTTCTGATTTTGATTCGTTAGTGATTGTCATTTGATGCCGTGCAAGGATTCCACCAACTGATATTCATAAAGATAAACAAATTTTTAATCTCGAATGACGTAACATGGTCTTGGAAAAAACAAATTTCAGAATGTATTGAAAGGGAGTAGGCGATATGATTTTGCAACCAGTGTTAATCACTAACTTCAGTCACTAACGTAATCTACGTTTGTCGATCTTTAGTACTGCCCCGCAAAGGTAATGTCATGTGATCTTTCACCTGCAATAAATACTGCAATCAATTCAGACCTGAAGACCTATTTTCGTCTTCTTCAATATGTAAATAACGTGAAATTTGTATGCCTCTATTAAATATATCTCTATATTGACACTTTGAAATTTCTCGTTTATTTAAGGAGGCAATGGTTGTAAAAAAAATTTTTTTTAAATTTTTCTAAAATGCCATAATTTTGAATGAAAATTCTTTTAACTGCATTGCCAACTTCTGCTGTTTCGGGTTTCATTTTGGTTGCTTTCAGATTTCATTCTTGTAAAACGTATATACGAATGTATCGTTGCACTCTAATGCTTACATCATACATGCACAAACATGGTTTTAAATGAGCCACTGTTGTGATTACATTTGTACCAAATAAATAATTTGGCTAATGAAACTGAAAGTTATCAAACTTAGACCCGAAACAGTGAAAGTTGGCAATGCAGTTGGATATATCTATCATTCAACAACATGGCATTTCACTATTTCAGAAACGTTATCGAATACATTTAATTCAGATGACAAAAGAGTTAAAACTATCACTACTATTCGACTATTGTCTTTGGATTTGTCATCTTAAGATTTGCCACATGTACAGTTGTTTCAAAATCATTAAATTAAATCTAATCAGGGATCACCCTGGGAAAATGGGTGTATGGGAAAAAATCCCCCCCATGACAAAAGCAATGGGATTTTTAGGAATGTAATGGGATATTCCAAAAGTCTGATGGGATTTTAAAGAATCAATTTTAAAAAGTACTATAATACAATAAAATAATGAAATAAAATTACACTATCTTTCTTTGTAACATAACAACATGATAATCTTGTAATGATCATGATGGACTTCATTTGAAAATTGAAAGACTTTGACTTTATTCACAGAATCATTTGATGTTCTATAATATAAAGATTAATTACATATCGCAATTATAATAATTTTAAATTAATTATTTTATTATAAATAGTAACAGGTTTTGATACTAGCTAAATTAATTTCAAATGCTAATGATAAACATGCACAAACTGCAATTTAAAATTTGTTATCAGTTTTTCTTGACCCAAAAAAATATATATATCCTAACATGTTTTGTAATTTTTTAAAATAATCATGATTATATATTTGGGAAAAAAAAACAATGCAGTACTGCAGTACCTAGGAACATTCTTTTTCAATCAGAACTTTACAATTTATTTCCCAACTAAAAGAAATATTTGTTTATATATATTAAATTCTAAATTTCTTTACTTGCAAAGATCGGTCATGCTATTATGAAAACGATTTAAAGACCTAATTAAGATTAACTGAAACACAAGGTTATTATGTAAATATATAGAAATACAACTTTACTCTCAAAACTGTATTTACAGTTGTCTAGTCGTAAATCTATCTGTTCATCAGTGATACGCGGTCTCTTAATCACAAATTGTCAGTCACTTTCTCTACTTCTGAAATAAATTGGAAGATATTCTGAATATCTTGACCCCCTCTCAATTTCAAAGAACTTTTCTTGAGTGGCATTTTAAATTATAAATGTTTCTTCTCGCATGCTTGTCGACTACCATTCATTCAAAGACACTGTGAATGTCAAGGCCGTTTATCATTCGGAAGAACTGTAAATGTCAAATGAACCTCGAAATACTGATACTATTCTACAGGCTGCCGACTAAAGTCGATGAAACCCGACATGACCCGAGTGTCGAAACTCAATTTCTATAAATAGATACGATCTTTGATGGCAATATTGACAGCAACACATTCGAACATACTTACAAGCAAAAACCAAAAGTTTCCTGATAATTTAAAGAATGGAAAAGAAAGGTAGATGGCAGTTTAATTTTGATAATGCGAAATTTATTGCACTGCAAATTTTTTAATGGGATATTTAGAATTTTAATGCGCTAATATCGCAAAATCGCGTCCCAAAGTGATCCCTGTCTAATGACAGTAATATACTCATAACATAGCAGTGCTTCTATATTTTAAAAGCAACAATGGTATTACCTGGTTAGTTAACTGTTAAAAATAGTATTAGTTAGATTAGTTGGTGATGATTGGCATTTACATTTTGTAGTTTTTACCATTTTCGTGATGATTTTGTGAGATCAAATTAAACTATGTATGTTTGTAGGTAAGTGCAGAAATGTAAGTTTGCCAATTGTTTTGATGCAATTAAATTGTAAATGAAACACATGGTACAAAATGACTGTCATTGATTGACTTGTCCATTGTTGCCCCATTGTAAGTCAGTGTATTTCTACCTTCAGGTGAGCATGGAGAACCAAGCACAGACCGTGGAAGGAGAGGCAGGAGGGTACGGAGACGGCACCCAGCTGATGGATGCGGTGGTCCTCCATACCCAGGAGATTCCCAAGACCCTGATGCAGGGCGACACTGGCACAGAGACCCAGCAGTACATGCTTGTGGACCACACTGGAGCTGAGGCACAGCAGATCATCCTCGAGACCACCCAGGCTAACGCAGTCGGGATGGCAGCTCAAGCAGCCTTTGGAACCGCTACCAGTGTAGCTCTGGCTGGAGGTGATGGAAATGTCCGTATTATCCAGGGGTCTTCAATCACAACCCAGGCAGCTGCTGATGCTATACAGCAGCTACATGGTCAGGTCACTCTGGCCACTGGTCAAGAAGGAGAAGTCGTGCAGATGGTAATTCCTGAAGGAGCTCAGATTGTGGAGAATAATGGACAAGTGCAGATAGTGACCACAGAAAGTGGACAGTTCATTGTGAGTGGGAGCGATCCCACTACTGAAACAATCACTCTTGTTCAAGATCCATCATCTAGTCAGCAGGATTTGTTTGTCTCCCAGGAACTCCAGAATGAAGAAGCTGCTGGGGAAATGGATGAGGATGGGACAATAATCAGTCTTGAAGAGGAGGAGGAGGAAGCAGAAGAGATGGAGAAGGAAACAGAAACACTTCAACCAATAGAGGAGGAAATTATAAAGAAAGAAACTTACATTCCCCTTGAAGAGGATGAAGGGAAAACATTGTCCATAAAAACTGAATCAGCAACAGAAGATACTAGCAAAGCAGAGGAAGCTTTGGAGAAAATTCAAATTCTAGTGAAAGATGTTCAGTCATTACAAAGGAAAGACGTTGCTGAAGAAGTTGACCAACATGCTGAGACACAGGGTATAGAAGAAGCTGAATCAGAGCCAGGAGACACAGAAGAAACAGAGAAGCTTGAAGAGGTGACCACAAAACGTAAAGGAAGACCTTCAAGAAAGGTTGAAGAAAATAAACAGCAGGAACTTGAAGCTGCATCCTCAATTGAGAAGAAGAGGAAAGGGAGGCAAAAGTCAACTGAAACGCCAGTTGAAGCGGAGCCAGAGAAAAAAGGAAGAGGTCGACCTAGGAGGGATTCAGGGAAAGATGTCAAGGAACCTGAAGTAGAGCCTGAAGCTCCACCTGCTGTAGAGGTATCAGTTACAACACCGAGAAGGAGGGGCAGACCAAGGAAAGATACAACAGAAACTGCAGAAATAGAAATTCCTGAAGTGTCTGTGCAGGAGACTCCCCAAACGGAAGAAGCTGTCACACCAAAGAGAGGGAGGGGGAGGCCTCGTAGGGATACAACAGAGACTCCTGTTGCAGCAGAAACATCTAAAGAAAGTCCTATTGAAACAAAACCAAAGAGGGGTAGAGCCCGCAGAGAATCCGCTCCAGAACAAGAATCAGATGAGGAAGAGATCCCAAAGAAGCCATCTAAAAGTCCCAAAGTAGTAGCAAAAGTCATTCCAGTTGAAACTGAGGACCTTCCAACCAAGAGATCACGAGGTAGACCAAGAAAGGAGGAGGTGGTTCAGGTTGTTGTCACTGATGGTGTATTGGATGAGGAAGAGGAGGAGGAGGAGGAGGTTGTTCCAGAAGTTAAACCAAGAAGAGGAAGACCATCTCAACAGACGTCTGCAGCTGAATCCCCTCACGTAACAAGGAAGACACTTCAGGAAGATGAAACCCCACCTGAAACCCCAAAGAGAGGCAGAGGTCGACCCAAAGCAAGTCCTGGCAGTTCTCAAAAGAAACCAGCTGAAGAAGTAGAGGAAGCCGATGAGTCTCCAAAGAAAACACCAAGGAAAAGGACAAGGGAACCTGAAGAACCAGAGTCCATTGAGGTAGCTACACCAACAAGTCCTGACAGAAAGAGAGTCCGGGCTCAGGAATTGTTCAAACAAGAACCTAACATGATGGAGGTTGAGGAGATAGGAAGTGTAGAAACTAGTCATGTTGGAACAGGAATGTCTGATATGATACCGCTCGACACACCGGAACAGCATTCTGTTGAAACTGGAACAACTCCAATCACACCAGAGAGGGGTGAAAGGGACTTCGAGTTTGAGGAAATGGCCGGAACATCTAATGACATTTATGACATCGACCAGGTTGATGAAGACGAGTATGATGAAGACAATCTTAAGTCCTCCACTCAGGGTACTCAAACACCAGTCACAGCTCACTTTGTTGAAGTGGAGACAATCTATGAAGGACCGGGAAGGAGGTCAGTTCAAACACAAACAGATCCCAGACTAAAGAAGAAGAAATTTGGTCCTCTGAATGTTGATGCTGAAGCTGATGCTCTGTTGGACGATGATGAGGAGAGTCCAAGGAGGAGGAGGAGAAGAGAAGATGATATAAGCTTGTTTGAAGACACTGAACCAAGAAGGAAATCCATCAAGAGAAATACAGAAGAAGCTTTGAAATGTCCTTTCTGTGACCGAGCATTCATTGGTCTTGTAAAGCATATCAAAAGCAAACATAAAGATGAACAAGACTTTGAAGAGGAAATGAGAAATGCCAAATGGAGGGAAAGAATCATGAAAGTGTCAACTCATGGTGTGGAAGAATCGGGAGAGACTTGTGCCGAGTGTGGCAAGGTCACCAAGAACATGAAGCGACACATGGAGCTTCACCAGCAGAACCGAATGCAGATTCCCTGCCCCATCTGTGGAAAGGTTGTCCTCAAGACAGGCATGAGTTCGCATATGAGAACAGTCCATTCTGGAAGGAAGCCATACAAATGTCCCCACTGTGACTACACATCAGCATTCCGCGGCAACCTGAACACCCACATCAAGGGCATGCATCTTCATACCAGACAGTATCTCTGCAACACATGCAAAGCTGCCTTCAAGACCCTGGGAGCTCTGATAGGCCACACCAAGCGTGTCCACGAAGGCTGGAAGTCTCCAAACCAGAAAATCTTCATCTGCTCTGTGTGCGAGAAGAGGTTCACCAAGAAATACCATGTTGATCGTCACATGCTTATTCACACTGGAGAGAAGCCTCACAAGTGCAATGACTGTGGAAGATGCTTCAATAACAAGTCAAACCTGATGTCTCACATCCAGCTGGTTCACAAGAAACTGTCTCCCTATATGTGCGACATGTGTCACGAGACCTTCAAGCGCAAGAAGCTTCTCCTGGAACATATCGGCAAGGTCCATGTTGCCCATGGAGAGGCGGCTAAAGCTATGCAGGCATACATCAAGAAGATAGAAGAGGAGGTCCCAGATGATGACGAGAGCTTGGAACAAACCATCACACTCACCCACGAAGGTGAGGAGGGAGAGGATGGAACCACAACTGTCTACGCTGCGGTGGGAGATGGAACCTACGCAACTGTCGTCAATGATGCTACTCAAATGCTACAGGGTCAAGCGTTCACAACATTACAGACGGAGGGAGGACAGGAGACCATCATCATTGTGCAGGCGGCGGATCCTAACGAAGTGACCCATGCTATAGTTGAACAAGATGGACCTGTGCAGTTTGCCATGCAGCCCACATCAGAGGACCAGGGCGCTGCAGCTACAACCATATACACCACAATGCAAAGCTAGGTATGTGTGTAGAGCTATGATGTAGATATATTTCAAATAAATTTCTTATTGTCAGATTATTATAGTAAATTCTGGTGAATTTCATGTGAAGTTAAATTTGTGTTTACCAACTGTATAAACTGTATAACTTTAAGAAAAAAAACCTCAACAATTATAAATATTCTTCTGCAGGGTATATTCATTATGCAAATGTTTTGATATTCCTAACTTTTTATTGAAATCTATCACATGATCTATCTAAATGATATTCAGTCAAGAAGTATCAACATAAGATCAAAATAGCTTACCGACAGTCTTAATTTATTCATATCTGTATTGCAACTTTGACATGTATCAATAGTTAAAAATTTATTTTCATTTTCAGGTATTAAAAAAGTTTTGACTATCAGAAATTGACAAGGAGGTAATGATCATGACCATCATGATCTGCAGTGACAAATTGAAGGATGTGTGCTTGTATTTTGACGAGAATCACTCCAGGCAGGATATGATCTTTCTGTGGCTGACTTGCCCAGCACTTAACTTAGACAGTAAAATTGCTGCAAACAGTGCTGCCAAAACTGCCTGTGTCGAGAGACTGTTCCATTCTGTTATAGGAAAAACTGCAGAGAAGCTAGTGATCATGATCAAACTTGAAAATAAATTTCATCGAGACAGAGAATGAATGCAGTATTTATACCATCATGGACTTTGTGAAAGTCAGCCAACGATGTTTCAGCGTTCAAGTTGCATTGAAAAGTTGTATTATGAATATCTAACATTGCCATTATTTTATTTCTTGCTTTTGTAAAATGTTGAAGATCCACTGTAAAAGCTTTGTTACATCACTCCGTAAATATGTGTATATACACTTGTTATTGTTACTGAGTTTTCAAACTTTGTTTGTAAAATCCATTTTCACTTGTTTCTATTGTATGCGCAACAGGCTTGATTTTAATATGTCGCTAATTTATGTTGAAGTGATTGAAGTAAGTCTTGAAGATTTTGGAATGTTTCTCTAGACACATTTGCACGTCATGTTTTCATTCCAAAAGATTATCTTAAATGTACTTTTAGGGTTGTTCTTGGGAGAACAATTTTCCTTTGCAGGTGGTGTATTACAAGATTCCATAACAGAATGCAAGCACTGTAGTTCATTGGAGATTGAAGCTTTAAGCGAATACAATGTAATGGCAATGCATTACCGGTAGTAATAATGTAATGTTGAAATTTGCAACAGAGCTGATGAAAGGGAGGTAACTTGTGATTTTTGTAAGAACCAGAAAAGTTCATAAATGTTGTTTTTACTACCTTATAAAAATATAATTACACAGTTTATTGATTTCTTATCTTTCCACCTCAGTATTTGTCAGTTGCAAATTATTTTTGTTTATAAGCTTATTGATAAGCCAAAAGCAATTTCCTGACCAATGTCTAGCTTTATATACTGAAATCCCTTGTGTACAAAGTCTGTGTGATGTCTATGGTCCTACTGTGAAATGATTTTTGTCAACTTTAAGGACCACAGGTCTAAATGTTTTCTGTTTTAGAAAAGGGAATAGTCTTTAACTCATCAAACATAATTAAAGGAAACTTTAAAAAAAGTAACTTTTGTCTTTATATAATGCAAACATCAAATATAGTACAGGAAGAATTAATTAAAATTTGAAAACCTCTAGCCAATATTTTTTAAAGAAGCTAAAAAAGTAACCAGCTTGAAAATATGTAAAATTAAATGGCGAAATTTAAGTAAAACTTTAATGTTACTAGTCTTGAGATAAATGACCAGATTACAGGCCTTATGTTGTACACTGTTTTCATGCATGAAAACTTAACCTACTTCAGAAATAATGCCTCTTCCAATTTTAATTGTATCTTTATCTACTTAAAGATTTTGTTCTGTTTTACTCACCAAATGTTTGCAGAGATGTTGGAACATCACGTTTGCAGCAACATGGTGTGCAAAAATAGTATGTCAAATAATAAAAGTATTAATATTTATATAAGATTATGAGAATACTGTATGAAATGGAATTGACGTAAAGACTTGTGATGAAATGGTTTGAATGGCAAGTTAAACAATCTGAATGAAATAGTTCACATGCAACTTTATGTTTTGGCTGCATGATGTGTAAAAGTTTACAGGCAATGAATTTAGGTGCAAATCATTAAGTCTAGCAAGTAGCTTTAGGAATTGAAACTGAGTTTGATATATAACTTTCAACTAACCAAAGCATGGTCCAAAGTCACAAATGTCAGTTTGAGCGCATGGTATGTAATGCTGTACGACTGTTGTTCCAAAGTGAGCAAGCAATTGAAAATGGTAGGATTATAGATGCCTCTTCTGTACAAAGTCTGCAAAGTCTCCAATAAAGCTTTTCAAGCAAATGAATTCCACTGTTGTTCTTACATTGAAGAGATGGATTGAAGAGGTGAGCGGATGGCATCATGCATCCTCGATAATCCAGGGTACACGTTCCCATAAATCTACACTATTGACTGAGAGTGGGCTACATACTGCTTTCAGAACAGTTTCAACGTGTATTATTGTAGATCAAGGTGGTAACCATCCAACGGAGTACAGACTCAGGGGAGACAAGCAAAGAGTTTATTTGTTACATTTCACCTCCCCTCATCAGACCATTATTATTGCAGTGAGAAAGGTAACAATTTGATCATCTCTGTCAGTTGCTTTGAAACCTAGAAATGTTGGCTGGAACAAGTGAACCAATGAATTTTAATGTAGGATTGCACCCAAACCTTATTTCTGTTCATACCAGGTTTCAACCTCCAACTATTTGCTCCAAAGTCCTTGGTGCTAACCACTGCACTATCTTGCTCAGAACATCAATTATACATCATTATAGATGCACCTAATGATTCATCAACATTACAAGTTCTAGTCTTTTTGGATACAAGACTTATCCCAACTTTCTTCGTGCCAGTTTCCATCACTGACAGATGATATCCTTGCTGCATTTCCTCAACTTTCCTGTGCTAGCATGGCAGGTCGCTGCTACAAATGAACTTCACAGTGTTCCCTGCTACTCAGCACAGAAAAGCTAAATGTGGCTTAAATTAGTGATGGAAACTGGGACAAGATACAATCTGAGGAGAGGGAGAGCTTATCCTCAATTTCACTGCATCAGATGAAATTGAATTTCCATTATATTGCGATATAACTTCAGGGGAATTTAAACTTTTAATTGTTGGCAAGTAAACTGTAATATGATGTTAAAATTGTTCCTCCCTTAGCATGGTGTTACATATAATTTATTTCTCTACTTGGTGAGATCTCTAACAAGCGTGTTCTTCATTAATTCCTTGGGGTAACGGCTAAAGGAATTGTTCGAGAAATAAGTTAAATTTTTTAAATAACAAAAATATCTTTTTCAACATATTAGTTTCTACACTGGTTATTATTAATGATGAAAAATGGGGTTATTAGAAATTATATTCTTACTGTATTCAATTACAAAAACGAAAACTAAGTTGTTACGTGACAAAAAGGTCTGTGAGAAGATTACTTTTCTAAAAAAAAAAAAAATTAATTTCATTATATTATATTTAAAACAAAACAAAACAATTCAATTGCATATTTTTATGGACCTTTTAAGTGCGAATCTTTTATTACCATTGTAATCTGCAAAACACTGCTAAAACATAAATATGTCATAGTCTATTTACACTCTTGTAGCCAATATTTACCAGGTGAAGGCCTACAAAAATACGCTTTCTGCGTCAGAAGGGTAATACATCTCTCGTCTGTGATCACTGCCAAACAATTTGGCACCGACCGTCCGAGAATCATAACATTATGCCAATTCTTATTCTGACACAGAAATCCCTCGCCCACATGTTGCGTATGGACGAATTCATTTTAATAGGGGTGTCATGTCACTTTGACATATTAATATTATAAATCAATACAACAAAAATACATTATTTAAAACAATATTTATTCTGTCAGATTTTAATTAAAGAGTCATGTTGTTGAACTGGTTTGAATAATAAAACTAAAACTGCAATATAGTTCGTTTGCTGGAGCTATCACCCCTACGATAATAATGCGACAGTCCAACACAAAAATCGATATTTTCATCCACGTAATAATAGAATGAGTGATCTTTCGAGCATGGCTGTGTGTTTTCGTTTAGGGAAAGGTAGAACGTGAGAGGGAACGGCTGACAACATGGTAAGTGAACCAAACATGTATCTTATAGTTATAATTTAGCAGGTGCCCGTTATTTTTGCGATTAATCATAAACGACAGCTACACTGTCAGCCGATCTCCGTCTTCATCGAAAAGAATTCCGATAACCAACCTCATGTTTTCTGGCACTGACATGGCGAAAGAATGTCGATTTCTGCAGATGCCAGAAAACCATGTTTGACAAACATTTCCAAATAGCTTTGTGTAGCTCAACTAACAGCATGTAGCAATTAAATAATTTCACCATTGTCATTTGCAGCTGTTTCCTATGATGATAGATTACGATTTTATAAAACTATGGTTTTGTATCAGTTTGTTTATGATCAGAGAAAAGTGTGTTTAAAACTTAAATATTGAAATGATTCTCAGAACAAAGGAATTAAAAAGTAAATTGAGAATTATTCAAAAACATAAGATGATTGATCTCGACTTGCTTCCCAGGAAACTATTTTGTTTGTTTTAGTATAAAATTTAAAAATAATGATTCAAGCTCTGGGAGATAGTCTTGAATTGTCATAAAATGAATTCACAAAACATTATTCAGTACAGTATAGAAACAATTAGTAATCCATTATATATTTCTTGTGATAAAACAAATCTTCAAGAAAAATATGCAATTCACACCATATTAATTGACCCAAAAATTAAGCATCTCATATATAATACAAATGCCAGCACATCTATATATAGATTAACTTCCCCTCCCCTCCTATTCTAGTTTTATAACACAAACATATCAAAACCAAATTATATCTTTTTGAAATAGCGCTCCATATTAAGGGGTACTGCATCCTAATTGGTGCTCTCTTTAAACATGTTTTAGCCCTGTGTCTTGTGTGTCTTTAACTGTACAGTATTAAAAAATATAAGATACCCACATCAATAAAACACAGGCGGCCAATGAGACAATAAAACATGCTCGTCATATATGATGTCAGTTAGAGCATCGTTCAGCAAATGGCATCATATTTTACGTCGCTTTGATTGTTCAAATGCTAGTGATTGTGTTCTATGACGGGAGGCATTTATATCTCAAAATTTTATTTTTAATATAAAAACGAGCAATTGTTCAAGGGCATCTCATACAAATAACAGAAGACTCGCTGTCATGCTTTATCGTAGAATAAAACATTATTCTACAATAAAGCACTCCAACTCGTCTTCTATTTCATTGATAGAATAGGTGAACACAGATGATACAGAAGAATCGTCTTCTATAGGTAGTAGATCAAAATGCCTTTTATCAATGCTGGCACTTAAATATTTCATATTTAAATAAAATTTGATTAAAATCTGCAATGGGTCAAGTTGATAATAAATAATATGTCTATGCCATTTATATAGTACCTAAATTGAAATGTTATGTAAGTAACGTGTAAAATACTGCCATATTGTGTGAAGAAATCTAATGATAGAGATCTAACAGATAGAAAGAACATATTCTTTTCAGCATGATTATGTTTTAATACAGTTTCACTGTCAGTCTGAAGTTAAAAGGGAGACAACTCCTCAAGGCTTGTTTAGCTTTGAAAACCATCTGGTTACCATCACTCATTTTATGAAGCATTGTTTTTCTCATTGTCATTTCTGTTAACGTAGGGTAGACATAATATTAACAAAATTGAAGGCCATCATTTTTAAAAGGATCATCTTTTGAATTATTCAACCAAATTATTAATTCATTGTTTCATCTCAACACCTTACAAATTTATTGATAAAAACAGAGATTTTCCTTTATACAGTCTTTTAATATTGTGAAATTGTTAGGTTAGTTAATTGTTTTGTGAGAGCCCCTTCATAGCGAGAAAAGATTTATTTGGTAAATTTCATTCTTTTAGAATTATTACCAATTTTTAATTTCCATGAAATTTTCTAAGAATTTCAGAAGAAATGATTTGATCTTTAAAAATCTGGAAACTTTAATGATACATGACAGTATGTTAGTATTTAGTGACAAATTAATTTGATGAGAAATGTACTAAAAAAGAATTTCCACGTTTATTCATAGGAAAATAAACATATTCAATATTTCAAATGTTTATACTTGTGTTTAACTTAGATGTTTTGAGATGTACAGGCCCTTCATAATGACATATGATTTTATTTTGTAAATTTCTCTCTTTTGAAATTATTATTTATTATAATATGATTCATCTTTTAAAATCTCAAATTTTAAGGATACATGACAATGTTATAATTTTTAACTGCTATAGAAAGGAAATATGTAATGAAAAGATTTTCCCATTTATTCATAATAAATTTAATCCATATTCAACATAAAAAAACTCATAAAATATTTGAGAACATAACATTCCTCTTAAATTAATTGGTTTATGCAAAATGTGAACCATAAAATATCACTTCCTTCTTTAAAACATAAAAATCAATTTATTTCTGTAAAAATTCATCTGTCAAATCCTTGACAAGCTATACATATAAACTCTTTCATCTTGGTTTTATGCCTGTAATGAGAAAGATGTCTGAGAACCTGTCGTCGTGACAACTAGATTCATACCTCAAGGAATGTGGACATCTTGTTGACATTTTCTATCCAATCCCAGATTCAGTTACCGTATTTCCTTCGATTTGTGCCCTGCTACTTTATTGTCCCCCGCCGCAACGCGGAACGGGGGACTATGTATTCAGCGGCGTCCGTCCGTCCGTCCGTACGTACGTACGTACGTCACATTTCTTGTTTACGCGATATCTTATGAAGCGTTACATCCAAAGTCTTCAAATTTGGTTTCTGCCTACATTGTGGGAAGACGCAGACACCAGTCACTTTTGGTGACCTTGGTCTTATTTTCAAGGTCACCACGACACTTTGACCACTTTTTGAACTCTTGTTTACGCGATATCTCATGAAGCGTTACATCCAAAGTCTTCAAATTTGGTTTCTGCCTACATTGTGGGAAGACGCAGACACCAGTCACTTTTGGTGACCTTGGCCTTATTTTCAAGGTCACCACGACACTTTCACCACTTTTTGAACTCTTGTTTACGCGATATCTCATGAAGCGTTACATCCAAAGTCTTCAAATTTGGTTTCTGCCTACATTGTGGGAAGACGCAGACACCAGTCACTTTTGGTGACCTTGGCCTTATTTTCAAGGTCACCATGACACTTTCACCACTTTTTGAACTCTTGTTTACGCGATATCTCATGAAGCGTTACATCCAAAGTCTTCAAATTTGGTTTCTGCCTACATTGTGGGAAGACGCAGACACCAGTCACTTTTGGTGACCTTGGCCTTATTTTCAAGGTCACCACGACACTTTGACCACTCTTTGAACTCTTGTAAAGGCGATATCTCATGAAACATTGCATCCAAAGTCTTCAAATTAGTTTTCAGCCTACATTGGGGAAAGACACAGACACCAGTTTATTTTGGTGACCTTGACCTTATTTTCAAGGTCACCGCAACACTTTGAGCACTTTTCTAACTCTTGTTATCACCATTTATTATGACCGGTTGGACCAAATGTTTTCAAATTTGGTGTCAGTCTACATTGGAGGATGACGCAGACGCCAGTCGATTTGGTGACCTTGACCTTATTTTCAAGGTCACTACAACACTTTGACCACTTTTAGAACTCTTATTAACACAATATATCATGAACCCAAGTAGCTCCAATGATGTGTCTTACTAACTCAATGTCACCGGCGGGGGACATTGCCATGTTAGTGGCAAACACTTGTTTCTTAGTTGATTGTCAAATTTTGCCCTTGTTGTTGATCCTATGCTTGAAGACATTGGGCTAGTGTTTTTCCTATTTTCAACACTCATGCCACAAATTTGTTTAAAAGTGATAATTTACATAACTTCTAAAATTTGGATACTTTTACTTTGATGTTGTTAATATGGAGCCAATACTATTTAGAATTTTTCATTTTTTTTCTCACAATCTATGTTGAGATACAAGAAAAAAGGCCTTTTATAGTGTATATGGTTTCAGTTATATATCATTATCTGATTGCCAAGAAAATCTTAACCTAAAATGATGCATCATGCTATCTTGACTATTTATCTAAATTTAATGAAATGGAAATTTTAAACAAAAATGTGAAAGTTTTGGTTTCAGTGAATAAAAAAGTTAAAAAGAGGGGATTGATCAAAGGCCAAAGACAGATTTGTCGACGACCAATACTCTCGTGATTACTGAAAATGTGAGATTGTTTTGGTAAGCGTTGTTGTAAACCAAGCACTTATTGAAGATCCTTTTCTCAGAGACGCACCATTTTTAGAGGAACTAGAGTATTTCTGTTTCTCACCTGTTCATGTTTTGCCCGACCTTTACTGGACAAACCATGTGCTCTCTGCCCATCATTATAATGGTAATAGGAAGACCCTCACAAACTGGAATGGATACCACTTGGCTATAGCTTGTTCGCCTACACAGTGAGGTAGTACCTTTACATCAATATGCCCTTGGCAGTTAGATAAGATTCATAGCTTATCATTTGGTGCCATTATGAGTTTTGGGATGATTGTATCATAGTGCAATTTAGACGACATATCTTTTGTGTTTTTAAAGAATGTTTTCAATTGGCCATTCATTCATTATCCCCAGTTCGTCTGTCATCAAACCATCCATCCCTCCATCCCTCCATCCATCCATCCATCCATTCATCCATCTATCCATCTATCCATCTATCCATCTTTCAATCCATCTTTCAATCCATCTTTCAATCAATCCATCCATCAGTAACAGCTGATACATTTACCGGTAATATTTGTTCCCTTATTCAAGTGAATCCACGTCAATCCAGTACCTCACTTTGGATGAGTGAAGTTAATTACTCGGACTTAGATCAAGAAAGATATGAGGAGATTGTGATGTCATTATGACAACACTGATGAAAATACAGTCACATCTGGTGTTGTTAAATTGTAATATAGTTATAAATATAGTTATAGACTTTGATTGGGTGCTAACTTTATACTTATATTAGAGGACATTGAACCTGATGTCCAAAGAGCAATAATGTCATATTTGTTAGAATACTTTGTTGTGTACTCTGTTTACGGTCATAAAGGATATGCTCTTCCGGTTGTTGATGTATATGGTATGTATATAGAGAATCTCACCCAAGTGTTTTCTGATATCCAGTATATCAACACAAGTCGATAAAAGGCTTGCCAAGAATATTTTACTTGTATTAACGAAAGTGATATATATATTTGATGTCAGAAGACACAAGTGGGAGATGCTATTTATCATTCAAAATAAAAAAAATCATCACTTTCAATGAAAATGTAAATTTTTAATCCGGCAATGTCATGAAGTTTTCAGTTTGGTGGTGTCACAGTGTGTTTATGATGTCATGGCATTGTGATGTCATTGTTTTTTTTATGTCGTAGCATTGAGTCGTTACTTGATGACGTAAAACCATTGTGATGTCATTTGATTGATGGTGACAGGGCATTGTACAAAATCTGTAGTCAAAATGATATCTCCTAATTCCTATCTCCTAACCTCACACAAATTATATCTCTTGTGGAGTTTCTGATAATAAGCAATCAATGCTTAAGTGACCATTAACATAATACTGAGGCTGAAGCAGCCATATAATCACCACAAACTTGACTTGTAGATGTATCATAAAAAGTACAAGAAAAAATTAGTGCCCCCTCTCTAGAAAACCTTAAGTGATAAGCCTTTGAAGTAAGTCAATAAGATTCGAAATCTGAATTAT
This sequence comes from Gibbula magus, assembly GCA_936450465.1. Lineage (NCBI taxonomy): Eukaryota > Metazoa > Mollusca > Gastropoda > Trochida > Trochidae > Gibbula > Gibbula magus. The sequence goes on from OW388294.1 coordinate 57,708,256, forward strand.
GTTACATTATGTTAGAAAACAATGTTATCGCAAATGTCATTTATTTGAAATGGGTACTTTAATAACATCTTTTTTCTGTAGATCGAAAAATATCCAAGCATTTTTTTTACTTCACCGTTGGATTGTTTTCATGTTTTTACAAAGAGCGTCAGATTTGTAAAATTTTAACAAATGCGTCACATGGTTATCCGTCATTTATTGCTTTCCTCTCATTAGTAATTAACATATATAATCGCCCTTTCTTCCAAGTTTCGAAGTGCCCTGGGCTCTTAACACGTCCAATATTGTACTTATAGTTGTTCTTTATGCTATATCTTATATACATATGTTTAACCCAATATCAAATAAACTAAGTGTTTTATAGATGACAGTGAATTATTCAATACTTTGATATTAAAAAATATAGAGATCAGTAACTCCTTTTGAGTATATCTGAAGCCATTTTATCACAATTTATAGTTTTCAGAAAGCCCATATATTAGCACCAGAAGTACCTAGCTTACACCTATTTCACTACAGAGTGTGTTGTAGAAGTTCTCAGGTGGACTAGTATACAAGATTTAGTACAGTTGGTGAGTGGAGGTAGCAGTAATTACATGGTAGCTGTAATAAGGGGTTAGCTATAAAGCTGGTGTCAGGTCAACAAAGTGCGTTGGAGTAGCTAGGTTCACTTAATAAGAAACAGTGTCAAGAGGAAGATGTTTGTGTGTGGTTGTAACAAGTAGTATTTAGGAAAGTAGTTTTTTTTTCGGAGCTGAGGGTTTAGTGGTTGTTGAGGAACCAGGTGAGTTGCCTGTTTTCTTGTTCTTTTGTTTATACTTTAAAACAATTTTTTTCAACATTTTAACTGACGAATCAATAATAAACATTTTGAGTTGTCAATTTACAGGTATAAACTTATTAGAATCTTATGAATCTGGGATTTTATACTAGCTTATCCTATTCCGCAGGGTTAAAAGCATATTAATTTGAATATTATAGTAAGTCCATAGATGTGTGCAGTGTTATTGTACAAATGAATGTATTATGTTGTATTACCAAGAGATCCTCTAGATCAATTTTTTTGCGGGGCAGGATAGTGCAGTGGTTAGTGCGTTCGGTTTCAAATCAAGAGGTCTGGGGTTTGAATCCCGCTTGTTATGTTAGAATCCTTCTATTTACAATGTATCATTAAAAAATGTTTTATTTTTAGATACCAAAACATTACATCTTTTTATAATTAATTTGTGTTTTTGAAAGAAGTATTGATATTTTTTCCAAAATTGATATTTCAAAAAACCTTATATCAATCAAAACCACAAAAACAAAAATACAAAAATGAAAAATTAAATTTAAGAGGAAAAGGATTCAAAGAACATTTTAAAAACGAGTTTAAAAATTTCTCAGAATTTTTCTTCTCGCCCAGTTTTTAAAAAAAGAGTCTAATTGCCTAAGCTCGTCCAGATTTGTGACAGATGACAAGATAGAGCTGCAAATATGAGCTGGACGTAAACACGTGTTTGTTTTAGCAACTTGGCGCTGTGATGTTCAGACGCCGATTTGTTGTGTTTCTGCCTTGTTGTTGGTCTGAAAAGGCAAAGGGCAATATTTACCCAGGGTGCATTGGTGCTCACTGTAAATTCTGTAATAGACGCTGGGGGATGGAGATGGTGTTAAAATCAGGTAACATGATAAATTTCATGAGCTTTAACAAAATTATTGACAAAAAAATAATAGAATATCAAATCTAATGAAAATATTGCTGCAAGATGCACAGGTCAAGAGGAGACTCTACCTGCAACCCCATTGGATAGGCTCGCTGTGTGAGATCGAGCATTTGAACGACGGAAGTTTTGGTCTACAGGATGCAATTTCTTTGCTTAGCAATCTCTAATAGTAGTCAGTGCTAAAATGATTGTGAAAATACAAGGTTAATTTTAAAAATCAAAGAATCTGTAGCTCTAATGCCACATACTAATAAATGCCAGAGCAAGAGTCACTGGGGCGTTTATTAGAATAAATACGTTATTGCCTTACGAAGTGTGAAATCAATACAGTGTACTTTCTCACCAATCACTGTCAGTTCGTGTGCACCAAGGGAAAAACTCTCCAAGTTGGGACATCCAATTTTGGGATCCTTTGATGTGAAAGGTAGATATTTTTCTGTAATGGATGTTGTCATAAGGATTATAAAACATGTTTCTTGACATGTCATGTTTACTACATGAACCAAGATTTTTGTAGATTTTTTCTGTTATTTTTTTCTTTTAGGACTTTTAAAAATATTTTGCAGTTTGCATTTTAAATATATACATGTATTGTTACAAAATATTCTTGATACGCATCATGCTCCATCAGGGTATTTTGATCCGTAAGACTCTTAAGAGTTTTACATTTTTCTAATATATTTTCTCAACCTGTGTGAAGTCTATATCTGCATACTATGTCTGTATATGACGGACTATTACTAGAATAGTGAAAATACCATATTTACTCACGGTAGTAAACATTTGCACCTGATCCGTAAGACTCTTAATACCCACAGTGTGTAAGACGGGAAAGACTTAAAGGGGCTGTAGCATGATTTTTTGCAAAATTTATTTTTTCAAATTTCCCATTTATAATGATAGTTTATGTCATTTAAATTTACTTTAGAGGGTAAAACATCTTATTAAACAAATCAATTATCCGTAGTGATAACAATGATGCAAAAATTGCATGGCGGCCATTTTAATGTGAACATTTTATTTTTTCGAATTACAAGCATGATTCCCAAGGCTTTACCGAATCATGTACACTCATTATTAACTTGATTTTCTGAAGAGAGTTGGGTGTTTTACTATTGGTGACATTATTTTTCAAGTACATTTCATCAACTTATTTGAGCGAAAAAATGTGCTACTGCCCCTTAAAGTTGCAAGTGTGCATATCATACAAAACATTTGGGCATCGCTGGACATGGCATCCGTCCATACATCGTTTCGCTTTTGAAACAAATATTTCGTACATTTCACATTTCTGTCCCTTGTGACCATTTTATTTAAAGGCAATACACACTTCTGCATCAAACATGGAACTCTGCCAAACATTGTGTTTGATCCAGTGATACAGATCCGAAACAGTGTACGGAGTTGATTCCCAAGACAGCCATTGCTTAGTGCGCAAAACGACTACCAAATTAGGCAGACAGGCCAGATACATACAGGGAATCTAGCCGGGGTGTTAATACATACACGTTGATAATGAAAGAGCCCATTGTGATTGTTAGTCGAACCACTATCATTTGTTCAGTAATGTCTTCTCTAATGGTTCTGTCACCTTGGCATGCTGGGTAAATCACAATAACACATGGTTGGACTAGGTACAGCTCCATGTATTGGGTATGGCTGTAATATAAGGATAACCCATGATACCGAGGATATGGTAAGGTTGCAGACCCTGATAGGAAGGAAAAACCCGAGGATGCGAAGCATCCGAGGGTTTTTCCTGACTATCAGGGTCTACAACATTACCATATCCTCGGTATCATGGGTTGTCTGTATTATCAAATGTTCTTAAGTGTAAAACAGGCTTTTTACTTGTTATCGTGTTATATTGAGGATCTTGCGGATCCCTGGCGTTATATTGAGGATCCCTCGGTGATGTCAGCCTGTTAACAGCCGCGCTATATAAGTTTCTTTTGTACCGTCAAATCACGTCTGTCCCCTTAGCGCAGTAGTCTAAAGCGTTGACTCATTAACTACAAGTGATGGTGGATACGGGTTCGAGACGCACTTTCTGCAAAACATTTGCTGTACATATTCTGTCGTAAACTTATGAAATTTTTCAAAATTAGTCTAAGTTAGTTTCTTCAGACATTTACTTTCAAGCCGTCATCTTAACAGATATATCAGGGTTTACAATCATTATAATTCCTTCTAACAGTGTTTACAACTGTCTGTGTAAACCCTCCTGGAGGGAATTACAAGGTTGTAAGTCCCTCGTACCGGGTGATATGGTTTAGAAAGGTTGTTTCAAGTATCATGTTATATGGCTGGTAGGTTGATAAAAGCAGTTATAACCTATTTGATTTAAAATATAAAAGAGTAATATTTTCAGTAAGAGCACATGTGCACATATGTTTGCCTGGCAACCAAGTGTTTCAGCGCGAGTTCCCGTATTTTATTATCTGTGACGTCCAAAAACAATTAGCGTGATATTATTGCGGCTGGCCTTTGTAAGAGAAGTCACCTTTTGCTTGGCTAATTTTATGTATTACAAGTGGAATAGGAATTATCCGAATATTGAATTATAAAGAACTTATAAAACTTAAAAGTATGACTTCTTTGAAACATTTTATGAAATTTGTGTATAATCTCGCTGTTGCTTGGGCAAGATAAAAATTCATAATTGTTCCGTAAAAGCTAAACGACACATCCTGTTCATCCTGGTATTTTAATCCATTTCACTACTTAACCCATGTACGTCTATTGGACCCTAGCTGTATGTTTTTTACCTGTATTTCGTAAATAAAGTTAGCTAAGTTAACCTGCTTTTGTGTACTTTCAAATTAACCATATTTACACAAGAAAAAAATATATTGATGTTTGTGTATTTTTATTGTATAATGAAACGTAACCAGATGTTAAGCTTTATGAGCATAATACAGTTTATGGCGTTAGCTGTACATTTCAGTGAGATGCACGTGCGTCTGCGTTGACAATACCGTCACTGGGCCATATCAATTAGATTTCGAGCCCCGAACATGGGTATCCATACAACGCAGCACGTTGTCACAGATAAGGCCATATTTGGGTTGTGCGTTTCATACACAAGCTTGTTTACAGCTGTATTTGGTTAGAAATATTATATTCCGTTTACACTCGACTGTAAGTGGTGTATAAGACAGATATACCAATACTTTTCCGAGTGTAGGGTATCATTCGATACACTCAGAAAAGTATGGGTATATCTCTCACATTTTCCGTATTACACACTCAGGGTATAAAGTAGTGTAATATATATGATATATGATTCTCAGGCAATAATCTCTTTATGATTGGCTTTTGCTTTTTGTGGATGTTGCTTCATTGTGCAGGGTTCTATTGATGTACTTACGAGAGCACTAAAGTTTTATGGACAAATGTATTTGGTGCTAGCTGGCTTAGCTCTTGGGATTTTCATTGTGACTTTGGAAGTTGTTTCTTATGTTTCCGTAGATGATGTCAGTGGATGCTTAAAGGTCCATCCATTGTGTTGTTGGGGGTCACATATTCCAAACGTTATAAATGATGTTACTTTATCGAGAAGTACTGACTGTTACCGAAAACTACAATTTTGATGATAGTCGACTTAGTATATTGACAATATGAAGGTAAAAGTAGTGATTTCTGATCGAAAACCGGACAGTGCACCGCGTGTGGCGCGCGCCAATGAGTCAAACGTAATTTTGGAATCTTATTTAAAACAGACAAAATAACAACTTTTGGTTGATAATGTTGAATAGGTCTACTACTGTACATGTAAATGGAACGTGCAGTTTTGGTTTCTGCACATGCAAAATTATGTTACTCGATTTTAATTCGAAGCTAGTACAGGGGTAATTATGATATATTAGGCGATTGGGGAAGAATATGCAAGCTGAGTGAATTTGATTGTATTTTCAAACAGCTCATATGGTGAGTTTCAGCGTATAAAAACCAAATATTTTTTTTATGAAACACAATGGTGACACATCTTGGTTTATATGATAACGATATCGGCGAATTGATATGATTTAAATATTACTCATTTTCCCATTTCAATTGTCATACACCTACCATCGTTTCGATCAACGTGGCTGTCTCGACACTGTAGTTTGTTCAGTAATGTTCTATAATGGTTCATAACACCTTTGGAGGTAAACCACATTTAGGGCATAGAGACTATAATTGGCTTCGGAAAGTTTGTAGGTGTTGTCCATGTTTATTCACTCCTATGGTGTGATGTTTCTATTTTCAAGGACTATTTGTAAGTTTTTTTCTTTATTTGATATTCTTTTACCATGATTTTAAGAGGCTGCCAATGAATAATGCTTTGTAAATAAAATTAATCTTTTAACGTTTTTTTTTTCTTTTAGTAAATGTTTGTTCTATACAATGAACCTCACAGTTCAACTGCATATTCAGAACCACCTGTGGAAAATCTTCTTCTTATAAATATTGATTCTGGAATACATCAATATTTGTATGACTTTAATTTGTACGATTTATATTACATATTTGATCTTTCCATTAAGATTGATTTTTCATGCAGGTCAAAAAGATTCATGTATTTGTATGTATGTTTAATAATAACTATTGTCGCCTTGGTGGAGAGCTTAACAGTGAAAAGGTGAATTGATATACCAATATCTTTGACATTATCATATATCATGATTCCATTGCTTATTATGATATCCAACTTAGCAAATCAACTTTATACCGATTTTGATGAAATATTAATTTCTGATGTTATTAATTTCTGATGTTTTACATAGTATCAAACCAATGACAAACCGATTTATTCTTGTGTAGACAAATTCTCAAGATGATGATTCTAAAGTTCCGAATAGTATCAAACCTGTGTGAAAACCACCCACAGTCAGTAATTGGCTTGGACCTGTCCGAAGGGCTCGACAAGGTATGTTTAGCAAATACAGGACCAAATATACAGATACTCTTTCATTGAGGTCAATTTGTTTGCGGTTTCCCTCATGAGTGCTCTGTGACCTCCGGGTCAATTTGTGAAGCTTTTTTCATGTATATTTCCTACTTGTTACAAGCTGGCGTGGTGGGTCCTATTTGTTTGGGAACATGGGAGGGCTTTCATTACCTGGATTTAACCAGGCATCAGTATGTTATTTCCGTTGTTTCTTGTTGAGGTGAATAGGGTGGTGAAATATGGTGGAGTTAAGGCTTTCAGATTGTTTTCAAATCTATTATGTCAGAACTAGTCTGTGGGCGTTTACCACGGTGGTGGTTGGCGGTTGACGGTAGTGAGTGATGTTCCGGATCCACTAAAGGATGTTGGATGGTAGACTAAAGGAGAACCAATAGTATGAAGCTTAAGGTTGGGTAACCATCCAACGGACAACAACTCAGTGGTGACAATTAAGAATTTAATTGTTATGTTTCGCCATCAGACTGAAGCTATTATGTCAAAGTATGAAAAAAGCTCAACAACCTGGTTTACGTTTGTTTTGTGCTTTGAACTTTTTGAGATTTTTGGTTAATTTTACCATGAAAATTTTAACAGCTGTATTTCCTTTTCTCAAACACATTTACATAATTAGTCATATATTTAATACAGCTGGGGGGGGGGGGGGGGGGGGGGTTGCCTAAATGTGAAAAGTGACATACTAGGTTTTTAAAATTATTTGTGAAAAGAATTATTCATGTTAAAGAATGCAATTTTTCTTGCCTGAGTCACAACACCTGTATTCAAGTCATTAAGGTGTTAATGATGCCGTCAAACATCTACAGTACAGGATATAACAGGCAATAAAATCCATAATGTCCCAGTTACGCAATACTTGACACGCAACTCCTGTCCTGCCCAGGCCACAAGTCTTGACTTCTCTCAGCCATGGTGATAATACATTGTTTAGATTGGCTTTCTTAACACTGAAGAATGAAGAGAAAACAACAGCCCTTTGTTATATGGGCTAAAGCTTGCAAGATCATGGCAAAATCCTACTTTACACATTGGGACAATGGTCTAAATAACATCTCCAAAATTGCAGAAGCCGATTGGGGCTGTGAAATCTCAGTGCATCTAATTTGAAATGGATCCTTATCAAGTTTAGGTTTTGGACTGTTTGACTCCAGGAAATTTTGATCCTGAATCATTCCCAATGTCTTGTAATTCGAAATCGAAATTTCCCCTCAAATTAGCAAAGGCACGTTTCAAGACTCCTTTTTGAGGCTCAAGGTATGAAATTGAGTCCTAGATTTTAAAAAGTAAAAAAAAATCTAAAGTTCCTCAATGTTAGAACTCCTTTTCATCTTATGTAACATTAAATTTATAATTGTCTTAATTCTTTTTCAGAAGGGATCCTCCTTGGGGTACTTATTGCATAAAAATCCTTATCTTTAGATATATGACAGGTTACAACTATCAAATTGTTTTAAATTCTTTTCAGCGCAGAAGCCTGACAAACCCATTTTTGGAGTAGACAGTATGAAAATCTATGAATTTTGAGATATGATTTTATATAACATTATTTTCAACAAATGTCTTTTTAGTATATGTATTATACTATAAGTCAATAAGTTTTTCATAAAGAGAAAGGCAATCTACTTGATTTAGCTTTTGTTACTTGTGTCACCTGATTGGCTGATTTTGTGTCTTACTGTCATGTGATTGGCTGTTGGTTTGTGTGATTTATGAGATTATGATCTTTGCATGGGTCAAATCTTATAGCAGCTTGATGCAATCTGAGATTGATTTCATGGAGAGAATAGTTGGTAAGATGTTTTGACTGAAAATAATCGCTTTGGAACTAACAGATGAAAGATCATCCATTTCATGAAGGATTGAGTAAGTTACCGGTATATCATGTCCTTCCACATTACAACTTTTTAAAAGTATTTCACTTCTAAATGCCATTTAAAGCCTATTTGTATTATTTTTCAAAATATTTATCAAACAAACAAATTTTTAAAAATAAAATTATCTTGTTTAAAAAATGGTTTATTTTTATATTATCCTAATTTTATCAATATCAAGATTTTCAAAAGGTAATTTGTCAAATCTGAATTTTTTTCTGAATGTTTTGCTTATTGAATGTTTGCTCTTTTTTCCTCTAAATAACAATCTTATGATTGATAAAGTATTACTTAATGATGATACCTTAATCTCTCCTAATATAAACAAATACTTATCAAATCAATTATGCCAATTTGTGCACTTTTTACCTACCTATACATACTTATCTTATTTCTCCTCTATACTTACAGCCAGTATTTTATTAATCCCATATGATGCAGATAAATATATATTGGTTCACCATTTATTGAGCCTAATAATACAGTTTATATCAGTACTAAAACCTCAATCAGAAAATTGTCAGACGTCCCTATGGCAAATTGCATAATGAAATTGTCACGATATATATATGAAGGGTCATAAAGATGAGATATGACAATAAATTTTATCGCTTGATGTATGAAATATAATGGAATTCTTTCCTTTTAGATATGAATGCTTAATACACAGGCATTACAACAAAATGACTAATGTTCGCTCACTGGAGCAAGCTATTGGAGAAAAGGGGCCATTTTATTGTGATATCAAATCTCGGTTGCAAGGAGATTATGCTAATCTATCAGTCGGAGTAAAGGTGAACTCGGATTGAGACGTTCGAATCCGGTTGCGAGGGAAATAGTTTCTTTCCACGTGTTGAAAAATCCCAGGTAAAGATATTAACAAGTTATGTTCTTTTATGAGTTTCTTTTTTGTAGATTTATTTTATTTTCCTCTCCATGTTGACATTTATTATCTGAGAAAATTATTCATTACATAGAGGATGATCTTACTGAATATTGAAATGGGTCCTTGGAGAAAGGGGACTTTTGGCTGAGGGTGACGTAAGTGTAAGATAATATGAGACATAATATTTGCAGTGGAGTCAATTTGCTAGACGCTTATCACAGTATATTTTTTGTTTGTATGTTTTTGAACTTTAAACTTTGTGAGATATGAACAACATGTCGATGCTGACAAGTAATTTGTGTTTTTTAAAATTTGTTTGCTTTTTAAAAAGTGACACTTTTGAGAGGTGTAACATGAACAGAGCTGGACTGAAAAGCTACCCCTGCAGATACAGACATGTTTTTTTATGGTAATCAGTTTATTTTCATAAGGCTGACACGGGCATACTTCAGTATTATGTAATTTTGTTAAGTTTATTTGTTGAAGAAGAGTTTGCTTCAAGTTCAGTTTAAGTTATCAAGATTTGAGACAGGAAATTAGTAATAATTTGATTTGTTTATTGATTTTACGTAAACATTGTCATTTTACCTGATCTGTATCTCTCTAATTAGGAGATGCATCAGAGCTCATCTGACACTTTATTCTCCCGTTCATTGTGTTTGAGAAATTCCACTAAATTGATTGTTTATAATGCCAGTATCTCTTCTACCTGAGAGAATGTGACATGTCAGGTAGGTGAAAGCTCACTTGAAACTAATTTTTTTATTGAACATTATTTGTCTTATTTGACTGAATCATTTTATATTAATTGCAACTCAGTTCTGCTTACCGGTACTGGAGTGGTGTTGTTGATCATTTCAGATTTATTTTTGTTCCCATTGAAAATATTTTCATTGAGACTTATTACAGTGATGGCTTTGTTTCCAGCAAAACTAACACAGTTTTCAGTGTACCTTTTTAAAAGTAATAGGACTTGTCACCATATGCATGATAACGGTATAAGGATCTATACGGAAACGTTGCTATTGTTAATAAAGAAGTTGATCATCCATAAATTCCCTTGTCTTCTTCATCACACCAACTTCTAGAATGCCTCTCAAACATCAGAGGACTTGTGATATTTTGAAATATCTTAATTTCAAGATTTTTTGTTGTTGAGAATTATGTCCATGTTTTCAACAAAGGTCATGCTTTAAGTTAAAAACTCCATTACACTTTTACATACAAGTATCTTTGAAAACTGAAATTTTACTAAAAATTTTATAATATCAAAGATGATATATATTGAGATTATTACCCGAGGAAGTGTGTCATATGACTTTTACGAAACGAGTGTGAATTTGTGTATTGCCCGAGCGAGAGCGAGGGTTATACACGAATTCACACGAGTTTGGAGTGTAATAATTTCTTTATTACGCGTTCTATTCCATGTGATCACGTAAAAATAGTCAGAAAGCGGCCCACTTCTCTTGCGACGGCAAGCCACAGTGACGTCACGAATAATCGTTTTATGACGTCACAGACGACACAATACGGGAAGCCGTGGTGAAACAATCCTTGCTAGGCAAACGTGATATGTGCACATGTGCTCATATCAATAATATTAACTCGGTTATTTTCAACCATATGGGTAATAATACAATTTATGGAGGACTGGTGGAATATTATCATCTTCTGATGACTCTTATACCTAATCTAATGGTGGCAATAGTCATATCTCCACTACAAGAAAATGCCACAGAAAAGAAAGTAGGCAATGTTTTACCTGGTCTTTCATCATCACTACAATGTAGGTCACGTGCTATTTCTATTCAAACACTGGTCACCCGAAGAAGCTAGCTTCGGACACTATAGCCATGCTTTTGTCAAACTATTTACACTCCGCGTCCAAAAGGGAAACAGTGATATCTTCATGTTTTACCCCTTAATGAATGTAGCCCTTAACCCGTTCTGTGCCAAAGGCGATATAAGCAGTAGATTACATATGTGACTGTGAGTAATCCAAGATGCTGGTATTTGACTCTTTAAAACTGGCATATCTTACATGTCCCTGCTGCAAGAGGGATACGTTGCTGATTACTTAAATAAAATAGCTTTTTCTAGTCTAAAATTTAGTCTATGGAATTTAAATAATGACTGTATCTTCATCCCTATGCTTTCATTTCTTTAAACTTTCAGTTCCATATATATTCAGTTTGTATAACATGCTGAATAAGAAAGGCTTTTATTTATAAACAAGCATTATTTAAGTTTAGTTATTTTCAGTTTTTGCTAATTTGCCAAAATTTAGAGATCTTGCATATAGTCTGGATATCATTGAGTTAGTCTAGATATCTGTGTATAGATGATATTGCTGTCCTGGAAGTTCTGAAGAGGAAGATGGATTTGTGCATTCAATTAATAAAATAAATATTTTGGACTAAAATTTAAAGGGAAACACAGATCCCCAGATAGTCTTGTCTTCCAGATTTCTTAATTTTGATAAGAGCCTTGGAATTTCTACAAAAGACTACAGAGCTCAATTTAAAATGAACACATCTCAGATGCTCCTTTTAATCTTATTTTCATTTATTTCAAATTTTGAAATTTAAAAAAAATTCGTATTCTAAATGTTAGACTAATCATCAGGTTTTGTTAGTAGGCTACTCCTTAACCCTATCCTTGCTATGGGTGGGATAAGTTGCCAAGTCTATACCATATTTAACTGTGTATCAGTGAGAGGGTTAAACAGGTGTTACAGTGAGTTGATAAATGATCGCCTTCGTAGCGCACTGTTAGTTTTTGAATCAGGTGTGACAGTTTATTAGCCACATTTACCAGCTGGTGGTGATTGGCCGCATGGTGGAACTAAATGATGAGGGTGGAGAGGATTTATGTAGAAAATGGAGGAAAACGTAAGTTGGGAATGTTAAATTCTTGTGAATATTCAGTTTCATTGACTGTAGAATGTTGTAATCCACTCTTTCTGATAGCACTCAAGATTGAGAGAGTGAGGGAGTTTGTTGTTTAGTATCACATGGCTGAGATTTTGAAAAGATGTGTTGTTTTAGTATAAAGCTGACATTTTTTAGTTATTTGTGAAAATGTTAGAGCTCATGAATTCTTTGTTATTACATTTATGTTATTTTAATAGCTGCTTGTCTGAATGTGTGAGATTTAGAGGAAGATTTGAAAAAAGTTGCTATGAACGAATCTTGTCTTGCGGCTTCTTGACAAAATGAGCGTGTTTCGTGTTTATAAAATATGCTTCTATATGATACTCAAGCTATAATATGGAATATAAAATATGCATTGAATTTTCCAAATATCCACTGAAATGAATTATCATATTCAAGAATTAAAAGGCGTATTGAAAAGGTTCGCTAAGGCTTTGACTCCAATTCTAACTTTTGCGTGGTCTCATTTGCCGGAAATATTATTTTATTTCTTGACAATGCACAATGCTTTTATATGAGTACATGAGTACCTTTCAGTGTGAACAATTGGGTAACTATAAATTTGTGTCACCGTACAGATAAAGCCATTTCAGGTTAAATGTCTATTTGTTTTCTTTATCAGTTGTATTGTCATGCTTTGAGCAAATTCAGGATATTTACACTGGATATGGTTTCTATCTTTTATATCTCATTCTCTGTCAAGGGGAAAACTCTAATGCATCATGACATTGTCACATTATATCATCACCCACCTATACTGTCGAATTGTTATGTGTATAACACATGAATTAGGGTAGTATAACATTTATGACAAGTTAACACCAGGTAACAAGCTTATACTGAATCCTTGTTACCCTTACCTGCCTACAGGTAAGTTTTACCTGTTGATAGTCTGAACTCTCATTAACCTGTGAGTCAACTGGAAAAAATGATATATTGAGCTTTTAAAAGTACTTGGAGTAATGGTCACTAAGCATTTAGTGAATTGGGTTGTCGGAAATTTGGAAAGGTAATTCTTTTTTTGTAAGGAAACAATTGAGATTCTTCTTAACCAGTGAATTCATAAACTTATTTGGAAAGAGATAAAAATATAAACAGTATATATATAGACGATTAATATGATTGAATAACAAATCAATTTATGCAATTTAATCTCAAAGCCATATATGAAAATTTATCGTTTTCTAAATAGTGTCTGACCCAAAGGACTGTCAAGTTTAATCTGATCCTTAGATTTGAAATATCTACACTAGATACAACATTTGCTGTCAGAATGTGCATGGTTTTTGTCATGAAGACTTCTATTGAAATTATACGTTCTTAGCATATAATAATATTAAAAGGACCAACAGAATCTCTCTGCTTGACAAGTGTAATTTTTAAAAGTGATTGATAACAATATTTGCTGTGCTCTAAGATGAAAACCTTATTTTTTTGACAAAAGTGACAACGTGGCCAAAGATGAAAGAACAGGAAGATTTTCTGGATAACAACTTCTTTAATGTGAAAATACACGACGTTTTGGAGTACATGCTCACTCCTTCATCAGGTGGAATGTAAGGAAATAATGAAAGCTTTTAAGCAACTTTGTTAGCTTCATCTTAAATGAAGCAACTCTTACCTAGCTGGTGGCAGTTACCAAGCTACGGTAACACTGTAGGAGACTGGCAAATGGCGGTGAGATGAAAGCTTTAGTATAGCACTAACTGTGGGTTGATATTAGTTAACTTGTACGCAAAGTGAAAACAGTTTTACTATTACCATAATTGATGAAACTTTCTGCATTGCTTTTCATGTAACATTGGCTGTGATACCGTGTAATAAACCCGGAGGGAGTTCATGTGGAGATTTCAGGAGATTTCGAGTTTGAATCCTGACTGGAGCTCAATAGCTTTGTCTGCTGTTGAGACCTGTTTTAAATACACAGATTTGGGTGCCATGCTTCATTGTAAGTTTCAGGGCTGGATAGTTGTTAGCGCGTTCGGCTTCGGATCAAGAGGTCTTGGGTTCGAATTCCGCCAGGGGCTCAACAGCTTTGTCTGCAGTAGAGAACAGTTCTACATGCAGTAAGGTTTGGGTGCAATGCTACATTGAATTTAAGCTGCAGTACAACCCATGGTTCGCTAGTTCCAGCCGATGCTCGCAGGTTTCACTGCAGTGCATAGCCACAACAGTGTTGTAGGATTTCTTCCTGCAACATTCTAGCAGCCATTATATAAATGAAATACTCTTGAAACCCAAATTCACCTCACCTCATTGTAAGTTTCACTATAATGCATAGGCACAACAGTGTTACTGGCTTTCTCCCTACAAGTACTACCAGATGATAGAAGTGGGTATTCTCGAAAATGATGGTAAACCTCAAAACCTTATTGATCCATTAGAATTGCACACTTTATTTATTGCATTCCACATTAGCTACTATTCACTATTCAAGTAAATGCAAATATTAACTTCCAAAAACAATAAATTTCTGCCTGAATTTCAAGGGTTGAACAACAGACTCAGTAAGTGGACTTGAACAAATATTTTGTGCAGAGTCAACATGAAGGCTTTGCCTGAAAGTCAAGCCAATGTTGATTATAGATTGTTTTGAACCGGTCAGTGACATTTTGGTTATATTTTGGACAAGTCAGATGTAAAAGTTGGTAACTATCTCAGACTTACAGATTTATTAACTCCTGAATTAAACAGAATACAATAAGAATTGTCAAACACGCCGACCCATGTTCTCAGGAGGATTACAGTGTACCGTAAATCCTTGAATAATCGCCTGCTTCGAACAATCGTCTGCCTTGTATAATCGCCGGGTCTAAGCCCTCTTTGAAATAAATAATCGCCTGCCTTGAATAATAGCCAGGTTAAATTTAACAAATGAAAATAAACTAATGAATATCTCCTTTTCAAAAATAATTCCAACAAAAGCATATATGCGAAGTTTTACCTCATGACATGCACTTCGTTTACAATAATCATAATTTAAAACATATACTGCAATGATGTTTTTGTTTTTAAAAAATTCACATAAACATTATGGCTTCGGAAAAAATAATCGCCTGCCTCAAATAATCGCTTGCCTTGAATAATCGCAGGGTCAAATCGGTGTTTGAAGTTAATAATCGCTGGACGAATATTCAAGGATTTACGGTATATGTATAAGCTGCTGGATCTGTAGCACAATGCTGTAAGTATTCTCATAGAAACACCGGACCAGCTTCTTACTTTCACAATGGTTACCAGGATCTGGGGGCTGTAGATGTCACTTAATCCAAAACAGTCCGACAGATCCGTAAAAAATGGGCAACTATCATGCCATGTGGTAATCCATGTGAACTGTTGACCATTTTCACATCATAAACCTACCTGTTGTTGTGCCTCTGATCAAGGCATAGGGATTATATAGTTTGTTTTGGCAGTGTTGGAGATGGTCAAAAACATTTGATTATAATATAATTGTACCGGTATACAATCTGGTCAAAAACATTTAATTCACCAATGTATATTGTTGACAATTGATCCACTACATTTGGCAAAAGTGTAGAATGAACCAAATTATGGATGTGAATATATAAATGTAATCTTGTGTAAAATTATTTGTATTCAGTGTTCATTATTAGTCTGTTGTCCGGACCCTAGGCAAAAATTTACTGCTGCCTTTTTAAGTTGAATCTCACATGGCCACACCAATATTTCTCCTCGAAACGAGTGTATATAACTACTATATTGCAACACAGGGTATTCAGTTAACGTAAAGCCCGGGTTCAAATAGAGACCCTGGTTCTATTGGAGACCCGGGTTGTATTTACCTCAGCACACCTTACCCCCCGGGGTGTATTGGAGGCCCGGGTTCTATTGGAGCTAGTTCATGAACGTCTGAATTATATTTAGGAATATCATTACGATGTGTACATTAGCTACTTTAAATTTGGTATCCAAAGACAGAAAGACTACAGATTGAGTACTGAGGAAATATCTACTTTTTGAAGTAAACAGTTGTATGTAATACACAGGCTTATAGACTTCTGTCCAAGTCCCTTGATTCATAGGTACACAGTAGACTCACACTAATAGTGCTGTAATCTCCTGACCAGTGTTAAATTGAGTGCAAAATTGACCAGTGAGATGACCAGTACAAAGCTTGTGGTCAAACAAGTACAGTAGCCGCACTGACCCGCCCGTCCAGGTGGTGATTAGAGGGTTACAGGGCTTAATGTGGGAGGAAAACGCCGAACAAACACCTGTACTGACCAGGTATTAGCATATATACTCCATGTATATAGATGTTTAACTGGACTGACTTGCAAAAGCCTTAACTTCACCTGGGGTGAAGTGCCAGTAGTGTCTTGATTCTTGCTGTTTGTTCTGTCTCCATGAAGCAGAACTACGTTGCAAAAAACAACTCCCATCTTAATGTTTTAGTGTATCGTTGAAAACCTTTTTGCTTTTAGTTGCTTTGAAATACAGTACATGTAACATTCACCGTCCTTTTAAGACAATTGACAGAAGCTTAATATAAGTAATGAGTATATCAGTAAGTAGATTCCACATTGATGATAAATGTTTAAGTCCAGAAATTATTACAAGACAAGAGATGAACCTTATCCTATAGATGCATGAACATATAATATTTGATGAAATATTGTAATGTAAAAAACTTAATGATACGATAATTTAAACCAAACTGCTAAAACAGTCAACGATAAAACACTCTTCAGTAGTCTATTCCCAGGAAGTGCAACTAGATCACAAAGGAAATATTGATTAATATTCTGAGATTGGCCGTTGGATAAAGATACGCTTTCACGGAATAGAAGCTGAATTAGGGAGTTTAACAGACCCATCATATCCATTCATCAGACTTGTCTATATACTTAAAGCGACACTGCGTCGAGGATAAAAATGAGTCTCATCTTTATCTCACTAAGCTGATTAGAGTGTCTGCTAACGAGTTACGCTTCACTTCACTGTCTACATGCAGTCGTTTTTATTACAATTACGTCAATTGTCTGAAATTCGGTGTCTGTGACTTGTTAGCAGACATGTTACTCAGCATAGGTAGATACACATGATCTGATTTTTATTGTCAACGCGGTGTCCCTTTAAACATACAACAGTGTGATGGGTGATCATAAAACATCAAGCAAGATGTATTGATTTCTGATTTATGAGCTGGAACATGAACATCTAGCTGTTTGATGGCATGTAGATGAAGAGTCCGCTCCAGTGATATGATATCTTCATGAAATCTGGGCCTTTGAAATTAAATGATCTGTGCAGAGCAAGCAACCTTGGCTCAGACATGTTTTTATCAGGAAATCTATGGCTCTGAAGCACACACAAATGAAATATCTTGAGTTATTGAAAAGATCTCGATCTACATCATTTTAGTATTGATTTGCTGGTGTTCTTTGTTGAGCCTTGCCAAATGTGCAATTTATGTGCTAACGTGTGTTTTATTGATAAGTCATTTGCAGATGCGTTTCTTTTTCATGTGCTTGTTGATGAGTTTGAAGAACAATTTTAAAATGGTCTGAAATTATGTTTATCGAAAAAAGTGATGAATGCAAGTCTTTTGATTTTTCATTTGTAAGAAATGTT
Organism: Gibbula magus; assembly: GCA_936450465.1. NCBI lineage: Eukaryota > Metazoa > Mollusca > Gastropoda > Trochida > Trochidae > Gibbula > Gibbula magus. Next base: position 57,726,201 of record OW388294.1, read on the forward strand.
TTATAAATCAAGTCTTCTCAAATCATCCAAAATATTTGGAGATGCAAATAAAAATTGGTTACAGTAAACAGAACCCAAGCAATTGAAAGATGGCAAAATATCTTTTTTAAATATGTTTACGAACATTTGATGGGAAAATCATTTTTGATTTAGCAAATTGATTTTAAGTAGCAAATGCATATCCCGTCAGTGAATGCAAAAAGACTTCATTTTCCCATCACCTTATTTCCTTCACTTCGCTAAGTACTGCTCTGAGGTTATTGTAAGGCTATTTCAGGCTTGCTAATAAACTGACATCAGATAAGTCTGCTAATAAATATAAACACCAGCATACTGTTTTAGTGGATATTTATTTGACAATGAGTTAGTTTAAGGCGCATTCTTTCTGATTCATTAGTCAAGCACATTAATGTGGTTTAGGCTCTCTTTGGATATAGTTTTCCCTTTGAAGTTGCAGCCATTTGCAAAAAGATGAAAAGATGAACAATTGTAATAGAAGATGTTGTTATATATAATTTGACTGTGGCATATTCGAGGTAAAGGGGTTCACTGTTGAGCAAAAGCATACCATCAAATATTTCATGGACAAAAAAAAAAAAATGTGTATCGTAAAAATTAGTTATTTGATAAAAGCTAGCTGTCTTTGTTGCCTGCTTTGTGCAAAATTATTTCTTGGTCTTTCTTTTGTTCTTTTACTGGACTAAGATACATCTAAATGGACTAAAACATGAACGTAAGAACATCAAACATGAACGTAACATCAAAAAGAGGAAATGAAGCCAGAGTCTGCCCACAAAAACACCAAAGCATGAGCACTAGGTTTACGGTTCTTTGAGTTGTTTGATGCCACAGGAAGACACTGTTCTGTCTGTTTCATTGCCAAGTTTATATCAAAGCAAGGTGTCCAATATTAAAGACTTTGTTTGGATTGCCTTGGGAATCTTTGAGTTGGCAACTGTGAGAAAAGGGTTGTGGTGGCATACTGTGCTTAACCTAATTGAGTGCAATAATTGACCTCCATTAATCCAAGAACGAAATCCCAGATTAAAGTCCACCTCTGAACGCCATCTATTAGTGCCACATCTTGTGTAGTGAGTTAGGATAATGTGCCAAGGTATGTTAGGTTAATTGATTCTCAAGCATGTGTGAAAGTATGGATTGTTTATGAAAACATAAGATGTTCCTGATAATGTTAAATATATTTTTGCAATGAGAATAATATACTGGACAAAAATAATTAGGGATATTTGTAAATTTTTAAATTATAAATACTGATTCATTTATTCTTTGATCAATTGATGAAATATTAAAAATGAAAATTGTAATATCGGTATCCCTAATTTATTCTGTCCAGTATACTATGTACCAAAATCAACAAAATGTGGTTTAAATTGCTGTGGTTTTCAAAGACACATCTATATCTCCAGTAGGAGAATGGTGTGGTAACACATTGTGTTATGGGTTTTATACCACCCAGGGAGTAACCATGTTACAATAACAGATGTGTACAGCCCATGCCAATGAAGAAATTAGATCCTTATGTAATGACATGACTTGAGCAGATTCCAGAAAGTGTTTGTTATTGAAATGAGAACCAACAGCTGACATTAAAGAACATTCCTGGCACTGTCTGAAGAGGTTGTTAATTACAACGACATGACAATCCATGGACCATGGACATCCTTTGAACATCACATGATGTCAACCAAGTAGCTGTTGCATAAAAACCTGCTTAGCACTAACACAGACTTAGTTGTATCTTGTAACACTGCAATAAGTTAACTGAGTTGAGAGCACATTATGTGTGCTTTGAGCAGCAGAATCCATTTTGAGAAACAAAGTGGTTGACAAAGCAAAGGAAATGAGACCAGATATAAACAAAATGGCCGACAAGAGAAAGCAATCTGAACTACCTGTTCATCAAGGAAAGGCAGATGAGGCGGATGAGAACCCAATATCCTACAGGCAGTTCTCCCGCCGAAAATAACCTGTTTGTTATGGCGCCAATGGTTCCTCTGCTGGAAAAGCAATTCTACCTTCAGGCCCGAAGAGCTGTTTTCCAGATGAACATGTGGTTTGTGGAGACGGCCTGTACAAACACAAGATTATAGAACACTCACTTACAAGTGGTTGTTAAATCACTTTTTGAGTAATCAGAATCTTGTCTGCTACTTTGCTGTAAGAGCTCAAGTACTTCTCCAGAGAAGCAGGAATTCTAGGCATTTTGTTTTCAAGAGATGCTGCATTTTTGGGTTATGTTTTCTGGAAAAAAATTGCACTTTTTATCTCATTTACATTCAGGTATAATATCAAGTTTATTTGTTTTCTTGAGCTTTAACATTGAGGTTAATATTGTTACTGCTGAATTAATTAGCGGGACACCATTCTGAGGGCCAATTTACAGGAATGACGACTCGTTAACAAAGGGAGTGACCGTGGTTTGACAAAAGGCTATCCCAGTATATTCTGGGATCCGAAGTACAGGGTTAATGCATATATGTTCAGTTCATCACCAATGAGAAAAAACAATGTTTCATTTAATCTTTGCAAACTAGTTCTGAATATACTAGTAAAATTTTCATTCAAATGAAACCTCATCCAGGTTTTGAAAGATTGTTCTAATTAAATTTTGGCCTTCGTGTCGTGTTTTTTTATTCAATTGCAATTTTCCCTTTTAAATTAGGCAAATAAATTAAATATCTCGCCGCTAATGGCTGCAATACTGCCGAAGCGGCGTTAAACAATAACTCACTCACTCACTCACTCTAATTAAATTTTGACATTTTGTGTTTAAATTTGTATTTGAAAGAAAACTGTATTACTGCATCAGGTAGTATTGCAGAAGAAAGCCTGCAACACCATTGTAGTATAATGCATTGTTGTGAAACCTGAGTGTACATGTTGGCTGTAACTTCTATGCACCCAAACAGGAGATATGTGGATGGGATTCAAACCCTGGACCACTGTGCTATTCTATCAAATACAGCATTTAATGAATGTTTCTTACTCATTTGTCACCATTGTCTTCAGAGATAAACTGTGCATGGGCCTTAGCAACTATGGCTGTTGTGGAGAACTGTTCTACATGCAGTAAGGTTTGGGTGCAATGATACATTGAATTTCAGAGTGGTACCACCCATGGTTCACTAGTTCCAGCCAGGTTTAACCACAATGCATAACCGCAAAGATGTTGCAGGCTTTCTCCCTGCAATAATACTGGCAGCCGTGATTCAGGTGAAGTACTTTTGAAAGCGGCGTTACCTCCCAACTCACCTCACCTCCTTCAGAGGTATGAAGCTGGTGAAAGAAATCTTTCATCAAGATATCTAGACAGGTCCAACTGGGAGATCAAGTATCACACACTCAGGAATAACATCAGCAGTTGGACGGAAATATTATGACAAAAAGTGACATGAAGCTTTCCCAGTTGCCCTGATTTATAGTGTATCTTATGGTTACCATAAACATGTTGCCCTGATTTATAGCGTATCTTATGGTTATCATAAACATGTTGCCCTGATTTATAGCGTATCTTATGGTTACCATAAACATGTATGCACACAGCATATCTCCTTCATTCTCAAGTTTTGCTGTACCTGATATGTGTAAATCTTTTACACGTTTATGAATATCTTTTTTTTCTTCTATGTTATCAGTTGATGCAGCTGGCGTATGATGGTTTAATCTGCTATGGATATGTAACTTTCTCTTAAACTGTCAGCACTTTGCATGTCGTGCAGCTATATATAGACAGGATATGGATAAAGTTGCAATGTCAGCTCAAAGTAAATCATCCATCGTCCTTTGAGGTAAAACAGACTCCAATTGAACCAAGTTCATAGTATGGTTCTGTAGATGATGTTTCATTGCAAAGCAGAGCAACATTGGTATTTGCAGGCTTTCTCCCTGTAACACTACCCGCTGTGACATAGGTGAAATTCTCCTGAAACAAGAAAATGTACCTAGATTCCTTAATTCTTGTCATAAAATGTCTCTAGGAGCCTTTTACTTTTTCCGCCATCTTGCTCACTTTGGCGTCTGCTTGCCAGCATGTGTCCTAGATTGGTAAAATAGAGTTTCTAATTCCTGTCATAAACACTCCTACACTCTAAGAGTCTGAAGCACTACTACCTGTACACACAGTTCCTCACTGCCTCTGTTGTGCTCCTACGTCTGGTCTCGTTACATTACAGCAGCTGAAGAGCTGACAGAATAGTTTTGTAGAACACGTTACATGGGTAATACTCTCCATTTTCATTATTTCATTATCATTACATATATTTGTTTTTTTTTGGGGTTGATATTAGAAAATAGGACATATTAGAACACCCGTTTTAATTACTTAGATTACAGATTATTTCAGCAAAAGGGCGCCATGGAGTTGTAGGAGAGAAACTAAATTTTTTTTCGTGACAAATTTTTGTTCACATCGCAGAATCTAGAATAGAAGGTAGAGCAGTTTGCTTCAGTTTGGCAAACACACCAAAATGGAAGTTGTTCTTAAAGATAGAAATGTCACTATTCAAGTTTGTTGTTTTGGAGGTCAATTTCCTTCTTTAGTTTGTTTGAGATCTGTGCAACAACTGTGGTATCTTTCAGAGTCAAAGTGCCAACCTGTTAAAAGCATATTTAATTTAGATGTGTAATTATGTCTACAGCTGAGAAACAATATTTTTACTACACTGAATTATACGCTTTCCTGAAAAAATTTTTTTTCTAGGATTCAACTTTTATACTACATTTTAAATGCTCACAAAACTTCTAGTTGTGTCTTAAGACGCTTGTTGTCTACAATTTCTCATTCCATTACATTTATTACGCTATACACAGGAAAGAACTTTAATTGCTTCCCAGCAAGCCGCCTATATGTATGTGTGCCAAAAGACAAAAACATTTCCCAATTCCTGTCATAAACTCTCACACATATCTGGAGCCTCTTACTTATGCCAATAACTATTCCTCAGGAACTGTTTACCTTGACCATCGCCTCAAAGTAATAATTGTCCAACTGGCACCGATAGCTGTACCTATATTCCTAATGCCTGTCACTCTCCCAGTCTTCACACAGGAGCTAGTCCTTCACCCATACTACCTGTGGACCAAATGCCTCTCTCACTCTCACTATGTTCACGTCTGCTGTGCAGCAATCCTGTGGCTAAGGTAACAGCCCACATTTCCTCTCATCCCGTCACTGACAGGCAAAATGGAGATAATTGGATTGCGTAGAGTTGTGTGTTGTGTGCCTATGTTCAGATTGGACTAGACAACCACTGCACCTGTTGAACACGAGTTGTGTTCAGATTTTTCGGGCAACATCCCGGTCTCAGTGAGTAGCATGCTTTTTGCTCTGTGCCTAATTTTCTAAATGTTTGTTTTCTATTCTGTTTTCTTACTTTTCTGGCTGTAGTACAACTTGTGTGATCTCAGAGCGTGTGATACTGATGAGAGTAAAAGCATGCCATGATGTAAGTTTGCAGTGCAGTTGCTTCTCATGGAGCTTTGAGGAGATTTGAATCTTCATGCTGTTCATATCGTTCATAAATGATGCATTTAAAGGCTCATTATGTCAATCATCATTGATACATATACCGGTAGTCAACAGAAAAAGTGGAGAAAGAACACCGTATTCAATATGTAAGTATTTATATGGATCATATTTAATTGGGATTATCTTTTTGTTTTGTTTTGGGTTTATATAATGGCTCATTTACTTAGACTTACTGGTGTTTTTGTGATCATAAAATGTCATATGGATCTGTAGATGCTGCTATTTTTTATTAGGAATTATGAGGACCACAAACATTCAATTTGAATATGTCCATATGAATTTCAAAAGTGAACTGTTTAACACTTCGGTATAATGTTGTTGTCCTTTGATATTATTTGATTGTAACATGTTTTGCTATCTCATTCATACCAAAATATCATTTACTTTTCCAGGCTGTACAGTCAATCTTATTCACCATGATTATTTGATTTTCATGAAAATGAAAATCTCCTTTGCTTTTCATATAACTCATAGTAGATTTCATAAATGCTCATAGCGAAATTATTATATCAGGTGACCAAGGTTAATCTTCAAAATAATTTATTTTTGTCTACAAATCTAAAATTATTTTTGTCCTATATGACCCATCATATTATATGCATATCAGTGGAGGTAGATAACATTTATGAAAAACCTTGACTATAATCAGCCCCCAAGATATTTTCATGGTGCAAGGTTACTGTTTTGGTCCTTCATTGTTCATGCGAATCGAAAGGCTTATACACTTGGAACATAAATCATGATAATTGTCTCTTATTAGCTGGTGTAGTAATCCCTGTTGTCAGTTACAACCATTAACATAATGCAGATGTCTTGCCGAAATATTGCTGGCTTTACAATTGATTTACTTGTAACAAAATTGTTCTGACGATATTGTGAGGTGTTGCTTTTCTCCAGCAAATTGGAGGTCTGGTTGGATAATTGTGCTTATCTTTTTCTTCTTGATATATATATGATATAATGCTTTGAGTTTTATCCTGAAATGTAAATTTGGAAGAAAGTATCAAAGATGTGTTAAATGTTTTTCATATCATTTTTAAAAAAATTTCAGATGAATGGATCGGATTAAAAACATTGCTGCAAAAATTTTCAGGGATCACCCTAGAGAAAACAGTAAATGGAAGAAAAGTTACAAGATATATATGTCTAAAAAAAAAAAACTTTTCAGTTTACTAAAGAATTTTTTTATCAATAAAATTTTTTCAAATGAATGCCTAGATATATATCAACAGATAAACATCCCTGAATTCCCACTCAAAATGACCTCGGGTTTTTTGTCCCCCGCCGCAACGCGGAACGGGGGACTATGTATTCAGCAGCGTCCGTCCGTCCGTACTTACGTACGTCACATTTCTTGTTTACGCGATATCTTATGAAGTGTTGCATCCAAAGTCTTCAAATTTGATGTCTGCCTACATTGTGGGAAGACGCAGACACCAGTCAATTTTGGTGACCTTGGCCTTATTTTCAAGGTCACCACAACCCTTTGACCAATCTTTGAACTCTTGTTAAGGCGATATCTCATGAAACATTGCATCCAAAGTGTTCAAATTGATTGTCAGCCTACATTGGGGAAAGACACAGACACCAGTTGATTTTGGTGACTTTGACCTTATTTTCAAGGTCACCACAACACTTTGACCACTATTCTAACTCTTGTTTACGCAATACCTCATGAAGCGCTGCATCCAAAGTCTTCAAATTTGGTGTTGGCCTACATTGTTGGAAGACGCAGACACCAGTCAATTTTGGTGACCTTGGCCTAATTTTCAATGTCACCACGGCCCTTTGACCACTCTTTGAACTCTTGTTAAGGCGATATCTCAAGAAACATTGCATCCAAAGTGTTCAAATTAGTTGTCAGCCTACATTGGGGAAAGACACAGACACCAGTTGATTTTCGGTGACCTTGACCTTATTTTCAAGGTCACTGCGCCACTTTGACGACTTTTCAAACTCTTGCTTACGCGATATATCTTGACCGGTTGGACCAAATGTTTTCAAAATTGGTGTCAGTCTACACTGGGGGATGATGCAGACACCAGGGGATTTTGGTCACCTTGACCTTATTTTCAAGGTCACCACAACACTTTGACCACTTTTAGAACTCTTATTAACACGATATATCATGAACCCAAGCACCCAAAGTCTTAAAATTTGCGGATCATCATGGCATTTTTTACCAGTAATGCAATATATAAAGTAGCTCCAATGATATGTCTTACTAACTCAATGTCACCGGCGGGGGACATTGCCATGTTAGTGGCAAACACTTGTTCATGTTAAAATGATCCCTACTTTTGATATTTATTTTCCAATACTTTAACAACTTTTACAATTACCCATATAATCAGCCATATGAAATGACTTTGTCACATGGATGTTAGGTACTTGGATATATGCTGTAATTTTTATGCTCTAATCTTTGCTCAACATTTTTAGATCTCTCTATAAACATCTCCAAATAGATAGTTCTGCGTTCCATTTCAGTTTTTAAATAATTTGGTTGTGTAAACAGGCAGGCTACTGAGAGTTGAATTGTTTTAAGTGTTGAGTGCAGTCTCTTTAAGATCTTAAGTTTGTCGGAAACAAAATTGCCCAATCCATCTACAAACCCTTGTTAGAAATTCTGACAACTGGAATAAGCAGCATGCATTGTGTTAAATGTATTACAAAATTAAAATATGTTAAATTTTTTAATAAGATCATATGATGATCATTTGTTTTGGTATTAAATTGTATGACATTGGCCACTCGAAGGTAGTTCAAGTTATCTGACTGATGTAGTGATACCTAAACACTCAGAGTAGAGTTATAAGTATGGCACCATGATGGAATGGGCAAATTTGCATCAGACCTACAAGTCTTCCTCTCACACTGAAGAGTTCCACACCACTGTTGCTTTATACATGACACAATTTTCTCTCAGTAGGGTTAACCATTTTCTATGGATACGGTTTATCGGGTCGTGTAATGAGATGTTTTACCCTCTAACGTAACAATATATTATATTAACTTTAATAAAAGTGGACATATTTTTTAAAACTAAATTTGGAAAAAAACATGCTACAGCGCCTTTAAATATTTTTTTTGAAAGGACTTTGCATCCTGGGAATGTATTTGGAAAAAGTTCAAGGAGTTATTCCTAACTGCTTTTTGCTGTTAATGCTTGACACATTTTCTTCATTTCTATTGTGAAATATTTTCAATACTTGAATGTCATATATAAGTATTTGATGCTGAAGACAGATAAAGAAGAAATCTGTTTTGCAACAATCTTCAATGAAATTTTTCAAAATGGTACATGCTTAGCAAATCACCAGTGACATTTTGCTGCCAATTAATCCCTGACGTTATGCGACATGATATGAAGCTTATCAACTGATAAGATTTGGCCGAGGAATTGCCACGATAGAACGTGGATTGTTTCGATAGAGTGAGGACTATTTAGTGAAGAGAATGGCTTGGGTGATACAAATTGTTGGACGTTAACGCTGATATTATAGCACATTGGCAGTTGCAAGGTAACGTTTTTTTTGGAGTTATTGTGAATTGTAAAATTGGCAAATTGGCAAATTGGCGGACATTAACACTGATAACTGGTTAGTTAGTGATATTGAGTTAGTGTGAATTGTAAAAATTGGCAAATTGGCAGACATTAACACTGATAACTGGTTAGGTAGGGAATACAAGTTAGTGTGAATTGTAAAAATTGGCAAATTGGCAGACATTAACACTTATAACTGGTTAGCTAGGGGATACAAGTTTTTATGAATTTACAAATTGGCAAATTGGCAATAACACTGATAGTCTGTCAGATGTCACAAGGTAAGGGGTATGATATATAGTATGACTGTTTGAATTGTAAAAATTGGCAAATTGGCAGACATTAACACTGATAACTGGTTAGGTAGGGAATACAAGTTAGTGTGAATTGTAAAAATTGGCAAATTGGCAGACATTAACACTTACAACTGGTTAGCTAGGGGATACAAGTTTTTATGAATTTACAAATTGGCAAATTGGCAATAACACTGATAGTCTGTCAGATGTCACAAGGTAAGGGGTATGATATATAGTATGACTGTTTGAATTGTAAAAATTGCCAAATTGGTTGACATTAACACTGATAACGGGTTAGCTGTTAGATGGCAAAATGAGTTTGTGTGATCATATGAAATGTGCAATTTAGACAGTAACACTGATAGCCATCAACTGTTTACAAGGTAGGGAATATGAGTTTGTATCATTGTACAAATTGACAAACATTAACAAATTAGCTACAGAATTAGTAAATGCCAAGTTGAACTTGTTAACAAAATAAAAATTCTTGATTGACTATAAGGTAATATTCCAGGACTTGCAGGTAAGGGTTGACAATGCTAGTACAAGGTGGGTGAGATATGAGTTTGTAACAAAGTGTAGAACCTTATATAGCTGAAAAACATCAGTTAGTGTTTGTAAACTTCATGTATTAAAAGTAGTATCTTAAACCTGTACAGTATGAACAGAGAAACATCTGGATCAAGGGTATCTGCATCTGATATATTGTACTGTGGAAGTGATAACTGATTGATGCTTTTTAGTGTTTTTGAGATTATTCTACAGGATTAAAGATAGTTATTTGCAATTCTGATAGAAAATAGTCTCAAATTGTCAATTGATGATTTTCATACAAGAAACACTCTGCCAACAACACCTATATGTCAATTTGCTCACACCAATTGATTTCAATTGTCACTGATATCTGAATGTCATCTCAATCAGCTGTATTTTCCATTGAAAAAAAGAAAAATGTTATACATGAAAATGTACTTGGTATATTTGTATTGACAGCTATTTTGGTTGGAACAGGAAGGAAGAGAATAGCATTATACAATGGCTGTTGTAGGGTATATTACATCCATGTGCGGTAAACATGGAAATGGCGCACAGGTTGCTGTAGACTCGCACTATGTCTCCTAAATATCCAATTCTACAAAAACATGATTTTTTCAAAAAGTACAAAAGAATGCAAACACTTATATGTTCTTTAAATTGATTTCGGTTAGATTAAATGAAAATTTCTTAAATTCAAAGAACTAGGTGTTAATGATTTTGGTGAATGTTGTTGGACTAGGGATATGTGTGTTTTTTGTGAAATAACTTTGTTGGAATGACATGTCCTTGACATATAAAAAATAATGGAGGACTTTATGGAAAGATGTTGCTTAGTTGGAATTTTCTTTTCGAAAATGAGAAAGAAGATGAAAATTTATTGAAGTGGTCCAATGACTTTATTCAAAAATAAAATGTGTATAATAACTTAATTGTGGCTTTGGTTTTATGAATCCTCATGGAGAATGCCTGGAACGATGCATGTCCTTTTACAAGAGTAACAGTCCAGTAGAGTCTTGAGCAGATACGTCGGTCTGGTTACCACTCATTATATTGTTAAGCGACTAAAAGACAGGCTAGGCTGGTTGATACCTGGTGTGTTATGAAATGGTTTAGCTTTACGAACAATGTCCGTTTCTCTTTGATGTGATAACACTGTATGCAGTTCGTGCTTATCAAGATTTATGGAATGTTTGTGTGCCTTATTGGCTGGAATTGGAACCTATAAGAATAAAAGCTCTTTTGTGTTATTGTTTTAGCAATATAAAACTTATTGGAAATAATCAAAATAATTAGATACTACCATATAAAATAAATTTATTATAGGTTATATCTATTTATGAATCCATGTCAATCATAATAATTAGAATTTTCTGTCAAGTTAGCAAATTATTAATTAATTTTAATTTAGAAATTTATAAATAACTCAAATTAAATTTTACGATTTGATCCAAATATGCATATTTATATTGAGCTATGACAAACTGGCAGCAAACATTCATTTGGTTCAAACAAGGTCACAAAGCTCGGTTTCAAATCTCTGAACTCTTTTGTTTCGTTGGTTTGAGTGAGCAATAAGTCATTGTTTGTTGGATATGTTGTTGTGTTTGTCGTGGATATTTGTAAACCCTAGCTCCTGTCTACAGCCAGGTTGGTTCACTTCCTTTGTATTTAACAACATACTTGACAGACAAATTTGGAGAAAATTTCAATAGATGTTGAAATCTCATTCCTTATTTTGTTAATTAGTTTCTAATATGTGACAGTCACTGGATTAAGGTGAGTAATTTAACTCTTATTAGAAATTGTAAATAGTTGATTTTCAAGACTTTTTCATTAGAACATATGACTCAAGTAGCTGTGTTATAAAGTTCTATTAGACTGCAAGTAAATGAGTTATTTGGCACAATTTGACTCAGACCTTACATGTTGATGTCTTTGTATTTAACAACTTGAAATACTAATTTCAATGGCTGTTGAAATTTTAATCCTAATTTTGTTCATTAGTTTCTTAAATGTGAAAGTTTCTGGATTACGGTGGGGAACTTTAACTCAGTTAGAAATTGTAAATACTGGTAGTTTAATTTCAAGATTTAAAATCTTACCAAACATATATACACTCAGTGGCTGTGTTTTTAGTTATAGTTTTAGTTTTAGTTATTTTTTAGATAAAATTCTATGAGACTGCAAGTGAATGAGGTATTATTTTGGCATATCGACTCAAATGTCAAGGGGGTGGGATAGCGCAGTGGTTAGCGCGTTTGGCTTTGGATCAAGAGGTCTGGGGTTCGAATCCCTCCAGGGATACGGCAACTTTGTCTGCAGTAGAGAACTGTTCTACAGGCAGACAGGTTTCACCGCAATGCATAGCCACACGGCGTTGCGGGCTTTCTCCCTGCCATAATACTAGCAGCCGCAATGTAAGTGAAATACTCTTGAGAGCAGCGTTAAACCTCATCTCACCTCACCTCACCTCACCTCACCTCACCTCAAAAGTCTAAGTCGATATGAAGGGACTACACCAGAGGAGGTGAGCTAGGATTTATCTGACCGGTTTCGTACAGTGTGGTAGAATCATTAGACAAACGTGTGGTAATTTTTCAAGGGAATATTGAAAATTTGCTTTTACTTGGCCATTTGGTAAGAAAGGTAAAATCATTCTTGTTGATTCATCTGAGTTTTGAATGATCATTAACATATTAATAATTATTTGAAAATATTTACAAGCATTTGTAACATGTTAAAGGCGCTGTAGCAAGTTTTTTTTGCATAGTTTGTTTTCTCAAATTTGCTATTTATCATTAGATTTATACAATTGCTATGTCAGAGGATAAAACATTTCATTATATGACCCCATAAGCTGTGTCCATAGAAAACGGTAAAATGGTGCGACGTATTAAGCGACAGTGGTATAGAACTGTTCAGTTGAGAGTTCAGACAGCAAGATAATTGACCATTCTATCATGGTACCATATTCAAAACTCTACTTCGAGTATTTAGGTATTGCTACAGCGGTCAGATCACTTGAACTACCTTCGAGTGGCCATTTTAATGTGAATACATTAAATGTCCGCTCGAAGGGAATTGGTTTCACATGGCTTAACCAAACAATGTTCATTCGTTTTTTAACTCTTTTTATTGATTCAGGAGTATTATTTAGCCATTGGTAACACTTATTTATCTTTTCATGAGATCACTTTATTTCATTAACAAAAAACGTGCTACAGCGCCTTTAATAGAAGAAACATGGTAATCAGGCATGTCATGTTGTAGTGGACTTCAATATTTGAGCTCTTGCAGGATATGCTGTTATGAGAAGTTTCAGATATGTTATATCACATTTCCTTTAACCAGACAGACTGTATACAGACAACAGGTCGTATCAATAAGCATATGGCTGCAATATTGCACAAGCGGAATTTAACAGTAACTCACTCAATGGACAGTTAATGGGGTTCATATTTACCAATACCAAATGATAATCAAATTCTATGAAAATGAAATGAGAAATAAAATCGATTTTGGAATATCTTTGATAATTCAAATTTTTAAGGACAGAACGAAGCGTCTCAGTAGATAAATTTTTCAATAGGTATATGAAATACCTTAATTAGCAAAAAAGAATGTAGACCTGATGATCAATATATCCTTGGTTAGCTCATCCTAAGCTACTGCCTAACAAACTTAGAAAAACCTAAAATGACATCTATCCTGGCTACAGGGTCTCTAAATTTTATGAAGTGGCCCTGAATCAGGATAGTTATCATTTTAGATTTTTCCTTAAGTTTGTCGGGCAGTATATAGAGGCATGCATATTTAAGATTATCCAAATCCCTCTCATTACTAACAATTTGTGAGTCCTGTAGATTGGCAGATCAGAATGGCACTGATTAATCCTACAGCTATAAACAAAATGTAGATTAAATCAGATATATAATTTGTAAAAAAAAAATTTGAAATTTAAAACCATTTGACTGTTAGTTCAACTTGGTTCAAGGCCAAACAAAAAGAACATCAATTAGTCAAGGCAAGTTCATATCTATCAAATTTCAAGAAGGACTCCCTGTAGACTTCAGTTAAAATGAAGATGTACATTCTCACTTTGAACACTCTCTAGAACTGGCACTACTTTCCTATTGACTGATTGTTTAAAACTGAAACACAGACACCGTATTTAATCTCTACAGTCATCAGACACAGAGATGAAGAGGTGCAGATGCTCTTTTCAGATTGCCAGAAGATCTCCAAGGTGTTGACTTTGTGCCAAATTCTTCAACCATTATTTTGACAAGTTTGCGAAAAACTTGTCAGCAGAGTTTTTATGTTCCTGCTTCTAACTAACCTTGAATAATCAAGTAGATTCCATCATGGAACGCTAAAAATGTTATTCCTTAACATATATACTCACTGAAAGATGATTCTTTTTTCTCTGATAAGACTTTCATAAATGATTTGCAATAATTTTCTGTAGCAAGTTCTGTTACATTTGTCAGCTAATCTCTGATGCAAAGTTTGTTCTTTATCATCTTATGTTTGTAAATGGTAGTTTCACAATCTCAGCTCATTGAAGAATTCAATAAAGGATTAGGATAAGGATAACCCATTTGGATAATGGAATCATTGTTACTTCATCTTCCAGTAAAACATGCTGAAACAACTTGCATTAAGAGATAATGAAGATAAGCATTTCAAATGAACACGCTTATAATAAATATAAAAATGACCTTATTGTCTTATTAGTCTCATAAACAAACAATAAAATCGACTACCTTTGAGAAAACAACTTCTTTATTGTAAAAATGCACAATATTATAATACAGAGTAAATGCTTACTCCTTCATCAGGAGGAATGAACACTCTGAAATGTCATGTATGTTCAAAATATATAAGCTGTTATCCGGAGAATCTTAATTTCCACTTCTAAATGCCCTTTAATGACTGAAATATTTTATATTTTATATTTTATTTTATTAAAAAGTTGAGATGATGAAGAATGAAGAGCTATTCTAGGATAAACAACTTCTGTGTAGGTGACATTTCGACATAGATACTGATGTTTGTCAAGCAATTGTTAAGAAAGCTTGAATTGAGCCAGCTTCACCTGTCTTTCTTCTGAGACAGATCTCTTAGTTTTAGACCTAACAAAAGACTTCTCCCTCCCTCTCTCCCACATCTGATAGACATACCTATCTTGACATTTACAACAACGGTAACTCTCTCTACTACCCACAATGTACTCATGTCAGGCTCTATGTGGAAATGCCAATATCCGCAAATACATTTGCTGAAATGTCTATGTAACCACTTTTCCTCTCAGTAACCATGCCATTTTCAGGCAATGGAATTCACATCAAATAACAGTTCATTTCCCTTCCAATTGATCAAGGGTTCGAATCTCGGCAGGCGCACGGCAACTTTGGCTGTAGAGAACTGTTCTACACGCAGTAAGGTTTAGGTGCAATGCTTCACTGAATTTCAGTGTGGTACCGTAGATGGTTTGTTAGTTCCAGTTTCAGACAAATGGAATTCATGAAAAATAACAGATCATTTCCCTTCCAGTTGAATGATTTGTTTTCAGTCTTTTAATATCCTTGAACGTGTAATCAAATTTAAAAGGATTGATTTGGATGCAAGTGCACAATCTGTTGATATGAATCAGATATTTAAAAATAATTTTGTAAATACAAAAATATAATTTTTTTGATACCTACCGGTACTTCTGAGGTTATTTAATTTTCAGTTTATGACTATAATTGTTAATCTTAACACTTGAACTTTTTTTTATTGCTACCAAACATATACTTCTTTGAAATCCTTATGAAAAAAGTTCATAAAAAGTTTGAACATTAGAGAGAATATGATCTTACTTAACAATTATCCTAGGTAAGGCTACATTAAAAAATTTTTTATAGACATTTTATGTTTTTTATCAGAAATAAAAGAGTTACCAGTTTAAAAAATAGAAGCAATCATTTTTACAAAGACAGTTTTCTTAGACAAATAAATAAATGAATTTTTGTTTTATTTTAATATTTTACACATTATCAAAAATCACATGACGATGACCAAGAAACCTTGTTTTGATCAAAAAGCTCTTAACCATCACTTGTACTAATGTGGAATAGGTATTTGTTTTGACAACTTCCATACACAGACTATAATTACAGGACTTCTCGGTGACTGGGAGTAAGGTATGATTATGTGATCAATAGATCTCTCTTCTACCTGTCTGTATAGGTAATCTACAGGTATCTACCTGTCTGTATAGGACAACAGGTATGAAATCATGAATCTCACACACTATTGATGTCTATCTTTATGTCTCACTTCATGCTATTCCTCGCTTGAATACCTCTTCAAGTGCTTTCGTTTGACAGACTTCACAATGGTGACAAAGTGGGTTATCTTGTTGGACATCGTGTCAAAGGTCATCTTGACACGTCAATCTGATGATATAGCGATATATCGATTGTTTTGTTTAATTTCTCATAATGTCAAAAGAGTGCACTTATCATTTTGTCAATGAAATGAATATTTTATACTCACAATTGATAAGATAAGATATGAAATTATATTAAGTGGTTAACTGCTGGTCCCAAATATTTCAGTCAAGCAACTATCCAATCTCAGATTATCTGATAATGATCGATAGATAAAAGTTTATTTGTATAGGGATATTTCCATGCCTGAGCATGCTCGAAGTGCACATTCTGTATTATTACCCATATGGTTGAAAATAACCGAGTTAATATTATTGATATGAGCACATGTGCACATATCACGTTTGCCTAGCAACGATTGTTTCACCGCAGCTTCCCGTATTCTGTCGTCTGTGACGTCATAAAACGATTGTTCGTGACGTCACTGTTGCTTGCCGTCGCAAGAGAAGTGGGCCACTTTCTGACTTTTTTTTACGCGAATCGCATGGAATAGAACAGGTAATAAAGAAATTATTACACTCGAAAGTGTGTCATATGACTTTTACGAAACTCGTGCGAATTTGTGTATAACCCTCACTCTCGCTCGGGCAATACAACAATTCACACTCGTTTCGTAAAAGTCATATGACACACTTCCTCGGGTAATAATCTCTATTTATTACCCTGAAGGAATTGTACTTTTGGTACTGTTACTATGAGCTCTGCGCTACCGTACATGTCCTTACTTCCCTTGATCAAGTACCCATTTAACTGCTGGGTGGACTGCGTTCAGTGTTGAGCAAGTACATTGCTCAGGGACACAACACAGTATGAGACTCTGGTTGCAAATGTTTGGTGACTCCACCAGGATTTGAATCCAGACTTTTGACGTGAGGCCAGCAAGCTAACCACTACACCACTGTGTCCTTAGTTAAAACGTAATTCCTATAAATTGGCCACTCAGACTAGTTTACAGTAATTAATCAGCAACTAAAGCGATCAATTGGAGGAACCAGAAAATCCTTAATCATGGAGTTTCTGATTTGAAAAAAGCTCATTTTTGTCTCTTGAGTGTAGATGTGAGAATAGCTAATACGTATCACTCTCAGATACCTGATGAACTACAGAGCCAATGGCTCATCGAGTGCAGATGAGAATAGCTAATATTACCCCAACTACTATAGTGAGATGTTGTCTATAGATTCACTTCAATTATAAGCATCACTCTCTTCATCATTTTTATATCTACACAAAAGCAACATTCTTTGATTTAATTGAAAATCAATAGATATTTACTGTCAGAAACATTTAATATCACAGTCAAAACATGCACATGTACATAATCCTTGACTCTACAGGAAGTTGCTGTTGCCTAGCAACCACGGTTCCTGATGCCTGCTTGAGGAATAGTCAATAACGACTAGTTAATATGTAATGAGATGAAATAGTGACCTCATCATCAAAACCAACATATTTCGTAATTCAAACCTCAACATCATCAATTTGTAAAGAAATACAAAATATTGATCTTGAACCCTAACGGACTGCCTGTGACATATGTTCCGTTGGTACTGTGACGATTTGCAATGCTAAGTTATTCATTATTGATTAGCAAGTTGTGCAGCTCTCGTATTGACGAGATCCCAGTTATTCCAAGTCGTCTCCTTACTAATTGTCGTCCATCTGTTCACACCTCTAGACGTCGATTCTGAATGTTATAGATTTTATTCCCCTGTGATCATCAAGCCGATCAATCAATAAGTGTTTTGTTGTGACCTGTGATGTCATCGGTGACCTGGTTTACAGAACTGATAATCATATGCTGTATCAGTCGTAGCAGAGACACTGACTTGAGTGAGTCGACTGAAGCTTCGTGTAGGATATACTGATAACTGGACCATGGGTTTATACATATGTGACACCATGTTGGATTGTGTTTACTGATACCAGCTCTCCACCATTATGGTAAGGATGTTGTTTGTTTGATGGTGATTATGAATATGTATTTCAATGGGATGGGTACAATGAGTATGTAGCTACTATCATCCATCTTTCAAGTCACAGATGAATATGTCTTGATAGGATTGTGTGTGTAGTCAAGCTTGTATTCCACAGTTAAAAGATGGAAAATGTAAATATTAAATATGGAGAAAGTGATAATGGATTTCTGAATCATGAGCGGCAAAATGTCACACTGTGATTGTATCATTATCTCAAGTCAGAAATAGAGGAGTGTCGAGATAGGCTGAGATAATGTTTATGTTGCAGCTGAAAACTGTAGATGAAATTAAAAATTAAAAAGGGAAAGTATGAAAGTGAAGAATAATGGTAATGCATTCATGTATATGGATCAGTTTGTATACACAATGACGGCTTATTCAGTGTCAAGTCATTTACAGATAGTAGATTGCCTTGATAAGACTGAGTTTATAAGATAACTATATGACTTTAAAGATTGAGTATGCCTAACTTTAAATCTAAGTCCTGTCCAACAGGTGATGAAAATATAAATGGAAAGGAAAGCAAGGCTTTTCCTACCATAGCATAATCAATACATACATTATTGACTTGATGACCGTAAGCAAGCGCAGTACCACAATAGAAAAGTGTTCCCTTCTCAAATCCTCCTAGGAAGAAAAGGAGACACAGAATAGACACTTTCTTTAAATCTTTTGATTACTTTTGATCTAAAAAAACATAATTCTGGTTTTGAATTGATTCCTCTAATGATGAAAGATAGTAATTTGGCCCAGATTTCTTCATAAAACGAAACAATGTAACTGTGGTGTATTTTGGGAGGTATTTTGTATAATTTTGCTATACGTTCTTGATAACATTTTCTTCCTTGCAGCTAATTGTCTTTAAAAAGAATAGTAAAGAAAACATTGAAACCATTTAGCTAAGTATATCATTTGTTTTAGAAAATGAATGAACTCTTCATATGTTTTTTAATCTAAACAACGTAGACTTGATACAGGTTGGTAAACTCAAGCATAAAGTTTGTTCTAGAGTTGGGGTGACACTGTTTTCAAATGACCCATTGTCTTTATAAATATGTCATTCATTGACTTAAACAGGAGTGCTTTAGGAGTACAGGTTACTTGTGTTATCAGGCACTTAGTGCATTTATCTAAAACATCAGAATAAATGTTTTAGAAAATGTAAATTAAAGAGATTAAACCCTATATCATCCTGTCAAAATATAATTACATAAAGTGAATGACTTTTGAAAACCTTTGGTCAAGTGTTTTTTTCAATTTTGCCAACTGATTAAATTGATAAGTTTTGAGTCAGTCATTAATGTGCTACAGCGCCTTTATGGTCCCAATATATTCTTTAGCTATTGGTCAAGCTTTTCCTTTCCATTGAATTGTGATTACCATGCCTACACAGAATGGCTCCAGTTGATTCAGCGGCTAATTTGTTAACCGTCTACCTGGCTGTAGTCGAAGTAGTGAACAGCATGGTAAATGTAAAAGATAATCCTGAAGGCTAAAGGTTAAAGAATATGTAATTTAGAAAAATAAGTAAAATGATGATTAGGTGTAGTCAAAAACAGTATATTATAATATTTTTTAAATTAGTTAATTCAAAGCACTTCACTGCTGCTTTACTATATTTGAAGACTAAATTGTAAAATAACGGAGCAGGTTTAGGAATGTTTATTAAAACCTGAATCAATTTTTGGAGTGAACGCCTGAGTAATTTCTCCCTATACAGCTGGTACAATGTCGCTATTCAACTTACTATGCTGATTACTTCAATTTGTCATGACCTAGATGTTCCAAATGTTCATTCCAAACAAGGATTTATTGTTTTACGTGAAAATTAAATGTTATTTCTTTCCTTCATGTGTATATGCTTTGATAAAATTAATTTTTATTTGAAAATTAGTATTTTAATGATATTTTTGTTAACAGGTGTACTTTGTTGGTTTTAATGTCCAAAGTAAACAAGTACATGTGCATGTTATAAGATAAATTGTTAAGTTATTTATATGCTCTTTTGATGCTCAGTCAGCTGTAGCTTATTTCATGATGTAAATATTTATCAGTTTCTTTTTCATTATAGTGTTGTCTGAATGGTAAGATAACATAGTTTTGTCTCAGAAACAAAATAAGTACAGGTATACATATATATGTAACAAGCGTATGTAAGTCAAAACAGCTTAATGTCATTGTTTGTCATCTGTGTGATGTATTTTTCCCATGATCCTTTTTTTTGTATGAAGATAAGAATTTTAACATTTTTGGCAAAAAATGAAATTACAATAATATTCAAGTTTACATGTACAGATATTTTTAGGCATTAACATCTTTTGTAGCAATATCTCCTATCTGATAATATTTTAACCCTTTTGACAAAGATCCTTCTCTATGAATTTTGTGTTCGATAATGCTCTGGTTATGGTTAGGGTGAATAACTCAACAAGGATCAAGAGAAATTGAATCCCACGAGGGACTTACAACTTTGTCTGCTGCAGAGCACTGTTCTGCATGCAGTAAAACGTTTTGATGCAATAATACACTGAATACAGTGTCTCCAATGGTTTGACTGGTCCAATGCCCCTAAAGACTGAAATAATACCCAAACAAAACGAAGTCAATCGCTGGTGACCTTTGCAGGTTTGCAATGCATATCAACTAATGTATCTAAGGATATCTTGGGGCTGGAAAGCGCAGTGGTTAGCGCATTCGACTTCGGGTCAAGAGGTCCGGGGTTCGATTCCAGCCAGGGGCACTGCAACTTTATCTTCAGTAGAGAACTGTTCTACACACAGTAAGGTTTGGGTGCAATGCTACACTGAATTTCAGCGTAGTACCACCCATGGTTCGCTAGTTCCAGCCGATGCTCGCAGGTTTCACCGGAATGCATAGCCACATCGCGTCGCAGGCTTTCTCCCTGCCATAATACTAGCAGCCGCGATGTAAGTGAAATAGTCTTGAAAGCAGCTTAAACCCCAACTCACCTCACTTCACCTGCAAAGATAAATATATGAAAAGATGATTGATTTCTTCATTGAAAAACTGAACTGCTATGATCACATGATAAACATATTTTGGTTAAAGAATGTACTGCCACAATGGAAAGGCATACATATTTATTCATTTATGCAAAGTCACATCCCATGAATATCTTAGTGAAGGTTTTGAATTTCGTTATCATGGAATGACAAAAAATGACATGAAGTTGTCAAGTTGTGACATTGTTATTTGAAGATTGTCATTTATTGTGTCAAACTGACAGTTGTGACTGTCTGAGGCAATTATAAACTCTTAAACATTTGTAGAAGATTAATCTAAGCAAAAAAACATGATGAATAATTGAAATTCATAAGGAAAATAAGAGTGTTAGATAGGTATATCCATAGAATGCATATAGGTTGTTTATAAGGACAAATGATATACCATAATTCTTTATCAAATAAATAATAATTATATAATGATAATAAATTTATTTTAAAAGTATTATTATTTAAAAAAATAAGATATGAGGAAAAGCAAACAGAACTTAATTGAATGATCACTATTCAAGTTGATGAAATATTCATTTTCTTTACAACATTAGGTCCTATTTAGTTACTGTACAAAACGTTTTATCAATTTTAGCAAAATTAATATCACCTCTGAATGTCTCCTAAATCATTTTTATTTTGTTGCTGATGACAGAAACACTGAAATATCTGGGGAGGTTTAAGAGACGGATCATTAATTCATTATTCCCAGGTTGATTCAGTGCATTGTACTGTCCTCTAATCAATACTGTGATAGATGGCTACCGATGTTGCATTGTGTAACGTCACGCTCTGTTGGAGTCTCTACACCTTGCGGCTGTAGTCTTTGTGGATATAGTTTATACTTTAGTGTAGGCAGATCAGACAAATCGTTTTCATATAGTGCATTGAATCATGAGGTCTGGTGGTTAAATGTTGAAATGCACTGGACCTCTGTGAATTATTTGCACTAGAGATCTGTTGCATTCAGATGCAAAATTACATTGTAAATGCAGTTCCATAATTGGTTCATTTGTTCAAGCTCATATTTTTAGGTTTCACTATAGTGTATAACCACTGCAGTCTTGCAGGCTTTCTCCTCTTATCAGCTTTCTGCTGGGATGGGAGCGGGATAGTGCAGTGGTAAGTGCGTTTGGCTTTTGATCAAGAGGTCTGTGGTTCGAATCCTGCCAGGAGCACAGCAACTTTGTCTGCAGTAGAGAACTGTTCCAAAACCTAGCATTCTTGAGCAATAAAAATGGTTAAGCTGATTCTCATTGTCTATCTTAACTGTTAGATTTTGTTGCTATAATAGTCAAAGGGATTTAAGTATAGGTCTGCAATTAACCATTATCTTGCCTGAAGAAGATTTTCAGTGACAATTTAGTATCAATTCACCTTTATCCCTGGCACCCAGAAGGGTTAATTAAGTTATTGTTGGTGAATAATCAAAAGTATTGTTCCACGGTAATGCACTGATTGATCCATGTGAAGGACGTTGTTCAGGGTCAATCAGTACATGTCATCTTGTTCAATACACTGTGTTAAGAAACTGTACTTTGAAAGAGTTCAATAAGTTAAGTCATCCGGGTCAATCAACTTTCATAATAAACAGAATGCTGGTGATACCTGATTTTAGAAATATTAACAAAAATATTTGAAAGATTTTATCAGACTTCTGTCATTTATTTGAATCCATGCAGGCAGCATGATGGCACAATGTTTAGCTATTTGACTTCTGATCAAGAGGTCCAGGGTTCGAATCAGTGGTTCCCCACCTCTAGCTTTCTTTAGTGAAGGAGTATTCTAAATGCAGTGAGTTAGGCTTGGGTGTAATAGTAGATTCTGGCAAGTTGCAGTAACACCTTTCACTGCATTATATAGTTTTTTAGTCATATGAATGTATGGAGGACATTATATGAGTGTCTCTGACTTACTATGTTTATGACACAAGTGTTTGAATATTAGCATTTCCCGAGCAGGGGATATGCCGATTTTCAGGCACGAGTGTCATAAACATAGTGTGACATAGACACAACTATAATGTTCTACGCAAATATCTACTTAAAAGAATAGCCTGGCTACCTGCTGTTGCCCCATGTAGAATATGTGACGTCATAACATTGTTTATGATGTTGCGTCTCCGTGACAAAGCGATATTTTCCCTTTGGGCATCATGAAAAATGCTACCCTTGATACAACTGTCCTCATAGGTAATATAAGAGATTCTGCCCTCTCAGGGGGTGGGATAGTGCATTGGTTAGCGTGTTCCGCTTCGGATCAAGAGGTCCGGGGTTCGAATCCCCCTCAGGGGCAACTTTGTCTGCAGTAGAGAACTGCATGTAGAGCAGTAAGGTTTGGGTGCAATGCTACACTGAATTTCAGCGTGGTAACACCCATGGTTCGCTAGTTCCAGCCGATGCTCGCAGGTTTCACCACAATAGCCACAGTGTTGCTGTGCTTTCTCCCTGGCATAATACTAGCAGACACGATAAGAGTGAAATACTCTTGAAATCGTGTTAACTCCCAACTCGCCTCGCCTCACCTCTGCTGTCTCAGGTAAGGCTTCTGCACAAGTCAAGGGCAGGTACAGTACAACTGTTCCCATGTAAGAGATAGGCAGCAGTCAGTACAGTGTAGCATGCATTCTTCCCATATCAGCAATACCTGGCCAGCTTCAGTGAGAGATAGCGACATTGTGCACTCGTGCACTTGCATACAGTCTATATGTGCAGTCATATTTTGAAATAAAATTGACAAAAACCCAGAAATAATGATTGTTTAAAATGAATTATCTTTATTGTTCAAAATACAATATTTGTCCAAAAGTAGCATTTCATCCCCTCTATCCTCCCACCCCCATTTATAATTTTACCGTTAAAGGGTTGTTTTATCATGCATCTCACCTCAAACTCAAACTCTTTATTCTCTAGAAACCGCAAACGGCGGTACATGAGATAAACATATATACATTTTACATAATATACAAGATAGCAGCTTATACTTCATTTTCTAAATACATTAAATATATGATTCAGTAATTTGGAGAGGCTTTTCAGATCTCTAGTGTTGGTGGTTGTTAAAAGTTTTTTAAAGATGGACATGTTTGGAAATTTTAGATATTTTATACCTCTTTTAAAATCTTTCCTATAAGATTAAAGGATTAACATCCTTGTACAAATAGGTTTAAGTATTATCTCTTAGAAATTACAATTTAAATTGGTTAGAATTCAACTTCCCAATGCAAGGCATAACTCTTGCCAGTCTCCATCACTGGCTGATTTAAGCCTTGCAGTATTTCCTTAGATTAGGAAATCGGCAAGGCTTTGTATTTGAGATCCAGCAATCCACATCTAAGCACTAAAAAGTGAGGGAAATACTGCAAGGCTTAAATGAGCCAGTTATGGAGACTGGCAAGAGTTATGCAGATGACAGATGAAATATTGTTTAGGAGACTGTTTGACAGTCTATATGAGTACAAGCACATGTTACACTTGAGGAATGTGATATTTCACCTGGACAATAGATGTATACACATGTCAATAAGTAACTTGAAATTGGTTTTGCAGCAAAAATAGTATTTAGTTGATATTTTCATTTGTGTCAAGTATTTTAATTAATTGTTGGCATTTAGGATTTCACCAGAATATGAAAAGTGAATATAGTGAATTGTGGTTTTTTATTTAGAAAAGTCTAACAAAGAAGCTAACTGGTATGTAATTTGTATCAATATAAATGTCCAAGGAATGATTCACTCTATTATTGAAAGCCATCTGTTAGTAATTTTCGATTTTACTTTTATTTACTCCATTTAAATATTAGTATGAAAACCACTAAGATTGATATCAATATAGATTGAAGAAATGCTTACATAGCATATTCAATTCAATCCAGTGATAAAAAAAACCAAGGTAAGTTTTTGACTGTATCCACATGAAACTTAATTTTTAAATGTATCAGTAACTTATAACCTATCATTTATATTTTGAGCCCATACAATTTATCTAATTTCTCGGCCCAAAGGGAAAATAAATAGTAATGAAATGACGATAATTTGAAACATGTAAGTTCTAAGAGTGGGAAAAATTCTAGACCAAAAAATAGTAGCTAAAAATATAAAAACATCTGAAATATTAAGCCCCAAGGCACAAAAGATATTAAATTATGCATATATGTACAATAAAACCAAATTGAGTGACACTTTGTTGTATATAACCAGAGGCAACTAACCTGGTGTAGACTTAAACATTGTTGCTATAAAAAGGTGAAGTTGCTGCTGAAAATGTTTCCAAAAGATGAAACTGTTTCAATATCACTTTTTAATGAGGAATATTCTAGATGTCCCCAATGTAATTCCATTGTTGCTACTCACAAATGACCAACTTTTAACTCTTAACCTTTAAACTGGTGTTTCCGAAATAAATAGCTTATATATCTTAAAGGGGCAATAGCACGTTTTTTTATCTGAAATAAGTTGATGAAATGTATTTGAAAAATAATGTCACTTATAGTAAACCAGCATTCTCTCTTCGGAAAATCAAGTTAAAAAATGAGTGTACATGGTTCCGTAAAGCCATGGGATTCGCTTTTGTCATTCGAAATAATAAAATGTGTTCACAATAAATTGGCCACCATGCAATTTTTGCTATTACCACTATGGATAATTGGTTTGTGTAATAAGATGTGTTAACCTCTAAAGTAAATATAATTGACATAAACTATCATTATATATGGTATATTTGGAAAAATAAAATTTGCACAAAAGGTGCTACTGCCCCTTTAAACCAGTGGCCAACCCTGGATTATTCCCTCTGTTATTTACTTGTGATTCCTGTAAATTGACTACACAGTAGGGCTGGCATGGAACGGGTAGGTATTGAGTAGGACCCGGGTACCCATCACATTACCTACACCCGTTATTATCATGTGGCTAAATCTTAAACAGTTTAATTTGTAATTCTTTCACAACAAGATTGCCGTGTATTTGAAAATTCCAACACAATATCAAAGTCAATTGTCATTAATAATAAAATGTGATTGAAATATAGCCGTAGATCTCTATGCTTTAAAACTTTGCTGTATGTCCTTAAAACAAAGCATGAAGAATTATTGTTAAAAATTAAAAAATAAGAAATTAGAACACTATAGTACAGTAAACTTCTTTCACAATATGTTTTTAATTTCTTTTCTTTGTTGAAATATATTTTTAACTGCAGATCAGGGAACTTCTCCCGCAAGTCATAACTCATGCCAGTCTCCATCACTTGGTGACTTAAAGGGAAAGTTCTATCAGCGATTTATCGGCAAGCATCCGCCATCTTGGATTCTTGACATTTCGCGAAATTAAAACATGCTTTATTTAACCAAATTTAAAATTTGTGTAATAATAATACATATACACAGATAGAATATTCACATAGTAAAACATAACGTATCATAAAACAATATTCTGTTAGGCCGCAGCAAAGTTTTCCCCCACTCGCAGCGCCGATGAATGGCTTCAGTTCTCATTGTTTTTATTTTTCAACAAATGTGCGCTTGTCTTTATCAAGCTGTGAAATATAAAGTCATCAAAATATTAACTTCATTAATATCTTTCAATTTGACATTGTTTTAATCACATTTTAATAGGATACATGTGTAAACGAGAATATCTTCTGGTATTTCGTTTCCACAAAAAATACCCCGATAGAACCCTCCTTTTAAGTAGATGCCACACCTGAACTTCATAATGTGATTGAGCTGCCTTGCTAGCAAAGAAAAGTTACAGAAGTGCAGCAAGACTTAAATTAGTCAGTGTTGGAGACTAGCACGAATTATGACTTGGGGGAAGTTGCAGATCATGCGACTGTGAGAGGCCAACAAGGTGGTTAACATGTGGTTAGCTAATTCTGTTCTGGCGATGTTTACCAGCCAAATAACCTTATAACACACATGTGGTGTTTGCTTGCATCACAGATTTAACTCTACATTTGTCTCGCCTTCAACACATGGAACCATTTATCTGCTAGTTAATTGCCTTGAATGTGGGTTGAATATTGTGTATATGATTTTTTGAAGTTTTGGTGTTACTTTTTAATGGGGCAATGTATGTATAATGGCAAGCTACTTCAAAAGTTGTAAAATGATAATTAATAAGTCATTTAAATTTAAAATAATTTGAATTTGGAAAAAATGACTGAATGAAATTTAACATGTAGATTTAGTTAACATACAAACAAAATCTTTCAATTATTTGTAAAAGAACGGAAAGGAAGAATGTTTGTTAAAATGAAATTAGGCATGTACAGAGGGAGACTATTATTATGAGTTTTCTGAAAGGATAAAAGGCCAAGGGAGGTATCTAAAAAATCAATCTTTCACAACCTACTTTTTGGGTCACATTTTTTATTTTTACAAGAACTGTTCTGGCCTATCATCAGAGAGAAATTTAGGGGCGCAGTGGTAAGTGCGTTCAGCTTTAGATCAGCAGTTCAGGGGTTTGAATCCCGCCAGGGGCACGGCAACTTTGTCTGCAGTAGAGAACTGTTCTACACGCAGTAAGGTTTGGGTGCAATGCTACACTGAATTTCAGTGCAGTACCACCCATGGTTCGTTAGTTCCAGCCGCTGCTCGCAGGTTTCACCACAGTGCATAGCAACATGGCGTTGTGGGCTTTCTCCCTGCCATAATACTAGCAGCTGCAATAGAAGTGAAATACTCTTGAAAGCGGCGTTAAACCCCAACTCACTCACTCAGAGAGAAATTAAGTGAATTACAGTAAACTGTGCATATGACCTTACAATGTTTAAGATGTTACATTTCTAGTTATCTCAAATTATCAACTAACATCTTTTAAAATGACTTGTATTTGTTTGTTTTAAATATTTGTTTAGGATAAGTTTGATGCTTTATTGCTTACTAGATATACAACTACACCTGAAATATAGAAGTGGAATACATGAATTGACTATCAGATTATCTTGTATATCTCACCCACACTATGATAGCCTATGGCTAAGAATGTATTATTTCATCATCAAGAGCTGTTTACAGTTAAAAAGTATGTCCTGTTTGTGTAGGATTGACTCCGCTTTATATAACACTACATCGGTCCACTCCGCCAGGGAAATGTGAAATGTTATCTCGTTTTATCAGTAGATAACATTTAACTACCTGCCAACAGCAAAAAGCTTTCAAGCGCTACATGATTTATGTGAACACCTTGTAAGAATGTTTTCTCAGCTGACGGAACTAATGAACTATTGATATTCATGACTGACTATTTGTGATTCGTACTTTACCGTTTTTGGTAAATTATTTGTCTTGAGGGATTTTTCTGTTTTTGTAGAATTATGCTTTATGAGATTGTCATGAATTTATGATAAACAAGAGTGTTAAATTTGCTTGAAAAGAAGTGTTACCTTGTCAATTGTCAATTATTATCTCAGAATGTTTAAAGTTAAATATATGTTTTAAAAGATAAAGTGATATACCATGTCAGTTTAGTTAATTTTAAAGATTTTAAATTTAAAGAATTCAAAAAAGATTATGAGTTTGGATTAAGAGTTGTCAATGCTATACTAATAATACCCAAAATGATTACTGAGGAAAATCATATAATGATGAAATACAAACCAAAATTTTTGAAAATTAATTGGGGTAAAAATGACTGTTAATAACAATGAATTTTGTATTGAATAATTGATACTTGACAAATTATTGTATTTTCAATACTACAAGATTTTAAAATTTGAAAATGACATATTTTTTAATGAAAATTAATTGGGGTAAAAATGACTGTTAATAACAATGAATTTTGTATTGAATAATTGATACTTGACAAATTATTGTATTTTCAATACTACAAGATTTTAAAATTTGAAAATGACATATTTGATTCTGATTTAGAGGGTCCTGTCTAATTTTGTTGTAAATTAACCAAATGACCCTGACTCTCGTCAAGGAGAAATAGGGTCATTAGGTAATTCTTTAGGATGTACCTAAATGTCTACAGATAAAATATAATATGCCAAGTATAATAGTTTCACAATAATCTCATCGTCCAGGAACATCACTCATTAGGGTTGTGATTTTTTTTGTTTTTATGAAGAACTATAAGTAAAATAATACTTACAGTAATTTCCAAATAGATGTAGTTATCTATTCTGTTGATTACATGGATACATTCAGAATGTGTGTAAATAACAACATATATATCAACGTATATATGTATATATTCCTCCCTTTGTTGCAGGCTTCCCACCAAGAGAGCAGACTTCCTCAGCCGGGCCGTGACAAACGACGATCCTTCTTGCCTGCTCCGTCAAAGATCTCAAACTTGCCAACCAAACAAACCAACTCTAGAGAAGGATCTCCATCCAGAGATCCCAGAGAACTTCGAGAACCGCGGGAGCTTCGAGATCCTAGAGATCACAGAGAGCTTAGAGAACCTCGAGATCACAGAGAGGTTAGAGAACCTCGAGATCACAGAGAGGTTAGAGAACCTAGAGATCACAGAGAGTTTAGAGAACCTAGAGATCACAGAGAGTTTAGAGAACCTAGAGATCACAGAGAGGTTAGAGAACCTCGAGATCACAGAGAGCTTAGAGAGCCACGAGAATTTCGAGATCCTAGAGATCACAGAGAGCTTCGAGATCCCAGAGAACTCCGAGAACCACGGGAGCTTCGAGATCCTAGAGATGGTAGAGAGCCCAGAGAATTTCGAGATCCGAAAGAGCACAGAGAATTAAGAGAACCAAGGGAACTGAGATATCCCAGAGAACTTCAGGAGCCAAAGCCGCGCAGAGATCTAAGAGAAGCTAAAGAAGCAAGAGAGGTCAGAGAGCCTGTAGAACCTTTAGAGCACGGTATAAAGGTTGGAGATCGAATCTGTATCAGCGGAGTGAAGCATGGGATACTCAGATACGTTGGTGAGGTCCACATAGCCTCGGGGATATGGTGTGGCATTGAACTAGATGACCCTGATGGGAAGCATGACGGAGAGGTCGAAGGTCGTCGGTACTTCTTCTGTCGCAAGAGTCATGGTGTTTTCGCCCCGGTGGACAAGGTTGAGCTAGTGCAAGCGGTCGATGTGCCGATAAAACAGGTGGAAATTATACCAGAGAATGTTTTGAAAAGACGTTCCCTGCCACGCCCAGCATCAGCTTTGGTGAAGTCCTCATTGCCCTCGGTGCGACCGGTTTCAACTGGATCGATAGCAGACGTGAGGAAACAGGTGGTTGATGAACGAAGGGAGGAGGAAGAGGAGGCAGTAGCAGCTCCGACTGAAAAGGGTAAGGGTTCAGTGATTCAACAAAAGTCTCAGATTGCCAAGATATCAGGTATTCCGCGGGTAGGTTTGACGTCTGCTTTACCCTCTTCACAGCTGAAACAACAGGATGGCAGCACTGACCTAAGACCTAAGAAAGATATAAGAAGCGTTTTCTCTAATTTGATCACTGATGAAGGTGATGATAAAGCAGCTGATGACAGATATGGGTCATCAGAAGATGTGAAAGAAGGATCAGTATCTTCCGTTTCATCAGATCAGACTGTGTCCAAACTTCAGAAGCCATCGCGCTTACCGGGGGCCTCGCGCCTCCCAACTAAATTCTCCAAACTGGATCGCCAGTCGCCCACAGAACCTAAACCTCCACCATCGGAGGAGGTGCAAAAAGAGTTGCAGCCACAGGTTTTGTCCAAAACAGTTGAAGTAAAGGATGTGAACAAAACGTTTGAAGTCAAACAGGACAGTACAGAGGAGGTATCTGAATCTCTGCCAGAAGTTGTCAGTCAGGCTGGAGATGAGGACAATGCTGACCTCACCCGACAGCTGAAATCAGATAGTCGCCAGTTCCTCAATATCACCTTTGATGCTGAGAATCACAGCCAGTCGCCTCAGAGTCTGCCTGATGTCGTGTCATCAGCCTCGATGTCTCCTGAGTCGGGGAGCGAGATAGATCCGGACTCCCTGGCCACCAAGGGAAACACAGACGAGGCCAGTATAGATGCACTTGATGATGAAGCCATGTGGGACAACACAGATCTTCTTGATGACCTTGACCGGGAAACAAAGATGGCGGAAGACAGAATCAGAACAGATGATGACAGCTCTCCTCTGGTTGCCTCGACTCCATTGCCTGTTGCCAGACGTAAGAAATACACTGATGGAGACATAGCAGCCATTGATTTTTCAGGGTCTGAGAAGGGTAGAAATGCAGAAGGCATTAAAGACCTCTTCCCTAAACTGGGAGAAGGAGATGCCAACATGAATGCTACCTTTGAGGTTGATGAGGAACAGGAGGACGTCAGTTTTGTGACAGAGGATTCAGATGGTAAGTCTGCTGGACAAAAGTGTGACTTGATTGACACTGTCTCTTCCAATAATGATTTGAATTCCAGCAATCTTGAACACACATTTGTAGTTGAGAAGGGCATTACAGACATCTCAATGCCCTTGGCAGAAATGGAAGAGGTCTGTGAACTTGATAAAACAAAAGTTGAGGACATCCTTGAAGGCATGAGTAAAAGTGTTGTCATGGATTTAGAGAAAGCTTTGGACAGCAATGACAAGTCAATGATTGACTCGGGCATCATGGATCCAGTAACCTTGAATCGTAGGTCCATGACAGAGTCCGGTATCGTGTGTTCAGTCCAACAGGAGAACAGGAAGTCCATGACGGAGTCCGTGTACCAGGACCTTGTCAAGCAGGACAGGAAGTCGATGGTTGACTCGGGAATCTCGGACGGGTCCATGTCCAGGAGTCAGCAGCTTGACCTGGATGACCAGCAGAGGCTGGAGGCTGACCTCAAAGCTGGACAGACCCGCAGGGAGCGGCCATTGTCTCTCATATCCACAACCAGTGCCGATACAGGTATGTCTTATGTGTTGTGCTGTACATCTTCTAACCAAGGTGGTGTATATGTTCTTTGGAAAGTCACAAGATCAACAAACTTTTGTCACTGAGTTTCTAACACAGCACACAGCACAATGTGGTCACCGTAGAAAAATGACAATTGGACAATTTCAGTTTGTATCAGAGCTGTTTGGAAGGTTGAATTTCCTAATTTCTCAAAATAAACGAAATGGCAATTTCCCCCTAAGGTATCCCATTATTTCATCTTATTTCATTTCCCCATGTCAAGCTTTCATGAATTCATGCTCAAAATTCCATTTTGCCTAAAGATTTAAAATATATTCTCCAATATAGGTAATTCCATTTCCTTCATGACCATCAATTCATATATTTCTGTCCTTTATAGCCGAAATGCCATTGTTGTGTGTGTTCTTTTGTCTGTGCATGTTTCTTTCTTGTCTTCTCTTATCCATGTATAGTTAGTTGACTTCTCAGTATTTGAAAACAATATGTTTGGTGTTGTATACTAATCTTAGTTGCAGATTTGAGCTTCCCATGTTAATGTATTTGCTTTTTTTGTTCAAATCCAAAAACATTATCATAACAAAATATTTTTTTCAGCTTTTAATTTTCATTTTCAGAGCTTTTTAATGTTGATATTGTATACAAGGGTCTTTCTATACTGATATAGACATTACAACCTTGGCAATTGTAATTTGAAACGAAACTTTCTCATTCTTATAAAAACAATAAATGTGTCTGACAAAATATTCTAAGCTTTGATACAACTTCATATGAAAGGAAGAAGATCCATAAATATATGAAGATATAATGGATCACTGAGCCAAATAAAAATTTGCCCACTCAGCATTTTTTCAACATCAGAAACATATCAAGACACTACTGTAATAAAGGGTAATTTCCATCTATATTCATGTCCATTATTGCTATATAACGGGCGGCGTACTAACCTCAATTAACCTAAGTAATAAATCGTCTTTTGTATACAATCTCATCTCAAAGAGCCTGTAAAACATGGATATGAATGTATTCAGTCCTCAGATTATACACATTCTTGGTCTACCCAAATTTCTGTTTTCTTTTAATTTAAGAATATAAGTGACTTCATTGATAAGATGAATTTATATTTTTTTGTGAAAAAATAACAGATTTTTTATGAATATAATTAGGAATCGTTTCAGTTTTAATTTTCAAGACCACGAAAGTCAAGAATTTTCTTTATGCATTTTAATCAAAGCAGGAACTCATCTTGCAATTGACAATCCACAAAATATTTTTTAGGTACATTTCCCTTATTGAAATATATTCTGTTATTCTTTAATTTCTTTGGAGTCTATTCATTGCAGTAGTACAATTGAAATAAATTATAGAAATGGTAAAAAAAAAAAAAAAATATAAAAATTTCTCTTTAGTGAGTTTGTAATTGCAGTAACTTAATCGAAGAAAAATAAAAGATTAATAACATTTGAAATTTTCTCAAAATACCTTTTTGGTCCAACAGTGTGCCAAATATTATAATAATTAAGTGTTTGTGACAATTGTAATAGCTATCAAAGGGAAATATTGTACTATAGTAACAATGACCAAAGTCAAGCACAATTTGTCAAAGGAAACCAAATCATTGTTAACTGAATAAATTTAAAGAATTGTAGAAATACTAGCGTTCTCCAAATTTAACCTGAGATTTTTATCCCATTTTTATGAAAGTAAAGATTATCCTAATTATTCTTAACGGTAATCAGTGTCACTTGACTAACAATTGAATATCATTGAAGTTGAAAATCAATTCTAAAAGTACTGACAAACAATTGATAAGAGCCCTCATCAAATTGAACCCCAAAGAGTTTATTCCCAAGGCTGGTTGTTCTGACATAATTGCTCTCCCCCCTTTCAATTTTCAATATGAGACCCCCCATCCCCCTCCCCCCCCCCCCTTAAAAAATTCCTGTATCCCCCTATAATCCCATATGGTCACAATGTGACCTGGGCTCTTGTCTGTTTTTAGCTCTGTGTCTTTTGTCACTTCAAATCAATCAATCAGTGACGTAGTCTTGCCCAAGCGCTGTTATTTGTCTTTGCAAATATTTCCCCCCTGACTTAGTTCAGTGTGCCTCGCTCGGATGGAAAAGCGCGGGCAAATTTCGGCCTGGATTTACTCGAGTTTGGTGAGCAATTTTACGTTCTGGCTTCTTCTCAAGGATTAATATGTGTTTAATTGTCAAGGTTTACTTTAGATTAAAGTATTTAATTATTTGGGCTTATTTAACAAGAGTAAATGAAGTAACAATCGTTTCCCCACTGCAATCACACAAGCGTTTCTTGTGAGTTCTGCTATGTGAGAAGACAAATATCAGGTTTTAAAAATTTGTTTAAATTTTTTTGGGACGGATTATAAATGTTAATGGTTAGAAGCCAATTTAAGTTTTGTATAGCTGGTTAGTCAACTCTGCAAATAAACGAAAGTTGCTGTTTGATTGGCGCTGTAGTGTGTTTGTGTTTATTTGTATTTGTCCAAAGTAAACGACAGCAGGTGAATGGTCAGTTTTGTCATGTTGATTGTTCCATTTTTCTTAGTACATTTGTTACAATGAAGCACTTGAAGGAGAAAGAAAATAAGAACTTCTAAGGGGATTTTGTTTATATGTATTGTTATTATTTGTTTTTGTTTAAATCTCAATTATCTAATGTATATACATTCCCAAATAGATTGTTTTTGCATTATAATTCAGAATTTTGAAAAACAGTTCTTCACAGGAAAGGAAATTAAAGACACTTTCGTCTAAGTGTATTTAGAAATCGCCCTGAAAGTTTTCAGTGAGGCATTATGGGCTAATATAAGAATTAAGACTATAAGATTGTAAATAATGTGTTTTAAGTTAGGCAACAGTAGTATTTTGAGGAGCATTTCCCCCCAAATTGGTAAAATTATTGGTACCAGAATATGTAGAACAAGTAATATCACATTTTTTATGCAGAACTTTTGAAGAACAGAAATCAAATAGACAACACCAAGTTCATTCAAAGTAGAAAGTAAATCCCAACTTCAAATTTATGATATTATCTTCTTTCAGATCATATCAAAGTGCAATATGTGATCAATGATAATTGTAACTAAGATTTGATTAAATACATATATGTAATGATGTGATTCATAAAATCTCTACACTTAGACCCCGTTTATCCAGGGGGCAGGATAGCGCAGTGGTTAGCGCGTTCGGTTTCGGATCAAGAGTTCCATGGTTCGAATCTCGCCAGGGGCACGGCAACTTTGTTTGCAGTAGAGAACTGTTCTACACGCAGTAAGGTTTGGGTGCAATGCTACACTGAATTTCAGTGTAGTACCACCCATGGTTCGCTAGTTCTAGCCGATGCTCGCAGGTTTCACCGCAACTTCCCAATGCAAGGCATAACTCTTGCCAGTCTCTATTACTGGCTGATTTAGGCCTTGCAGTATTTCCTTAAGAAATCTGTGCTTAGAAATCCAGGCCCACTATGCATTTCTGGTGCAGCGATTCACTATCTAGGCACAACAAAGCGAGGGAAATACCGCAAGGGTTAAATCAGCCAGTAATGCAGACTGGCAAGAGTTATGCCTTGCGTTTGGAAGTTGGTTTCACCGCAAAGCATAGCCACATGGCGATGTGGGCTTTCTCCCTGCAATAATATTAGCAGCCGTGATGTAAGTGAATACTCTTGAAAGCAACGTTAAACACCAACTCACTCACTCACCATTTATCTAAGTGTCTGGATAAATGAGGTCTGAGTGTTATCAACCTCATGCATGTGAGCATCACTCAGGATCCGCCGTGTCACGATGATAAACTTATACATATAGCAACATTGATAACACTGTTACTATTGTGATTGACTCATGTCGTCATACACATAAAATACACTCAATAGTCACAAATGACACCTTGGTATGTTAATAACAGATTGATAGGTCACGGGGTTCATGTTGAGTATGTCAGCGTGAAGATTCGATCCTCTTTATATACTTTATCCCGCCCAGTCTTTTGTACAAAATGAAACTTGTTATGAAAGCTAGGAGTCACAGGTGAATGTAAGTATGAGAATTAATTCTGTTACATGAATAGACTTTTTAGACTTAGTGACACAAGTCAGAGGTTTTTCTGTATATATCTTTATAAAATTTTTGAATGTACTTTGATTATTATGTGAAATTAAAGATTTTCAAATAAAATTGAATCTTTTCAATATGAAATGAAGTAGAATTTTTAATTTCATCATTAATTTCATATCAATCAAATAATTTTGTAAGTGCATCTTTTAAGAATTAAATCATGCAAATTCTTTTAGTACCTATATTTGACTTTAAAGTATTTATCATTTCAATATACCGATTTTTATCTTGAATATTTTTCTTTTCTCTAAAGATTTGAAGTAAAGGGTGATAGAGTTCAGTATTCAGGTGAATCTTTGACACGGAGGATTCACATTGTTATCTTCCAACACCAGTCCATTTGTGAACAATCTTATATACCATCTTCATAATATGTGAATAGATTAAAGGCTCATACAATAATCATAACTTTGCTGTCAATGTAGTATTTATAGTCTTCATAATACATGTATAGACTAAGACTCGTGAAATATTTATATGTGATGATCACTAATCTTATAATAATATGAAAGTATGTATATTTCTCTGTAAATATATAGAGCTTCAATGGTTCGGTTCATTGCGCTGATATCTGATATTTGTTGTCCACGGCGTTAAATCTCCAATAAACTGTAAACTGAGTTTAGATTCACATGATTTATGTTGGTGTGTTTTGCAGACATCCACGCTAATATAGATGTTTTTATAAATGAAGTTGAATTAAATACATGGTGTAATATAATATGCATTTGCAGTAATTCACTAAGCAAATTCCTTTTGAGGCAATACAATATTATCATTATTATTAGAGCTGAGAGTCGAATAAAAAATAATCAAATCAAATAGTTAGGATTGAGAATTGAGAATTGACCTGAATTGATGTGTTGGTGAATTAAGCAAGATTTTTAAGTAAATATTTTCCCTGATGTATATTGTATTATTCCGCAAAGGTCCTCTGAGATAATTGAGTCAAACTGAATGAATATGATTAATGGTATGAATTATGACACACATCATCCCGGAGATCTAATAAAGATTGTTATCTTCTAGTCGAACAGTCTAGACTGTTGTCCTGCTTATCTAAGTGTTTGAATTAAGTTCTTAGCACAGATAAGTGGAACCGCGCCTTAAGTTTAATCGAAACTTCAGAGTTAACAAAAATGTAACGATTATATCACTGTTTTGAGCTCTTTAAAACGTGGTCAATGGACATCTTGTTATAAGGTACGTTTGTTTTTGTTTATTTTATATTTGTATATTTTACATAACAATTGTTAAAATTTTAAAATTCTGAAATATAAGTACATGCCTTTAGTGTTATTTAAAGAAAATTCTTTAAATTAACCATGTTCATGTCATTGAACTCAATGTTCATACTAATTTGGATAAAAAAATTATTGAAGCCAAAAACATTTAAACATATCTTTATTACTTGTACACAACGTCAACAAACCTTGAACAATGGTAGATGAACAAATATTATTATTATGCCTGAAAGAGTGTTATTATATTGATTGGCCCACATCCAGCCATGATATACAGGTGCAGATTCTAAAACTGTGATTATAAACAGTGTCACCAAGCCTTATAAATTAAAAACGTTTAAAAAAGTTTTCCCTCATAAATATAAAGAACAGCTACTTTATTTCTCACGTGGAGATTGAGTGAAGTGTTGATTGACTCTCGTACAGGTATGTTACACAAGCCCTGTTGTGTGTGACAGACAGGTGTGGATTCTCACCTGTTTGCAGGTCGTTAATCACAGGTGTTCTCAACAGGTGAATGGATACCTGTGTTAGGGACAACATGAACTCATGTCACTTTTTATACCTATGAAATGAACATTTATTGACAATTGTTTTTTTTCCAAAGTATCTATTTTGAGCAGACAATATCCGTGACCAATATCCTTTTAGGTGGGAGTACGAACTGTTCAAATCGACAAATTGAGTGCTTGCTTTTTATAGCTGTGAAATGAACAGTTGGAGGTTATTCTAACGTTACTTCTGAAAACAAATATTTTTGAGTGATCAAAAGTTGTTGCTTTATTATGGAAGACGTAAGTATATGCTCTTGCACTTGTTGGATATAAAAATGTTTAAGTATATGATATTATTGCATGAAATTAACACTTCTATCTATACAGCATTTAAATTTGTTATTTGAGTTTATCATCACGAGTCAGTTGCTGTTTTTCCTGTTTCAGCAACCTTTCAGTGATATTCTACTATGCAGTTTAATTACGTGGATGACATTTTTTGTTGTTTTTCATTCAAATGCACTACAACATTTCTAATTGATTCCTTTTAAAAAGTATTCAAGCATGGATCTAAATATGAATATTAATAACATCAATATTTAATTGTTTTTAAGTGTAAATATTATGTTATGATTTCATGGGAAGCTCAAATCTGTTTATTTTGGTGAATGTGATTATTGATATTGGAGTTCACATTTTGTCATATGTTTTTGTTTCAGCGATTTCTGAGTTACCAGTCGACTGCACATGTCATTTATTGTTTACTTGTTCGTTTCACTTATCAGTTTCACTTGTCAGTTTCACTTGTCAAGATGTTCTCATGATTTATTCTATGTTCTGTGAAACGAAGCATTCATCTGTGTCTAACCCTCTCAGTGTATGTTACATGTTACATGTATGTTCGTATGTTCACAAGGTGTTGGACACAATACGCTACTATTCATTGACTTTCAGCGTATGAATATTGATGTAATAATCATTAGAGTATCTTATTTGAGATATTGATCACCCGTCAATAACATTAGTTAAGGATAAATATTTTAATTTTACATTGTGATATAAAATCATTAGACGAAAAAATATTGATTTGAGAGTTGCTCGAATCATTCATCTGCAAAATGTATAAAAAAATTTATCGATGTTTAAAGGCGCTGTAGCACGTTTTTTGCAAATTTTATTTTTTCAAATTTCCCATTTAAAATGATAGTTTATGTCATTTGAATTTACTTTAGAGGGTAAACCATCTTATTACACAAACCAATTATCCGTAGAGGTAATAATGGTTTTGCGTATAAAGCAAAAATTGCATGGCGGCCATTTTATTGTGAACACATTTTATTATTTCGAATGACAAAAACGATAGTCGTGGCTTTACGAAACCATGTACACTCATTTGTAACTTGACTTTCCGAATAGAGAAGGGTGTTTTACTATTGGTGACATTATTTTTCAAATACATTTCATCGACTTATTTGAGCGAAAAAACGTGCTACAGCGCCTTTAATTCCTGATTGCTATTGCTTAAGTTTTCAGTTTGAACAAGTATATCAATATTCATGACAACCAAATATTTTAATAAACTTGTGATTTTTAACATTAATGCTGTAATTGATTGTTCCTTATGCATGTGTATATAGCTGACACAATTTCAGATTGATGTAGTGTTTTGATTTCTGTCTGTTCATGATGAACTCTTATTCTCAACTTCTTAAACAACTGAATGATATTCTGCGTGTACTCCCTGCAGGGTATGTAGCGGACACGGACTCGGAGGCGGGAACGTTGACGACGACGTCGCCGCTGGACTGGATGGACAAACACGGGAGCGTGGAACCCAACCTGTCCTCGGTACAGGAGCTGGACGACTCCTACAGAGACTCCTTCTCAGAAGGTTCGCGTTGTTTTGTTCTAGGAGTTCTTGTTTCTCTTCCCACAGGCTACTTCCTTCCAATTTTCTATTGTCACCTCTGTTACATATCAAGCACTTTCTCAACTAGGAATAGAGAATCCTTGTTGGTTGCATCAGAAGTAAGCAATGTTGTTTCACTCTGTAACTGACTATGTTGCTTCATTTGTGCGATTCGCACATATTGTTTACAAGACAAGATTCAATTGCAGATGTAAAACAATGTTGCAAATTTCACCGTCAGGGATTAATGTGAAAATAGTGAAATGCCGCCTATATGCAACAGAGGTTACAATAGAAAATGTGGGAAGAGAATGGTTTGGATATAGTTTTATCGTAGATTGTACAATTTCGGTATTTAGTGTTAAATGAGAAAGAAAGTAGGGGGCAAAAAACTAGCCCCATGCTTCTCATCCACCATCTTGATCTTGTGTGTATACCTTCCCCAGTATTAAAGATGTTAAAATTATTCGTAACCTTGTTATGATAACGATAATTAATGTGAAAGATATCTGCAAAAGTGTACAGTTCTCCTGGCCCAGTATTTAATTGATATCTGTTGTTTAAATTGAGCAATTATCAAACCACTTTCTAGCTGCATAAGATTTGTGAATGTCAAGGGTCCAGTCATTCAATGCTTTCAGTACAAGACATGCCATCTTTATTCTATCCTTACGATGACAAACCACCATCGTTACAAGTTTCAGCTTCAAGCAGCTGGCATCAACACCAGTTGTCAGATTGTAATCAGCTAGACTATTATAGACAGATATACGGCCAACAAATCAATAAATGTTCAGAATAATTGTACCAAGTATGAAATATCAAAATCAATGTTTCGGCAGCGGAATGCTTACAAACTTCAAAGTTAAGATTTGCAGAGGTCAAATCGTGACCTCAAGAATAAAGGGAAATGTTCTTCATTGAAACTGAAAGCCAGATTTCCATGTATCCTTTGAGGATGTATCCTAAGCTCATCAGAGGCAGTTGATGAGACTAAACGAGACTAACTCTTAAAATTTCTATTAACATGAGTTGTAAAGGAAATTACAGCCATTATTGACCTCTTCGCAGTGTGCTGTGTGAGGAGGAGATGATTGCAGCTTATCCAATCAATGTCCAGTCCCTTGCAGGCGATATACAGATAATGAACGGTTCCTGGCTTCGTTCTACACGCACTGTAATATAGCCCACTGAATCATTGATTGAATCCACTTCTTCCTGCCAGTATAACACTGCTGCCACAACATTAGTGTCCAATCAAATACAAGAAAACAGATACCTTTTAACTTTCTCTCCTCCACATGCAAGAGTTGTCAGTCAGCTGCAAAAGAGAAATTCTGCAAAGTGATAAGTGATTTGAGGTGTCTTAACTTTATGCATTGATTTAGGTAATAATTTATGTCTCTTCTTCTTCTGGAAGAAGTCGCTCTTATTTTGGACAATTTATCAACATGATGGAAGTTTATCTTTACCAGTGGGAAGCAGAATATTCCTGGATATCATCTTTAGTCAGTGGCCAATTCTGGATTCTCTTTGTCAATGAGTTATTATTCCTGTAACAACAACTAAATGTTTTGCATCAACTTTATATTTTGAGAACAATTTGTGTGTTACCTTCAGTCTGTAACTAAAGGATAACAGTTAGAATTAACTCATAACCACTCGAGTACGACATGGCGTTGCAGGCTTTCTCCCTGCCATAATACTAGCAGCCGCGATATAAGTGAAATACTCTTGAAAGCGGCGTTAAACCCCAACTCACTCACTCACTCACGAGAGGTCTGATCCTTTCGCTGAATTCTTTTTTATTCCGAACGTCCGGTATACATGTGCAAAAGTGAAAGGAGTGATTCTGAACACTGAGTGAGTGGAACATGTTCTATTGCTGTGTGGCTTGCCCCTGTTTTTTTGGAACAGTGTTCGGAGCCACTCCGTTCACTTCGCACATGTACGGGATGTTCAGAACAAACACCAGTCGTTGAAAGGAACAGGCTTTATGATTTCCAGGAATATGAGAGAAACAAGACAATTGGCATCACTGTATGTTGGTGAAACTAGAAAACTGAAAACAGGTACAGTACAGGAATATGGATACCTGAATAGTACCCATAACCGACTGCACGAGCAACCAATGCGTGTGTTGTCACGCTCCAGGATAATAACAAGAAAGGTCATGATCGTTTTTTCGCCATAGCAATCACGTTAAGTGTTCCCTTGAGATTTGGATTATACCCAATGACTTCAGTAATGGCAGAATCACAGAATGAATGTTTGATGCTCTGCTGTTCGTGATCAGCTCTCTCCGAGGGTTAGATCACGCTGAGTGACTTCTTTGGTGTCAGAACCATGGTATTGTTGCTTCAAAACTTCTTCAGGACATATTGAACTCTTACATTGACTTCATTGGTGACTGCATGAAGTGAGTAAACATCTCTTGCTTTGGACGTTGTGAACTCTCTGAGCTTGGATTAAGCCATTTCCAGTGAGTTCTGTGGACTTCAGCACAAACGTGCATATGACTATGTTTCTTATTCCTGGACACGGTATCTATCTCGGCTTGGATATGGTCATACGTAATGACTTCTTTTGTAGCAGAGTAAATGTTAGGTGATTTGCTGTTCTAGATAATGGAAGCTGCATCTTTCAAGGGTCAGATCATTCTCAATGATTTAATTGTCATGTGGCACTTCCACAGTGTATTTTGCTGAAGGGTTCTTCTTTCAAAGGTCAAATCGTTCTCAATGATTTGATTTGTGTCAGATCCACAGTGTAGGTTGCTGCATAGGTCCTCTTTCAGGACATGGTATGTCATACAGGGGGCCCTGATCATCTTGACATCTGTTATTACAGAGAAAGGACAAGGCTATTTCTGATGATTTCCTGGTACTGGTTCAAGAGTTAGTGTTGATAGAAGATGTGTATTGTGTTTCAGGAATGGTAAGCTCCTTCAATGACTTCTGCATTGAGCACATGAACCAAAGTGTAAATGTCCCATGCTTGTATGTTGCAGGTCCTAGCAAGTTGGCTCTCAGCAAGGATCTAGACCGGGACTCTGACAACTACAGTGATGGCGGCATTGTGGGGAGGGGCGTCGTCTCGGGGCAGGATTCAGATATGTGAGTGAAGGAACTTTGATCATAAGCAATTTTCTTAGTTAAATTA
The DNA here is from genome assembly GCA_936450465.1 of Gibbula magus. Classification (NCBI taxonomy): domain Eukaryota; kingdom Metazoa; phylum Mollusca; class Gastropoda; order Trochida; family Trochidae; genus Gibbula; species Gibbula magus. The sequence continues at coordinate 57,769,350 of OW388294.1, forward strand.
TATTGGTTGTACCAGGTCAGTTTTACAGTGGTGTTTTCACATGAATGAAATGAAAAATGTCTAGAACTCTCAAAATTTTACCATAGTGTCATAAACAATTGAGCTTGTCTTAAAAACCGAGCTATTAAGTTTGGATAAGGTGGCTCATTTTTATGAAATTATCACAGATCAGTGAAGATAGGATAAGTTAATCATATATGTATTTCATGTATTGACAATGTTGAGGCAAGCAATATCATATTGTCTAAGGATATTGTGATATAACTGGTTCCTGAATAAATAAATAAAGTAAGGGCTCTAGCTTGGCTAGTTTCCAATGAACTATAACAGTATCTATTGTGGTACAGCCACCATGTTATGTATGAAATGCTATTTGGAAGTTATATTTGTATATTCATTTCTCCAAGGGACGAGTCGTGTTTGCCGATACCGAAGATGGATCTCACTGGGTTGTCTCCCTTACCCTCTGACTCGATCTTGCAGGAGCAAACTGCCAAGGTATTGAGTGATCGAAATAGACTGTTGTCATAAAATAGGGACTGTTGTGGAGCAAAATGGTGTAGTGGTTAACGTGCTGGCCTCTCATGCCAAGGACCCAGGTTTGAATCCCTTTGGAAATTTGTGACCTGGGTCTTATACTGTGTTGTGTCCCTGGGCAAGGCACTTCATCCACATAGCGCTCATTTCACCCAGCTGTTTAAATGGGTACCTGAACACTGGAAGTACCGACCTATACAGTCACTAAGGGTGCTTAGTAGTGCCACCAAAAGTATAATTCTTTCAGGGTAATAATTTACATACTGTACCGCCAGTGAGCAGCTCTTTGCATTCAATATTAGTTGTTAAAATGATCATTATTAGAATTATTATTATTGATTTTAAAGTAAGCTCTAACAATATTTTATTGAAACAGCCTGCATGGACAAAATTTAATCACTTTGAAAAACAGTGTTCCAATTATTAAGTGTGAAAGTTTTATTTTCCTTGTTTCCATTGATGTAGCAATAATTACTTTTAAGAATTAAACTGTCTATATATATATATTAATGTTCCAGTTCAAAATTTGGAATGTTGTGTCGTTGACTTGATAATTTGTGGATTGTGTTGGGATGCTTCAACATATTTGCTGTCAAATGTCACATGAGCAAGGAAACTATAGAGATTCAATTATTGTCTTGATTGTTACTCTGACAACCTTGACATTGCCTCCTATCAATACAACGTCAGGAAGTGACAATAACTTAATCAATAATTTAAATTTTTGCAGGCCCCTTCTCCATCAAGTGCCAATTCCTCGTTAATTGAAGATGACCGTGCCGAGGCAGACCAGATCCTCGCAGCAAAGGGAGGTAACCCCGAGTCATCTGCCGAAAATACTCTCAAAGATTTGTCCGATGCTTCACCCGATGGGGGTGAAATGCCTGTGGAAGAGTCTGTGATTTCAGGGGAGGTAACTACTAGTCAAAAGGATACAAGTATTAATGACACTGCCAATGAAAGTGCTAGTCAGGATAAGTCTGTGGTAGAGTCAAGCTCTGTAACAGACGAGTCCGCTCAGGAAAATGTGGGTGATAAAAGTGCAATAGACTTGGATAAATCAGGAACAGATTCTGTAAAAACTCCTGCCAAGGGAAAAAGTGCAACCCCGGCATCAAAGAAGAAAAGTGCTGAAAAAGTCATCGAACATAAGAAACCAAACTTGAATGTCCGATCATCTCTCGCGGATTATATTCGTGCACCGGTGCCGACAAAACCGAAGGAAGAGAAGGAAGATGACTCTAAAGCAAAGAAGAATGTTGTGAACAAGAAACGTGCCGACAACAAAAAGTCAGATGTGGGAAAATCTCTGGAAAGTGCTAACGAGGAAGGTGACAACGAAACAAAGCGAGTTCGACCAAAAATTGAAAAAGAACCCCCGAAAATAATCAAAAGGACTCCCCCGAAAAGCAAATGGGATAACATCATGTCTCAGATCGATTCAACAAAAGTGCCTAAACCAAAACCGAAATCTGAAATTAAGAGTAAGCTGGAAGTGTACCTGTCTACACCTGCTCCTGTGAAGAAAGAGCGGGAACCTAAGAAGGAGACAAAGCCGAAATCCTTTGTCATGTCCACTCCGAAACCGGATTACAGCAAAGTGAAAAGTAAGTTGAGTATTTCAACCCCTCCTCCTCCACCGAAACGGGATGCGTCTCCAGCAGGCAGTAAGAAGTCTCCTCGCCACAAGTCTCCAGCTTCTAAAGCGAATGGGAATATAGTTCTGGATTTGTCCGAGTCTCTGGATAACAGTATTAGTTCTGTGCGGAGCAGTAGGACGGACCTCAGTATGGATAACGTAGAGAACGGGTCCGAGTCACCGCATCCCTCCAAACTGAAGACTCCACGTAAGTTGATCTTTACTTACATTTGTTTATATATTGCTGTGTGTTTATCGCACGGGTGATGTAAGACCTGGGTTGAAATTTCCCAGCTGGGTACCCTACCCTCTATAATCCTACCCTTCTTTGATACCCATCTTATTTTTAATGTCTCTTTTTTCATACCTCCGGCCATCAGTATATAGTAATATTAGCTGTATACAATCCGTCGACATTTTTTGTCAGAAAGATTACAGAAAAACTTTTCTTTCTATTTTTTTCAAACTAGGGATGCATCTTCTACAAAGTGCAGTGCCATGTTACAATTTCTAATTGTTCTAATTTTTCAAGAATTTCTGTATTTTGTACTTAGTCATATTTTGTGATCTAAATTTGTCCGACTGCATGATTGCTGAAATTTCTTTTCTTCCGATTCTTTTCAAAATTGACATGCATCTTCTACACTACTAGGAGAAGTGCTGTACCAAAGTACAAGTAATTTTGTGAATTTCTGAATTTTTCATGAATTTCTATATTTTGTAGATCTAAGTTTATCCAACCGATTACAGAAACACTTTTCATCAGATTCTTTTCAAATCTTCTGCACTATTAGGAGAGTTTTAATGCAGAATTTTTGAGAGTTTGCTCTTACCTCCTATTTTCCTGTTATTCTCCTTTTCATCTATATGACTGAGAGACATATCTGTTTCAGATTTGAACACTGACATTTCACAAATGTACTAATCTGTTGAAGCTTTATGAAATCATGTCAAACTTATTTTGTAATGATATATAGCAATTTTCTCCAGACGTTTGCTCACAGTTAGAATAAAAGAGATATCACACATTAAGAGTCAGGGGTATTATATATTATAGCAAGCCATTCTAACTTTTTTGCTTGTAAACATTTACCAATGTTGTGTTTAGCTAGAAGGTTTTTAGTATCTTGTACATGACTTATGTTATGACCTTGACATTCATTACTGAAGTTACTTATCTATTATTAGTATATATACAGTCATGTAGTGGAGAATACTATCTCGTTGATTACTGTTATTAGCAGGGGCACGGCAACTTTGTCTGCAGTAGAGAACTGTATATTGCACCCAAATCTTACTGCAAATTACACTGAATTTCAGTGTAGTACCACCCATGGTTTGCTAGTTTCAGGCGATGCTCGCAGGTTTCACCGCAATGCATAGCCACTACGGCGTTGCGGGCTTTCTCCCTGCCATAATACTAGCAGCTGTGATATAAGTGAAATACACTTGAAAGTGGCGTCAAACCCAAAATCACCTCACCTCACCTCCAAAGCATTTAGATATCTGTCAATGGTGGCTATATAATATGTATCATTTTGATTGAATTCATTGACTTGACCGATGATTATTCAAACCTCTGTTCAAACAGTGTTAATACTCAGAATGTCCTCATGCAAGAGATTCAATTAATTCTGAAGAACCCATGTTTGCAGTCCATTTTATCTTCTCACTTCATCTAATTCTAATTCACTTTCTGTAATGAAGTTGATCTTTCATTAAACCTGGGAATTAGGCGTTGATCTCCTCCAGTGAATCACTGTTTAGACATTGTTGAGTATTGGAATGGTCTCCTACAGATTGTCCATGTGTCCTGCAAATGACATTTGTTATTGATTGAAGAACCTTGGGGCCTGGATAGCACAGTGGTTAGCACGTTCGATTTCCTATCAAGAGGTCCGCAGTTCGAATCCCGCCAGGGGCATGACAACATTGTCTGCTGTAGAGAACTGTTCTACGCGCAGTAAGGTTTGGGTGCATTGTTACACTGAATTTCAGTGTAGTACCACCCTTGGTTTGCTAGTTCCAGTCGATTCTCGCAGGTATCATCACGATGCATAGCCCTATGGTGTTGCGGGCTTTCTCCCTGGCATAATACTAGCAGCTGTGATATAAGTGAAATACTCTTGAAAGTGGCGTAAACCCCAATTCACCTCATGTCACCTTGAAAAAACGTGCACTTTTCAGGAGAGCAGGTCTTGTTTTTGGAACAATTGTTGATCCAATAAGGTTTTCTTTTGCAAACCATTATGTATTCCCATTTCCTTGTTACATCACTGGATTAATTACTCCTTTTAACAATATATTTGGAATTTTTGTTGGACATCTTCCTTCCCTCAGAGTCATGGTGGACAAGAAACAAATATGTATGACTAAGAGTCCCATTCAAATTTGAGATGGATCTTCAGTAAATATTCAACAATATACTTAATGTTTCAACAAGCAGTGATGAATAATTGGTAGGTAATCAATTTTAAGTTGTTCTAAATCTATTGTTTTATATTATAAACAGTTTACTTCTAAATGCCCACCAAGCCCAAAGCGACCACTTTCTGTTGTTCCTTTTTTGACTTGGAAGTAGAATACTATTTCTGAACTTAAACTCTTTAATGACTATCTCATCTGCATATTGCAGAAGTCTCTTCAGAATGCGTCCGGATAAAGTTTTATTCGCTAAAATGTCATGATACTGAAAGGAAAAGCTCATGCTCCAATGAGTATTTCATTATCCCCTAAATGTCAACAACATACAGGAAGTTCATCCAACCGCAATCCAACCTCAACTTCTTGTTATTCACAGGCATGATATGAGCTTTGCATTCAACAACCCGAGGAATTAGGAATCCTCTGAGCCCGCTTCCTTCCTGAATCGTGTTTGCCTAGTGCAGGACGTTCAGGGAGAGCTCATGTGGAATATTCAGCCCGCTTCCTTCCTGAATCGGTGTTTGTCTGGTACAGGAGGTTTAGGGAGAACTCATGTGGAATATTCAGCCCGCTTCCTTCCTGAATCAGTGTTTGTCTGGTACAGGAGGTTTAGGGAGAACTCATGTGGAATATTCAGCCCGCTTCCTTCCTGAATCAGTGTTTGTCTGGTACAGGAGGTTTAGGGAGAACTCATGTGGAATATTCAGCCCGCTTCCTTCCTGAATCAGTGTTTGTCTGGTACAGGAGGTTTAGGGAGAACTCATGTGGAATATTCAGCCCGCTTCCTTCCTGAATCAGTGTTTGTCTGGTGCAGGAGGTTTAGGGAGAGCTCATGTGGAATATTCAGCCCGCTCAGCGACATTGGCTTATTGATTCACAACTGTCATGGCTGCTATTTGGCCGTCATGGCTGCTGCTATGTTTCATGGCCGATCTGGGACTGTCATGGTCAACATTACGTTTATTGACCAGTTTGAGAGCTTCATAGTTTCCATAACTGTCATGGCCGCAATTTAACTGTCATGGTCGACACTAAGTTTTGTGGCCGCCCTGGGAAAATTCTAAGTGTCATGGCCAACCCTTGGCAAAAATTAAGTATCATGGGAGGCATAATGATAAGACTCTCAGCTTCTGGCCAGTTCTTAAAGAATTGGTGGCGATATCTTAATTAGAGTAGCCTTGCCTCTTGGAATCCATCATCTGCCCTCATTGATGTATTGATCTGTGGTGGCTGAGAATAGAATAGGTCTGGTTATAGAAAATAGCTGGTTTAGAAGAGTTTCAGGGTCACACTGGTGTTATGTTGAGTATCTGTTTGTTTTCAAGACTGTTGAGTTGATGGTTACCTATACATGTTTAGAAAGTATTGAAGATTATTATTGATATATGGCAGTAATTGGGTTTGATAATCGACAAACTTGGTGTTATGTCATTTTGAACGTCACCACTTTCAAACTTGTTAAGTCAATAAAATGGGGCTGATTTTAAAGTTTCTACTTGTGTCATTATTATAAAGGTGTTTTGGCACCTGGCACCTGGCACCTGGCTCTTGAAAATTTTGTTAATCTTATCAAAACAGATGAATTATGTCAAATCAATTTGGTACATATTTGGCTCATCAATTTCTGGCAGTTTGAAAATAAGAAAGGTTAATCAACGCTGTTTCCGTCCAGCACAGTGAGAGAGATGTGTTGGCACCAATCTCCTCCCATCAATAAAGCATGAAATCAGTATCGACCCAGAGTCTCGCTGGCCACTGACCTTCATCAGGACACAGGATTGGATGCTTTTATTAGCTTATGTTGCTTCAGCTTAGTTTGCCCTTGCTTTCTGAATAATCTTTCACGACCTTTCAAATTGATATGTTGATATGTCTTCAAGATGAAATGATAAAACTGCATAAGTAGAACAGTATTTCATGCTGTCAGCTTCTTTGACAACATTTCTTTTTGACAACCTCTTTGACATCTTTTGTCAACATCCTATTTTACAATGTCCTCTTTGATAACATCCTCTTTGACAACATTCTCTTTGACCACATCATCTTTGACATCATCTTCTTTGACCACATCCTCTTTGACATCATCTTCTTTGACAACATCCTCTTTGACATCATCTTCTTTGACCACATCCGCTTTGACATCATCTTCTTTGACCACATCCTCTTTGACATCATCTTCTTTGACCACATCCTCTTTGACATCATCTTCTTTGACCACATCCTCTTTGACATCATCTTTTTTGACCACATCCTCTTTGACATCATCTTCTTTGACCACATCCCCTTTGACATCATCTTCTTTGACCACATCCTCTTCTTTGACCACATCCTCTTTGACATTGACATCATCTTCTTAGGCTAAGGCTTCGGTGCAAGTATTGTAATTATTGATTCCTTGTATGAAATCTTGTTTGACTGCCACAAGATAGGGAAAAACGAGTTCTTTGTATTACTTCTTCAGTGCAATGAAAACCTTTTTGTAAGGAAAAGTTCATCATTTGTTTGAAAGTGACATTGGAACTGATGGATCATTCATTGCAATTATGAAGAACCAGTGTATGAAATAAGCTTGAAAAAGTAGCCAACCAAACTTGTGATTGTGTCAGTTTAAATGAGAAAATTAATGAAAAACATCACAAAGTTACCAGCCGGAACAAACGTTTCCAGGTTCCGGGCTGTCAGATCGTCATTATTTCATGCACTGGTAGAACCCGGCCATTCTCTCCATCGTAGCTATAGACCTGCATGAACTTGCTCAAATTGATGAACTCTGAATTATCAAGAACTTGCTTTCCTTGGACCTGGACTTGCCTGCACTTGAATGAGATAATCTGAATATCGTTAGTTTGCAAAGAGCAAATATAGATTCTTGTGACATTTCACATTGAACAGAAACGATCGATTTTTGGAAAATGAAATAATCTTGAACAAATTCAACAGTAAACATTGATTGCTTAGAATTTCACAATCTCACTTGCAATCGCCAAAGGGCACATTGATTATCCGGTATGTACATTGTGAACTTCACACTGAATCTGTACATACTCATTCAATAAGATCTCAAAAAATTAGATTCAGGCAAATTAATCATGATCATCTGGTTATATTGCTTGTAGAGTAGTTTCTGGAGGCATCTATGGTTGGTATGGCAACAGCACAATTGTAGGATCACTAAGTACACTTATCGATATCTTGATGATTCATTCTGTGATAAATGATTCACCGTTTAAAAAAAAAGTTTCTTTCAATACACTATAAATATTTAGATGGTTTATGACATTTTGCAAGAGGTTAGAGGGTTTGCTATGCCATGTCATAAAGAATCTTAATTGACATGCGGCAGGTTGAGGTCACAACGTTCTAACTTCTTACTAGCTTGGACTAGTGCTATGTCCCTTTAGCTCAACTGGTAGAGCGTCTGACTTTCACCCCGATGCCTGGGTTTGAATCCCCCTTGTTGAAATTTGTATTTTCATTCCTGCTAGAGACAAAAACAATGCCTTTAATTCAGTATAAGGTAAACAAATGATAAAAAGTCTTGTTGATTTTATTCATGCTTCATGGATGTCTTGAGCCCTGAAACTGTAACAGAAAAAGGTTTTCTGAAGTGGTATGCTATTATAACCGGGTTATTTTATTCCCTTTTTATCCTTGACTTTCTGATTTAGATTGACTACCATGTAACCTGTGACTTGCATACCTAGAGCAGAAAGAGTTCAAGTAACAATTTCAGAAGCAAATCTGAACCCATTACATTTGCCATTCAGACATTTGCTTATGATCTCTCTGTGTGGAATATTCATGCTATATCGAAAGATCTAAGGAAAGCAAATTCCAAAATTATGGATCAATCCATTCGCAAACGATCTCATTGTACAGAATATTCCCAGTTCCATATGAAGGTTATAGGGACCAGGCTTCCAATATCCTCTGAATTTCCAAGTTTCCCACAATTCCCAAGCATTGACTCTGTGCCAACAATGATGTAACTGTTATCCTTGGAGGCTGTGAAATTATGCTGAAGTGATGGCTTCCAACACAGTCCAACGTTCTCGAGTCTCCCCGTCGTCTCCGAGGGTGTCATTTAAGTGTCATTGAGATTCAAGGTTTCAGAGGGAATGTCTCTAATTGTTCGGACAATCGCTTAGACGTGTCTGTCCAGAAGTAACGAAGCATAAGAGCTTGATTCTTTGCTGTGAATATTTAATGTATTTGGATTGAGCATTTTGGAGGAGAATTGTGTGTTTCTAAGAATTGTCTGTGTTTACAAATTGATCAACACAGCTGACGATTAAGGGTTTAAAGATGTGGTTATAATAACGTCATCAGGGAATTGTTTTAAAAAAATTGATGGAATTTTGGAGCTCATCAGGGATGATGGATCACTCTCTTTTTTTGCGAGACAAAGAACGTGAAGTGGGAGTTGAAGTTAACGAGATTGGTACCTCGTTAATTCTAATTAATTGAAAATTCTTGTGAAATATGGGCTGTGCATTTACGATGACGTCAGCTGCTGCACAAGCCAAGGCTGCCGGTAATTACTTGATTAATGCATTCGACATAGCATCATGAAGTATTTCATGTTTTTCAAAATATTACAAATTGCTGTCTCGTGTTGAAAATATTTTTATTCTGTATAATTTTTAAGATTTTGTTCCTCAGAATTTTCCAAATAAATAATTCTGTGGAATAATCTGAACACTAATTTAATTTTGTTCCTCCATAATGATTAATTGCTGTTTTTGTTGACGAATGATATACATTTTTTCAATCTCCTAATGACCATTCTTAAGTTTCAACATGATTTTCTGTTATTTCTCTATGAAATTTGAAATTGTTGAAAATCTTGATTGTGTTTGAGTCAAGCAGCATTGTGAGTCTAGAAAACTGTCAGTGTTTAAATATTTGATGATGATGTCAGCTGGAAGTGTGAGAAGACGGAGACAGTGGTATAGCTATTTGTGGGTGATTGAGTTGTCTTTTTGGCCATTGAACTCTTTGGGAAAAGGGGGCGGGATAAAGCAGTGGTTAGCGCGATTGGCTTCAGATCAAGAGGTCCGGGGTTCGAATCCTGCCAGGGGCACAGCAACTTTGTCTTCAGTAAAGAACTGTTCTACACACAGTTAGGTTTGGGTGCAATGATACACTGAATTTCAGCGTAGGACCACCCATGGTTCGCTAGTTCCAGCTGTTGCTAACAGGTTTCACTGCAATGCATAGCCAAATGCTGTTGCGGGCTTTCTCCCTGCCGTAATACTAGTAGCTGTGATAAAAGTGAAATACTCACCTTACCTTCATAGATCATTCACTTTTCTTGCTCAGAATCTATCTTTAGATAATTTCTTTGTTATTTTCCAATGTGGTCTTAGATTTGAATTAATACCATGAGTTTCAACAACAAATTTATAGGGAATAAAAAGATGTTTCAGAGTGTAGCCTTACTCATTCATTCAGCTGAAGATATTACTATCCCGAAATCTTGTTTCTACCCCCGGTAATTAATGTACTAGCTCTCAACAGATTTAACATGAGTTTATTTATTTTCAACTAAGGTCCACAATTCCTAGACTTTGACTTTTGAATAAAAAAATAATTATTTAAAAAAAAAATTAACAACAATGTGTTTAAACTAAGTACAGCCAGGTTACCTCTTTGACCTTTAAAGGCGCTGTAGCACGTTTTTTTTTCATATTTCTCATTTATAATGATAGTTTATGTCATTTATATTTACTTTAGAGGGTAAAACGTCTTACTACACAAACCAATTACCCGTAGTGGTAATAACGGTGTTGCGTATAAAGCAAAAATTGCATGGCGGCCATTTTATTGTGAACACATTTTATTATTTCGAATGACAAAAACGATTCCCATGGCTTTACGGAACCATGTACACTCATTTGTAACTTGATTTTCCGAAGAGAGAAGGGTGTTTTACTATTGGTGACATTATTTTTCAAATACATTTCATCGACTTATTTGAGCGAAAAAACGTGCTACAGCGCCTTTAATAGAACAAAATATTGCTATTGTTTCAAGCACAATTGTATTTTCAAGGAAACTTAGTGGAAGTCAAATGACAGTCAAAAGACATATCAAGAGGTGTTCAATCAAACATCTTTAAAAGATGAAAGCATAGATGAAGTTCTTATTTCTTCTTTGATAGGCATTTTAGAAGCTGATGTGACAAGTTTTATGGATCGTAGACCTCTTTATTGCAATAAATGATGCAATGTATTGAAAAAAGAAGTTATCCATAGAATTGTTTCTTTTAAGTTCTAATTTATCTGCATGTTGGTCACTGCAGTCAGAAAATATTTAAAGGAACGATACCTTCTTATTTTTATGGAAACTAAGTTTGAGGGGACAGTCTCGTTTGTGGATCTCTGTTGTTTTTAAATATCATACTGCACAAACAAGACTATATCTATGTGTTGTTTCCTCAAAATGTACCTGGACATGCTATCTCTTTAAAGGGACACCGCGTCGAGGATAAATATGAGATCAGACTTATCTACTTTTGCAGTTTAACGTGTCTGGTAACAGTCACAGATCCCCAATTTCAGAACTTGAAGTACTTGGTAATAAAAACTACTGCATGTTAACAGTGAAGCGAAGCGTAACTCGTTAGCAGGTACGTTAATCAGCATAGGTAGATAAAAGTGAGACTCATTTTTATCCTCGACGCAGTGTCCCTTCAAGAATTCCCAGATCATGACTTTAACTGTCCCAAATTTATCCCAAATATAACCATGTTATATTTCTTCACTATCTAAATGGCAAGTATTTCCAATTTAACTGTATTCTGTTAATTTCCTAGTAATTTGAATGTTATTATATATTAGTGTAGGTCCGCCATCAGGAAAAGTTTACCTGAATAAGCAGTCACTCTCACTTTGAAACCTACTTTTCCAACAGAGTTCCTTGTATTTTTGCAGGTGGTTCGATCAGCAGGATAGCGAAGACAGAGCGGCCATCCAGCGTCACCAGCAACCTCTCCGATTGTTCTCAGGTGGGTTGGTAGTCTAACGAGTCTTTAATTAGTTAGCATTAGTCAGTTGTCAGCACTGGACCAGGCTCTTGTGTTACTGTACATGTGACCAAGTCTCTGTTGGTTTTTATTAAACCTCCACTTTCCTTTGACAATGTACCATAGCCTCTAGGTTTTGGACCTTTTGTAAAAAAAAAGTTCACTTCATTTCCTTTCATAATGTTTTTACTAAAGCTGTTGGGAATTGAACCTGGGATCTCTAGATTCAAAAGCTTTCCCTCGTATCCTTCATTGTCACTTTGACAACAAATCACTTTAATAATGAATTAATGTTCTTGGCTTTGAAGATGAACCTGATGAAACCTGATCTGCAGTGGGATTCAAACCTGCATGGACCTCCAGATGATGATGATGCTACTAGGATCCTTCTAGGTCCGAGGTCAAAATTCCTTGAGGATGTTTATCGTCATCTGCTCTTCAATAAAAGTCACACAAAATTTGAGTCTGAATTTTCTGAAAAATAATTCTTATCCAATTTCTGTATTTTAGGGATCTGTCAAACTTCGAAATGCTAAAAACAAGAAATCGGAGGTGCCGAAGTCCGAGACTCCAATTAAGAAGAAGTTCAGCAATGTGAAGAGTTCCATACCGCCTCCAGGTAAGTCATGTGACAATAATGTGACAATCATGTGACAGTCATGTGACAGTCATGTGATGGTCATGTGACAAACATGTGCCAATCATCATTATCCATATATTCATGTGTCATATTACCTCATTAACCTTTAACTATTCATTAACCAAACTCCCATGTATTTGCAGAGTATTATTTTTGTGAGCCACCAACCTATTTTGATACTAATAGTTAATTCTGAAAGTGGAATATTTTTGTGTGTGAGATAATTGTTTCAATGAGTTATTCATGCATGTATGTGCATTTTGGAGATCACAAACAGACATTTTCAGATTGCACAGCTAGAATAGAAGCTTTCATCACTTAATTATCATTTTGACAAAATCTGTATCACTGGCTGAAGAAGGCATTTAAAGGATACCACATGAAAATGCTGTTCCCCTTGCTACAGATAAAAACTTTTTTCTGGTTAAGTTTCAAAATCGAAAAATAATGGGTTTTTTTATTGTTTGGAGAATTATAAGATATAAATATTCTGGTTAAATAACACTTTTGTTGTTAAAGAAGATGCGTGCTGTGAAATGTTTGTTTGTGTTTTTATCAACTTTGTAAACAACAAATCTGTTGATATTTGATCTAGCACCGAGGAAACCTCCACCATCAAAAACATCTCCGAAAAAATCACCAGAAACCTCTAACAAAGATGTTTCTAAAACATCCCCTAAAAGAAACGGCAGTAAGTTTGACGGAGTGGCTTTATCCCACTTCCCCGCATGATGTGTAACCCTTAAATAGCAACACGGAGTCTAAACCACTTTTTTTATGAATTATTTGCATAATTAAACGTTTTAATTTATAAATGGAATAGGAACGTTACATTTGCAACTTCGCCATTTCTCGAAATTCTGTTTTAAACTTGCATAAATTAAGAAAATCTAGTTTTGAAACAAATGTGTTTACTGAGCAAGTAAGTGAGATATATATGTATCTTGAAAAGTAATTTCTTTAAAATTCTTATTAACAATGATCATCCGAAAAATCTTCTTTTCATCATTTGAAATTTGGTTACCGAAACTGAAAACCTAAATATGAATATGTAAATTATCTAAAAAAAAATATATTAATCAATTCAGGGATATTTTCTATAGTGTCAATGTTGATCTGGTGTTTGAAAATATAATTTTTTTTATTATAGTTAAAATATTGAAATATTTAAAACATTTTCTTGGACTCCCTGTTGAAGAGCTTACCGTTGCATTCCTTCATCTCCTGCACAGTGGAAGGGAGAGAACTCTTTCTGGCTTAACTGTTTGATCCTGCCGCATTGATCAAAACCATGCTGTGTTTACTTTCATGTTACAGTGTGATGTTTTTACTCTTAAGCATTATTTGTGTAGCATGACAACTTACCACATTCATACATTATCATGTTTATGTTTTCATGTTTCAAATATAGCATGATCGCTAATATTATTTATAATTCACTTGATAGTTACATGATGTTGTAATATATTACTTTGCATGATGTTATGCATGTGAGATTAACTTAATTATAGTTGTTTCTTGTTTTAAAGTTCTTAGTAATTTTAAACTGAAAAGTATTTAGTGATTTCGTAATGAGAATTAATAGAATTGATGAAATTGATATGTGCCCTACAGTTAATTTACCAGTCACTGATCCTACAAATATGCACCAATTTCATGTTTATCAATATATGCTGCCTCACTGCTTAAAGATATTCATAAATGAAACAGCGCTGCACACACATTTCTTCCTGCGATTATGAAGTCCCTTCAAATTGAAATAAATCTTCCGTTTTTGTGTGTCAAGAGCAAGTGAAACACTCTTACATTTTCAGCGGTGATTTTATGCTTCCAATGCTTCTGATGCTTCATATGGTATATCTCGTTGTAAAAGTATAATGTCTTATGTAACAAAGAGAGACAGAGGGTTTATTGTATTAAAATATATATTTATATATATTGTACATGTAGATAACACCGACATGGTTGTAGGTTACTTGTGATATTTATACTATTCATATGATTGATTTTATATTTACTTTTACACATATATGTTTTTAAAACATATATTTTATAAAAAAATTCATTTACATTATTGATTGTAATCTGTCAATGAATGATAGACAGAAATATGACTTATATAATGAACAATGATAAACCTGTCATTAACACAGAAACATTTTAAGCTACGTAAAACATTTTCATTTCAACTTTCATGAACATTTTAAACCATATTCCTACTACTTTCACTGGCCAGTTTATCAAATATGTAAAAGCAATTCAGGTGGATCTTTAACCTACCACATCTAATTAAGCATATCATACAGGTGTGAGATATCAGTAGCTGTGTGGTCAACCTGTGAACTTGACCCCAAGAGGTCAAGGGTCAGGGGTGAGCATGTGTTTGTCATCAGCCATCTGAGGTCGGAAAGATGAGAGGGTTTTATTGTGGAGAGTAGATTGTATATCATAACAAGATGTAGGTAGTTATCTAGACCATAGACATGATGCCTCTGCAGTAGCCTGTGTATATAGTTTGGCTTCGGATCAAGAGGCCTGGGGTTTGAATCCGGCAAGGGGCTCAGCAACTTTGTCTGCTGTAGAGAACTCTTCTATGTGTACCAGTAAGGTTTGGGTGCAATGTTACACTGAATTTCAGTGCAGTATCACCCATGGTTTGCTGGTTCCAACCAATGCTTTCAGGTTTCACCTTAATAAATAGCCTCATGGCATTGCAGGCTTTTCCCTGCAGTAGTACAAGCAGCTGTGATATAAGTGAATAATCTTGAAACATTGTTTATCAGCTCATCTATGTATCCTCTTGTAAAGACCATTTTGAAAGGTAATCAATTAATATTAATGGATTTATTATATACATATATATATATATATATATTGGATTTGAAAAATGATGTCTAGAAGGATTAAGAAGAAGTTGACATAAAAATAAAGTTCTGTTGAAAACTCTTTAAAGATATCAATCCATTAATATGTGCAATGTAATAAGTACAAGATATATGTTATATATATAAATGTAACAGAAGTGATTATGGGACCACCTCCTGCGCTCTACCAGTTGAGCTAAAGGGATATCCAGTAGGAATACTTTCATCCCAACCTGCCACAGAAGTATATATATACTGCCACAGAAGTATATATATACTGCCACAGAAGTATATATAAACATATACTGTAACCATGTGAATTGTGGACGAGGAACAAATCTGTTCAAGTCCCAAATAAATTCTTTTCTTTTTCTTTACAAAAATTGTTTCTCTGAGTCCAAAAAAATGTGAGCCAGGGTTTCATTTTAGAGGAAGAATTCCTTCAATAGTGATTATTAATCATATTAGTCGGTGGCTTTATAGACTGTGATTGTAGAGGTTAAGCCTACGTATCTGCTGTTAGCTCTTTGGAATGGCTGACCCTAAATAAGGGTAGATTTGGATTGAATGGTTCTTGAATGATATTGAAATTAGTTTTTTGCTACAAGATGAGCATGGCTAGGTTTTGTAGATTCAGGAATTAAAGACCGTGACAAATTACTTACAGGTACGTAAAGGTGTATTGAATAGCAGGACTATCATATTATGATAAGGATCATTTGATATTTTGTTGAGGTAGATACATGTTGTTAAGAAGTGTGAACAAATTGAAAATGATAAATAATTGACCAATGACTCACATTGTCGTAATAAAGTATTTGTTCAATGAAGGTAGTTCTGTAAATATTGAATGGAATTTCTTTTGTATTTAGGATTTAGAGGAATACAGAAATGAATAGGTTCATTTATAGAATGAGGCTGTGATAAAGACTACACTGAATAAGAAAACAGTTTATGGTTCAGTGGAAAATTGAAAATGTTTTATAGAAAGCAGTGACATATAACGGAAGGAATAAAATTTTGGTGAGATCTGTATAAATGTCTTCATCTTGATGTACCAACATTTGGGTTCTATAAAGATTAGACCAGTGATAACATAATTGACATGATGATCAGGGGCTCTTCTGGCAGAGCCATAGTCTAACAATCAGACTCAGAAAAAAGTTTATTATGAAAATATCACCATTTTATTAGATATTGAAAAGGAGACTATGAGGAATGGGATTTAGAGAAAATTTATTTCTTTTAAAACAAAGGCTCCTTTTCGATATTCTTTTCAATATTTATTTCAGAGCCTTAGTGTTAGACTAGCAGTGCCATATCTTGTCCTTGAGGCTACTAGGATTAATAATTTTGCAGTGCGCTGTAAGTGAGAGGATCTTGTGTGTATAACAGTAGGGCGAATACAGCCAGGAGTGATGTATGTCAGTCAGCAGGCTGAGGAATTACTTGGACTTACAGGAAGTAGCACTCGGAGAGGCAGGAGATAAGGAGAGGAAGAATAGTCCACACCTTGAAACTATTAGAATCTAATCACTAAAGAGAGTCCCATTATTTCCTTGAAGGGTTTTATTTGGTTGATATTTATAGAGATTGACGTTTTGTGATAATTGGTTAACAAATTTGATTTATAAAAGCTCCAGTGAAAATGTTTCAAGACCTTGGTGCCGATGTGGCAATATTTTCAGAAAATGTATACCATGCATGATAATGTAAAAGGGCTTTCAGGAAATTCTCTCAGAAGTAATACTGAATACTGCCTGCAACCAGAATAATCTGAATCCTGTCCTGGTATTATAAAACAGATTCAATGATAAAGTTACCAACTTTTGGCACTGATGGTGCAACCTTTCTCAAATTTACCTTGCAAAAAATATCTGTTTCCTATCACCTCTTACAAATGTAATGTTAAAACCATATCTTGTCTACAGCTGTTGGAAATATCCTTTTAATTCAAACAGCTTCAGAGTCAGTGTGACCAAAGTTTGGCACCATTGGTACGATCTCTCTCAAATTAACAAAATTGTTACCCATCACCTCTTACAAATATAATGTTACAACCAAATCCTTTCTGCTACCAGTGGAAATGTTTTGATCTTCCAAACAACTTCAAAGTTAGTGTTACCAAATTTTGGCACCATTGGTACAATCTTTCTCACATTTACCCAAATGTAATGTTACAACCAAATCCTGTCTGCAACCAGTGAAAATGTCCTGTTATTACCAAACAGCTTCTATGATAATGTTACCAAAGCTTGGCGCCGATGGTGGCGGGGATGATAAGATGTTTATTTACCCTACAAGACTATAATGTCTACCTGTGATAAGCCAGGAACCATGGCTAGAAGCTCTCTGATCACAATCCTCTGTATAAACAAGGGCTAATTCAAGCCTGCCCGGCAGTAAAATGTCTGCAAATAGCACCGGTACCAATTAGATGGATTCTATATCAAGGTGGTATTTACTGTTAGTCATTGAGTTACAATGTGAGTTTAGGTTACTAGCTGGAGATAACAGGCTTATCATCTGTGGGTGGTTCGAAGGAAGGATGATATCATTAGGTGTATATCTTCATACAAAGATTATCCTTTATCTGGATTGGCTTTATGGATGAATAAAACCTTGTCAGAGAGAAACCAATTTTGGTTTTGGAGGTCCAGGTGATGCCTGTAGGTTTAACCTTGTTGTATACTCACAATGGTCTTTCTTCCTGCTGTAATATTAGGACAGTGTTCTAGTAAAATACTGTATATGGAAATAGACTTCACAAAATGGAAAAGAAATGTTACCAATTCATGAATTGCAAACTAATCCTCCTCAATCATTAGAATTCTAAAATGGTTCAGTTAAGCAACATGGATCCATTTCCAATTCTTGAATTATTAAAAGGTGTTCACACTAACATGGCCACTAGTAGTTTTCATTTTATATGTGACACGACTACGGATAATCAGTAAAGATATTATGCATAAACTTTTCTTATAAAGGAAACTTTGAACATATAAAAGATACAAACATAGAATACAGTACCTATGAACTTTAACTCATCTCATCTCACCTTTGTTCTTTGCTTGTAGAGTGGATGCTAAGATATATCCTGATAAATTGAAAACATATGTGTAAATTATTGTCAATGGGATAAAAAATATTTCAAAATAAGTTAAACTTCATGAATAGAAGCTTCTGTTCAAACAGGGAAGGGATGAAATGCACTGGACTTTGAAACAAAAAATGGAAGGAAACGGTTTCTGACATTGCCAGGAATTCCTGCAATTCTGTAGAGATCTCAGCACTATAAGCCTCTCACTCAACAGCAAGTTCTCTGATACCTTGAATATCTTGGAGAACCGTCTATAAATAATGTGCTGAACAATTCCATTGTCTACAACAATATTGCCTGAAGCAAGTATGTGTTTTGTCTGGCAATGGTTGTAGTCAGGTGCTTGCATCAGTTTCATATTTTGTTCGATTGAAATTGTTGGAAAAAGATAGTATATTTGGTTTTCAATATAAAATATATCAATACAATAGTGTTAGAAATACATGCTTTTTAGTCAGTGAACAAATGTAACACTTATGATATATAGTACAAAGTCTTGGCGGCTGAATGGGTAAGCCGATGGTACAGTTAGTGCTGGCAGTTGGAGCCAACTCTGAGTGTGTGGGTTTGAATCCTGCAAGGGTCTCGACCTGAACAAAGTACAAGAATTTATACTATTGCAGATAGTGTCATCCAAAATACAACAATAGTAACTAGAAATAGCTTCATGATTCTTTGGCTGTGTGTTATTTTTATTAGGGTGTTTGTTGTCAGTTTCATGTACCGATTGTACCATTACCTACAGTCACTGTTCTTCCCTTCTTACATCTTTCAGATGGTGTACCTGTCTCATTGTTTTTTTATAATATCATGATATGTTATTGCTAATTACAATTCTTTCTATGACCATGTTCTGAGAATTAAGTGGTTGTTGATGTTCTATGAAAGTCTAGAGGAGAAGGGTGACGAGGTAGAAAATGTTGGCTTAATGTACTGAGACGTAATAGGTCAATGTTCTTGCTATTTTAGATAGTGTGTTTGTGTTTTTTCATTGTCTGCAGAAATGTTGATGGACAGGGCTTCTTGTTCAGTTGGCACTGTGCTGAGTGTTCTGAGGTAGCTGGTGATATTTTAAAATGTTAAAAGGAGAGGCCATGTGTTGAAGCCTTTGCATAGCTTTTAGTTTAGTTTTTGGTTGTTTCACATGCTGTAGGTCTGTCTCCTGTAATGCTTATAACTATGGCTGGATTAAATCTTCGCATCTGTCTCTGATTATGAGTTCAGTGATAAAGTGTGTTCTTCGTACATATTGATAATTCTAATTGTTTGGACATGCTTTATTTGTTTATTTATTACTGGGGGCAGGATATTGCGGTGGTTAGCGAGTTCAGCCTCGGATGAAGAGGTTCCAGGTTTGAATCCCTCCAGGGACTTGGCAACTTTGTCTGCAGTAGAGAATTGTTCTACACACAGTAAGGTTTGCGTGCAAAGCTACACTTAATTTCAGCGCAGTACCACCAATGCTTTGCTAGTTCCAGTCAATGCTCGCAGGTTTTACTGCAATGCATAGCCACATTTGTGATGTTAGTGAAATACTCTTGAAAGTGACGTTAAACCCCACCTCACCTCACCTCACCTTTTTATTTCTATCAAAATCTAAAGATCATTTATTTTAATTGTAAAAAATTAGTAAAAAAAAGTAATGGTAAAGCAAGAATGATGATTCAGGGAATGTGGAACCGACCATTCTCACTTGGCACTGACAGTGCTCTGGTATTCAGGGGATGCTGATGGGCCCCAGGTGATTGCCTCTTTGAACTCACCAGGGGGCAGGGCTGAGATTACCTGGTGTGGGTGGGGCAATTACCTAGATGAATGCACAGGTGATCATTGGTGTGTCATAGGTGATTAACCCTCGAGTTTCCTGGGGAGTGGGAAACTTGGCTTTTGAGATTGTAAGAAGCTATGGATTAATATTGGTTACTTCTCGGTTATATGATAGACTTTTGGATGTTCCAGGAGTGTTTTATACACTGTATTGAGAATGTATGAAATTGGGGCTCTTGGCTAGTATAAACAGGAAGTGCCACTTCAAAGAGATGGTTTAGGTTTTGCTGTAATTATCATGGGTAATTTGAGTCAGTGAAATATTAGGTTTTGCTGTTATCACTTAAAATAATTTACACAAAATGTAATGTTCTAAATTAATTTTAATTCTTAAAGAATGTTTCTTGTACAAATTGATAATTAGGATCGCCCGATTTCAATCCTTTTTTTTATTTAAAAAACAAAATAGGAAATATTTTGAACGATCATGGCCACAAAAAGATTATATAACATCAAATAAGAACATGTCTTAAGAGCATGTCATGCTGACATTATGTAAAATAGCTGAGAGTTGGTTCCTCTCTCATTCCTCGGAGTTATGTGACAAATTTGAAGTGTCTGCCCCTGTTTTTCCCAATCAATAGTTCATGTGGAGCCATTCCTCTGTGTGCTGATTCACCTCTCTGAATCACTCGGTGGTTGGCACTCCACGCTCGGTTACATAACGGATCTTGTCACCGGAAGGAGGAATTCACTTACATCTGTTTGTTAGACATCATGAGGTTCAGTAAGTTTTAGAATTAGAATTTATTTGACATTTATGATATTGAAATTTTGTCATATCATTAGGAGTTACCTTGTACATTGTTCTTTTCTGAATCATTTGGGAACTGTTCAGTAGCTTAGCCGATTTTGTCACAAAAGGGAGCATTTTATTTGGATATTTTTGTACTAAATGTACACAGAGAGATTCAATATGTTTTAGAACTGTTTCTTGTTTCAATTGATTATTAATTGTGTAAATGTTATCCTCATGAGATTAATTTCGGTTGTATATCTACTCTGAAGCATTTTCTAATTTATCTGTTCTGTTCTATAGATATATCAGTAGAAATAAGATGCCTAAAGGTGAATTTCTTCTGGTTTTACAAATTTAAATTTCACATAAATTTGGCAGGATCCTGGGACTTCTTAACTCAAACATATCATATTTATACTCAAAATTTATTTAATTTCTAAACATATTTATGTAAAATCAAGCAGTACTGAATGATATTTCACCAAATGGTTGCACTTACATTTGAAGTCTAAATGTTTCCCAGACGTACCAGTTGTGAGGAAACTATCATTTATTTATGTTTTTGATGGGAAGTATTCCAACCCTTAGTTCCCTTAGTACTGAGAGTCTGACTGTCATTAACGTCTCCACCTGGTGATGGGTGCAGGTGAGGCTGTTTATTTGGGTAAAGAGGTTAATGTGTGTGTTGATCAGGATTCATTAGTTGTGTTAGTCTGATATCAACAAATCCCGCCAGGGGCACTGCAACTTTGTCTGCAGTAGAGAACTGTTCTACATTCAGTAAGGTTTGGGTGCAATGCTACACTGAATTTCAGCGCAGTACCACCCATGGTTCGCTAGTTCCAGCCGATGCTCGCAGGTTTCACCGCAAGGCATAACCACATGGTGTTGTGAGCTTTCTCCCTGCCATAATACTTATAGCCGCGATATAAGTGAAATACTCTTGAAAGCTGCGTTAAACCCCAACTCACCTGACCTCACCTGGCATCAACAATAATTTTGAAGATCAGGACTATACAGTTTGAGAAGACATATTGTAATGTTTGGTTTGACGTCATGTTTGGTTGTGTCAATTTAAAATTAAACTTTTTGAAGCTTCATCAAAGAACCAAATTGTGACAAAAATGAAAAATGGAAAGTCAAGGTGCTAGGACAGAAAGTAGTCTTACACTCAGAACAAATATTTATTCGTAAAATTTCACTATTTTATTAAATATTGAAAAGAAGCCTATGAGAAATGGGATTTTCAGAAACAGAGGTTGTTTTTCAATATTTTTAGAGACTAAGTGTTAGACTTAGACAGATTGGTACATCTTGTAGATACATACTTTAACTTTATAAGTAACTTATTATACCCCCGCTACGAAGTAGTCGGGGGTATATAGCGCTCAGCGCGTCCGTCCGTCCGGAACACTTTTGGTTCCGCTCATAACTCAAATACTACTTGTTCAATTGTTATGAAACTTTATACATGTACACTTTATGGTCCCTAGATGTGCCTTTTCTATGTTTCCCTCAGATTCCATGATTATTTTTTCAGATTTTCCACTTTTAAGCGTCTTTGTGTGCGCGTCTATGGTCACTCTTTTGGTTCCGCTCATAACTCAAATACTACTTGTTCAATTGTTATGAAACTTTATACATGTACACTTTATGGTCCCTAGATGTGCCTTTTCTATGTTTCACTCAGATTCAATGATTATTTTTTCAGATTTTCCACTTTTAAGCGTCTTTGTGTGCGCGTCTATGGTCACTCTTTTGGTTCCGCTCATAACTCAAATACTACTTGTTCAATTGTTATGAAACTTTATACATGTACACTTTATGGTCCCTAGATGTGCCTTTTCTATGTTTCACTCAGATTCAATGATTATTTTTTCAGATTTTCCACTTTTAAGCGTCTTTGTGTGCGCGTCTATGCTTACACTTTTGGTTCCGCTCATAACTCAAATACTACTTGTTCAATTGTTATGAAACTTTATGTATGTACACTTTATGGTCCCCACATGTGCCTTTTGTATGTTTCGTACTCTAATTTGCATAATTTATGCAAATTTTCTCCGTTTTTCGACTTTGCCATTCAGTTTTTGTTCCACTCATAACTCAAATACTAATTGTTCAAATGTCTTGTAACTTGATACATATAATCATCACGATGTGTACATCTGCCTTTTGTATGTTTCATACCCTCATTTGCATAATTTATGCAAATATTCTCCGTTTTCGACTTAACCATTCACACTTTTTGTTCCACTCATAACTCTGAAAGCAGTTGTCCAAATGTTAAGAAACTTGATATGTACAATCACCATGATGTGTACATCTGCCTTTTGTATGTTTCATACCCTCATTTGCATAATTTATGAAAATTTTCTCCGTTTTTCATCCTCGCCATTCACACTTTTTGTTCCACTCATAACTCAGACACTAATTGTTCAAATTTTACGAAACCACTGATGTGTACATCTGTCATTTTTATATTTCATACCTTCATTTGCATATTTGTATGTTTCATACCCTCATTTGCATATTTAATGACATTTTTCAAATTTTTCGACTTTTACTTCTAAAACATGCTTACAAGTGTAATACTTACTCTGCTTTAATAATACTTATATATAATGGTCTGTTCATACAAAAGTTTAAACATTGATGCCCTTTTACTATTTTCAAACATTTCTTTGTTACCAATGTTAAAAGCGGGGTTATCATGAGTGAGCTGTGCTCACTAATTCTCTTGTTTTATAATAATTTTAATTTTATAGTAATTTTATAATGCGCGTCTCATCATAAAATAGTAAATGGCAATATTTTCATTTGTTTATGCGGGAAAGGAATTTAGCTTGAAACATATTCTTCAAATTTCACAAAGTAACATTTACTGAGATTAATCAACTTCCAGTTACCTAGACTAATTAAACTTAGTTTACCTCAGTGACAATCAATCACTGTCACGCTTTGTGGAAGAAGGCCCTCAACTAACAGTAAGAACTACAGCCAATCATACAGTCAACATTATATACTCAGCAACAAAATTAAGGACCACCGCTTATTTCCATTATTGAAATTTTCATTTCATATTAAAATCCACATAATGTTTATAAGATAATCAATTTTGGGTGATATAAAACTTTTTCTTGAGTATGCATTTTAAGATTCCCATACTTCCATTGAAATACAGTTGTAGTTTGTTACATATGTTTTCTCTGTTCTTTGTCTGTGCATGTTCCTCAAAGATAGCTGGTACAAGAGTTCTTTGTACTCCGGTGAGAAATCATTTGAGTTTACAAGAGTCACTGCATGTTGAGGAAGTAATCGGATGACATTACGAAACCAACACACGAGCAGCTTGCAGTTATAAATGAAATCTGTTTTTTGTCAAATCGCACCAAATTGGCAGAAAACTGCCTGATAAAGGAACCTAACACCCCCACACCTGCATTTGTTTTGATAGCTGAAAGCAGATGAGATATCCCACAATTCCCCAGTCATCTCCGCAGATGCAGTTATGATCATGTTACGATTGGCCGACATCATAACCTTAACAACTGTCTCCTGGGCATGTGCAAATCTCTTCCTGATGCACACGGTTTTCTGTAAAATAAATACATTATTTCATCTGAGGCCCTATTTGGGTGCCTTCTTTTAATAATGATAATAATTTCAAAATCCCTTCTTCAAACCCCAAAATATTATACCAATAAATATAATTTTTAATGTAAAAATTAATTATTTTACAAAATATTTACCAAAATATTTTGAAAAGCATCCTTATAGTAAGTAGTTGTCATTGTATAGTATCTTAATAAAATGAAGTAACTGCTAAGGAAATTTGTGTGATGAATGGAATCCCACCAATGTGTACAGATGGTTGAGAATAAAGTAAACTCCTGGCTATCTTTCCTGGTCTTTGTTTATGTCTCCCAACAAGAACCTCTAAAAGAGCCCGGCCATTTGGGCCGTGAGAGATATAAGGGATGCCGTCATGCTGAAAAGAAGTGGAGAAAGGTCATAGGTTTCAGTGGAGATATACACAACCCTGTCTTGCCAAAATTTCATCGGATCTCCTCATTTTCATCAAGCACCTCCTCCCATTCCTACCAGACTCTCTGGAGGTCCTTTGTGACAGAGGGCCATTTTCGATCGGACTTTCGATGTTTCCAACTTTTCGAAGATTTGGTGACAGTGTTCTGCAACTCGGGCTTTGGCGTTTCCAAGATTCTAACTCTGTCATTAGCATTCTTTTCCAAGTATTATTCAAGAATTTAAGGACTTTTGCTATCGGGTGTAATAAGTCTCCAAGATGATTCAAGTTTGCAGAGGTGTGATTGCTGTTGGTGACAAATGTTTCCAAGACATCTGAAGATTCAATGCAGGAATCGTCAAGCTTTGATAGACTCCCATTCCAGATCTGTACCGTCAAGTTTCAAGTACATTTGTAGGTATAACATTGTTACATTTTATTACTAAAACTATAGAAGGATCTGATTGTTAACTCCACACTCCACAAGAGGTATTTGTGCTGTCAACAAAGATTCCAGAACTATCTGGAGTTGTCAACACTGACTCAACTCAAAGCACTTCAGATTTCCAACTTGCTTCAACTACTTCACAGACCTATGCAAGAGATTTATGCTTGACAACTACCAAGAGATAGTAAATACTCCTCAGTATACTACACACTAAGTATATCCCCACACAATGTACCCGTGTACTCTCTAGCCTGAGTCAGTGGAGCGAGTCCCGAGCTATCTATGGGCCACCCCTCGCCGGTCTGTCACCGTAGGGGGATGAGTGAGCTGTGGTCTGCAATCTCAATCCTCAGGACTTGCATCGAGAGTGTTCTCTACTTCTTCATGACGTCTCTGCTGCTCACGTTTCTCTGGATTATTTTCGGTGATCGGATATTTCCATTCCTGAAATCTGACAGGATCTGCGACCCCGAGTCCCCACTCAAGAATGGCAGAATCAAGGGTAGGTCAACCGAGTGAACTTTTAGTATCTGTTTACTTGTAACTTATCTTACACGTACAAGCTTGTTGTTTGTCAATGTATTACACCACTTACAGATTTATGGTATCAATAAATGATCTAAGTGGAAATATTCTTCCATCATTGACATATTGATATAGTTTTTATGTTTATGACGTTTCTTTGGTTGGATGCACATGACTTAATGATATAATGGTTAGTGTATTAAAAGTATGAAATGTTTCACAATTGATACGCTTTAAGTGCTTAAATTGATATGCTTTTTTATGCTGAAATTTCAATATTCCTTTTGAATTCAATCTCCAGTAAATGGAAAGAATGATAAAAAGATAAATTTGTTATTATAAGATTTTTACAGTTGGATGCACTTCACATGAAGGCATTTTACTCTTTCAAAGGAAAATTCCTTGAAATGTGCACCAGAAACAATTTCATAACTTTGCAATTTGTAACTACAAGCATAAAAAATAACTAACTTATAATTTGTATTATTGGCTATAGTTGGCTATTCTTCACTAAACACAATTAGTTTCAAATAATTGTAAAAAAAATTAGAAAAAAACTCATAATGTGTAAGGTTATTTCTAGACTGCTAAGCAGCCCCCTCTGTGTGGTAGATATGATCAGTGCCTATTGAATATTGAACTGGGAGATAGTGGGGGTTAAGTTTCAATGAAGGGGGTCAGCCCTGCTTTCACTGGTTGTTCGGTGGGTATGTGGGGAAGTCAGCACACTACATTATATACATGTTGGCGGTGACACTAAATCCCCTTGATCAAGATCTTTAGTGCCAAGCTGGGTGGCGTTCAGTCATAAAACATGAGACATTTTTTATTTGATATCCTAATATATTACATTTAGATGAAAATAGGAATAAACAGACCTTGATTTTGTGCATATATCTTTTTATTTGGTTTATGACATGGTATTGAATTTTTTTTTAAATATAAAAAATTATGTATTAATTCTGTAAATTAATAGAATAATTTGAGTTTCAAAGAACAATTGATTCTTCTTCATGTAACTGATGCTTTATGAAAAAACAATGAAAAATTTAAATGTGAATTTGAAATACAAATATGTGTTTGTATTTTAGCTGTCAGTTTTGATTCTTCTTCATGTACCTAATACGTTTTAAAGGATAGATGAAATGCATTTTTCTCAAGAATGACAGATGATTACCTCTACGTATATTGTATATCGGAATCAATTGAGCATTAAATCGAGACAATATACACTTGCAATTGATAATTGACGATTTTAATTCACCCATTTTAACACTATCGCAATTTGTTCGGCGAATCCTTTTGAAAATGCTCACTGAGGCGTGACTGTGATAAACGACAGGTGGGGCGGCTAGATAGCTTCTCCGCCGGTGTCTCGTTAATTAATTAATGATGATTATCACTGCCACTAAATGAATTTATGAGGTGTATTACATCGCCAAAAAGACATGTTTATGTAATAATTGTGTAATGGTCATCTGCAGAATTACCTACCGGTAGTTGGATATCTAAACATTCGATATATGGGAAATTTAAGTTGGTTTATTGAAGGTATCTTTGTGAAATTAACAATCAAAATGTTGCAAAATTACGTTGAATTGTGACTAACGCTGAAAATCAAATTCCTCCACATACGTCACAGAAGTCATCCCTTCACGGGTCACACCCCCGCAGACTTTCATTCTGGTCGCCAGGGCTAAATCAGGCGTTGTTTTAAAAAGCTGTATATAAGTAATTTATGGACCGATTTTAGAAATTTAAAATCGAGCAATTGTCAAATTGATATCCCATTTTAATGAATCCGATTTGGACCATATGTCATTTCATCTATCCTTTAAAGAAAAAAAAAAAAAAAATAAATTGAATTTAAAATACAATATTTTAGCTGTCAGTTTAAACTGTAAGATGATTTGTTGTATATTATCAATCATAATCTGTTATTTTTATCAATCTTCATAATTGTCCATGACATGGCTACATCCAATTACCAGCAAGATCTATCTGATCAAGTTCAGACGTATCCGCTATATCATGTAAATATCAAGAAGCACCTGCATAAATAACAGTAGACATTCTTATAGCAACAAGTTCTAATTGTGGTATGAGGGGGTTATACTGTGTAAATATTAAAGGAGCTGTAGCATGTTTTTTCGCTCAAATAAGTCGATGAAATGTATTTGAAAAATAATGACAATAGCAAAACACCCTTCTCTCTTCGGAAAATCAAGTTACAAAATGAGTGTACATGGTTCCGTAAAGCCATGGGAATTGTTTTTGTCATTCGAAATAATAAAATGTGTTCACAATAAAATGGCCGCCATGCAATGTTTGCTTTATACGCATTACCGTTATTACCACTACGGATAATTTGTTTGTGTAATAAGATGTTTTACCCTCTAAAGTAAATATAAATGACATAAACTATCATTATTAATGAGAAATTAGAAAAAATA
This sequence comes from Gibbula magus, assembly GCA_936450465.1. Lineage (NCBI taxonomy): Eukaryota > Metazoa > Mollusca > Gastropoda > Trochida > Trochidae > Gibbula > Gibbula magus. The sequence goes on from OW388294.1 coordinate 57,797,597, forward strand.
ATATTGCAAAAAAACGTGCTACAGCGCCTTTAAACCTTGAAAACACCTTTGTTGTCAGAACACTGCATAGAGTTATTGTAACTTAAGCTTTTTTGGCTTATTCAAAGCTTAAAGCTTTTAAAACAACTTTTGTGTTGTCATAATACAAGGGTAACAAGAGTTATTGTAACTTATGAGCTTATATGGATTTATTCTTTGATTATGTAATGTTAGTTATTTCATGTATAATAAGAAGGATTATTGATTAACTGGGATTATCCTCATAAGTTTAGTAATGATTCCTTTGAAGTTTATGGTTAATCTGAGGTACCTAGTACTTAGTACTTAGTACTTAGTACCTAGTACCTAGTACTTAGTGCATTTCTTAACAGTATCGGTAGAAATGTGTGTTAGTTATGCGCCATTACTGTTGTTGACAATATCTTTTGTAGTAAAAAAATGTAATTCTAATGAAAGTTGAATTTTCTACATACATATTACAAATTAGCTTCTGAAAGTGACATTTTTGGTAAAATAAACAACTGCATTATTAACGAATAAAAAAGGATATTAAAACCTTATTCGAAACTATTATGATAATAAAGTTTTCATACATTTGCATTTGAAATATTATGTGTAGTTTTATATTCTGTCGCATCTTTTTATCATATTTATACAACAACTAGAAAATATATCAACTAAGTTTGGCACCTAGTTGTGTGTATTTGAAAATTTTAATGTAAGTGTTAAGGATAACCAGAAACAGCAATTTAATTCAATTCTTATCTGGCACAAAGGTGTGCATGTAGGAATCGGAGGGGAGAACTCCAAGCACCTCCTACAACACAAAGCTTCTATTGTAGCTCCTCCGCTCAGTCAATTACATTCAATAGATAGGGCGGTGTGGAACATAAACTCCTTACAGGGTCTTAGGGTGCATAAACTTGAAAATAGACTGCAGTGTAAACAGAAAATAAAATAGGTTATAGTCCTTTCAGATTCGTTAACACGGCTGAATGTAGTCAAGTTTGATATTGTGTTGTATGTTGTGGCTGAATATAATGTAATGGATGAAAAATAGGTTTGAAGGTGTTTAGTGTCTAAAGCGAATAAGTTCTCACCATCAAATGACTTAATTGGTGTAACATCATTACATTTCAACAAAATTTTCTATATGTGAAAATAAGTGACAAAGGTGTAATGGCCGGCTGAATACAATGGATATTTAGGTTTTAGGATGGGTGCTAATTGTTGAGAAGGACCTGTTGGCTATGTCATCAAACAATGTGACTTTCAATTAAGACATTTCTATAATATTTTGATGTTTATGAAAAAAAAAAAAGATTTTTTTTTACATTAACAGTATTACCATCTTAACCTTTATTGGGCATTTCTGTGGTCTTTATTTCAAAACTGTCAAACCTCATAACATTTGTCACTTATGAACACTAGAAAAAAATATGTAAAAGTCCTTCAAATCTAATCCCTGACACTTTGAGCAAGTCTACAATGTTCAGGTCTAGAGATTGTTCAGGGCTTCTCATATTTATATAAACTAATAAAAAGCAAAATTTCAGTGTCATGATCAGTATATTTATCAACTACCTTTCTAAATGAACTTGAATTGAACATGATTGCATGTTGTTAAAGCTGAGCCTTTAATGTTATGTTTTCTCACTATTGCCATCTGAATAGGACATGTATACATAACCATAACATACCACTTTCATCCGAAACATGCACTGTTATGACTGTTTTCATCATGTGATATATCTAATCAAACATTTTAAAGGGCAAAGTTGAATTTTAAAAGTTCAGTGTTTGAACTTGGCGGATATGGGTTTCAATAAATAGCTAATACCTGAAAAAAAACCAGATTATGTCATAAATAGAGATTACTTCCAGGGCATATGAGTTATATTTCTTTGATGAAATGAAGAATGAAGAAGTATTTTATGGATATACAACCTCTTTATTCTGATTCGGCAACATTTCAACATAGATGCTAATGTCATTGTCAAGTAAGTGATGCAATGAGTTTCTGTATGACCTAGTCACAGAAACTTTCTTTTAAGTTATATAATTTGTTTTGTGCATTTTTTTTCTCTCATTTAATTCCATTTTAATCACGTAAAGAAATTTACCCACCTATATTGTGACTTCCTGCAACAGTAATGTCATGGTCGATCGATTTATCATGAGATATAGTAAAAAAAATAAGAGCCGTTTCAAAGACAATGATACATCTGTTCATGTATACATACAATCAATCTGACACTATTTATGTTTACCAAATGGGTAGTAAAAATAGATAAGTGTAAGAGGACTGATTCTGATAAATTTTGTAAAAAAGTTGTTGCTTGATTATAACAAAGATCCTAAAGTTGAACACAGTTCCGTACCAACTAGATTGGGAGGAAAAAACTAGAAAATTGCAGATAATCACTTATGACAACATGCACACCAAATGTTACCTTAGCCATGTTAATTCCCAATTTCATGGGCGGGATTGCGCAGTGGTTAGCGTTTTCGACTTCGGACGAAGGGGTCCGGAGTTTGAATCCCGACAGGGGCTCAGCAACTTTGTCAGCAGTAGAGAACTGTTCTACATGCAGTAAGGTTTGGATGCAATACTACACTGAATTTCAGCATAGTTCCAGCCGTTGCTCACAGGTTTTACTGCAATGCATAGCCACATGGCGTTGCTGGCTTTCTCCCTGCTATAATACTAGCAGCAGTTATATAAGTGAAATACTCTTCAAAGGGGCATTAAACACCAACTCACCTCACCTTTACATTTTACTGGCAATCATCAAGTTTTTTTTGTGGAACAGATTCTAATAAAACCAAACTTTTTGTTTCTAATCCTTTGGTCTGCTTTTTCTTTCCAAACTATTTGAAACATCTAGATAATGGATTGAAGAGCCACTAAATGCAGTCCTGTATGGTGACACCGTGTAATAGTTTAATGTGATGATGATGGATAAGTGGTGTATTATATATGTGATAAGTGGTATAAAGTCATGTGTCACTACTAGGTGGTGTAGTATTGTGTAATAGTTTCCGGTGGAGTGCTACACTGTGACACATTGACAGTGCAGTATGTGTCCTTATACCTCTCCTCATAATACTGCAGTGGTCTGCCACTTGCTAACAGAGGTGATCCATTCCTTGTCATAAAACTACAGTAGAGTCATTAATGACAATCAGACTTCTGTGAAGAACATTGTATAATTGGTATGGACACTTAAATGGCAGTACCACTGATTTATCATTTATTCAGTGGGGGTAAACATTAAATTTAAAGGGATGTCTCTGTGTCTCATAAGAAATTATTGTGGTATATTTTGTGAGTACATGTACAACAATAACAATGAAAATGTGTTGTCGTTTGTCTATTAAACATGTGTTTTCATACATTTGCATTTGTTTCCATAATGCAGCATTAAACTCAAAATACCTCAATTCGCCAAAATGCAAACGATTATGATAGTTGTTACGTTGATATTCGTGGAATATATTTTTGATATAGAAATAGATCAAATTATTCTTTTTAAAACAGGTTACAGCATCTTCCGTTCAGATGTAAAAGTGGTAATTTTAAACCCACCCTACGATTTTCCTGTATTTCAGGTTTCTATGTTAATTCTCCAGTTTCACAACTTGTAATACAAAGCTTGAAAGAGTTTCAGAGAGCTGCGAAGTTATGTTAACATCTACTTTTAAAAATTGAATTCCTTCTACTTGAAACCCTGGAGCAAGGTAAACACAACATCAGAAGAATTCTGACATGGAGAGTCGGTATTTGTAGAATATGTAGATGTTGATATTTAGCATTACTAGCTAATAGAGGGAGATTAGACCATTCCATTTTGGACAAGTCCATTGTGTCTGCAGGTAAATCAGCAAACAACATGGACGCAATACCACACTATGGTTATAATCATTTTCTGGCAACCTGTCAATAGTATTCCATAGCTGTGGGTTCCTTGGCATTCCATTCTCCGAGCCATGATACTCTTTTGGTAAAACAACTGGAGAAAAGCTCTTGTTCCAGTGATTTGCCCATGGTCATACTCATTGTTTATTCGAGGTGTCAGAATTACATCCAGCTGAAGTCCTGCTATTTGGGTCACTTGATTTGATGATCTTTCACTTCCTTCACCCCCTCCGTCCAACATAGGACGACCCACTGGGCTCTCAGTAGAGAGAACCAGCTCCAGGGACATTTGTCGTCTGCTACTTGCACACAGATGTCTCTGACTTGTTGGTGACAGCAACTGCAGACAAATATTTGGAAGAAAAAAATCAAGAACCTCTCACTGAATGTTGTTTGATGATAAATTCTGTGGATTTATTTTGTGAGTTGATGGGTGACTGCAACCTGTTGTCATCATAGAGGAAAAACACTGGAATTTTGTGTGGTATCAAATAACAGGTGCCATGGCTGCGGTCCTTTGTTCCTTGGAGTTAACACTTTCTTGTGTCCATATGTAAACTCTGGAAGTTCTTATATGGAATAATTTTTTTCTGTGACCAGTTTCACTATATTGAGGAAGAATGTCGTCATCGAGATATAGTTCGTCTCTTCGTTCCCGTCACTCAATTTCATATCTACCATACACATCCTCAACTTATTCATCTTCTTCATATAACTCGCCGTCTTCATATACCTCGCCCTCTTCGTACAGCTCTTCTTCACATAATTTGCCATCTTCATATAATTCCTCTTCTTCATACAATCTATCTTCTTCATCTAACTCATCATTAGACTGCAACAGATTGGACTACAACAGATTTATGCTCAATGGTAAGTAAAATAAGTTTATTTGTCATTAAGATTATTTATAAACAAATTCTGATTATGAAGTTTCATTCTTTGTAAGTGAGGTAAATTTTGTTCTCTATCTTTAGAACTATATCATTCAAAGCTCTTTGAAACAATGCATGGAGATAAAAAAATGTTGAACATCTTCCATTCATCATTACATGACAAAGTTCATATCTAATAGATATGTTTTTATGATAGCATATAATTTGGTTTAGATTCAACAATTAAGTAAGTACGTAAAATGATGTGAAGAGGTCAGTAATTGTTGGCTGACATTTCTCTGCGATATCCTGCAGTGACGAACGGACCAATTATTACAATTAACTGTTCTGGATGGAATCTTTCACAGTCTCCTCTATAAATGATTAACCATGCTTGTTAAAATAACTTGCATATCCTTTTTACCCCAGAAAATGTACACTATAAACGATACTTCCACAAAGAGGCCATCAAGTTAATAGCGTACCTGTTTCCTAAGTTAAGCAATGATTGGATTAACACATGTCCGAGTGAAAATGTTTGGCAAGTTCCCCTGACATCTCTAATCAACAGGTAGGGATAGGTAATAGTGTCTATTTGTGCTCGGAATGCTTCCACCTATTTATATGAAGAGATGAGGGCAAACAGTCTCTCCCTGTCTTATCCCTGTGTGAGAATGGTTTTCTCTTGCCGTGCTGTACAAGGGTCTCTTGTACTAAGTATACAATTGTGATAAAAACACACAGCTGGTGTTGATAAAAGATCCTTGACTCTCATGATTCCCATCATTCCATTGTTTTCATTTGTTTTTCATGGATTTCAATGTTTTTGATGTGTAAGATATAAAAATAGATTTGGATTTGTTTGAGTTGAAAGCAGCTTGGTACGTTTCTTGGATTTGTTCATTTTGCCTTCAATGTCATTAATTGAAGTGTTCCAAATTTGAGATTCTTGTTTATCTAGCTTTTCCTCATGAAGTTAAGTTTACATGAAAAGATCTATACATAAAAATTTATCACATGTTTTTGAATTGTGATTTTGCCTCTTAAGGTTAATTGTTCTTTGAAGGATCTCTTCAATACCAGTCTTTGTTAATGTTATAGTTACATGGGTGTCCATTTCTTAAGATCATTTAACTCAGATCTGAATAACTTGTAACCATTGTCATTGATGAAGGTGGATACATTTTATGGATAGTGAACTTCTTTATTGCAACAGATGCAACATTTCAGTGCAAATACTACCACCCTTATGAAGCATTGTTATCAAGAGTCACTTGCTTATAGTGCTAATAGTTGCACAGTTTCGTTGCATTAATGGTAATAAAAAAGTTGACTATCCATAAACTTTTTCACCTTCATCACATCAACTTCTGCCTAACAAAGAGATCACTGTCATTGATGTTGTTTCAGTAACTACGTAAGGATGTCCATATGTTATTTGTTTCATGGATTGTTATGTGTAGCACATCTTCAAAACTGTTCTTTCATATTACAATCACATGAACAGCTTGAGTCTATGAAATCTGGATAACTACACCACTGTCACTGACATTGTCTCTGAGCTAAAGTTAAGGTTATCCATGTGTTATCATTTTGTTTCATGTTTGATATGACATTCAGCATCCAGTATACAAGAGCAATGCTTATACTCTTGGCACTTCCTCAAAACCATTCTCTGGTTTGTGATCCATTACACTCCAGCTCACAGTGCAGTGTGCCACCAGCATCTATCTGGGCGTGGGGTGGGAAGCGGAGAAATTATGCTTCCTTAGCGGTCAACTCTGCCCTTCTTGTTTGTGTTGATGAAGAAATGGAAACTCTTGGCAAAATCTTGGTAGACTTCCAGAGAATTCAAGTGATTTATTTTTTCAAAATTGGCTGATGTTATATATCATAACTGCCTTGATTAATTTAGACGTGTTACAGGAATAGAAGTTAAGTTATATTTATTGAATGTGTTCCAAAGAATGTCATATTATGAAAGTATTATATGATCAATACTGCAATGGTTTTTTAGATGGTTTATAAGAGTGAAAAAAAATAAGAGATTAATTCTTAGTTATGTGTATGTATGAAATAAGCTCAAAATAGAATCATCTTAAAATTAAAAAATCATCTTAATTATTATAAATGCAAATGGGTTTGCTGTGTTGCATTTGATTTGATTGAAAAATAGGTTTCAGTCATTTAATGTAATTAATGGAAAAGTTCATCTGAAAATTCTGTTCTGCCCTAACCAGCATGAGAGAAATGTATACTTATGATTGAGGCATTGTTAGTTGGCATCTAGCTCGAATGTGTATTGGTAATTGATATAATTGTAATAATCCTAATTACTGATATTTTATGTATTATTCGTATGCTCATTATATAGTTTGTTTCAAAATGTTTCATTAGTACGAATCATCATTTTAAAAATAATCTTAACTTCAAACTAGAAATGTCATCAAAGTATTGAATTCAACTTCATGTTTTCAAAACTGAAGAGTGAAATTACAAACATTGTTCTTAGAGTAAACAGAATCATTATGTCTGCAATAATTATCTCGGCTGGAAGAATCCCTTTGAAGATGTTCTCGCACGGCATCAGGGTTACACATTGCTAACGAGATTACCTGGCTGAGAATCAACAGGTACGCCTCCTTATTGTCTGCGGCACTATCACTCTGACAAAGAGAGGGAGTGAGCAGGGAGCGTACTAACTCCTTCACTCTTGCTTGAAGGCTCAGATAAATCAAACACTTTGGTTTTATCTGTTGCAAATTTTCTCGTAGTGTGATTTAAGAGGTCTGTCTCTTTTAAATCTTATCTTGCTAATTTGGTAGACAAGAGCTGGTGACTTACGTATTAAGTGCCTGATGTTACTGAAAATGTTAAGATGAATTTTGGTATTTGATTAAATTATCATGCCTGCAAATTATGGTATTTTATGGTTTTATTTATCGTGATGCGAAAGTTTTTTATTCAAAGTTAAATAAAAATTGGTACTGGCTTGTTATATTAAACAAAAATATGAATGGGAGTTGGCATCCATCATTCCAGGAAGTATTTCAAAAGGTGTGATGACATTTGGTTTGTTCAAGTTAATTACATTAGCCACATCAGTGCCAAAGTAATACATCATGACATCAATGGATTTATATACATTCACCATGATATATGATGTTTTAAGATATATTAGATTATAAAAAAGTCATTTGAAAGTTTTATCTTTTACTGAAACTGTCATAAATGAACAAGTTTTTGGAACAGGGAAGTATTTTCATATTCTATCTTTCAAGTTTTCCTTCTTGTGCAAAATTGAGCCTTGTTTGAAATTTGAAAAAGCAGAGTCTAAGTACATGTGTTAATGAAGAATCTGGTCTAATTGCTTCCGCCACCAAGGTGAAAGGTCAGTCGACACCTGTATCGGTTACCTGTAAATGGATTGTTTACCTGGCCTACCTGGCCACCTAACGAGATATGTGGAATCTGGATGTCCGTTGCAGGTATATCCTTGACATTACTGACCAACACTTCAGTGTGTTTGTTTGCCTGGTCAAGCTTCCACTGACCACTCCCTGTCTCCTCAGTTGTGTCCCCCTGGGTTGATAAATCCAGAATTTGTGTTTTTATTAAGTGCAGATTTAATTGAAAGAATTGTCTTCGGTCACTGAATCATCATAAGAACATAAATCAACCGTTGTCAAATTATCAGGAATTAGTAACACAACTTCAAAATTGTTTTTGTTTCAAAATTCCAAAATCTTCTTGAGTAAACAGCTAACTGTTAAAATATATACAGTGTAAGAGAATGTCATTTTGTAGTATGTCTTATGTGGTTCAGCTTTTCATGTACAATTGACATAAAAAGTCTTACACAATATCTTTCCCAGGTCTTCTCTTCCAAGTTCAGTATAAGGGTTAGCTATTAGCATAAGTCTGTGTTGTAACACTTTGTGAACATCTGAACTTTGATCCTGATCAAGTGACAGATCCTGTTTATTTTGTTCCTGTCAGCTTGTTTGTAAAGCACCTGCTAATTACTGCTCCGGTAATTTCTCAGGTGTGTCAGGTAGATTGGTTCTCAGGTGAAAGTAATGCTTTCAGTTAACTTGATTGATGTCACCTAAGGTGATAAGTTTACAATTAATTTAAATCATCAGATGCAAATTTCAAATTTAAAGTGTCTTTTAGAAAATGTCACAGCTCAAGTTTCAGGAGATTTATCGTTCTTTTGTGATCTGTTTATTGAAGAGTAAATGACATGGTTTGATAAAAATATGGGTTGAGGGATTTGTATTTCTCACGATTCAATTATTGTCGTATTTAGCAGGATAGGAATATGTTATACATCATTCCAACATTTAGCTGAAGGAAAATGAAACAAAAGCATGAATGGGACAAATGCAGGGTCTATATGAAGAGTAATAACTGAATCTAACAAAATTTCAAGACCAATGCAGGGAAAACTGTCTCATATTTGATTGTAAGATTCTGTTTCACAATAGTTTCAGATAAGTCAGAATCTAACAACTAAAGTCAGTAAGTTACAAGTTACAAACTGTCCTATATTTGAGTGGTGTACGACAAGGAAGACACATCGGCCCAATGTTGTTCTGTGTGTTTATTTACAGTGTTTGTTGGTCCAGTAAACACCTGCGTCTCGGTTACACTATCATTATTTGTCCCCTGCCACACATCTCTACAGTCAAGAATGTCTTATGGAGGGAATCTCTGGGTGATGAAGTCGAAGCTTAAAAAAATGCATGATTTATGGATGCAGAAGAGTGTTAGTAGTCAGGTGTTTTGACGGGGATATACATTATCTTTCATTGGGGTTCACTCCCCTTCCCTTTGTAGTAGAAAGCTTTGTTTTGGCATTGTATAAAGTATCTCCCTGAATACCATGTGAATGTAACTTTCTAGGAGTTACATGAATTTACTTAACTTGCAAGTAAAATTAAATGCACTTTAAAGTTACAAAGAAGTTTATGGCTTTCACTTGTATTTTATTTTCATGGATTTTTTTGCCCTTTCACTTCAAGTTAGTGTATCATATTACCTGTATTCATAATTCAAAACATTAAAAAGCTACACATGGAATATAAAGTTTGTTTGAAAGTAATTATTATTCTAGAAAAGTGATTCATTTTAAGTTGCCAATTGTTAGGGAAGAGAGTTGTTACATCCCATCAAAGAAGAAGTTTTTCAATAGCCTTGACTATTGGAGGTTTATGGTGTATGACAGCATTATGTTCAGTATGAAAAGAGTCGACAACGCTCCAGCAAGTTTCAATTACTTTTACTGTCATTTCCTTTTCATCAGACATGTATGTAGGTAAAGATGTAAGTACAAATATAGGTCAGCGTTTATATTGATCTGGTGACCTGGTTTAGGGTTGTTATGAAATTGTTATGAGATGAGGTGAGTTGGGCTTTAATGCCGCTTTCAAGAGTATTTCACTTATATCGAGGCTGCTAGTATTATGGCAGGGAGAAAGCCTGCAATGCTATGTGGCTATGCATTGCTGTGAAACCTGCAAGCATCTGCTGGAACTAGTGAACCATGGGTGTTGATTTAATATTTTGTAATCAGTAAAATAGATTGATATTCTTTTGGGTTAAGGATACGTTTATATTTAAACTGTACATACATTTTGTATATGAATTTATATTTAGAATTTTATATCCATACGTATGTTTTCAAGAAATTAATATATATATATATTTTTTACAACAAAGTGACGTATCTCATGTACTGGATGATATAATATACAATTTTCCAATTAAGTGCTTGTTAGTTTGTTGTTTTGTTATATTCACCTAATACATGCATAAAGTAAACTTACATATGCAATGAAGTATTTCTCATTTCATTATTTCTCATTTCATTAACGTACATATTCCCATAAAACATTTACAATATTAGTATATATAAGACAGTTAAAAAATAGGTCTCTTAAAAACAAGGCAAAACCTGAAATTTCTCATTACTCTGAAATGACCCAAATACACATATATTATCTAGTACACAAGTGGTCTCAAATACACAAGCAAGTGGTATTCAATACACGTATAATCATCTATTATGTGAGATCTCTCCAATACACATTTACTTTTCCATGATCTCTCCAATACACATACATGTAGTGTCAAATAACATTCAATACACAAATACTCTGCATTAACATGATGCATAAAAGATAAATACACATGTTTGGTGTACTTGTCCCAGATGACCAAACTAAATTTTTTGGAATAAAGGGATAAATCTGCTATCAACACATGGAGAAAAGTCCAGATTTGTGATGTTACATGTTCCAAAGGCTATATTTTCTTCGATATTAATCACTACAGTTTTTACTACTTGTTTATTTCTTCCGCCTCTTGACCCCATACAACACAAGTTCCTTGTATATGTAAACGTTGTAGGTTAAAACCTGCATGACGATCAAAGGGATGATTACCTGCCTCACCTGGCCTCACCTTGCTCGTTACAGGCCCGGGCTGGTCTGCGTACCTGTAATCAACCTGTGAGGGACCCCAATGTTACCTTTATTCACATTTCTTAGACATTCTTGGAAAAGGCAAATACTTGATATTATTTTAGTCATTTCAGTTTTCAGTGATATTTACATCACTGGCCACTGGTCAGCGTACCTAAGGCCAAGAAACCCCCAACTCAAGTTTTATTTACATTTCTTCAATGAGTTCTGGGAGGATCCACATTTTTGGGTGGTGGAGGGAGAAGTTGTAGAGGTGTATATGACGATATTGTCTCAAGAGTTGTATAGGAGCCTTATTCATGCCTACCTGTAGTTTAGATTCACAGTTGAAGCATATAAACGGTCTATTAGTTGCCTTGAAGGGGCTACCGAGACCTATAGGTGTGTGAATACATGGCTTCGTGGGGGCTTTCTTACCTGGTATTGTCAGTGCCCCCCGTTAACTCTCATAACAAACGGTCGAGTCGGAGCTACCTGTGTGACACCTGTTTGTGTTTTTACCTGTTGCTGATGAGAAATCACACCTGTAATTAACCTGATGGGGGAGGTGAACGAGGAAATGTATCAGACGAAATATGTGCTTTCTTACTTGGATTTACTGGTTCGTTCGGACAAATTTACGCTGCCCATCTCCCACAGGAGGGAATATCAGATTATCAAAGTTGGTAAGTTAAGGCGGGAGAGTCGGTGATATATCTTAATGGTTGTTTACCTGTTGAAATGCTTCGTTATATGTTTGGATGTATCTTTAAGTTTTCATTCATTAAGATACTGAAAGTGGTGATAAAACTTGTTCATAAACAGTAAAACAATGACATAAACACAGGGTGTTTCTTTTAAGTTAATTTTTACCATGAATATATGAGCTCAAAGTTTTATAAATACTCAATTGATAATATACACCAACTTTTGATAATTAAGTTAAAATTTCTTATTATCACATAATGCGATATGTTATCAAATGATACAAAAGTATTTCTCTGAATAAAAGATGTATCTTCTGTTGTTTGTGCTGAAATAATTAGAAATATGTCAATTGATGATATACCCAAAGAAAAATTCAACTTTTTCAGATACATTTTTGTCTAATGATTTAAGAATAACAATTGACATTCGACAAACTATCTTGACCCAGTTCTGAACTGGTAATGATGAAATGACATATGTAAATACTTCTATCAGGGAGATACCTTTGTTAGGTTTAGCTATTTATTCCCAGTTGATGTACAGTAAAACATAGCAACAGTGGCATGGACAGACGCCATTATCTCCGCCTGCTCAAATTACCTCCCCTTCTGATTGTTTGATGGTAGGCAGGAATTAGTTTGATTCAAGATCAATTTACGTCAAGAATACTGATTACCATTTCAATGGCTCATCGAACTAAGAATATATTAAACTTCACATAACATTCATACATTACAGTATAATATCCATTCTTATCTGAAGGTATTGATTATGTCAAAGTGTGTGATCTGAAAATGGTATTGATGATAATAAATATGTTCCAAAATATAGAATATTTTTAAGGTTAGTGGACCTTACTGAACATAGATCAGTCATTAATCTTGAATAGAAATTTTCTACTTTCCTGACAGGTTTTATACCAGTACTTCAAAGTTAAGAGTTGTGAGCTTTCCCCCCTTCTCATACAGTACTATAACAGTAATTGAAAAAAGTAATTTATTTAGATCGATTGATCAACAAAATATCCTCTAGTCCTCAGTAACTTACTTCGACTGCAGCATGGAGGGGGTAAAGAACTATCAACAAATTCTGTATTTATTCCCATTACATGAAGGGATGACTGAAAACATGTAGTAAGAACAAGATCTTTATACAACTTCTTTATTGTGATCAGACTCAAAGTTTCAGATATGTGCTAACATCTTCATCAGGTGGATAGATATGTTGTTGTGTCCTTGGGCAAGGCACTTCATCCGCATTGCACTCACGCCACCAAGCTGTATAAATGGGTACCGGAACAAAGGAAATACTGATATATACGGATGCGCAGTGCTTGGTAGCGGCACCGAAAATACAATTCCCTCAGTGTAATAATATACATAATGTACTTCCAGTAAGCACCATATGTGCTGGAGATTTGGTGTTGAAATTATCATTATCATTATTAATAGGAAATAGCATAGGACTTTCTAAAATATTAATAAAAAGCAAAGAAAAAAGTTTCAGGAAAATGTTAATCTTTTGGATCTATTTCCTCGTCACCAGGTAAGTCCAGTGTTACCTGTAATCCACAGGTGTCTGACAGGACTGTTCATGCATGTTGCTAATGAGGCAGTATATACCTAGGTTCACTGGTTCCTTACAGGTGTAATATTCAGGTGTTGCATAAGCTTTCTGCTTGCATTACTGAAATGAAGTGATACGAGTTGATCAACTCAAGGTGTGTACATTTCTAGAAGGTTTGGGAAGAAAATCTAACAAAATGAATGCATCCAAGAAAGAATTTGATTTAATTTCCCCAAAAATATAAATTAAAAAATTACCCAAACCAGTAGTGACAAGGCATAACAAATAAACTAAAACCTTTCAGTATTTATGCTGATGTAAGTTACTAAAAATGGAAGTATTTTCTTAACAATTTATAGTTTGAAAAATCGGTCCCCGAAAAATCAAGGCTTTTTATTTAAGATTTTTTAGAAAGAAATCAGAAAAGAAAAAATATGACACGGTTGTGTTGCAATTTGAAATTCTTCAACACATTTCACAGTTTTATAACAACCAAAAAACTATGACCCATGTAAAACCAATAATTTGACAACCGTATATTACACCTTAAGTGTTTTCTTAAAAATACTCAAATTTAAAAGACTTTAAGCGTAGAAGCCGGTATCATCGACTCAATGTTTTGTTCATGAAAAGGCCATTATGGTTTGTAAGTGCTGTTGATAGTACAGAGGAAATCACTTTCTATTCATGTCCGTCACACGTCCACAGATATATGTTTGCATAGTGAATAACTTGACTGTTGAGAGTAAATACCCCCGCTGTTCATCGCCTTTCTTCTCAAAATATGACTGTCTCTTGTGAGCGGTGCTCGGAGATAGTCAATCCACAATAAAGGGGGATCATCCTTTGGAAGAACCTGGCAAAATCTTGTCACCTTCTGGTAGTATTTGTATATATAGCAGTAAGAGATATAGTTACTGGTAGGTGTTACACTTTTGCAAAAGGTACATAGAGAAATCAAAGTTTTGATAATTGTGTAATATTTGGTTGTCTGTCAGACATTTGTTTTTATTATTTATACTTTTAAAGGTGTTCTTCCCATGTATACATCGCCGATATGTTTAATGAAATATGTAACCTAATGGTTCACTGTTCATACATTTGGCATGTTATTTTGTACAAAACGTTCAGTATTTTACTTAGTACATCCAGTTTGAACATGAAATTTATGTCAATTTAAGTTTTTTCCTTTAAAATCCATTAATAAAAAATGTACGGTATGCATTTTACAAGTGGGGTCAAAGTATCAACCAAAATTTTCATAAGAATGCTTACAAAAAATAAACCAATTTTTTCAAAACCCAAAACCTGTTTCTGCACTCACAAAAGTGGGTCAAAACATGAACCAATTTAAAAAAAAAAGTTACATGAACAGGGCTGAGATTGAATGAGAGAGTTACGTAGTCTTTGTTCAAGTCATGCAGGGTATTTACCTGGAGCAGACAGACAGGTGTGTTGTGAGGTGTGTTCTCACCTGTAAATAGCAACAGGTACTACCATCTGATCAGACAAGTCTAATCAGTGATCAATAATCAATCAATACCTGAGATCAATACGTGATCGACTGGATACTATGTATATAACATGTTGCATGTGACGTGGTCACTCACATTGGGTGGTTTGTGGTTGAGAGTTTTACAGTGTGTTTCAGGTACGATGTGTTGAAGTTAAATTTTGCAAGTAATTGCTTTTAAATTAGATTTAGATTTAGTAGTGACTTTTTGCAAATGCTTTATGATTAAGAACTGACATGTTTTTCATGTACATGCTGATATTGGGATAGCATTATTTGCTTATGCTGTAAAAGATCAATATTAACATTCAACAATACATTCAACAATGGTGATTTGCAATCCTGGATTTAGATAATAATGAGTAGTTCTTTTCATGTATGCTATATAATTGGCCAATAGAGATTAAGATAGTGTCTCAGATACTTTTATTTAAGTTGATATTGAGTGTTAGCCTTTATAGATAGTGGTTCATGTATATAAGTCATGTCTGTAGATTAAACAAGACAAGTTGCTTATGACTTATGTCACTTAGTGCACTTAGCCTTGACTTTTGAAGTCACACATTGAACAGGATCTAGATATCTTACTATTGGATTGCAATTCTCTCGTATATATTATACTCGTATATTAAGAAAATATTATTTTTCTCAATAGAAAAGTGTACACTGCTTTCAAATCCTTTGTTTATTATTTCAAATTCCAAAGGTAAAGATTTGCATTTATAAATAGAACAGTCAGGAAATAAAAATCCTGAAAATTTGATACATGTCAAATTCAGACATCATTTTGAATCAAATGTTGCACTAAGCTATCAAGACCAGTTGCTTGCAGATCTCAAGTCCTCATCAGTTTTTGCAGTGGTATATTTATGGAGGGAACATAAACTTTGAAGGAATCTGAGTGATCTGTAGGAGAGTTAGACACCTGCTCGCCAATTGCTGGCTAAATTCAAGTAGGCCCAGTTGGAGAATTGACCAGCAAGTTCCCCTGGAGTTTCGGTGAAATTACTTATTAGTGGCTTGTCAGG
Organism: Gibbula magus; assembly: GCA_936450465.1. Taxonomy (NCBI): domain Eukaryota; kingdom Metazoa; phylum Mollusca; class Gastropoda; order Trochida; family Trochidae; genus Gibbula; species Gibbula magus. The sequence goes on from OW388294.1 coordinate 57,813,670, forward strand.
TTTTGGAAGGAAGAGATGCTTTTTGTACTGTACCCCTGGTTGTAGGAGGTTGAACTTATCTCTACACACGATCTTGTGATACCATTCTACAGCAAGGATGTTGGTGTTGTGGCATATCTTCTTTGTAATCAAAGGTAATATTTCTATAATAATAGTGAAAAATATTTGACTTTAAATGAGACTATCACTATTCTTCCTTTCTGTGTTTCTGCGATTGGCTATGTGCTGGAATTATTACTAGGTCAGCAAGAAAAAGTCTTTAAGGAGCATTTAGAAGTGGAATACATTAGAAATTAAATTTCTGGATAACAACTTCTTTATTGTGAAGATACGGGAAGTTTTGGAGTATATGCTCACTTCTTTATCGGGTGGAATGAGAGTGAGCATATACTTTGCAATGTCATGTATCTTCACAATAAAGAATTTGTTATCCAGAAAACTTGTTTCCTTGGTTATGGTTATGCTTGACGTATCATATTTTACAATCTAAGATTTTTCTGGGTTAAATGGTGTTACATGCCTCTATTTAGAACATATGTATTGACAGAATTGGTAAGAGTCAGTTAATCAGTTTGACCAAGTTTCATGTGTATTTATTTATCATAGATAATCATAATCTTCAAGGTAAGCAAAGTGGCAATATTCTTTTCTCATTTGAATGCATGTATTCAAAATTATAGTCATCATAAACTGTTTAGTGAAGAGTTCTATCTTGATAAGATCATGTTTGTATATCATGTTTATTTATCTTAGATAATCTTTCTAGGTTATTTTGGAATTGTTTGCTTCTCGTCTGAATCTATGTATATCAACACACTAGTTGGAATCAGCTGACAGTGATTGACAAGCTATTTGATATGTATCTATATCCCTGTTGGCACGGTGCCAGTGTTGGTGAGAACAGCCCATGTCAGGGTGTTATAAGCTGGTGTAATATACAGTGTATTGAACCACTTGTTTACATATACTACTTCGTCCTGCCTTATTTATGACTCTGTCTAATTAAATCAATATACCCATTGCTAACTTTAATGTCTTGTAACCTTTGACCTGCTAGATAACCCTGAATATTAACTCTTATCTAGTGAACCAAGAATGGTTAAGTATATAGCGTTAAAAGAAGTATGAAAATAGACTGTGTTCAGTTATAATTATCTGGTGAACCAAGAATGGTTTAGTATATAGCGTTAAAGGAAGTATGACAATGGACTGTGTTCATTTAATAGACAAACAAAAATATACCCTTGTTGTACTGCCCCTTAAAGGGAGGGTTCTATCAGAGTACTTCGTTTTTGTGAAAATGAAATTTGTGGAGTACTGTTTATAAATATAGTGTATATGTTATGAAATCATGAGTGTTATTATCAAACACAATCCAGCTGAAACACCATGGTGACTAATGGTTTACAATTTGGCTAAGAATCTTGAACATTAATTATTCATTCTGAAAATAATTTAAAAAAACATGAGAAATTAAGCCATTCATCGTCACTATGAGTGTGGAATACTTTGCTACAGCTTAACAGGTCAATGTTGATTGGTTTAATGTTGAGTTATTTCTTACTTTGTGGATATTCTATCATTGTATATGTTTTATTATCAAAAGTTTTAAAATTAGTAAAAGTACATCATTTTTTACATTTCACTTAATGCAAAAAAATACCAGATGGCTGGTCCTGCAGATAGTGTTTACTTTCTTCTCACTACACTAAAGCAGATCTTTGGCAACTTTTGTTGCTCTCAGCCAGTGGAGGGTTAAGATAATTCTGGAGCTTTAGATTAAATTTCTGATAAGAATTTGTCAATAACTTTGCAAATAAGGTCTAATGTAACATATTGGTATTGAATTAGTTTCTTGATGTAATAAATCAGAATATTTAATTTTCATGATAAGCTCTTTAGAAAAGATTAATGAAAGGGTACTTATCAATGTTCCTCTTATTAGTTTCATTCCGTTTGAACTTTAAATCCCTTTTATGTATTGAACATTGAACTGCTTCCTGTACAGTATTGGTTATGAATGGCAATATGGTCAACACAAAGCTTCACATTATGCTTGTTATAAGGCTTTGAAGGCATGTTAATATCATATTGCAATGCAGTAATGATAAATTATTAATGTCTTTAATATATTTATGAAAATCTGAAAGCTATATTGAATTCAATTAATTTACCATTGTCAGCCAACAGTTGGAAAAAATTGCTCATTATGATAGTGTGCATCACAAAGAACTCAGTAAATACCATATTACATTGTTAATAGTGAGAGGCAAATTTTTCAAAGACATTTAATGGAAATTAAAAGCATTAAATATGACAAATTATATAGTATAAGATATCAGTTTAATTTTATTTAAAAAAATCATACAGCTTAAAAGGTCAGGATTTTGATTCTGAAATTTGTGAAAAGGAAGGGAAGTGAAAGGGACTGCCATCATTAATAAATAGAAGTGAAACGTGGTTCACAGTGAATAAGGACTATGTTTGAAGTGTACAGACTGTGTTTGTAGTAATACTGTATATATGTAGCACCTGTTATAAGTTATTTAGTTACCTGATTGATAACAGTCAAATACCTCACTGACTTCCTCTGTTACCTGACAACCAGAATGTCTTCTTGTAGGGACCATCTCACAAGTTTTTTCTGCTTTATATTTCATAAGATGAAGATCCATTGTAAGGCTTGATCCCCAATTCAGAAATTTTGAAATGAGGGAGTTCATTTATTTAAAGGGGGTGCAGGTTCACCTTGGGGGTTAGCCATATTAACATGCAAAATTTTCAAGGGGGGCGAACCCCTTGAACCCCCCTTTGGACCTGTCAATGCAGAAAATATCATACATCTTTGAAAATATATAATCACCATGTTAAAAGCAGGGAAAACTAATTAGGTCTATTTTGATTGATTTCAGTCAAATAGTTTTTGTTAAAACTTTTGTGTATTTTTTCAAAGAGATTGAATTTTTGTTTGTAGGCTTGGTTCCTTTCTGTATAAATTGTTGTTTGTTTGTATGTTGCGGACCCCTGTGTCGGGTTGTGAGGCTGTTGACATATAGCTTAAAGCAAGATAAATACAGGGGATTAGAGACCTGCGTTAGTGGAGTGTAGCAATAATAGACCACCTAGACACGGGGTGAGAGTAAGCAAGGTCTGGGATTAACATGGATTAGCAATTTGTCAGGATAGGCCTGACCTTTCAGTTCTTGTCTTGTTCCTCCTGAAACTTTTGCTAACAAACTTTGCTAATGGTTAGAAGAAGATCTTTCAGTTGTTGTCTTGTTCTTCCTGAAACCTCTGCTATCAAACTTTGCAAATGGTTGAAGACCTTTCAGTTCTTGTCTTGTTCTTTCTGAAATATTTATTGTTACCAAACTTTGTTAACGGTCAGAAGATCTTTCAGTTCTTGTCTTGTTCCTCCTGAAACTTTTGCTATCAAACTTTGCTAATGGTTAGAAGGAGATCTTTCAGTTCTTGTCTTGTTCTTCCTGAAACCTCTGCTATCAAACTTTGCTGTTGGTTAGAAGACCTTTCAGTTCTTGTCTTGTTCTTTCTGAAGTATTTATTGTTACCAAACTTTGTTAACGGTCAGAAAATCTTTCAGTTCTGTTTTGGATGCAAGGCTGTGCCTCTGCAGCCATTTACAGGTCTCTGGTTGTTGAACTGAATTCTTAAAACCATTGCTGGTAAATTGCCACAGATAAAAATTATGAAATGTTTTGAATATCTGTGATATAAAGTCCCAATATGTGTCCTCTACATCTTACAGAATGGAAAAATGGTCAATGGATAACCATTATAATTATATCTGTAGAATCATGTCCATTTTGGCAAATTTGTCAGTTTCCTCTTCATGAACTTTGGGTGATCAGTTTAAACTTAAGTGGTAGGGAGATGTCAAGTAGCTGCTAGTATGCAGACTTCATCAAGTCTGTTTGTATGGCAAAGGTAGCATATTTGAGTTTAAGCTCATACTCAAGTCCATTGCCTGCCTCTTGACCAGCAGACACTGAGGCTTCCTTCTATACTTTCAACTCAAGCTCCTGAAGACTACATAATAAGTAGCATGTTTGAATTCAAGCTCAATGAATGAGTCCTGACTAGCAGGTACAAGGTTCTGTACATTCAACTAACTTAGATCCTCAAGTATGTTGGTAAAGTGCAGCATAGCTAGCTTGTTGAATTTAAGCTCAATGACTTGTTTCTTGACTAGCAGACACTAAGGTTTTCTTCTGTACTTTCAACTTCTTTACTTCCTCAAGGCTGTTAAGTATGCAGTAGATGACATGTTTGAACTCAAGCTCATGTATATGCACAGTGACAAGCCTCTCAATACTTATGTTTCCTCCTCCACATCTATCTGTATGCATGGTCAGGGATCTGCCCATTCACAGCTGCAGTGTTTGACCAGTGACTTTACTCTTCCTTTATGACCTTCTTGGCTTAGAGATTTCTTGCTAAGAAGACAAGAGTCTTTCTTCAACCTGCAGGTCAAGAGAACAGATCTGATCTTGCTGCTGTTACCAGGATTATGCAAGAAAATCTATCCATTTCCAGATGTTATTTTCATATTTCAGCAGTTGCCAATGATTTGTTTGAGAATTTATGAAAAAAGGGTCTTGAAGTAGAAGTGTACTTTTTGGCTGTTAACTAGAATAGTGCAAAGTTATTCTGTGTGGCAAATTTACAGTTATCACAATGTTTTAAAGTGAATAATCTGAAATTAATCACTTTCTAAAGAAAAGTTTATTACAGGTTCTGCAGTTGATGAATGAATTAGTTGCTACACTTTTCTGTCTCGTTTTCCATATGATATGTATGGTCAATGGTCTTGCTACACTCTGTAAGGGAGGGGGAAGGGGGGATGTGTGTGTAGAAGGAAGGGTTTCTTTCTTTCTACCAGGTTTATGCATATCCTATTCATGATCAGGGGTCCAGGCACACTAGAGCAGCTAATGGTCTGTAGCCTCACTATAGCTGTAGTGTGTGTGCTGATCTAGCTCTGATAGCCACTAGAGGCTCTGACAGCACTGAGTGGTCTGTCTGTATACACTCCTCAGGTCATGATGGATAACTGCAGGCAACTGCACTCCCACTTGTAGTGAGATGGAGGGGCTGAACTTGTACCCTTTCACTCACTCATGTTTGGTGAAATTGCCAAATTTACCTGCAGAGAAAGAATTTGATTTTGAATTTGTGGAATTGCATGTTTTTTTCATATTGGTGCAAAATTGATTTAAAAAAATATTCATGAAACATTTTGGAAATGATATGACTGAATTAAATGATCTCCAGTCCTAGTTGTTTTAAAATCATTCTGCTTAACATGCTGTCAATTTACCTAAATGGTTGATGGTATACTCAAGTCATTCAAATTTGATTGTTCTACTTCCAAACAGAAAAGCCATCATGTTGTTGAAAATCCTGAGACATGGTAAATTCCTGTAGTTTTACCATTTCTAAAGTTCTTACAAAGTGGTTTTTGAAATCTCTTTCCTGACAAGTTTTCCCTCAACTGTCCTATGTGTGAATGTGTGCAAATTATTTATTCTCTTCTGAACATACTGGAGCACAACAAGCATCATGTTAACTTGGTAATGCCACATGTGTATGAACTGTTAGCACTAAGTCACTCTCTGAAGCCAAGGTCTCTCTCAGAATGCAGAGTCAGCATGTATATACAAACTGAGCTGCTCCAGTATCGAGGATTAGGGGAATCCTCGTACATCACCCATAGAAGCACCGTGGTTTAATCTATCTTGGATTATATATACACTATAACTTAACCCTTCACATGGAGGTCCCAGAATATCAAAACTGTCTTTAGCCATTTGCCATATCCTGGATTGTTACTGATTTGTCATTCCTGTAAATTTGCTGTACAGAATGGTTTGACACTCAATTCAACAGCTAAACTGTTATGTCTTACCATGTTAGGGGTAAATCTACTATTTGAAGGTCACTTTATAAAGAATTCCCTGACGAAATGAAGGTGTCTCATTGAAACTTATAAACCTTAGAACTATCTATCTCTAAATACTGTGACATCATTATTCTTGAGCCTGATGAAGGGGTCTAAACATGAAACATGTAACCACCTCCTCCAATATGCTGTGCAAGGGTTAATCCTCCTTGGTCGACAGCTTTTGTCCTTTTGTCCATCACTTCAACAATAATACACCAACAATACACCAAGCCACCGAGCTCCTGCCACCTATGGTCACCATCTCCATCCTCAATCTCAATTTCCAAGGATTCAAGTATCTTGTTGACACCACACATATATTATTGTCTTTGAAATATATTAGGGTATATCTCAATTCTTACTATTGTTTGAAGAACAACAACCAACAAGTCCTAGGTTTCAGGTATCTGTCATCTACCTGAATGAGTCACCTGTGCGTACCTGTAATCAGCGGACGACATCCAGCCAGGTGGATCAGTCCAACCTGACAATGTGTAGGTTCATGCTAGACCGACCAGGGTAACACTTATACTTACATGACATAGACACTACAAATTGTTCCTCATTCATTGAGATACAGTAAACATCAACTTGTAGTTGCTAACCTGAATGTGCGGAGAGAAGATTCAAATGCTGTACGGAACTGACACATTTGTTTTGTGACATTGAAAAAGACACATTACAAATTGTTAATACTATCAGACATCCATTGTAATGGGAAATTATTGGTAACATATGTGAATGGAAAGATTATTACCCAAACAACCAATGGTTACAGTGATTATCACCTTCTGTACTTTTCTGTTCACTTAAGGGCTCAGCAACTTTGTCTGCTGTGGAGAACAGTTCTACATGAATTAAGGTTTGGGTGCAATGCTACACTGAATTTCAGTGCAGTACCACCCATGGTTCGCTAGTTCTAGCCAATGCTCGCAGGTTTCACCACAATACATAGCCACTTGCAGATGCGGGCTTTCTCCCTGCAATAATACTAGCAGCCGTGATATAAGTGAAATACTCTTGAAATCAGCGTTAAACACCAAGTCACCTCACCTGTACATTCATGACTTTTAAGAATGGAGTTTATTAGTTGGACATTTACTGATGTAACATTTCTTTGTATCAGACACCCACACTACCTATTGTCTCATGCACCGAGACAAGTGGTGTAATTAACAATGGAAACACTGTTAAATGCCAGATTAACTAATAGACACGTTCATTGATCACTGACTTCTATACAGTCCTAAAATGCTCTCCATACCTCCAAATAAGTAGCCATTAGCTCTGAGAAAGCTTGTGAATGGAAAAAGCATTAGAAATGCCAGATAACCAACAGTCATGATTGCCTTGTGAAAGTCATGGTTGACCAGAGAAACAGTATCACTGACATAGACAGTACAAATTGCTCCCTATTTATCTAGATACAGTATCCATCAGCCTATAGAAACCGTCCTGTACAAATGGATTAGTCATGGGAACCTTGTTTCACTTCAAGAAACCTATTCAACATGTCTCTACTGCCAAAAGGTCATCATTACCTTGTGATAGTAAGGCATACCTTGTGGAACAATAACTATTGAAATAATGGACTTTACTCCTGATGAGTGTCTTGTGAGAAGACATACAACATGGGCAGATCTAGGAATTTTGAATGGGGCGGAGGTGGTTGGGGGTAGGGGGTAGGGGGTAGGGGGGGTAGGGGGTAGGGGGTTGGGGTTTCACTCTGGGGGTTCATAGGGGGTAGGGGGGGTAGGGGGTAGGGGGTTGGGGTTTCACTCTGGGGGTTCATCAAATTTACATGCTAAATATTTCAAAGGGCATTGCTATACAACAATATAAACTCCTTATTAGCTGTGGAAGTATACCTGCAGTTTAATGAATGTAATTTATTCAAGGACAGTTTTTTTTTTATCCAATCACTGCTAATAGCTGCGATACTGCCGAAATGGCTTTAAGCAGTGATTCACTTATTTTTTACCAAAAAATCATCTTACCGGTAGTTTGAAATGTCAATAATGAGTTAGCTCAGAACCAATTTCATGACTTTTAGTTTTGAGCATCTGCTTTCCCTTGTTATCTAATTATGTGTTTAAGAAAATGTTTCTATGTACTATGACCGAAGATGTAATTAATGTTCATTTCAACATCAAAGGTATACCTGACTTTTATAATGCTTACACTGAAATTCATGATAATTTACTCTCCTCAGATACACATGCTAGTTGTACTCATAATGCAAAGCAAACTCCCCAGGACATTAGGCATGTATGCACCGGTTGTATTGTCCTGGCATTGTGCCATTTTGAAGTGCAGATGTCTGTCTCGATCATACACCTACCCAGGGGAGACAATCATGCAGGCTACTTTGGACTCAATTCAAAATAAACAAAACATGGCATTGACAGATACTGAAACTACTGAAAATAACATGTTTATTTTTCTCTGTGTTAATGGCACCTTTATTTCAAAGTCGTTTGAAAGTAGATTTGAAAATATGTTCTTTTTCATCACAACTTCCAAAAAAGTATAAACACAAAAATAAATAGTGTCAAATCAGCTTAAAAGTCTGTATTTGGGGTCCTTTGTTGTAACACTCAATCCACGGTAGAAGAATAAAATTAAGTGCGATGATAGAACACCTGGTTTTAGGGCTTTATTTTTTAATATTTTAATAGGTTGCGCTTATTAGGTCGGGTGTATATTAGGTCAAATACGGTAGTTAACTACAGAATAGCATATAAACTTGAGTCAGTGCTAAACAAACCTGCAAATTTATTGACAATTCTTTGAGTAGCAATAAACATGCTGGCTGAAAGCAATAAATTACTTTCCTAACAACTATCCAGAAATGACTACTACAGCCAATTACAAACAAATATGCAGGTTTATAGACAATATATCATGGTAAAATAAACAAGAAGAGCATGCATACACAATCAGTGTTCTTGACCAACAAACATGGCGGTGAGAAACAATAAAGTATTTCCCTAACAACTCTCTACAGTGATGTATCAGTTTCAAACACTGAAGTGGTTGGCTTTTTGTAAGATTTTGCAAGACAGGTGTCTGGTACAGGGTAGTTCTTGTAAGCCAGGGAAACATTCTCACTAAGACTAAATTAGATCCTTAATTGCTCGCTGCTGGCAGAACAGAGTTTCCATGTCCCTTGTTGCCTGTGGAAAGAGAATTTTATCTGCAAACTTGTTTATCATGAAAATTAATTGGGAGTTTCTGGCAATGTGGTTGTTATTTTGGAGATTATCTGTTTATGATTTAGTTGGATAAGTAATTCGTCATAACAAGGTATTAGATGCAATCATAGTAATCTTCTTACAGAAATAAAAGTTTCTTTTAAGATATAGAAACAATGAGTTTATCCTGTTGCTGTTGATGTCCACCCATTGAATGTTTGTTACACCATGTTGTTCAAGTTCATTATCTTATGCATGTCATTTCTGATATTTTTCAATAGTTTTACTATTATTGTCATCACATGTCCTAGATATTTGCTGAAGGATATAAAACTATAATTCAAATATAAAAATGTATTTATTATTTACTGTATAAGGAAAAACTGTTAAGATTTTCAGAACCAATATTGAAGATCCACCAAATCGAACATTCAGAAGCTGTAAATGCTCCCTTTTCAGATATAAGTTCATGGGCTGTATGATATTTAAAGGTTCCTGAATTTTGATTCCACCATATCCATCAACCAGAAATTCAAATTGTGATAACCAATCTGAATTTGCCCACACTTTCGGTGACTATTCTTACAACCATTTTACCAGAAAGAATTAATGTTCCTCTATTTCCCCTTCAGACCAGAATCGGAACCGGAGCAGCCTGCGCACCCCGAGCAAGTCGAGCAGTGCCCTGAAGAGCAACGGCCACCAGCCTGACCTGGTCTCAACCTCCATCAGGTCGAGCTCGGACAAGGAGCTGACACGTCTCGAGACGCTATGCGAGTCCAGGACCAAGGAGCTGAACCTGGTCAAGATGCAGCTCAAGAACTCTGCACAGGCCTTCGAGGCCATGACGTGTCTCGTCCGATACCTCACACAGGAGGTGAGTGCGGACCTATCCTGGTTTCAGTTTTGTCAAAATCAAGGTTAGGGCCTTTAAACCAAAATGGAACCAACTATTGTAAAAACAATTATATATGAGCGTTAAATTGTTCCTACACCATTGATGTCCTTTATGTTTGTCCTCTATCTTTCTCGGTTGTCATTGTCACTTGCCATAGATTTTCAAAGATATCTTAGCACTAAGAGTTACCTTAATACTTAGAGAGCTTACACAATCTTGTCCATGAATGATCAGTTGTGATTCTCACAACTACACAATTAGTTGAGGTTTGTTTTCTGGTCACACTTCTGTTTTCATATTAAAAAAATTCTGTCTGCAGACTGCAGTTTGAAAGTATGATCTTTGAAACTCAGTTTCTGTAATCACCACAACAAAGAGCAAACAATTTGTCAACCAAATTGACTGTTCTGCCAAACTGTAGCCATCAAACTCTTTTGATAAAGTAAAGTACTGTTTTGGTTAGGAATTTTTTTTCAAACACTTCCCTTTGCTGTCCAGAGTCCAAAGTACTTCTCCCATTTAGGCCCCCAAAATGTTGTCAAACCAACCAATGAAATAAAACAAAGCAATATTTAATCGTGTTACAATTTTGTACTTTCCTGAAGACTTGTTGATTGTTAGACAAATTTATTTTGTAGTAGGCCAAATTGATTTGATTCCCCCCCTCCTGTCTTTAGACAATTTACCCCAAAAGCTGTGAAACGTAATTCCTTTTGGGTATACATGACCTTATCAGTATTAAAATCAGTTTATATATGATGGATAAAAGTCTTAGTTGACTATTTATTTTAAAAACATTCTTCAAAGCAATCATTTTCTGTACTGGCTGCCGACCAGTTATCGCCGCGTACCAATTTATCGCCACTACCTCGTTATAGCGCATGCGTAGTTCCGATCGCGTAAATTTTCGTTTTTTATGAACGACAATTTCACAATGATCTTGGATATCAAGAAACATTTCCATGGTGAGTGAAAAACTATTCAAAGTCGGTGAGTATAGTTTTGTTTTCCTGAAATTGTTATAGTGGGGGTCGGGGGGATGTCACGTGATCAAAATAGAGGGTGTCTAACTGTAATAAAAAATCGTCAAAAGATGGATCTACATATAAACTTGAGTAGCCAATGTGTACAGGAATATTTCTTCATGACTTTAGGCCTATATATAAAATCTGATAATAGTAAGTCGATCAACGTTGCTTCGTTTTCCCGATTGAGACGGTGTCTGACACTCGCTGTAGCCGAGCTGTCAGCTGCAACGGCATGTGCATGGAGCTAGCAGACGATTAAAAACAGACGATATGCAAACACACTCTTTTATCAGATAAATGAAGTAGATTATCGTAGTGAATGTAAAAAAAGTAGTTAAAGTTCGTAAAACAAACCTGCGATTGCAATTTTAAAACATGTTTCCAAAGTAATAGATCCCGTCTGTGACGTCTGTTGATCGTAGCAGACGACTGGTAAAATTCACACCATTTTCAAAATCCGTCCCGTAGAATGCATACGAATAGTTAAAATATATATAAAAATGAAATCATTTCATTCCAATTAACTTTACTAAAGCTGAAAGTTACATGCGGTATGTTGTGCATTGTTCACTGACATGTCACACTTTCACCTTTGGGCCAAGTCTACAGAGATGTCAAGTTTAGTGCCACACTCGGCTCGTTCGAACTTGAATATAGCCTACTATCTTCCTAAAGACAACTTTAACGAATATAACAACACTTTGATACGTCGTCTGTCGGGATTTATTTTTTTATGCGAAACATAATAAAAGTTAAATGTGAATATGTTTTTATTTATCATCATGTTTCATTCCAATCCCATATGAATATATATAGGCCTTCATATCTAATTTTATAACATATTTACATTCATAAACAACTAAATTTAAGGGACATAGTCTTATTGGTGAGGTCACAAATATATGTTTTTCAATTGAGAATTATCATTTAGCGAAAATAATCAGTTTAAGGTCAATCAGTTCAGTATAACGAAACCATTCAAAGTCGTGATCTTGATTGAAAACCGGACAATGGATCTTGGCTTGCTGCCGCCAAACGTAATTTAAGAAACTGTAATAAGGTAGATAGACAGGCAGATTTGCTTCCATACCGTTAAATAGGTCGTAACGAGTTTAAAAAAACCCCATCCAATCTGTTTCATAAAATTGTATTTGTCTGAAATACGTGAAAACAAACAATTATTTCACTCAACTTGTATATTCACCCCCAATCGCCAAATACATCATTATTTCTAGTTTCTTATTAAAATCGAGCAACATCATTATACATGTGCAGAAAGCGAAACTACACGTTCCATTTAAGTTTCCAAAATTACGTTTGACTAATTGACGCGCACCACACGCAATGCATTGTCCGGTTTTCGATCATAAATCACTTCTTTTACCTTCATATCGTCAATATACTAAGTCGACTAAGATCAAAATGGCAATTTTCGGTAAAAGTCGGACCTTCCCGATAAATTAACACATTTTATACCGTTTGGCAAATGTGACCCCAAACAACACAATGTAGGCCTACTTACGTGAGATAGAGTAATAATGTCGGCTACTACACATGTAGGCCCCTATAATTTGAAACACTTTATAACCCCAAAATATATCACACAAACTTATCATGTATCTTTAAAAGAGATTTTATTTGTAGATGTTGATGGTTTGGGCCAGATGTGTAGCCCAAGTTGTGAACGACGTGGAATCTGCGTACTGGAGACGTGATGGTCTACACCACGCAACAGTCACACCCATTGTGATCTCAGTTGACAGTGATATCAGTGACAGAAGTGACAGTGAATATTCAGAAGAAGAGTTTTGAGATTGTTCCTGGGACTGTCTGCAGGGATAAATTTACCTGCGAGTCCTGCTTCATTTACTCATAAAATTTGAAAATGACTCATAGAAATTTAAACTGCGAGTCCCTGAGATGCAAGGTTTTTATTTATACCAATAGGACTATTATGGAGGAACTCGCTTTTATTTCCTGGGACTCTTAAAAGCTAAAAGTCATATTTGTAGATGAATCACTGCTGTCTGCTGTGTTCGGCTGTTACAGTCATTGTAATGACTCCTGTGTAATGAGATCATTTTGAGATGTACAAAGGCAACAACAATCGTATGATACGTTGTTAAGCAACTGTTTTATTACGTTATATAAAATCATCAAAATTATATCACGAGTTGGTACGTACAAATAAATAAGAAAGATGGAAAAACAGTTTTAGTAATTGTTCTTGTGTTTCACTTTAATAATGAATTCATCGGTATGTGAGATTGAGTGGATAACATGCGACAGGTGTGATGAGTGGTTTCACGATGTGTGTGTAGAGAGAGTTAACGGATCAGTTTTCTGCAATATGTCCGTGATAGAGAATTGATGAAATGAGATATGATATTGATAAAAATGGATGAATTAATCTGGTTGAGGAAACCACTGATCAAGAAATCGGAATTTAAAGTTGCTGAGGCATTAGCCTAGTCTAGAGTTTATTGTGTGTAATCACCTTGAAAGGTGTAATTAAAATTTAATTGTGCACTTGAAGTAAGTTCTCTGTATTATTTTCAAAGTGTTTCTCGACTTGGTCTCTAAGCAACAATTACATACTCTTTGAAACATATATTATGGTAAGTATGATTCATTCTACACAGCATTTAATCCGCATAAACACACAACAAACGGCAGACGTCCGGAAGGATGAAATACGGTGAGTCAACGACAATCCAAGCAAATGACAACAACCTATTTTATTTTTAAAATTTACAATTAGTAAATAAAAGCATAACCAAACTTTCCGACTATGTAATACGACGACAGCTTCTTTAAAAATAATTGTTTTTGCAAAAGTAATACAACATGAAAGACAATCCATATTAAGGAACAATAAAGTTGAAGTACATTATCAGGTATCACCAGGTTACGTGATAACATTAATATTACCCGGTTTTAGAAAACATCGCATGCGTACGCATTCAAATGATAATATATCCTGTTCGATACCTCTTTATAACATGATGGTGAATATATATATAAATGATCTGTCTTGTTCTACAATCTAATTATATGATACGAATAGTTCTACATGTTATGCAACGCATTGAAAGCAATAGATATTACATTTCATCAGATACATTCAGTACGATTTGACTATTTGAAGAAACGAATGAGGTGGGGGAAAAGCGTCCGTAAAATCAGCTAATGACGGCAATTGTCAACATTCACAACAACTTGGTTTCGTTGGTTAAGTATAATTTTTAGATCAAATTTCATTTATGAAATGTGTACAAGTTGTCAATGTTTAAAAGGAGATAGATTTATAACCAATTAATTTTACGTCGGGTGAAATACATTGAAAATTCGGAAATGGCGATAAACTGGTCCTGTTAGTTGTTTGGAAAGCACAATATGCACAATCGCACTTCCGCTTGGTCGCGTATCGGAAATATGCGATCGGCAACTGTAAACAAGTAGGAAACACCGGCGAATAGCCAATCTATCATGAAAATAAATCGTGTTCCATTTGGTTGAAAAACATTTGAGTTATTCGCTAAAAAACGCTAAAAAATGGCGATAATTGGTCGGCAGCCAGTAGTAAGATACCCTTTTAACACCAAACTTCTAATCCAATTTGAAAAGACTTTTAAGAAATTGTCCTGTCCATTTTTATACACCCTTTAATCCTCAGTCTACTCTGCTAAACTGAAAAACAAAATTCCAGGAAAGTTTTAAATAAAGGCACTTTTAAGTGAATTTGTAGTGCAAATCAAACTCAAACAGGGTTCTGCATGTACAACACGACACTAAGTCTTGTATAAACACAGCAGGGGTGAAGTGTGCCCCCTGTCTGCTCCCAATGTGTCGGCAGCTAGACTCGCACGGTCTTCAGATTCATTATTCTTCAACTTTATTACTCTAATAACATCTTTCATGGTCTTCAGATTCATTATTCTTCAACTTGAACGAGAGGGAAAATACTTTTCTAAAAGTCATCTCCAACAAGCCTTGAACCTCGTTACTGTAAAAACATCTCAATATTTAAATGAGATGACAAATATTTTCTAAATATCATCTCTAACAAATTGTACTTTTAGGAAATATTATTTGAAATTTCAATGCCTTCCAGAAACAGTACAGTAAAGAGAATAATTTATAGTTATCATTTAATATATGACAGAACCATTTAATGGAACAATATTTCACTCAAAAACCAAAAAAGTCATTACATGTACAGCCCAATTTGAAATAGTGAAGTACTTGATAGTTATGTGATCCACATATGGTACTTAAAATGGGGGCACTCCTGAACTTTTTTGGACAATAACCTAACGTGAAGGTAAAATTTTGCAAAATGATTTATAAATCTTTTATTTCAATTATTAAGATATTGCTTGAATTTTAGAGTTAAAAGGCCTTTTTTGAAATATTTCATCAAATTGTTATTTTCAAATGTTAAGGTGGAAGTAAACTATCTGCTTGAATGAAGATTCAGGAGATTTCCCTCACCCTAATCTTCTCTTCAATCTTGTTTTTGTGTCTCCCACCATACAATAGATATATTGTTGAACCAAGCCAAGGGGAAACAAATAACAAAATAAGAAGAAAACTCATTTCTCGTCTGTCACATCTTTGTAGTTTTTCTTTCTTTATTACTGGGAACAAATTGCTATTTTGTTGAAGTTAGTGTTATCAAAGTTGACATCTTTGGTTTAGTTCAAAGGTTGTTTTTTTTCAAATAATTTTTGCAATTTTTGGACAATTATAAATTTTTCCTTTACTTTGATGTGTAATTACAAAATCTGTAAATTATGCCTTTTTTCAATAGGATAGTCAGAGTACCAGAAATAATTCAGTACTTCAGTCTTGGTTCAGTGTTCAAACATGTTAAAGATGGAGTTCTATCGCCGATTGTTGGCCATCTTGTTTTTTTAATATAACTTGAAGTGAAAAAAGTGCTGTATTTTCACTTATTTTAAAAAAAAAACCAACAACAAAAAAACATATGTTTTCATAGAATATTCACAACGTAACAAACAATTCATCATGATATTAATTAACAATGTCTTATTGTGGTGTAACAAAGCTTTCCACACTTACAGCGCCAAATAAATATAAAGTCATAAAATTATGTTACCATTAGTAATATGTTCCACCAGGATTGTGCAATAAGCATGTATAAATAACATGTGTATACGGTAATGTCCCTTGAATTTCCTTTCCACAAAAAATACCCTGATAGAACCCTCTTTATATGTATGTATAAGTATATGCTATGTGCAAATCTCTGAAATGTCGGGCCTTGTGTTTCAGCTGGATGCTTTCTCCTGTCCGGTGTTGGCTGAGAAGTTGAAATTGGCCGAGAAGCAACTCACGGCGGCCAAGGACCAGATTGGTGAGGACAAATTACTCGAATCATTAATTTAACCCTTTCCCTGAAAAAATGATATACCAGGATAAAATAAAACCAAAACCCAAAGTGACCATCCACGAACAAAAGAAACCAGGTAACTGGCTGTTGGATGGGCCTTATTTCATACAGTGGCATTCTCTAGCCAGTAGCCTTTAGTCTATAGCCAATCCTGGGAATCAAAACCCAGACCTCTTGATGCGAAGCAGAACATGCTAACCACTGCACTATCCAGATCCCTTTAGGAGATGATCCATTTGATTTAAATTATTGAGCCTGAATAACAAATTCTCAAATAATGATTACCTCCCTTCAAATTTCAATTCATTAGAAGTACCTTTACCACACTGTGCCTTTAATCAAGTGACACCTTCTGCTGCAGGAGACTTGGAGCATCTGAAGTCTCGTCTGGAGGGAGAGATCTCGGACCTGACCAAGTCCGCGGGTGAGTACACGGCGGAGATCACGCGACTGGAGGGTGAAGTGGAGTCGATGAAGCGTGCCCAGACGGAGGCGACCAATCAGCTGCAGGAACACCACCAGGAGGAGATCAAGGAGCAGAGGACGAAGCTGGAGAAGTCCAATAAGGAGTACAAACTCAAAGGTCAGTTTGAATAATTATTTTCTTGACATATTTCAAAATTTGTCATAAACGAAATTTGTTTTATCAAAAAAAAAAATTCATCGCTTGATTAGTGAAATATTTCCCACAATAAATACAGTCCAGAGGACTGTTCGACTAACTGATCTAAGCCCAATGATAAATCTTAGCAAATGATAAATGTTGGTTCGTTTGATTGTAGGGCTAAGATCGGTTAGTGGTCAATATGCCTCTGTACTTGGTTTTGTTTATTTGGGAGTCTTGTACACAGTCTACAATCCACCAAGTCTAGCTGTTTCGATTTTACTTTAAATTGCAAGTCCTTGAAAATCTATTTTGACAAACTTTGCATTAATTGAAACCAAATTAATTCCAGAATTTAATCTGAGATCAGTGTAATGGAATGGTCTGAGAGTTGCAGAAAGAGTACAGAGTTGTCTCCCTTCGATAGACAATACAATTACAACTGTCTTCAAAGTATGTTATGACCCTTATTTTTACCTGTAATAACAAATTTGAATATTTTTCTTCAGCTAAGGACAGGCATGAGCAAGTAGTCTCATACATGAAGGATTGCCATGAAAGAAATGTAAGTAGATTAGATCAGAACTTGAAATGAAAAATATTTACAATTTTGAGAGCTCAAACTGAAATTAAGTTAGCAAGTTGTGACTGGAGACTTATCTTAAACGCTTATCCTCAATATGTCTTCATCACATGAAAAGTGATCATTTAACATCATTATTGAATACTTAAATGGCTAATTTATTCTTCTTTTACAAAAAAAGTTCATGTTAGATATTTATTTACTGATTTAAAAATATCGAAATTTAATTACAATATAATCAAATGTCTTAACACTACATTGAAATATTTGGGATCATACTTCATGTTTATGCAATAGTACAAATCCTTGTCCTTGTTATGGACAATTAAGTCTTTTGTTGGATACAAACCCATAACCTCAGTTAGACACCAGTCAACAACACTGAAATTTCAAAAGCTTAACCACTTAGCCACCAGGCCAACAAAAAAGGACCAGCAACTAGATAATTATAACAGCATATCCCTGTGATAGATTGGTGTCTGACTCTGAGGATGTGGGTGCATATCTGAACAAGAATTTGTAGTATTTCAGATTTAGTGATCCTGTACATATCATTTGTTCACTGTCTAAATGGGATATATTTCTAATATATAAATGTTGTGGACAGGTAACGGACCTGACAATTGACCACCAGAGGGCGATCGACTCACTTCGTCTCTCTCACCTGGAGGATATAGAGAAACTGAGGACCAAACATGACAACCAGATGGAAGGTAGGGAACTTACACTTAGTCTTTATCATGTACCTCACACCCCTGTAGCTCAGCTGGTTGGCTCGCCGCTAATGGCTGCAATACTGGCGAAGCAGCGTTTAAACAATAACTCACTCACTCAGGTGGTTGGGAAACAAGCTTTATCACAGAGGTCTAGGATGGGATCCTGTGGAAGTGGGCTCACATACCTCTGATTAGTGTGTCCCCCAGACCCTAGAGCAAAATATTCAATACACGACCAGCTCTGTCTAGAAAATTATAGCAAGTCTAGATTACTCAGCTCCAGGAAATCCAGACATCTTTAGGACTCCATTTTGTATAACTATTCGAATTGTTTGTAAAATATTATGTGTTGTACTCTAACCTCTGATGTATTGATATTTGCTGCTTTTGATGTTTACGGGTGTTATGTCTGTCACAACTCAAGTCCCAAAAGTCTATGTAACTTTTGTTAATCCCACAGATTTCTTTTGTGAGCAAAAGAGAATCCTAATAGTGTTTCGGTCAAAACTATTTGTGCAATCAGCAATGTTTGTTTTAATATGAACAGAGAATTCATTCTGGTCATGTGACTTTTCACCTGGCTGTGTCAGGTGTGGCCCAGGAGTAGTCATGTATACACGGAAGTGTGGTATAAGGGAGATAACTTATTCTTTCCTTACTATCTTACCATGACTATATGTATCTAAGGAAGCTTCATATAATCATCAGTTTTAGTGATTAAAGTTCTGTTATTGGTATTAGAGCTTGGGTGGTTATTATATCTCCTTGGGATCGATTGTTATCCCCCGCCACAACGAAGTTGGCGGGGGATATAGAAATGAGCTCCGTCTGTCCGTCTGTCCGTCTGTGCGTCCGGGCTTTTCCATTCCGGCCTCAAACTTCAAAACTATAAGACATATCTCAACGAAACTTGGTGTGTGGAACAATCATCATGTGTAGATGTGCCTTTTGGGGTTTTCAACTTCTTCGAGTTATTTTTTTTTACCGTTTCCATGGAAATGTAACTTAGAATTTCGTTTCCGGATCAGAACTCGAAAACTATAAGACATATCTCAACGAAACTTGGTGTGTGGAACAATCATCATGTGTAGATGTGCCTTTTGGGGTTTTCAACTTCTTCGAGTTATTTTTTTTGATCGTTTCCATGGAAATGTAACTTAGAATTTCGTTTCCGGATCAGAACTCGAAAACTATAAGACATATCGCAACGAAACTTGGTGTGTGGAACAATCATCATGTGTAGATGTGCCTTTTTGGGTTTTCAACTTATTCACAATTTTTTATTTGTTTAATTTTTAGCTCATCAGGCCTGAAAGGCCCGATGGGCTTATGGCATGGCATGGTGTCCGGCGTCCGTCCGTCCGTCCATCCGTCCGTCCATCCGTAAACTTTTCGCTTTTTCGACTTCTTCTCCAGAACCAATGACTCCACAGAGCTGAAATTTTATGTGCAGACTCCTTGGCCAATGGGGATTCTAAATTGTAGATTTCGTGACCCCATGACCCCAAATGGGGTCACAGGGGTCACATCCTTAAAAACCTATTTTCATCTTCTTCTCCAGTTCCAAAAGGTCTAGAGAGCTGAAAAGTTGTGTGCAGACTCCTTGGAACATGGAGATTCTAAATTGTAGATTTCGTGACCCCATGACCCCAAATGGGGTCACAGGGGTCACATCCTTAAAAACCTATTTTCATCTTCTTCTCCAGTTCCAAAAGGTCTAGGGAGCTGAAAAATTGGGTGCAGACTCCTTGGCCCATGGGGATTCTAAATTGTAGATCTTGTGACCCCATGACCCCAAATGGGGTCACAGGGGTCACATCCTTAGAAACCTATTTTCATCTTCTTCTCCAGTTCCAAAAGTACTAGAGAGCTGAAAAGTTGTGTGAAGACTCCTTGGGTAATGGGGATTCTAAATTGTAGATTTCGTGACCCCGTGACCTCAAATGGGGTCTCAGGGGTCACATCCTTAAAAACCTATTTTCATCTTCTTCTCCAGTTCCAAAAGGTCTAGAGAGCTGAAAAGTTGTGTGCATACTCCTTGGCCAATGGGGATTCTAAATTGTAGATTTCATGACACCGTGACCTCAAATGGGGTCTCAGGGGTCACATCCTTAAAAACATATTTTCATCTTCTTCTCCAGTTCCAAAAGGTCTAGAGAGCTGAAAAGTTGTGTGCATACTCCTTGGCCAATGGAGATTCTAAATTGTAGATTTCATGACCCCTTGACCCCAAATGGGTCACAGGGGTCACATCCTTAAAACCTATTTTCATCTTCTTCTCCAGTTCCAAAAGTTCTAGAGAGCTGAAAAGTTGTGTGCAGACTCCTTGGAACATGGAGATTCTAAATTGTAGATTTCGTGACCCCATGACCCCAAATGGGGTCACAGGGGTCACATCCTTAAAAACCTATTTTCATCTTCTTCTCCAGTTCCAAAAGGTCTAGGGAGCTGAAAAATTGGGTGCAGACTCCTTGGCCCATGGGGATTCTAAATTGTAGATCTTGTGACCCCATGACCCCAAATGGGGTCACAGGGGTCACATCCTTAGAAACCTATTTTCATCTTCTTCTCCAGTTCCAAAAGTACTAGAGAGCTGAAAAGTTGTGTGAAGACTCCTTGGGTAATGGGGATTCTAAATTGTAGATTTCGTGACCCCGTGACCTCAAATGGGGTCTCAGGGGTCACATCCTTAAAAACCTATTTTCATCTTCTTCTCCAGTTCCCAAAGGTCTAGAGAGCTGAAAAGTTGTGTGCATACTCCTTGGCCAATGGGGATTCTAAATTGTAGATTTCATGACACCGTGACCTCAAATGGGGTCTCAGGGGTCACATCCTTAAAAACATATTTTCATCTTCTTCTCCAGTTCCAAAAGGTCTAGAGAGCTGAAAAGTTGTGTGCATACTCCTTGGCCAATGGAGATTCTAAATTGTAGATTTCATGACCCCTTGACCCCAAATGGGTCACAGGGGTCACATCCTTAAAAACCTATTTTCATCTTCTTCTCCAGTTCCAAAAGTTCTAGAGAGCTGAAAAGTTGTGTGCATACTCCTTGGCCAATGGGGATTCTAAATTGTAGATTTCGTGACCCTGTGACCCCAAGTGGGGTCAATTGGGTCACATCCTTAAACACATATTTTCATCTTCTTCTCCAGTTCCAAAATGTCTAGAGAGCTGAAAAGTTGTGTGCAGACTCCTTGGCCCAAGGGGATTCTAAATTGTAGATTTCGTGACCCCATGACCCCAAATGGGGTCACAGGGGTCACATCCTTAAAAACCTATTTTCATCTTCTTCTCCAGTTCCAAAAGGTCTAGGGAGCTGAAAAATTGGGTGCAGACTCCTTGGCCCATGGGGATTCTAAATTGTAGATCTTGTGACCCCATGACCCCAAATGGGGTCACAGGGGTCACATCCTTAGAAACCTATTTTCATCTTCTTCTCCAGTTCCAAATGGGGTCACAGAGGTCACAACCCCAAAAACCTATTTTCATCTTCTTCTCCAGTTCCAAAAGGTCTAGAGAGCTGAAAAGTTGTGTAGAGACTCTTTGGTCAAAGGTGATTCTTAATTGTAGGATTGGTGACCCTGTGACTCCAAATACAGGTCAAAGGGTTATGATCTAAAAACCTATTTTTTGCTTGTTAACAATGTATTACTTGAGATAACTTAGATATTCAACCTTAGATAATAAATCCAATCCTGATGAGCTACAGAGCCCATGGCTCTATTTTTACCATTTCCATGGATACATAACTTAATAATTTATTTCAGGAGCAGAACTCAAAAACTGCCATTGATGTATTTTTAGCTCATCTGGCCTGAAAGGCTCGAATGGCTCATGGCATGGCACGGTGTCCGGCCTCTGTCTGTCCATCCATCCGTCCGTCCGTCTGTAAACTTTTCGCATTTTGTCTTCTTCTCCAGAACCACTTGGTCTAAGGAGCTGAAATTTTGTGTGCAAACTCCTTGGTTCATAGTCACTGTTATTCAACAACTATTCTTCAATAAATTTTCCCAAAGGCGGGGGATATGGCCGACTCTGTCTGCTTGTTATTCCTTATTTGTTACCACGTGTTTAAATATATAATGAACAATATTCGTATTCATGTGATATCTCTTCATCTTTTCACTAATATAGTTTCCTGTATTCTCACAGAATAAAACTTATAGGAGAAAATGATGGTATTATTTATTTTTTTGGTGTAGGCCATCCAGATGTGTTTCTCTCATCTACTAACTAAAACATGTATGACAATCAAATTTGCTGATGATGCAGCATTGGTTGGTCTGATTAGAGAATCTGAATTGAGTTACAGAACTGAAATTTCAAAATTTGTAGAATGGTGTAAATCAAACTTTTTGTTTTTGAAAACCAAAGAAATGGTTATAGATTTTAGGAAAAAGAAATCTACATTAAATGCTGTGACTATAGATGATGGTGAAATAGAAAGAGTAACAGAATACAAATATCTGGGTACTGTCTTGGATTCAAAACTTTCTTGGAATGAAAACACTGATAACATTTATAAGAAAGGGCAGCAACGTTTGCATTTTTTGTGGAGATTGAGACATTTTAAAATAGATCAGACCATACTGAGATTATTTTACAGAACGTTTATCCAAAGTGTCTTGACCTTTAATTTCTTGAGCTGGTACGGAAACCTGTCTGTTCGGAATAAAAACAAACTCTCAAAAATTGTTAAAACAGCTTTAAAAATTATTGGACTTCCAATTGAAAGTATCGGCGAATATTATGAGCAGCAAATTTCCAAAAAAAACCCCAAAATTTTAAGTGACCAATCACATATCCTTTTTTCGGAATATTCTTGGCTACCTTCAGGACGCAGACTGCGCATGCCGACTGGGAGAACAAACAGGTTTCGCTACTCTTTTATACCAAACAGTGTTCGTTCGTACAATGACCTATTTATTGAATAATGTCATATTTTTATTTGATCAAGTGAATTGTGAGTGTGACTAACTCGGATGTGTTCATGTTAATTAGTCAAATTCTATTATGCAAAATAATATTATCATGTATATTTGTTTGCGATGTGTGTTTTAAACTGGAGAACTGTATATATGATGTAAAACAAATTTCCCTTGGGACAATAAAGACATTATCTTAACTGCTCCAAATATTTCTTCAACTAAGAGTTTATTTCTAAATATACCCCCAAAACAAATATTTAAAGCCAGATGTGTATATAAGCTTCAAAATTAATTTTGTATATAAAAGAAAAAGGCATTTATTCTCTTGAATCTATTCTAACATTTAGGCCCTGAAATGATTTTTTCTGGTAAAATTTTAAAATTTCAAGATTTCAAAATAAAATAAATAAAATAAAATGGAGCCTCGGAGATGTGTTCACTTTAAACTGAGCTCTCTTGTCTTGTAATAGACTTGCCTAGGCTCTTATAGAATCAAGGGGTCTGGATGCCTTTCCTGGATCATTCAACCTTATTGATATGTATCAATTTGATCCCAAAATACCCCAATACGGGAGAGGCAGGATAGTGCAGTGGTTAGCGCGTTTGGCATCAAATGAAGAGGTCCGTGGTTCGAATCCCTCCAGGGGCATGCACCTTTGTCTGCAGTAGAGAACTGTTCT
This sequence comes from Gibbula magus, assembly GCA_936450465.1. NCBI lineage: Eukaryota > Metazoa > Mollusca > Gastropoda > Trochida > Trochidae > Gibbula > Gibbula magus. Next base: position 57,837,680 of record OW388294.1, read on the forward strand.
ACACGCAGTAAGGTTTGGGTGCAATGCTACACTGAATTTCAGCATCATACCACCCATGGTTCCCTAGTTCCAGCCGATGCCCGCAGGTTTCACGGCCAAGCATAGCCACTTGCAGATGCGGGCTTTCTCCCTGCCATAATACTAGCAGCCGGGATATAAGTGAAATACTCTTAAACTGCGTTAAACCCCAACTCATCTCGACCCAAAATGGTCCCATGATGCCAAGATGACAGAGACTAAGCAGAGAAACCATAACGATTCACCTATGACGTTATCACTGAACAGCCAGCCTAATGTAGCCTCTGGGTATTGAGTGGATCAAAGCTTTACACTCCCACCACATGTGTTTGTCTATATGATACCTATCGTGTTTACCTAACGAGAAAGTAATTACCGGTTATGCTTGAACAACTTATGATAAGCAAAGTATACACTATAATTTCTTCAAGTACCTTTGAAGCATGTGAACTCTCATATTTTGTGCCCATTTTCACTGCTTCTCAATGACTGTCGACTCTATCAAGTAGCCGGTTTATGGAGCTTTCCACTTGGGGGGTAATTAGTGACCGATCATTCTACGTGTTTGGACATATCATGATTCCCTTGAATGATTTCATCAAACTAGCAGGTTTCTTTACCTTACTCAATAGAGGATGGTCTTCTATAACCTCCTTTAGAGGCATTTAAAAGTTGGGAGGATGGTCTGGGGTTTGAATCCAGCCAGGGGTAGTCTGCTGTAGAGAACTGTTCTAGATGCAGTAAGGTTTAGGTGCAATTCTACACTAAATTTCAATGCAGTATCACCCTTGGTTTGAAAGTTTCACTAAAATGCATAGCCATCATGGCATTGCGGGCTTTCTACTTGCAATAATCCTAGGAGACATGATATAATTGAAATACTCTTGAAAGCAACAATAAACCACATGTACAACTCACCTCACCTTGATAATGTTTCAGGCTTTAGCCTTGGAATAATACTGGCCATGGCAGTATAAATTGGCCTTAATTGCCCACCCTAACCATAATTTAAAAGTATTTGTAAAGTCTCTGTGTTAGTCCAATCTATTTATAATGGCTATAGATCTGACATACATACAATACAGACAAGACAGATTTATGATGGTAACACACCCATGATTTTAAGCCTACTCAGCAATTCTTTCAATAAAACCAACTACCGAGCTTGATTTACTATCCTCTCAAACATAATGTAATATAAGGACATGATTAATTATTTGAATATTTTACCACTTTAAATGTTCTAACTTAAAAATTTATACATACAATTAATAATTGATCTTACAGTGATTTTGAATAGATCATAAATTTTTGTATCACTCTGGAAATTTCAAGTTCATATTTCTATGCCTGTTCAGTAAGTATAAACAAATTTGCAAGTAAAGCAATGTGAAGAATTGTTACCAATCTACCGATGCATGTAGTCTTTCCTAGAGGTGTTGGCGTGAGAAATCCTGATTGCAATCAATATACCTGACCTCCTACACCTGAAAAATACCTGAATAAAATATAAGATTGCTGACTTTGCATTCCTACCGAGGTTGCATGTCCACAACTGATTATCAAATTCCCAACAATGTCAATATTTGATCATGTCCTAGGTCTGGGATTAAATCAACTTATCCCCCTCCATAATTCCCTCGAGTTAATAACCAAGAGTTTCACCAACACTTACTTAAAGGTAGAGAACATTAAGTGGTCCCTAAGTGCCAGACTGTTTAATTATTTACCTAGCACTAATTAACGGCTCCCAAAGTCCGACCACTCAAAGATGTAAATCCGCCCCATTATATCACACGATACAAATCATCAGTGTCGCGTCTACCCTGGTTGAGTTAAGAAGCATATCTCCCTTTCAGACATGCTCAAATTCATTTAATACACAGGCAAGGTATGCTGGTGATTGTGAAGCAGTTGTGGCCTGTATAACAGGTAGTATATATATATACCAGGTAGACAGTATTGAACAATGTGGAACGGGATTGTATCGCAAGCGGTAGATATAGGTCTGTAGACATGGTGTAGCCAGTAGATATAAGCTGGTATCACTTGTTAGGCCCACAATACACTGCTGACAGCCAACCGGTGGGGTAGAAATGGGTGAAAGCTGATCCTGGAAAGACGTCTGCTTCCCTCCATTTAGGATAATTGCCGTCTGCTGCCTATGTTTGGGACCAAGATAGAGGGGCAACCTGGCTTGAAGGAGGAACAAACTTTTCTGGACAGATTTATTGCCTTGTGTGAAAGTGAAATTTCAAAGTTAAAATTTGCAATAAGTAAATTTTATATTCTGTCAATTTTGGAAGAAAAGGTGCTATCAACTCAATATAAGACCTTTATACTGGAATATCACAAACTGTTTTCACAGTTTGTTGAATTCTAGAGAAGTGTGAAAACTTGAAATTCTTCTCTTCTGGATTTATCACAAACTGTTTTCATAGTTTGTTGAATTGTGAAAACTTGAAATTCTTCTCTAGATTTCTCTACTAAAAGCAATCTGATAAAATTTATCATCAAAGAGCATATTTTGGATGATTGTGGAGATTCCCCATATGTGCAGAGAGCAGACAAGAACCATGCTGCAGGGATGAGACTTGTTGTGTAACACGAAACATCTGGCCTGTGGGTGATTCAAAGCATGGAGCAAGATTTATTTACAAACTTTTTCTCCCAGTATCCATGAAAATTTTCTGATTTGGTGTGCCAGCAAGTAGACCTGAAATTACTGACCAGAGGACATATCCAGAACAAATCTTTGTGTGCTTAGAATATTGTGGACAAGATTACAGTGACCACTTGAAGATATGAAGGAGATTTAGGATTGGCTGAATTCTTTGAAATCTGTCAGGCCTTGTTGAATAATATCGACAAGTTCTATCAAGTTATAACACTGTGGGAGTGCTCAATTCATTAAAAGGCAGAACAAATTTTAAAATGTGTTTGATCAACCGGAACATTGCATAAACTATCCTGGGTGAAATGAAGTCAAATCCTTTGATATGATTCATGTGATATAGACTTTGATATGATTCATGTGATATAGACTTTGATATGATTCATGTGATATAGACTTTACTGAGGCTTTTATCGCGTCAAATAGTTCCTATGAAAACATTTGGATATTTTAGAAAAATGACCTTTTGGTGCAGCCGTGCTAGTGATTGGAAATTCCATTAAAACTAAAGGGAAAAGTTTGTCGGCAATTTCTGATAGCAACATACTAAAGCATAAAGTGAAAGCTTCACAGCGAGGTGCTATCAAGATTCCTGGTTATTAAACTAAGTGAAGATAGCAGAGAGCATCAATAGCTGCTGTACGTTGGACCTCAGATCTCGGGATAAACAGTGCGGATGTTTGAACAGCCTGTAACGAGGATATAGGTTCCAGGAAATGAAGCCCCGAGTTAACATGGTGCAGACTTGAGCTCCGACCAGGAAGCACTCAATGCTTCGACTTGTTCAGGGTGAAATAACTCCTTACTTCAGCTCAGGATGAACTGGATGCTTCTAAAAGACCTTAATTGATGACACTGTACAAGGAATGTACAGGGAATCTTATAGCATCATCTTGATTTTGATTTTCCTGAAAAGCAGTATCAGTTGGCGTCTGCTTTCAATGAATTTGTCTTGTCCAGGAGGAATTCCTTTCACTTCTGCATAGCATTGACTGAATGCCTCCAAAAGATTTAAATGCCACTACCAGTATATGGAAGGTATCATCTTGAATTCATGTTCTCTTGGAATACAGGAGGTTTTCTTGAAAGCAGCACTGTCTGTTTCCAACTCACGTCTGCTTGATTGAAGTCGTCTGCTCGTGACAGGAAGTTTTCAGTTTGTGCCACCAAAAACAATGGCTGCAACTAATGGAAAACCATTTTTATCTGACATTGTTCGGGTTATGAAAGGTACAGGAAATTAAGACATGTTCATTTATCTTTCTAAAATTATATATGGACAAATTTATGGAAATATGTTACTTAATATGTATGGATGTTGAGGTAGTTTTAGAACTTGCTTTAATGATTTGTGATGAATATTGATGAACACAATTTTTATTATTTTATCTTTGATAATCAATTTAGTTGAATTCCTGAAATTAAAAAAAATTAAAAAAGTTATTCAATTGTAAATATTATTTTCCATCTTCAAGAAAAGCAGTGCACATTTAAGTAAACTAAATGCTAAAGGACCAACCCTATAATCTATTCATACTTATAATTTTATTGATAATAATGCCATAAACTGTTTAATATTACGATTTTGAAAATGTGGCTGATCTTTAATTATTCATGTTGAGTATATGGTTTCGGAATAAGATAAACTAGAAATCTCATCTAAAAACCTTTAGATCCCTCATCAGCTCAGTTAACTGATTTTCACCAGATTGACAACTGCAATCAACAGTCCATAAACAAAAGTGACAAGTTGATTGACAGCCCGTATATTGGCAAGACTGACATGACATATTCATAAGGCAACAGTTTGTTTGGAAATGTGATCTGGAGTTATGCCCAGGTTTTGGCAATGAGTTGATTGTTGTTCTTTCATCTACCTGGACAAAGCATTCCTGTGTTTACCTGTAGGATACTGTGGTCGTTACAGGTGTGTGTTACCTGAACATAGAGAAACACTGTAGCCAGGTATGGAGTAGTGTCAGGCTTTAGAAAAATATTCATTTAACATAAATAATTATAATCTCGAGAGATAGAGATTTTCAAAGTTCAAATCAAAATGGTTCTATAAAAAATTAGGGATCCAAGGACATCTGAAATTGTGGAAATAGAGATAATAGAATTGGTTTTTAAAAATATATATGTGGATGAAATAATCCTGAAAAGTAATAAACCCAAAGTAGGATCTTGTTAATTTTCATGGCAAAGTCAAACAAGAACCTAAAACAGTTACCAATGCAGACCAAGAGTTACCAGGTTCAATACAGGCTGTCGAATCAGTTGTACTGTCATTAAACAGGCAACGTCAGGCTATCCCATGACCTACAGGCAAAGGGTTAAACGTTCTCGATAGCCAGTGATCTTGATGGAATTCTGATATCTTAGGTAAAGTGACCTAATCTTTCACATGTTATCGTTCTAATTGAAATACTTGTAGCGTGTAGAACAATACAAACACAGGCTATTTACACTCCGTGTTTTATCTGATAGCTCAAAGGAATAGATAGATGGACCCTTTGGTTGAGGTGATATCATCGAGAGGGGGAATGTGGTTCACAATTGATGGTTTTGTAAGAACAGTGTTGAGTGAATGATCAGGACGAAGACCTATTAACTATTATAAGAGGGGGGATAGCGCAGTAGTTAGCTTGTTCGGTTTCGGATCAAGGGGTCCAAGGTTCGAATCCCGCCAGGGGCTCGGCAACTTCGTCTGCAGTAGAGAACTGTTCTACATGCAGTAAGGTTTGCGTGCAATGGTACACTGAATTTCATCTTAGTATCACCCATGGTTCGCTAGTTCCAGCCGATGCTGCCACATGGCGTTCCAGGCTTTCTCCCTGCCATAATACTAGCACTGCACATTCCAACAGCTAGCCTAACCCATTCAGCCTCCTAAATAGAAATCACTTTTGATGTTTATGACATTACCCTTTGAGTAAGGTGGCATAATGTTTCTCTCTGTAACTTGGATGAAGTAAATGAACTTGTAAAGTTATGTATCAAACAAAATTAGGAATTAAGATATCATAAATACATCACTTAGTATACCTGGGTGCTGTTCCACTAACTGATGTTAGCCCAAAGATCTATGTAAGCCCATGTTTATTTTGGCTAAGATTTACCTTAGCGCTAAGATCGGTTAGTGGAATGGTACCCTGACCTATAAGAAAATGTGCTTGGTGAGAGTGGTTACCTTACTTTTCCTAGGTGCTGTTCCACTAACCGATCTTAGCCCTAAGATCCATTGTAAGCCCATCATTGGCTAAGATTGAACTTAGCGCTTAGATCGGTTAGTGGAACGGTACCCTATAAGAAAATGTGCTTGGTGAGAGTGGTTGCTAGACACCTATGGAATATTACTGGAGGTTGAATACTGCTACTCAGCTGAGAAGATATATTTGAAGTGGCATGTGGAGAATTTTGAAGCACATAAACATTGACAGTGATATGAAGTGGGGAGTGTAGTGTTGTTATCACTTTTATAGCCTTCTGTATTCTATATCCTACACCAGGACAAGTGTTTCTCTTGTAAACATGGCACGTTGTGTGGAGATCATTGTGCAATTATGAAGTGTAATAACTCGTCAAACCTGTTCTCTAAGATCTTTGTTGACCATCTCAGACTATAAACTTATGACCTATATTCGTTCAAACCTAAATATTAAAGATGAATGAATGTGAAATTTTCTATTTTTAAAGTTCTTTTCTAAATTTGTTTAATGTATATACAAGTTCTCATGTAGATGAAGAAACATCTATATATTATAATTGTTTTATGTGCAAATTATAGCCTAAGAGATAAAAACAACCCTTGGGTTTTCTTGATTAGTTTAATATGGGTCCAATTTCTTGCTTTTAATTACTTTGAAATATAAAATATTTGAGTTTTTAGTCGTGAAAGCAACAGTTCTATTGGTTTGCATTTGTTTCTGAAAATATTTGTTGAAAGAACACAGTGTTACATGAGAGACACACATCTTTTATCTATGTATATTTTGTTTCATGAAAAAAAAAAAGAAGATTTATTTTGGGAAAAATGAACTATAAAACAGTGAACTTAAAATACAAATTTAGAATAAGAATATTGAATAATATAAAAAACAAAATAAAAAATTTTGAACTCAATCCAGAGAAATCCAGACTTTTAATCGCCTTTCCAATTATTTTCAAGGATATCTGAAGGTTTACCATCAGTTCTTTTCAATAGTATGTATATATTTTGTATTGAGAATATTTCCTACATTGAATTTTGTTTCTTTCAGAGCTTCACAAACAGCACAGAGATAAACTTGAAGACATCACCCACAGGTTCGAGACTATCAAGATGACGCTCGGGGTAAGATGTTTTATGATTCTACAATTTCTACTATATGTCTTTGTCTATGTTCTGGTCTTCGGAAAACTATGGGTACAGTAGTAAATTAGCAATATTAGATATTGCTATTAGCTTGAACAGAAACAGGTTATGTTACTACCTTTCAACTGGGTAATTATTAGAAAATTTGAAAGAAGTGTTTGTTCTGTTTTGCCACTGATATTTATCTTTTTGAACATAGAATGTTTTGATATATATTTTGCAGAGATCAAAGTTTACATGTTTGGGTGCGTGCCAAAATTTCAGCAATGTCAGATATTTTCTCATGATTTTCATGGCGTAAGTCCAGAGAGGATTTCCCTTTTGTTTGTATAGTTGATATAAGTTGCAAAAGGACAGTTACACAATCAGTGGTTAAAGGAGCAGTTAGACGAGTTATATAGAGAGTTTATCCCGGTATTGAAGGCCGCATGGCAACAATATGTAGCATATAAACACTTCAGATTGACATTTTACATTGATTTACAAATATCATCAAGTGTGGGAAGCATAATATTAATACATATTTCTTTTCAAATATATTGAAAGTGATCTCAAGATCCTTTTCATTTTTACCTGATAACAATTATATTTATGTTGTTGAATTGGATAATGACAGTAATATTCTCAACCTTCTTTAGAGAATGGACATGCATACAAGAAGTGAAATTCATCTTCTGTAGAATCTAACTACATTTATCACAAAACAAGGAAGAAAGATTTACATCTACGTTACTTTAACGCTGCTTTTGTACTTTCAAAGTGAATTTTTTGTTTGTGAAATATTCCTTTTAGTTTTTCAGTTCTACGATTTTCTTTATTTCATTGAATATTTTGTATAAAAAATTATTATTATTCATTTCCAGAAACAAGTATGGTGACTTATAGTTTGATATCATAGTTAAATGTAATCATACACATTGTAGTCAGTCTGATTATCATATATGCTATTAATATGCTTTACACAGAATTATAATCAAATCAAAATAATATAAATGCGTGATCGCTCATTTTGAATGATTATTATATTGATTGTAAATAAACTTAGTTTTAATTCTAAAATGTTCATAAATTGCACCAATAACAACTAATATATTCATTATATTACTAACCTTAGTGTAAGGATCAAAACTCCTTATGTTATCCAAAATACTATTGATATTGTAGTCGTAACAACTAGTTTTTCTTCCTACTGCAATATATATATTCAAGACTTAAACTTACAGATGATAGAACACAATTATTCTGTTGTTATCATATTTTAGAATGTTATTAAGTAAATGCTCTTTGAGAGTAGGAAATATTCTTCATAGTTTCTACAGAATCAATCTGTTTATGATCCGATAGTATATTTTCACAATAATAAATATCACAGTCATCAATATTGCCAATAAAAGCAAAAGTAGAAGAGGACACATCCACTTAATCTAATCTTTAGTTTTATCAATTTATAGCTTTAACAGGTGTACAGTAGTCTGGAGTTACAAATCTTTAAGTACCAGAATGATTTAAGTCAACATTTCTTGGATATAAAACATTCTCATAAAATATTGAAAAGAACATTTTGCTAAAGTTCATATCAAAATCCATGTAAACAAAAAGTCAACCATTTATTCTTTGTCTTTACTAAATCAGATCCCTCCAATGTTACTTGTTTCTTATACTTTCCAAAACTACTGAAAAGGCCCAAAATGTTTTTTAAATTATATAAAAATGTTTTAGCATGTTTTGAAGAAAAATCAAGAAATCTAATGAATAGTTTTGAAAGTTAGTTTGAGGGGTTACTAGACTTGACAGCAGTGCAGTTTTTTATACATAAATGTATGAAGATGGCAAATCACATCATAAATGACTACAAAAGCAGGAATCTAGAAGCTAACTCTCTGTCCTGCAGGAGAAGGTGGAGACGCTGAGAGGGGAGTGTGAGGACCTGAAGACCAGGGCCAAGATCACGGAGGACGCACTCTTCAGAGAATCTGACGTCAAGCTGCAGGTGGGCATGTAGATCTTCTAGGACTGATCGATACTCTCTAGGGATGGGTAGATGTTCAGTACCCAGTACCCAGCACCTGTACATTCTCTGTGATAATCTCTGTAGCCAGTGGTCCATCTAGGATGATTCCTTAGTTAACAAGTTGTGAAACCTGTTAATTGGCCATTCAGAATGGTCCGGCATTGATTAATTCAACAACTTAACATTCCCCAAGTAATTGAATCAAATGTTTCAAAGAGCAAATGAAATTGTTTAAAATTATATTACCGTGATCAAAACTTTTTATTTTCTCAGAAGAGTGTTTGTTTGATATTACACATTTCCCTGTCTCCTGTTCCAGCTGGCCCTGGAACCGTACCGGAACCTGCCGGCAGAGATCGAGAGTCTGAAGCTGGTGATTGAAATGAGGAACGAGGAGATCCACCAACTCCGCAAACACAACATGGACCTCGAGAAAAAGGTATGTGGGGCAACCGTACATGCAACTTGAGAGAATAGCATGGACACGAAATATTGGCCTTTTAGTACAGCACTCTTGTGGAAAATCCAGTGCTTGTTCATGGCCAGTGCCAGTGCTTCTATTACCAGGAAAAAGTCCAGTTATGAGCATCAGTTTCATCATATTCCTATATTCATATGAATTGAAGAACGGTTTTTGCATCCGAACTCAAAATAATGTATTTTATAATGAAATAACACCAAAAGAATCCTTTCAGACCTTCCAGTTTCCACTAATCTTCAACAAATCAAGTTGGTAATCCTGGCCATGCCACCAAATGGAAGAATATCTTTATCTTTAGGTTCATTTATGAAATGATATAGCATCATGTGTATAACCCAACCTCCTGTGTTCCTCTACAGCTGGAGGATCTGCCAATAGCCAAGGAGAAGATTGCTTCTCTTCAACAGAAGGTGGAGAACCTGGAGGCCATCATCAACATCAAAACAGACCACGAAAAGTAGGAAATTAAATTCAGTTTAATGACAAATTAAGTTTATTCAAGTTGTTTATTTAGGATTTGGTAATCAGTGAAACATTTGTAGATAATACTTACTCTTTCTTAAAAATATCTGGGTCTGTAAGGAAATTATGAAATGCTTCAAATATTATTGTCTTCCTCTCATTTTTATGCACAATTTGAAATTTAACTCTTTTGCTGCAGACAACTGCATGAAAAGTGCATGAACTTGATGAGGAAGTACGACCGGGAGAGCAAGGCAAACAAGCGTCTCTCCATGGACTACGAACAGCTCATGTGGAAAGTGGACCAGGACTTTGGTTCGACCGAAAGTCTGTACCGACGCCAGATGAGCCGCTCACCGACTCGAAGTGAGTGCAGCTCACCTGACTTCATACGGAAAGGTCTGTCCCCAATTGTCAGCGAGACAGACTCACCTTCGCGAAGATCACGCAAATCCACGTCATCAGTTGATGACTCCTTTGACCGCAAGCTGAAGCGTCGATCTGCAAACTACTTGTTGGAAAAAGAGAAGTCTTCCCCATCAGCCAGCCCCCAGGCAAAGCGACTTTCCCCGAACAGTTTTGAAGTGTTTGGCTCACCCCCTCAGGTGATGAGCCAATCTGCTGGAGAACTATCGTTTAATGTCTCTTCAGGGAACAACTCCCCACCCGATTCCAGCTCGCCCTCTGTCTCTCAGTCAATGTCTCAGTCAATGACGCAATCCATGACAGACTCTGAAATCTTTGGAGACTTTGAATCCTCAGGAATTGTGATGAATGGACAGGAGATCACAGTAGCACTACCGTTGACAAAGGACAAGGAAGATGATTCTGAAGTGTTCAAGATGGAAGCGGTGAACGAAAAAGTTGAATCGAATGTGTAAAGGGAGATAACTCTCGACCTCTTAGGAAAAGGGAGGTAACTCTTGCACAGAGTTGAAGGGATAATATCAGAATCAAAGGGAGATAACTCTCAACCTCCCAAGAAAAGGCAGGTAACTCTTGCTGCAGAATTCAAGGGAGATAACTTTGATCTAAGAATCAAAGGGAGATAAGTTTCGTAAGTTGAAGGAAAGGAGATTACTGTGCTGCAACTGTGTTCACTGTGAGGTGCTTTAAGGAAAAGAGAAATCCTGAGTCAAGGTCTTTCAACTGCTCTGTGTAAATCCTGTTTTGACGTTGTGATTGTGACATTATATCCTTCTAGATCTTCAATGTAGCCTCATGTTTGTGCACAAGATAGTGGATTGCAGGCTGCTCCTTATCCACATTTAGACATGTGCGATAGCTTGGATGGTACGAAGAGTGAAAATTGTTTTCCGGTGTGACAAGCTTATATTATGACAATGTATCGAATGTTGGTTGACAGTATCGAGTTTGTGTGTGAAATATCGACAGTTCACGCTTAAGTGAAGGTATGAAACGTCTTTTTCTGTCATTCCAAGAGTTAAATTATATCAAATTATAGATTGTAAATTTATCATAGGCTTGTAATATAGTCTTTAAATTGTTGTCAAAGCTTGTGCAATATTCCGCGAGTCATAGCTTAAAATACACATTTGTTTTAAAAAATACACTAAAAATATGCCATTTTGTCACCTTCCAAAATGTATTTACTTGATATGTTTTCCAATTTTGCATTTATTTTGAAATATTTTGAATTATTTCCAAATTTCATAAAAATCATTTCTTCCAATCTCTCGTATTTGAAATGTTTTGCTGAAATGTTTTATGTAAAACTTTATGTTGAAATGAGTGGCATATTTGTAAGACTGCATTTAAGCACTTAATAAATTCTTTACCACTACCTCATACTTATTGTTCAAGTCGCATCTGTGATGTAGTAGTCGAATGTCGTTCCACTTGGACGCAAAGTTTAGTTGTTAACAACTCATATAGAGACTATAGGCTATAGCTTAATTGCTAAGTGCCATAAAAATTGTTGTGAAGTTGAGAACATTTTTAGATATTAATTGATCAACATAAATATACTACCACTACTTTATATTATATGGAAATTTGAACGTTTAGATTTCAATACACATGTATTTGATTTCCAGTCAAAGGGAGACAATTCAGAGATTTTAGATTTTTTGCTTTCAGTGAATTTCTTAAGCATAAATTAAATTGTATTGTGAAAATTACATTATTTTGGCAGATATTAAATCAAATATTACTTCTACAATTGTTTCTATACATTTATCATATCATAATATTAGTATAGCAAGTTTTGTGAAGTTCATTACATATCCAATAGATTTGAAGTTGTCTAATTGTACATTTAGTATATAGAAACTGGTCATTACAACTACTGTTTCATTTGATTCATAATGCAATTTTGTTTTGTTAAAATTAAACATTTTAAATTTTGAAATTTATGCAAGACTGACATTAAATTGCATTGTAAATAAAACTTTTGACAGATTTGATCATAATGGCCTGTATTGATATTTTCATTGCAATAAAATTGCAGTTTTTTCTGTTTGTGTGTACATAAGTCAATATTGTGATGTATGTGTGATTCTTATGTTGTTGAAATTTAAATTCATATATGATTTGTTAAAAGTGTGTTAAATATCTATAAAGTGCTAAATTAGGTTATATAAGTTTCAGTGAATATTTCAATGAATAGTTAAGCTATTATTTGAGTTGAAGGTAATGTATTCGACAGTCTGTGTTGTGAAGTAAACATTGTGTCGGTTTCGTGTACCGTGGGTGTTTCAATTGTATTTTATCCATAAAATGTCTGTATCTATAAACAAATCTGTTATTTATTACGACATTGAGATTTTATTTTCCATCCATGAGCAAGTTTTGTGAGAGTTCCATATTATATGTCTAAATTACCAGATAAATCGTTTTAGTATGAGATAAAAATATGAAAGATCCATAACGTGACTTTTTTTTAAATGACTTAAAAATTAAGTTTTAATAATATATTATGTTTTGTCCTTCCTCAAGGCTACCTTTGGTCGTTAAAATCATAGCAATTAATTTAATATATACCTTGATTTATTATGATGCTTAAAAATGAAATCTGGTTTAATAATTTTATCATAAATAACAAAATGAAGAAAAATGAGATGAAATATCATTGTTGATCGAAAGCATAATAATTTACTATTTGTGAGTCGTCACTGTTCATTGGTCAAAAGTTGAAACATGATCGATCATTCTTGAAGCTGATTGGTCCTTTGCATTCTAAAAATAGTTTTCTTCTATGTAGCCGTGCACTGATTGGTTGAGATGTAGCCTCGTCACAAGCATCATCTTCGTCTGGTGTTGTGCTTTATGATATTATAATATTGATACAGAAGATGTAATAATATGATCTCTAGCCATCAGGCAGCATTCTGTCAATAAATGATACAAACTTACTTTTTGTTGTTGTTTTTGTCCAATATTTTAAAAAGAATTACGAGAAAAAAAACCCAGGTGAAGCAAAGAGACTGAACAGTATAACAGTTGAGGTTGTATAGATAGAGGTACTTACATGGTTCTGGAGTTACAGCCTTTGTGAAAATGTTGAATGAAATTGAACATGGTTTCCTCATGCAAGCCACAATTTTAATTTAATTGTTAATAAAAGTTAAATTTAATTGATAAAAAATTGTTATCAAAGAAATTGCAACCTTCGTAAAAATGTTGAATGAAATTGAATATGGTTTCCTTAAGCCACAATTTTAACTTCATTGTTAATTAAAGTTTAATTTGATTGATAAAAAAAATAAAAAAATTGTAATCTTAGAAATTGCAAAGCCTTTTGTTTCAAGGTAAACAATATTTAAGATTAAAGAAAGACACCATTGTATTTCATTCTATATGGCTGAGATCAGGTTGCAGATTCACAGTTTGGCCAGTCGGACATTTCATCTTTGACTCAGAAGACGAACCCAGAAGTTAAATTTTGTTATGCATAAAGTATGAGAAAGTATTACTATTTGTTTGCTCTTCATTTATTGCATACTATTAAACATAACACGGTATCAATTAACTATAACTATTAATTTATAAATAACATGCATAAAAATGGTTCATAATTTAAAATCAATGTTTACCATTGGACCAACTAACCGACAGTGCTAGTTTGAGGGAGTTTACCAGCGAATTTGCGTCAAGAAATTTCAAATAATTTAATCACACCTAGTTCATTAAAAGTTCAAATCATGGACCAAATTTGTACCTTCTAAATAAGCATTTTAAAATCCAAATGAACTCGTTTTCAATAGCGATATAATTTAGTAAACTCAACTCGGCAGAGCACTATTTTCCATATGACTATTGGAATGGAATACGGAGGTGATTTGTGAATAAAGAGTAACAGCTCTAGGGTTCAAATCAAGCATTAGTATTAGTATTAGAGAGACAGTCTGCAATGCTACATTGCAATTACATGCAGTTCCATCCATGGTTTCAAGCCAATCCTTGCAAGTTTTACTGCAATATATCCACAATGGTATTGTAGGCTTTCTTCCTTCAATAACACTAGCATCTGTGAAATACTACTGAAATCACAATATTTATTTGTTTGGATAGAATGCAATATCCATGTTATATCCTTTTCTATCCCATTTTATATGATGATATAGATTGTGTTAAAGGACATCAGATAAACCAAAAGAAAAACTACCCGATGCATAATGAACCACTCATCTGTTGACATGGTTACATTAAAAATACAGAACCAACTGCCTACAGGGCTGCTCCTTTCACTGCCTGGTTCTTGTTCCGAATGTCCGGTACATGTGCAAAGTGAAAGGAGTAGCTCCGAACACTGTTCTGGGCGTGCAGAACATGTTCCAAAAAAAAGCAGGTGCAAGACGCACAACAATAGAACATTTTCCGCACACCCAGAACATTGTTCGGAGTCACCCCTTTCATTTCATGCATATACCGGTATTCGGAACAAGAACTGATATTTTGAAAGGAGCAGGCCTGACATGATTAATTGAAACAATGAATTTACATTCATACAGTATTGTGTATATGGAGTTATCGAGTATCTGTATTCTAACCTCTACAGAATCATGATGGAAACACTTCACTATTCAATAAGGCATAGGATGTCATTAAAATGGTTTTCATTGCACCAACCAACCAAGCACATTATGGAAAGATTCACTAAAAAATAAAACTTACTAAAACAGTTATATGGGATCGAAGACGAGCAATGACGAATTGGCACCTACATGCTTCAATAAATATAAATTTACATACTTCTTATATACTACTTACTAACAATGTTATTAGAAAGTTTAGTTTTTGTCGAATCAAGAATTGATCCTTAGACATGAGGGTGATTAAGTATTTCCGAAGCGCTCATAAAATACCTTGAAATGAGCCACAATGCTGTATTCTCGACCATGGGCAAGGTTGGCAATACGGTCTGCTAATTGAAAATTTAATTTATGTTAATAGCCTCTTGAACCTCAAACCGAGATGTCTGAAAAGTGAATGGTGTCTATTTGTTAATTATCGTACAAATTCACATTGTAGAAGACATCTTCGCCAGCACTGAGTCATTTACAAAATAGGATTGATACCATGCATATAAAATGAACACCTTTTTTCTTGCTATTCAATAATACTACAAACTAAACATCTACAACGTCAATAGAAATAGCAATAGCCGGCATGACTCTTCTCGATATTATCAGTTTCCACTTTATTAAAACTACTAAACATACGAACAAAATCAGTTTTACTTTTTGAGTCACCAAGTGGTTTTCTAGGAAACTGCACTGAACATATTCATAGTTAATAATTCATGAATATGTAAGACGTGTGGCAAATTCTATTGTTTAATTGTACATTTACAAAAAGCCGTCGACACTGTTTACGTATTGGTCTCATGGCTAATCTACTAAATAAATGTCTTTTATATGTGTTCAACACTAACACACCATTATAACAGAGAAACTCAATCCTATCCATCTTTTACTTTCACTTCATTCATTACATCACTACGTTTTTTTCGCTCAAATAAGTTGATAAAATGTATTTGAAAAATAATGTCACCAATAGTAAAACACCCTTCCGAAAATCAAGTTAAAAAAAGAGTTTACATGGTTTGGTAAAGTCATGGGAATTTTTTGGGAAATTCGTAATAATAAAATGTGTTCACATTAAAATGGCCGCCATGCATTTTTTGCTTTATACACAACGCTGGTATTACCACTACGGACAATTGGTTTGTTTAATAAGATGTTTTACCATCTAAAGTAAATATAAATGACTTAAACTATCATTATAAATGGGAAATTTTAAAAAGATAAATTTAGCAAGAAATGTGCTACTGGAGCAAACACCTTTCGATTTTGTTGAAAGTAATGAACAATTGAGGTGTCAGTGATGCTTTTTAAAAATTTATAGCACCAACAAACGCATCAGATATGTACGCATTATTTTATCACATTGATATAGTATGTTCCATGGCACTTTAAAGGGCATGTAGCACTTTTTTTTGCAAATTTTAATTTTTCAAATTTCCCATTTATAATGATAGTTTTGCTATTGGTGACACTATTTTTCAAATACATTTCATGGACTTAAAATATTTGAGCGAAAAAACGTGCTACTGTCCCTTAAAGCTACTCTGTAACGATGTTCAGTTATAATTGTGAGGAAACTAGACGTACACAACTTTATAACAAGTAAATGTAAGAATACCACCAGCTTGTGTTGCAATCCAACTTCATTGTTAGAGCACGTTCTAGCATTGCCACACAAGAAACCTTCTTCAGCGCACGTCAGCTTGCAACTACACGGCGCCAAGACAGACGCTTTTATGTATCTTACAGTGTTGTTAGAAATTCTGACATGTTTGGACACCAAAATACAGAATTATTTTTAGTGATGTGTTCGAGACATGTTGACATTTTAAAAGAAGAGAGGTGATTTGGGCTCTGAACGATCAATACGACTGAGATAGACATAGTTTGGTCGAAACAAACTTTCTGTTAGTGCTTTTCATTGATTTCAAGACCATGATTGAAAAATGGCGATTTCAGATGAATTTACAGGCCAAAAGTACAGTCTTACAAATCTAAGATTTCAATTGATAAAAATGCATAGAAAATTTTCAATGTACAGTATTCTCTTTTCATGGGACTCGAACACAGGAACTCGATATCGTACTTGAAACGTAGATAAAACATAGGTAAAAAACCTACACCCTATTTAACATAACATCTGTTATATAGGGTGTAGGTTTTTTCCCTATGTTTTATCTACGTTTTAAGTACGATATCGGGGTCCATTACACTAAGACCTAAACAAATGACATAGTTTCCAACCCTGTACCTTTTAGGTAATAGTAAAATTCAAAATAATGTAATTAGTAAACTATTTGAGGATATAAATTTACTATGTTTTACTTCAGCGAAATTGTTCATTGCGAGAGAAACATTTCATGCGACTTTCACGAAACGAGAGCGAGTGTTATACGTATATTTGCATGAGTTTCTTAAAGTTCGTATGGCGCATTTTCGGCTGTGATAATTACTTTATTAGTCATTTTATTTCATTTCAATGATGTAGAAATAATCAGAAAACGCGAGGGGTCACTGCACTGACGTCACGATCAATTCTCACATGACACCACAGCCGATGAAACCTTTTATTCGTTCAAAGAAAATGATTGCTAGACCAAATTGATATCTGTGCAGGCACATGACACGGATTATATTTCATCATGTACGCAATGAATTCATCTCTGTGTACTTTCTTTTGAGCATCAGTATATCTTAAGCAAGAGAGAAGACACTGCCGTTGACATGGTTCTAACAAAGCTATTGTTAGACCTATAATAAAGCCAGCATAGATGATATGTTGCCTGAAAGCAAAGGTGAAAGGAAACTAGTTCGGAAGCTAAGTATAGAAACCATCTAAGTAGGAATCTTTCTTAACGTCTTTGAAATACAACGCCTACGTGGCTTTATGCTTTTATTTTTAAAGAAAAAGCAATACATGAAAAACATATTCTTATCACTCTTCCAACAGCTGTAATGCCAGTTTCATAAACAATGGTAACTAGAATAAGAAAAGAAAGTTTTTCTTGTGGGCTTTAAAGAAAACTCTCTCAACAGAAGTCTCAACCTGCCCCCAAGCTTTTCATCCACTCTAAAATTAAATAAAACCAAGGCAAATCTATGAATTTGTTTGGAAAATCATGGAAAAATCACAGAGGCTCCTTTTTATTTTTTAATTATTTAATTTAAAAAAATTGTTTATGCTGTAATTTAAAATTCTTTTGATTGTTTATGTTTGTTGATAATATCAAAATGATTCAACTGTTCAATCTTGTTTTTACAAAATTCATATGTTCATTATATTTCTTTTCAGTAGTCTTGAACATATTTGGTGGTTGAGATGAGATGTCTGATGTTTCTACTGTGAATGTGTGCCATTGGCTCACTCTAAATATCGTAACGTCACCAATGCCTTAATTGTTGTATGCTAACTAAACTTAATCCATGATCATGACGTCACTCTATTGTGTTTTCAGTTGATTATTATTTAGGAATCAACTGTTCATTGACTGTCCCAGTCAGGAGGGGTGTTAGGTTTAGACATTTTCAGTAATGGCTAATCGAGTACATTTTTCGAGACTTATGTATTTTGTCTTAACCATATGGGAAGAAAGACACAGGGTAATATATTTTCTGTAAGTCACACGGGAGTTACACCTTTTCCTGGCTTTTGATTGGCTGCTACAGAAAATAAACTTTTTCATTGGTTGCCGGAACTACTTCATTCATCTTTTCAGTTCATTCACTATTTTTTACACTCAAACTCTCTTCTACACGAAAACAAGGAAAACGTAACCAAATGTACATTTATTTTTTATTAGCGATACAAACGTTTCTGTTATATCTACACACTTGTTGATAATATTTTAGAAAAACAAAAAAATACTTTGTTAAATAAGGTAAGATAATTCGTCTGCTAATGAGTTGCCGATGTAAACAAACATGGCGTCATCCGTATTGCCGATAAAAGTGAATGACCTCGTAAAGGTTGATGGAAGCATATTGGGAAGAGTGGTCAATATTGTTCAGCCACTGAACAGCTTCAATGTTTATGTTGTAAGAAGTGAGCAAGGTGAGCTGCATGTGCCGAGATACCGCATACTTAACTTTGACAAATATCTTGTCATGCAGTAGGCCTACTGCTAGGTCGAGAGGCTCTACCTGCAACCCCACTGGATAGTATGCGGCTCGCTGTGTGAGGTAGAGCATTAGGACGACAGAGGTTTCACATTGTTCGACAAATTACGTTTTAATTGCAATTATGAGTAAAAAGGCAAGAAGTTAGGTTCAGTAAACCGATTTAATGTACAATTACATGAATACATAATCTAACAATAATCTAAGGATAAGAATAACACATTATACTAAGGAACTTTTTGTTCTCGCGTAATGCATTTGTTTAAAAAGGTAGTGACGCGATGAAATTCCTGGAAATTTAGTCTCATCACACGCGTAGGGATACGGGGATTCCCAAACTACGGGTTTCCTTATAGAGGAACAGCTGATTTCTTTTTAGGGATTTTTAGAATGAAAACGGATATGGGTAAGATAAACAATAACCAACTCGTGACGGGGAATGACAGATTATCTTTCCCTCGTCATATCAATAAAGTAATTGCCTTGCGCAAGGCTCGGCAATTACGTAATTGATATGACTCGGGAAAGATAATCTGTCATTCCCCGTCACGAGTTAGTTATTGTCTAAGTCTTAGTGTACATGCATAGGATCTTAAAATATCTCTCAACTAGACAAGTTAATTTTTTTAATGCATGAACCTGTAGTCGAACATGCAAACCTTCGCTTGATAGTCAGCGCTCCTAACCATTAAGCCACAAGACGCTGTTAGAAACCTTAGGAAAGTTTGTCAGTAAGAATCCAACGTTCTATTCAAGGCACGGAAGGCATGGAAGGGCAGAGGTTCGCGTGGAAGTTTCGCGCTGCACGTGCGTGGAAGAATCTATTTCATGATGGCCGCAGCTACTTGTATCATATCCGATGAATGAGCACCGAAATTTGCAAAATAATTGATTTTGGTATTCCATAATTGAAATTTATTGTTTCAAATCTAATATAATCACATATGCATGTTTCGTTAAGTCATACATGGATTAAGATGAGCAGTGGATTCGTTAAAAATAATCAACTCGCCCCTTCGGTGCTCGTTGATTATTTTTAACGAATCCATAGCTCCGAATGCATTCTCCATTACAGAAATGTCAGCATGCTATTCAGTCATCAAATCTACCATTATTATATTTGCTACCAAGCTAACTGCAATATTATAAATTCTTGGGTCGATGCCAACCATGTACATTTCTTCACTACCTAAATGGCATGTATTTCAAATCAAAACTACCTCTTGTCCACGTTTAACGAACGTACTGACCACCTCTCAAGCCCCAGTCACGCTTCCGTTTGTTAACGTAGTGGTGCAGAACGCAGCTTAACGTAGATAACTGTACTAAGCCTAGTAATCCGTATTTATCTTTGGTTATCCGTATTCAAAACGTAGACATAGACGTGAGAAAAACGTAGTTTTAGATTAAACTTTTGAACATGTTCAAAGTTTAGCTTTTTTTAACTACATTTTAAGAAACGTAGTTGAATGTACTTGGACGTAGTGAGTTGAAAGTTCATTGTAGTTAAACCTAGTTAAGAATGTACTTAAACGTATTACTACTTGTCCCCGAATAACTACACCTTACTAGGTATTTAAATCCGTTTTACTACGTTTAAATACATTCTAGTACGTCGTACTACGTTTGACTACGTTATATTACAGTAAACTACACTAGTATCATTTAAGTTGAAGAACGTTTCAGAACAGAAGACTAGGTGTTAGTACGACTGTCAACGTTATCAACACATTTAAATTACGTTTTGGTAGGTTTGTTATTGACGCATTAAGGTTAAGGTAAGTTCCTATACGTCTAACTACTCTTAAGTAAGTGTAATTACGCCGGACTACGAAACACCACGCCTAAATAGGTACACATAGTGAACCATGTTGTAATGAAACGTTAACGTAGTTGCGAAAAATGCATCAAGTTAGAGGTTTTGTTCAATGAACTAGGTTAAACTACATAAATTAACTTAAGTGTGAGTGGGGCTTAAAACAGTCTAAAGGAACTAAATGTGGAAACTGCAAAACAAAATCCTACCCAAAAATTAATAATTTTTGTAAAAATAAAATAATTAGAATTTAACTTAGTTGAATTTGTAAGAGGTTTTGAAAGAAAATTTAGAATCATCATTAAAATGAATTCCTCATTCCAAGTTCTCAAAAATGAAATGTGATCATGTAATCAAAAGTTGAAACAGATCCTATAAGAAAGTATCGTTTTCAGATGCGTTTATGGCAGGGATGTAAAATGCTCCAAATAAATCTGCTATAAAATGTGATTAATTTACTTTTTACAATGTCATGAATTATGGCCAAAACTGCTCACATATAATTCAAACATTAAGTGTAACCATGCTCTTGAGAGACTCTGGAATGAGTGAAGACTTCCCTTTGACGGTGACACTCATTGGCAATAATGAAGACATCTTTTCTTTTACATTGTCAAAACGACACAATTCATTCGGGAATTCAAAGTATCATCTTGAATTTTAAATTGAAATGTCATTGCTCGCAAAAGCAACTCATCATATTTCAAATGACAGAATAAATGTTGTAAATCTTGAATGGGTCACATGCTTTTAAAACCTTTTGCTGAATTTGTTTGGCTCTTCGTTTAATTAATACTTCAAAAACATAAATTATATTGTCATTATGATGGCGGATTTGTGTAGAGGTTGTGTTTTGGCAAGACATATTTGAATTAAATATTTCATTCTCTCCAAACAGAGGTCAATCAAGTCAGTTCTTCCGATGCTAAGAAATTAACCCGAGTAGGCTCTGCGGGGAGAATTAAAAGTGACACTGACGATTGTTTGAAAAAACGCGTAGTTGTTAAAGCATCTGTGAACAGTTTTTTTTATGCAGTTTAAGTTCTTGACATCTAGAGAAACGTTGCATTTCTTACTGAATTGATTATTGTAAACACGTTCATGCAATAACATTATTGCTTATTGCAAGACAATTTTCGACCCCTTTTGAGTAAGAAAAGCCTACATCCGGGCATTCTAGGATACAAACAATCCCCTTCTTGACCGCTGGATGAGTTGTAAGTTTAAAACAGAATGCAGTTGTATACATTAACAGATACAACATCTAAAACGATTTTGATTAATGTTTGGCATTTCATACCCTTGTTGACGATATATGTAAGAAATTCTATATTAATCCCGGGCCTTTGAGAATACCTACCAAGATTAGCAAGTAGCACGGAACCACAGACAAAACCATATTAGTAAGTAACAGCTCTTGTTTGACAAGTCACTTTGATATGAAGACTTCAAACATACACTCATCACCTGAAACTCAGACAGAATGTTTGGTAATAAAGGAACAGACTAATTCCAAACATGAACGCACCACGATGTCCCTTTGAACATAAAATACCCAATTATGTAAAAGAACTGGGTCTTAGAATGGCATCGAAACTTGTGATCTTCAGGACAAGCGCCGTTCTGCTCACATGCTCAATGCAAGCAGAGTTTGAGGTGTTTGACTGTTTATGTTTGGCATGTCACTATCTGAAACACAACAGACTTTCATACTTTCATGGACGAGTAAATTGCGGGAATTGAACTCCAACCTTCAAAGCAACATTCGTCATTTCCGTTCGTTCCACAACAAACGACTTAGCAATCCGTGGCTCTCTTATATTCCATTTCATCCAGTTGTTTATTTTCCTTTGTTTTGTTCATTCTTTAGGTATTGTCAGGTATTAAGTAATGATTCTGTACATATGTATAATTTATTTATTTATTTATGAAGAAACTGTGTTCAATTTTGTCTTCACTCAAATCAAGTAATTATTTCAATCTACAACTATTGATGATCAGTTCCATTATGTTTTTTAATGTCAAAGAAAAAATTGCAAGAAAAATGTATTTCATTTCTCGAACAAAACATCCAAGTCTGCAAAATCTTATATGATTCTGATCCAATGACAGTAAACCAATTAATGATATATCAACATTTGTATCAAAAGTAGCATCCCTTATTTGAAACAGTTAGACTAAATTCAATCCAATTCTTTATTCTCCAAAAACCAGCACGGTGGTACAAGATCATATTTACAAGATATGATATATACAAATAAACATTTTGATTCATAACAACAGATAGGCGAAATATTAATAGCGACATGGTTCGTTCTAACAAGAGAGGAAAATTATACCAGCGACCTGTCTTGATAGATACACGCATTTATTAAGATCCATCAATCTGTTTGTAAATAAAATTTTTGTTGATATTGATAAGGACATATCAAATAAACAGACCTCATACCGGACAAACAACAAACAATTATTGGAAATATGATGTCGAAAGCCAAAATGATATTTTAATCATCAATCATTTCTGCAGTATGTCTTAAACAGGGATTCTTTAAGATATTTACTTTGATGAGATTTACTTGAAACCTGACTTCTCTTTTTAATAAGGAGTCATTGAAGAGAATAAGAAATAAGAAACCAGTGAATTGTTAGCGTTCCAGAAGTTATATGAGAAACTGAACATCAAGTTTAAGGATAACCAAACTCATTGTATTTGTATTCAAAGAAAACAGGTGCTATTTTCCCATTAGAAATAAGCTGAAGCTGGAAATTTGTCTCGTATTTTAGGCCACATAAATACCAAAATCATGTAGGAGAAAACTTTATTAATGGTGAAATGTCCATCCACATGTTCAGACCTAAAACATTTCTTTACTGCAAAAAAAACACAACAACAAATAGTAAGTTCCGGTCGATCGTTAATAAGAAAAAACTTTTATGTGGTTTTAGAACAATGATTCATCTGTAATTCTGCCATGACATAAACGAGAACACAAATTAATCATCGCTTAACCTGAAATATTGCGTGATTGTTGCATGTTGTCGGTTTAATAGGAGGTTTTTGTCAGTGGAGTAGTAATCAATATATATTATACACACTGAATTGTTCTAACAGCAGCTTTACATGCCAAACACAGATTCTTCTTTGAAGTAAATCCCTGTCATTTCGTTCAGATTGTTGTGGAAGTCATAGCTGGTTATTATGGATGTGGCAGTTTTGTAATTCTAATGGTAGCACGTAATCTAATAATCCTTTAATGTAGGCAATTTGCACTTGTCCAAAGTGTAGACACATGTCTTCTTGAATTGAGATATTAGTGCTCAACACTCATTTAATGATTAACTTATTTCATCTTGCAATCAAAATTTTCAAGTAGACAGACAAAGAGAACATCTATTCAAATCTTTATACAATATTTTGTTTAAACCGACTTTATGTTTTTTCAATTACCCCAACAACAACAACAACAACAACAACAACAACAACAACAACGATGACGACATAAAGTATGTTGTTTTATTTTTTGTTATTGTGACTGATTTAAAATATGTATGGCTTTAAAAAGATCTGAATTTATGCAGATCAAGATTGAGAATACTTGATATAAAACAAATAGATAGAGAAAGTGAAACAGGCTTCGTGAAGACCAAATAGTGTATTGTCCCAGCTATGATAGCGCGATTTTCTAATTTGAATACACAATTCCAAGAAAATAAAAGAAACTGTTTTTCAGACAACACAACACAATGAAAAACTAATCCGATAGCAGATGTAAAAGCGAGTTTTGTAAAATATTTTTTTTATTATCATCCAAAATTATTCACTGTTTTTCATTTCATTTTTTTTAATTAGCCCACATGCATGCAAAATCGGTAGGAGTATGATTCTAAGGCCATTGAAACTACTGAAGTGTAGTGCCCATGCATTCCTGCTACGCGACTGTGGTATTCCATGTCATACGACTAAAACTGTTAGTATCATCATACTAGCAGCTATTTTGCTTCCTTTACATATCAAAACCCGTATGATGTCACGTACTTGATGACATTAAACCCGTATCATGTCACGTACTTGATGACATCCAACCCGTATGATGTTATGTACTTGATGACATCCAACCCGTATGATGTTATGTACTTGATGACATCCAACCCGTATGATGTTATGTACTTGATGACATCCAACCCGTATGATGTCATGCACTTGATGACATCCAACCAATATGATGTTATGTACTTGATGACATCCAACCCGTATGATGTTATGTACTTGATGACATCCAACCCGTATGATGTCATGCACTTGATGACATCCAACCCATATGATGTTATGTACTTGATGACACCAAACGTGTATGATGTCATGTACTTGATGACATCCAACCCGTATGATGTTATGTACTTGATGACATCCAACACGTATGATGTTATGTACTTGATGACATCCAACCCGTATGATGTTATGTACTTGATGACATCCAACCCGTATGATGTTATGTACTTGATGACATCCAACCCGTATGATGTTATGTACTTGATGACATCCAACCCGTATGATGTTATGTACTTGATGACATCCAACCCGTATGATGTTATGTACTTGATGACATCCAACCCGTATGATGTTATGTACTTGATGACACCAAACCTGTTACAGATATAAACGAAGGTAATATTTTTATGACCTTATTTTACAACAAAAGACAAGCGACATTTGTTGTGAAATATAATAAATGAGAACTGAAACCATTTATCGGCGCTGCGAGTGGGGAAAACTTTGGCATTACAACAAATTGTTTATTAATTTAATGTTATGTGTTTCTATGTGAAAAGTCTAGTGTATATCTTTTTTATAATTAAATGTGGTAAAATTAGGTACAATATAGCCTGTTTTCATTGAATGTAATGCAAAAAACCAAGATGGCGGATATTGCAGATAACTTGGTGATAGATCTTTACCTTTAAATCTTTCAATTCAACAATATTGAGCAGTGGATTATTACAAATATTATTTCAGAAAACCTTGAAATGGAGTGTGTTTTTTCACTATTCATACGTTTGCACAAGTTTCTTGAAGTTTGTAATGCCCACTTTCGAGTGTTATAATTACTTTATTAGTCACTTAAATTAAACAGAAATATTTAGAAAATGCGACTGACCACTGCAGTGACATCGCGATCAATTGTTTTATGACATAATTGCACAAAAACAAAATTATTTGTGCACAGTTATGCAATCTTTTAACATTAGACTATTTATGTTTCTCCATATGTACGTTCTGAAGTCATCTCTGTAAATCTATTTTTAACATCAGTACATCTAATGCAAGAGAGAATACCTTGTTGTTGAAATGGCTTTCTTCTATGCATTCTTCATCCGACGAAGCTATTTTTAAACCTATAACAAAACGACATAGATTATAAGTTGTCTGAAAGCAAAGGTGACAGGAAACTAGTTTGGAAGATAAGTATAGAAACCATCTGAGTAGATGTCTTTCTTGTCAACGTCTTTGAAATGCTACGCCCCCGTATCTTCATGCTTTTCTGTTTTAACAAAAACAATATATCAAACACATATTTTCATCAGTCCCTGAAAAGATCTCTGGTGAATTTCATAAACAACCGTAACCAGAAGATAGTTTTTCAGGTTTCTTCATCTTGTGGAATTTGAAGAAAAGTTAAAATATGTGAACTTAAACGTACACTAACGAAAATGGGGGAAGGAATCATAGAGGCTCCTTTGTATTTTTATGTTATTGTTTGTGCTGAAATTTTTATTTTCGAGTCGCCCCAATAAATTGCTCCTATAGCAGAAATGTGTTCATCATCAATTGCGAATATGTTTCTATGAATGTGTGACTTGATAACGCTCATGGCGCTCAAGGTGCAAAGTCTGGGTAATATCAGAATGATCCAACTGTGTAATCTTGCATTGACAAAAGTCATATGTTCATTATATTTCTTTTCAGTAGTTTTGAAAATATTTGGTGTCTGAGATGAGATGAGATGAGATGTAACCTCCGCTCTATCTTACAATATATGTTAACCATGCGTTCACATTAAGCACTGTAGCGTAAAATAATGAATGACGTCTTCCCAATTGCTGTATACAAATATTCAGATTTGTCAGAATTTAGAATTAGAATTTAACCTGGTTGCATTTGTAAGGGGCATACAAAGATAATTAAAAATCATCACTTCCACTTTCCCAGCTCCTCCCCAAATGAAATGTGATCATGTAATCAAAATATAAAATATAACATATAAGAAATTATCCTTTCCAGAAGCATTTATGACAAGGATGTAGAGTGTTCCAAATAAATGTGCTATAAAATGTTATTGATTTACATTCTCCAATGTCATGAATTATTCCAGAAATGCTCACACATAAATTCAAACATTAAGTGTAACATTGCCCTTGGAGAATGAGCGATGGCTTCACTTAAACGGTGACACTCATTGGCAATCATGAAGACAAGTTTTCTTTTACATTGTCAAAATGACACAATTCATTTGGGATTTCCAAGTATTATCCTGAATTTGAAATTGAAATGTCATTGCTCGCTAAAGAACCTAGTCATATCCTTAATGATAGAATACATGTTTTATATTGTGTATTAATCACACACTTTTAAAACTCTTTGCTGAATTTGTTTGGTTCTGCACATGATATACTATTTCCAAAATGAACTTGCATTGCCATTAAGATGGGGAATTTGCGTACAGGTTTAGTTTTCGTTTAAACATGTCATTCTCTCTCAAAAGAGGTCACCCACGTCAGTTCTTTCGACATTTAGATGTTGACTTGAGAAACCTCTGCAGGGAAGAGAATGAACTTTACAAGGAGGATTAAATAATATTGCTTGAAAACGGCACAATTGTTAAAGCGTCTATGAGCAGTTTGCAGTTATTCAATTAAACTGTTGTTTATTGCAAGATAAGTTTCAATCGATTTGAGTAAGACAAAACCTATAACCCATCATTATTGAATTTGAAAAATCCTCTCCCGGAGTGCTGGCGAAAAATCTTTAAGGTCCTTGTCCGTACCTAATTCATACCTAATTTTCCATTTGAAACAAATAAAAGACCATCTCAAGAAAAATTCTTCAAAGGCATCTAGAAATTGATTTAGTAAATAAGAGGTAAATCTCATGGATGACAACTTCTTTGTTCTACACGATGTTTCTGGGCTGCTTCTGAAGAAGGGACAGAAAGTAGCTTAAACACGTCGTGTGAAAAGAATTTAAAAAATTGTCATCCATACAATTTCCCTCTCATTATTTCAATACAAGTCAATAAATCGTGCAGTTTATGGTGTTGAAAAGTGCAGCGATAAGATTTGTTAATAAATGTCAGAATATCGAGTTATAAAATACGAGTTTAAAACAGAAATATAGTATAGTATAGTATAGTAAACATATACTACATTCAAAACGAGTATGGTGAATTCTCCTTTGCATTATCTTGTTATATATGTATCAAATTCTATATTAATCCCAGGTCTTTAAAACTATCCACCAAGAGTAATAAGTAACACGGAACAACAGACATAAACCATATTAGTAAGTAACAGCTCTTGTTTGACAAGTCACTTTGATATGAAGGCTTCAAACATACACTCATCACCTGAAACTCAGACAGAATGTTCGGTAATAAATGAACAGACTAATTCCAAACATGAACGCACCACGATGTCCCTTTGAACATAAAATACCTATTTATGTAAAAGAAGTGAAATTTACACGAGGTCTTTGAGTTGCATCGAAACTGGTGATCTTTAGCATTAACCTGATCTTCAGTACCAACTTCACCCTACTTGTATTTTACATACAGCAAAGTCATTTGATGTTTTAGATCGTTATGTTTGTTATGTTAGATCTACAACCTATCCAAGATGACCACTGTTATTTCTTATTAATATCTATATCAGGCAGGGCGAGGTTTTTGTTTGTACACAGATTGTAGGTTACTATTAGATATTATTAGTCTCAATTGCCTGTGCTTACGCCAGAGTCATAATACACAATACCACCTTCAACATTCTCTCGTCGTGGATTAATGCACAACACAAATATGAAAACTAATATTACTAATGTGTTTACAAATATTGGTCAGAAAATGTATGGCTACTTAATAAAAAATGTCTGTAGCGAATTATGGGTGATCTTTGGATACTTTCTTGCTTCTGCTGCTGTAAATATGTACTTCTAGCTTGTCAAACATATCTGCTTTAAAGAAATCATCCACCAACATGTTATTCATGAAAGAAGATGTCCCTAGCTTGCTGTCACTAGATTTGTATAAGCCAGTTTAAATAAAGGGTTCTACTTGGACTCGAGTATCCGCCATCTTTGTTGTGTGCCTTCCATGAAATAAAACATTGTTTTACTTCTCGTGTAACAGTTAATACAATATTTGTATTGGAAGAATATCAACAACATTTGTATTGGAAGAATATCAACAACATTTGTATTGGAAGAATATCAACAACATTTGTATTGGAGAAGAATATCAACAACATTTGTATTGGAAGAATATCAACAACATTTGTATTGAAAGAATATTAACAACATTTATATTGGAAGAATATCAACAACATTTGTATTGGAAGAATATCAACAACATTTGTATTGGAAGAATATCAACAACATTTGTATTGGAAGAATATCAACAACATTTGTATTGGGGAAGAATATCAACAACATTTGTATTGGAAGAATATCAACAACATTTGTATTGGAAGAATATTAACAACATTTATATTGAAAGAATATCAACAACATTTGTATTGGAAGAATATCAACAACATTTGTATTGGAAGAATATCAACAACATTTGAAATTATGTGTTAGATTGATCAACAATATCTTGTTTTGCTGTAAAAAAAACTTTTTACATTCGTAGCGCTGATGTATGACGTCACTTGTTGCTTTTTTATTTTGAAGTCATGTGCACTATTCTTATCAAATGTCAAATAAACCGTCTTAAAACATAATCCTCAGTAATATCTTTCAATTGGATTGTGCAATATGCATGGATGGATAACATATATGATAATATGTGAAAACAGGAATGTCCTCTCGAATTTCGTTTCACAAAAAATAGCCCGCTTGAACAGCTTTTATGTTTGTGAAAGTTTTGGCAACTGACACTAATCAATACACAATAATTGTAAAACTCTTTGATGACCTTTTCTAATGTTTGTCGAGGAGTAGGCCTTGGAGACGTCAGTGACACTCCAATAATTTCTAAGCCTCTTTTGTGTGTAAATTCTTGGGAAACTGACTTGAATGTCAAATAGGAAGTTAAAGTGTGTCATTTCACAAAAAAAAACTCTAATTGTATAAGAAATTCTCAAGAAAGTTTAATATCTTTACGAAACAATGATATCAAGTAAACGTTTTTAATTTCACCAAAACTCTACCATTATATAAACAAATTCTCAAGAAATGTTTCACAACAGCAACTGTCTAATATATTTACGAAAAAAGAGAAATGGAGGCATGGAAAAACATAACACAACTATTTCGTCCAAAAGCCAAATTTGAATGAATCACTGAATACCTGCGATGACACAATTGTTGTTGGATTGTTATTGTTGTTGTTTGTTGGTTTGGAAGTGCTTCTTTCTTGCCTACAAAGCTTTCTAAACCCCTCTTCTGATAACACCTACCGAGCTCAATAACATGTGAAGGTTTCTTTTACAACAATCTGAAGTGAAATAAGATAACATTGAGATTGATGTTTTGATTTATATCAAAACCTTTGTTCATTAACATATATTTTATGCAGATATATTAAAATACTACTTAAAATGAAACAATTTTAAACCTCAACTGTATATTTCTTCGATATGACATTTATTTATATAAGGCAACATACTATGAATATTGGTTTTAATATTTTATGTTATTTATTAACAATTGTCGTGATGTTGTTTATCTTTCATTTCACCAAAATAAATATAAATTATTCTCCTCTTACCGTTTCTGAAAAAAATGTAAAAGAAAACACATCTTTGACTAACGAGATTTTAAGAACAAAATGTTTAGGAAAATATAATAAGTGTCTAAGAAAATGACAATTAATGCCGAGAAACGTGTCCTTTGGTAAGCCTTTGTCTGCAATGTTCATGGAATAGGATTCAACAGCAGTAGAAAACGAAAATGCAATTTAACTCGAGATGATACATGGAACAAAGCTATTAAGAAATAATGTTTAAAGAGTTTTTTTACCGGCTTCTAAAGGGTTTGAAACGTGCAGGTAAAACTCTGGAACTGGAACTGGAACTTGTTGACAATTAACTTGAACTAATACATGAAGCCAATGAACAAAGACATTGTGAAAAGTTTCTTATTAGTTCAAACTTTGCAACCTAAGAAAGGATTTGAGTGCTGGCGCGGCACTAAAGTTAAACTGAACATTAAAAGTTATTCACAAGTACCCTGTTCTGCCTCAAACTTTAAATGAAGGTCACAATCTATTCCAAAAGATTATCCATTGTGAGGAAATATGATAGCTTTCATGATCGTAAATTATAAGTTATATCCTTGACAAGGTGTTCAAAACAAAACACCTTTCACCTTTGATGCCACAGAAACTTATTAAACTCCTTGTTAAAAGGATGGAAAACTAATTATTTTTCATTTTTCTTTTTCGGTTGCATCTTTTACTGGCATTTGTTGTTATCTTGAGTTTAGATAAAAATGAAAAAGAAAATTTAACAGTTTTGAACATCTCTAATCTTTTTCTCATTCTTTATATTAATGCTTTCATCTCCTCTGAAGCAGAAGGATAGAACAGCCTCATTTTGGCTGACTGGATCTGTTGTTTAAGTCTGACGTTGTTCTAGAAAAACTTGCTGAGATAAGCTATAGAGTTGAATTTCAATAACTTTAAAAATGTTATTTCACTTCTTTTGTTCAGTTTGCTTCTCATACACAGACGCATAAGAACGTTCAGAATTCTTATATATTCCTTTTAAAGCAACATTCAATGTGTTGTTGACGTCACATACGTTAAACATTATAGATTTTCGGTGTTGACGAAAATTACTATTTGCTAGTCGACTCAATATAGTGAGATATAAAATCAGCCAGTGATAGAGTCGGGCAAGAGTTCTGCCTTGAGCAAGGACATTAAATTGAGAAACCTGAACTTATAATAGCTTATAATAGTTTTTTTTGTGAATTAAAAAATGCCATAATGATACATTAAATACATGTAATTGTCTTCTTGAAGCAAAACATACACAATGTGGTGATTTCAAATCCAGGATGTTTGATGTTATGTTAAGTCACGAATTTTCGAATAAATCATGTTAATTACATATTGATTGCCACAGTTAGATATACTTGCAATCATGTCAAGCAAAGGAACTCAATAAATGGTAAGAGACTGTACTTACAAGAACACTTTAAAATGTTCATTTCAATTTTAGGATGTTTTGGTCTCATGTTAGACTTTTGAAAATTTCATATTGAATTATACTTTCAAGATGCATGAACATGAAAATGAAATAAAGGAAACTCATCAAAATCCTAACATACATTGGTTAGTTGAACACTTGAAATATGGCTGCTTTGAAGCCATGATCAGTCACGAATTGTCAAATAGAACATGTTGGATGCATATCGATTTATACTTAAGATGTAATTGCAACCATAACAGGCACATGAACTCATCAAAATGATAACATACACTACTATAGTGTTATAGATGTTTTATGTTTAGCAATGATTTGTCAAATAAAAAATGTTTATTTCATATTGATTAGTACATGGTAATCAAATGGATCAAATAGATCAAATTAACTTACCAAAATGATAACATAGACTTTTTAGAAGATCACTTCACATGAGGAAGGACTAATTGTGGTTAAAATAGTAATTCAAGGGTTAACTTCAGAGGATTATTGGAGTTTTCAAATCAATTGAAATAAAAATCAGTCTATTGTAGCTTTTCATCTTCCCTGAACACGAAGCAACAGCTGGTTGGTAGCTTTTTATCTACTTTTTAAAAGTTTGTTGGCGCTCTAGGGGGTTAAGAGTTGAGATTTGATTTAAAGTTGTAATTATTTCACTGCATGTCTTTTGTCTGGTCTTCTTCATATTCGGAGCCAAATAAATAATGTTTGTCCCCTAATAGGTAAGCAGACCCATATTAACATTTAAATTCCATAACAAAAAAAAAGCGTTTACCTAAGAAATGAA
This sequence comes from Gibbula magus, assembly GCA_936450465.1. Taxonomy (NCBI): domain Eukaryota; kingdom Metazoa; phylum Mollusca; class Gastropoda; order Trochida; family Trochidae; genus Gibbula; species Gibbula magus. The sequence continues at coordinate 57,870,868 of OW388294.1, forward strand.
GAAAAAATACTTTTGGAATCTTAGAATCTGTTATGTTTTATAAAAGGAACCCATCAAAATGCTAACATTCACTATTTAAATGAACACTTCAAATATGGTTGCTTTGAGGTAATGATTAATCACGAACATGTTAATTGCATATCGATTTATACTTTAGATATAATGACAACCACTCCAGACACATGAACACATCAAAATGGTAACATACAATACTTAGAAGGATACTGTAGTGGTCTAGATGAAGGATTTTCCCATGCCATGTCTAGTCGATGATTTGTAAAAAAAACAGTGTTTATTTCATATTGATTAATACATGGTAATCAAATGGATCACATCGATCAAATTAACTAATCAAAATGATAACATACACTTTTTAGAAGATCACATGAAAGGAGGAGAGACTGATTGTGGTTAAAATATTAATACAAGGGTTAACTTCAGAGGAGTACTGTTGAGATTTTTTTCAGGCAATTGACATAAATCGTTCTAATACATGCTTCAATGTGAAGTCTTGAAACATCTAAAAAATAATATGTTGTTAAAGGAGATCTAACAATACTTTGTATTGTTTGAACACCAAGGACTCATGTGACTATTTTAATCATTTTCTCTCTGTGTATGAAATACATAGAGATTATTACCCGAGGAAGTGTGTCAAAGGACTTTTACGAAACAAGTGTGAATTTGTGTATTGCCCGTTCTATTCCATATGATTCGCGTAAAAATAGTCAGAAAGCGGCCCTCTTCTCTAGCGACGGCAAGCAACAGTGACGTCACGAACAATCGTTTTATGACGTCACAGACGACAAAATACGTCAAGCCGCGGTGAAACAATCGTTGCTAGGCAAACGTGATATGTGCACATGTGCTCATATCAATAATATTAACTCGGTTATTTTTAACCATATGGGTAATAAATACAAATATGTAGTGAAACACATTTCCAAATTAATGACCAGTCACATTTTGAATCTGTTCTTATGCACATTAGTTTACTAACATGATGTAATGAATTAGTACAAGTAATGCTGATGTTGAATTGATCATGCTAAAACTGCACATGCATCTTTCAAAGAAATTACACTCCATTTAACCAGTTGTATATAAATACACTGACCAATTCTCAATGAAATTAATACATATTTTCTATACTGCTTTATACGTATTTCGTCATTTAAAAACCTAATATTTAATGATTGTCGAGAGTTTTATGTTTTGTTTGACGTTTTCCAAAGTCTGACTAACTGACATAGATGAACAAGCATCCTAAGCCTAAAAATCTAAATTATACTTTCATGATGAATTTAATAAAATAAATGATACCTGATGTCATTCCATGTCAAAGGTATTTTTGATTGATAATATCTCCATCTATAACTGATTCATATGCCACAATCATTTTAACTGGAACCAAATATTGAAATAGACTATTATTTTTATTGCTAGTATTTGGTTCTCTTTCTGCCCGGTCCGACAAGATGTCAGTTAAGAAGAATTGAGCTGTCACTTCGTTTTCTTCACAGCAAGCATTGTGGGAATAAATGATTTAGGAACAGCTATTCTTTTCCATTAGCTTTTCTTTGACAGTCCTTTCTGAGTACACCACAGGGGCACAGGGATATATGTCAATGGAAATTTGTCAACGTCATTTTAGGAAGAACACTGAACTCTATACAGAAAAAAAGATCCATTTTACCAACATTTAATTTTATATTTATAATTCAAATAGATCCCTTTTTAAATGCATATTTTATATCAGAAACTCTGACTCATAAAATAGATCATATCAAAAGTAGCAAAATTATTATATGATTAGTTCATTATTATTTAGATAAATGTGTCAAGACTAATCTATATCATAATTGTTTCATTTGACAGTTAAAATGTTCACCGAATAATTGTGAAAAATCAAAAGGACGAAACTAAGAGTAATTATGACTGATGCAAAAAATAAAAAACAACATTTCATTGAAATCCTGTCAACTGCTTTCCAAAAATGTCACTTCATTAAATTTAACCAACTCAAATTGTAGCAGATGTTGAAGACAGTTCAGGTGGGAACGATTGTTGACTCTTTGTAACATTTCTTCTTTCGGGAATTCGTGACAGCCACATAGTCCCCATTTTGTTAAACTGGTTGTATTGCATTTAAATCTATGTAAGTGATGACTATCAAACTAAAGCTAATTTCGTTAACTGAATGTATTCAGTTTTAATTTATAGAAATGATTACTGCCAACCTGAAGTTTTTTTGCTTGAATATTGGAAAATATAGCAATTCTCTGAAACTGGGTCATTTCCACATTTCAAATTTCCTTTCAAATTTACTAATCTGTTGTGCTTCAGATAAAATGAATCAGTTCATGAGGACATTAGCCATTACTTTGTATGTCTCATGTCGGATTGTATTCTTGCAAGGGCAAATCCGTCAAGACCAATGCAGTGTGGTAAAAAACCTTCCTTTTAAGTCTGCAAATAGGTAACCTGTTGTACAGAAAACACAAAATGAAAACCCCACGTACTTAGTAGTAAGAACAGCTAATAAATTATCCCAAAGTTGTATAGTTAATGATCTTTAAATGATATTTGATCCTTAACCAAGAATCTCAAACTGATTTCATTCGGGAAATAAGAATTTTATTGTAATCAAACAAATTAATATGAAACCAGTAACTTTAAAGTTTTAGTTTCACTACAGGTAATATTTCACTTGCGAGGCATTATCAAGCAACAAGGAAGTTGTACTTATACGAATATACATTAATGCGTAGGCCCATGTTTTTTAAATACACATATCGTACACTGTGTGTTGGCGAGATTTAATCAACCAAGAGTTGAAGATTATAAGAAAAAAGTTGATAATATCACTCTTGCAGTTACCAACGTCTTTATTGAGAACATACAAGGTGTTTTCGGGGTATATGCTTACCTTTATCCGGCAGATTGATGATAACACGAAGTTTCCAGAGTATATACTATGTCATGTGAGTTCACAAAAAATGAATTGTTATATACAACATGTTGATTATACATGTATTACACTTCCGGTTGTAATAGAATATACAATTAATCATAATATATAACTTTAAGATATAAAGTTTGAAATTGATTGTTTCCTTTCTTTTCTGATATTTTTGTCTACGTCTCTGAACGATGGATTGTTAAAAAGTAAACTATAAACAATTGTGCATGTTGTAAAAACAATACTACATTTTCAATGGTTCAAGTACGAAAACTGCATAAACTGGTCATATGAGCTCCGGGTTTGAGGATACATAAATTACATTATTATTTTTTAATACAAAAAGCACAGTTCTTGATTCAGAAAGCAGAATTCTATCACCAAAAAACTTCAGCTCCAACTTACCTCACTTGGGGCAGACAGCTTAAAGAATTCGGAGCACAAAGCCTCAACCAGTCCGTCTACGTCTCCTTGTCATTATGTGTACTCTAAATTTACATTTAATCTTAGGCGTGTCTTCTAAATGATTTTAACAATTATTTCCTTATATAAAAATAAGGTCTTACGTAGTTTTACTTATGAAGTTAATTACTTGAATATCCTCAGGTAGGCATTTTGAACTTTGAAAGTAATAACAACTTTTCATCATAAATGCAAAATGGATGAGAAGTTCTCATTGCGTGGTATCACTTGCTTACAAGCCTGACATTACTACAGATATTATATTTCAACCAGGAAGGAGCTGCCGATGTACAGTTATAAATGTCAACCAGAGGTCATGCCCTACTTTCATTTTACTTACATAAGTATATACTGACATTAGGAGTAAGTTTACAAGGAACTTACGTAAACAGATATACATAAATCCAGTTATTACCCATATGGTTGAAAATAACCGAGTTAATATTATTGATATGAGCACATGTGCACATATCACGTTTGCCTAGTAACCATTGTTTCACCGCGACTTCCCGTATTTTGTCGTCTGTGACGTCATAAAATGATTGTTCGTAACGTCACTGTAACTTGCCGTCGCAAGAGAAGTGGGCCGTTTCCTGACTATTTTTACGCGAATCAGACGAAATAAAAAGGTTAATAAAGAAATTATTACACTCGAAAGTGTGTCATATGACTTTTACGAAACTTGTGCAAATTTTTGTTTAACCCTCGCTTTCGCTCGGGCAATACACAAATTCACACTCGTTTCGTAAAAGTCATATGACACACTTCCTCGGGTAATAATCTCTATTTCTGTGCTTAGCGTATCGGGCATCTTCGTTTTTTTTCATCAAGGAATTTTATCCTGTAATCAAAAATCAAACATCATATTTTAAATGATATCTTGAATTTTCTTTTATTTATTTGCAAATCCTCAAATTATTTTCATATATATACCTTTATAGCTTAAACGGGATGCAAGATATGATATGAATGATATGAGAATAGAACTTAACATCTACTAATAAGTTTACAAATTAAAACGACCTATGATTAAAAAAAAGCTTATGTTCATTGTCCACAACAAATCTTAAATTTCTTAATGGAATAACTAAGGCCATTTAATAATAGGGTGTGTCAACTTGTGAGAAGTGCAGAACCAAACCAAAATAAAGTGTACTGGGAAATGTGAATGTGATTCTAACGGTTATGGAAATGAACCATCAAAACAAAATATTCTGATATTTAGATAAACATTCCTTCCAAGGCTGACAAAAAGTGACTTTATCTCCTTGAACTTTTTACTCCGACTCTTGATTTTCAAATGTTATCAAAACAAAACGAAGGTTAACCAATTTTGTTGATAGTTGTAATTTAATAATTCTGTGTGCCTAATACAGGTCTTTACAACAAAAATATCTTATATGTTCCTTCAAAATGAATTGATCAACCTTCAGCGAGCTATAGGTTACACTATTTTTGTCTGATCCCTTGTATTACTGTATTGTCGAAAACAATGGACAAAAGCACATACACTCGATGATAAAGCACCCAGTCTGATTAAAATCGATCCTGTACAGAGAAATAAAATCTGCAATATACAAGGGACAAGGGAGTTGAACGTGTCAGTAGTTTGTGATTGTAATAAATTGAGATGTCTCACTTTGTGTGTCGGGAGTTTGTGATTGTAATAAATTGAAATATCTCATTTTGTGTGATAGTTAATGATTTTGGCTATTCTCGCGGTTGGCTTTTCCGCTTCAAATCTCGCCATGCTATGACAAAACAAGTTTACCAGGGTGAAGCAGTTAGCGTTGATAAGACAGCTGTAATTCGTGGTCGAGTGGATCTAAAGTCTGTTTTACAAGATTATGAACAAGAAGATATCTTCAACATTGACTAGACAGGTTTATTTTATATTTATGTTTGTGACGAGAAGAATTTAGAAACTTTGATCACTATGCGTGGGTCGTTCACGCCATTGAGTACGCAATCTGTAATCGGCAAATTCTTCAAACCTGAGTGAGTTAGTTCAATGTTTTTAACATGTACGTCTAGAATTTTGTGCAATGATTGTTTTATTAATATATGTATCCCAGTTGTTATGTGTATGAAATAAAACTCATTTGATATTCTAAATACGTTGTCTTCTGTATGTAGATTCAAAGGGGAGTAACTCCATCTTGTTTGGTTCATTTCAGCAGTCCGAACGTTTCACTATCCGAACGTTTTTGATGAAAAACGGAAGTGTTCGGACTATCGAGGTCTGACTGTAGTTGATATCGGGCTTCGAACTGGTTCTATAGATTGCTCGTCGCAAGGTCTGAGGGCACCCCCTAAAGCCCCATGTTCCGTACCAGTATAGCGCAAACAATTAAGGCCCAGTAAAATAGCTGATCAATCACATCAAAGTATTTAAATGCTCGATTTTGATGGCATTCAGAACAGACGAAAGGATAGCTGTTTGGAGTTATCTGCCCTTAGCTTCATTTTTAATGAGACTCTGGGTACAATGGAATTCTTGGCTCACCATGACTTGTCATCTCTGTATTACTTACTTTCTACACGTCAATTAAGTGTGTGATAAAGTTTCTTTGGCTGAATTTACTATTTTTTTCAAAGATCCGTGATACTAGTTAATATTCGGCATTTTACTCCAAGCCAGAATAAGTGACTTTATCCCCTAACAGTTTAGACATCGTGTCTTAACAGAAAGTCCGCCAACGAAGTTGTATAAGTGCTTAGTGTGTGTTTTTTTCAAATGTTATCAAAACACTAAAACTTAATGTTTTAATGAAAAGAAAACATTATTGCCTGATACATGTAAAGATGATCATGGTAAATAAATATAGGTTATTGGTTGCAAAAATACATTCAATATATAGATATCCTATAAGGGGATTTATCATATGGAAATTACTTTGTAAAAGCTTAAAGGGGCAGTAGCACGTTTTTTCGATGAAATAAGTCGACAAAATTTATTTGAAAAATAATGTGACAAATAATAAAACACCCTTCCCTCTTCAAAAAATCAAGTGAAAAAATGAGTGTACATGGTTCTGTAAAGCCATGGGAATCGTTTTTGTCATTCGAAATAATTAATTGTGTTCACAATAAAATGGCTGCCATGCAATTTTTGCTGTATACGCAACACTGTTTTTACAACTATTGAAAATTTAAAATTGGTTTGTGTAAAAAGATGTTTTACCCTCTAAAGTAAATATGAATGACATAAACTATCATTATAAATGGGAAATTTGAAAAAAACGTGCTACTGCCCCTTTAATGTCTACAATGCACCTTAAGGATATGTCACCTCGTTGTCTCGAAAACGTCACATGTACTGAACTTAGAATTTATGTCACATCATCTGTATTATAATGGCTTTTAAACAGGAAGCTCGTTGATATTTGTGCAACTCGTCTAAGAAGGAAGTGATAAATTTCAGAGCATTAAACCTACGCTGGGTGAACAAAGCAGCTTTCAAACATGTTATTCTTGTTTTATTTTTACAAAATACGTGTAACTATGACCTTATATCACAGAAGATATATTTTTATTTCATAACTATGTGTTAAAGTTTGAAATCAATTAAATTCTTTACAATATCAAGGAAGTTATTTTTTGTATCATGCATTTAAAACACCTTTTGAAACCCATTAATTTCATATCAGTTCTATCCTATTTATATTTGGTTTAAGAAAACATTAATGTATTCTTTTAAAGAAGGCAGCGACGTTCAAACGATGACAAAACGTTGTTTATATATATACTTGTAATGGTAAAGTGTGGATACTATCAACTCAAATAAGAAAACAAATACTTATAAGGTTTTTTTGTCTTCATGGCTTCCATTAGATTAAAACACTGACAATCTTAACAGGCGTTACAACATCAGTATCATCTGTCGAAATAGCAAATAGTAACATTTCGATCAATCAACAAATCAATAACAAACATGATAATTAGCGTTTTGAAAAAAAAGTATAAATGTGAGAGTGACCCTAATAATAACCAAATTGAACTGAAATGAAGCAATTATTTGCAGGGATCAACTTTAAATTATTAAAAATCGAGATAGTCTTCCTGACAATGTCAGTGTAATAACTGCACTAATAATACTTTATTAACATTTCAAAGGGTTTAAGATCGACAATGTAGTGTATATGTGACAGAGTAATGAGGTATTCTGTTGGATGTTATCAATTTATCAATTGTTTATAGTTAAGGTCTGGCTGAATCTTCTTAACGCAAATCAGTAAAGAAGAGTTGAATCGTTTTACAATGTTATTAGTTCAGTATTTCCGTATTGGCCCAGTTACAAGTCCGAGGTCCGTTGTATCGGACCGAGGACCTGTAACTTGGCCAATACGGAAATACTGAATTTATGACAATTTTATTAATCAACTTCTTTTCATTCTATTTCCACAACACTAAACATCTCATTTATATTGAAAGAATAATTATAAACAAGATTGGTGAACAAATAGAACGGGTCAAAGTTGTGAAGCGACAGCTTCGGGCTTTCACCAAATGTGCAACTGCGCATGCTCAGACTCATATTGGCCCAGTCTGTCTCGCATTGGCCCGGTTTTTCCCGTATTGGCCCAGTTTTCCCGTATTGGCCCAGTTGTCGATTCATTTGGTCATGGCCGTAAATGCCATAAAAGTAAAATGACAATGATAGTATATATAATAATATATGATATGAACAAGCTATGGAGATCTTAAGGGAGTTTATATTGAATTTTCACCAAACATTTTAACACATTAATTGAAGTATATTACAATTTTGATGACATAGACAGAAACCAGTTTTGTTGGAATAAGGTGAGACATCCCAATACTATTCTGGTTAGAGATGGGATTTAAGAAATGTGACCAGGGAAACTTCCTGTTCCAAGTTCAAAACATCGTGAAAACCTTGTCAAACTTCTGTGGACATACATAAACTTTATGTGCGTATGGAAACTCGATATGTTTCTAAGTTTGAGTTGATAATGTGTCTATGTAAGATCGGTATAAAAGATCCTGAAATCTATTTCATCGAGGTTCATCATGATAACAGGTTATATAAGGAATTCTCATTATTATTTACCGAATGAATAAAGTGTAAGATAAAATGTTTTTTAGAAATCGAGAAAACAAATCCTCGGTCCCTGTGTGTTAGAAATGTAGTGAAAAACTATCTATAAATGTTTAGCCACTCTCTCCCTACGTGGTTTAATTTGTCTTATACCACTAGGGTCAGTTATGTCTATTGTTCTCAGAGGGGTTATTTCACATAACCTTGATAACCGCCCTAGGGCAATTATTTGAATTAAAAAAACAATTTTTTTCACTTGTAATGATAATTTTCTTTACATCTCATTCATTAAACGTACGTAAAAACAATATTCCCACGTGGTATAAGCTGTTTAATCACCCAAAACTGCGATAGTTATTTAGATTAACTCTGCTCGGGCTAACGCCCTCGCATAGTTAATCTAAATAACTACCTTGTTTGGGTGATTAACCTATACATATCTTCTTCTCGCTAGGGAAGTGGCTATTTAGATTTTAAGGGAGTTTATATTGAATTTCAACCAAACATTTTAACACATTAATTGAAATATATTACAATTTTGATGACATAGACAGAAACCAGTTTTGTTGGAATAAGGTGAGACATCCCAACACTATTCTGGTTAAAAGATGGGATTTAAGAAATGTGATCAGGAAAACGTCCTGTTCCAAGTTCAAAACATCGTGAAAACCTTGTCAAACTTCTTTTGACATAAACTGTGTGTGCGTATGGAAACTCGATATGTTTCTAATTTTGAGTTGATAATGTGTATATGTAAGATCGGTATAAAATATCCTGAAATCAATCCATCGAGGTTCATCATGATAACAGGTTATATAAGGAATTCTCATCATTATTTACCGAATGAATAAAGTGTAAGATAAAATGTTTTTTAGAAATCAAGAAAACAAATCCTCGGTCCCTGTGTGTTAGAAATGTAGTGAAAAAACTATCTATAAATGTTTAGCCACTCTCTCCCTACTTGGTTTAATTTGTCATATCTTCTCGCTAGGGAGGGGGCTTTTTGGCATACATTCACACTCATATATCGATTACATCTATATATATGGTAAAAAAGATCCTGAATTTATGCCATCGAACTGTAAGTTAAAATGTTTTAAAAAATCAAGAAAACGAGTTATTACCGTGGTCGCCCCTGTGTGTTAGCAATATAGTGGAAAAAAAGACCTTTAAATGTGAAGCCACTCTCTTAGTGCTCATATCTTCTCGCTAGGGAGAGAGCTATTTGCCATACATTCAAAATCATAAATCGATTAAGGTCTTACAATCACACTCAAATTTGGAATACCGAGACACAAATCTCGAAAAGTGGTTATCTCATTTCCGTTTGCATGAAGCCGTAAACCGAATTTTATGTATAAATTGGATTGTAGTTTCTGTTTTTACAATACTCGATTACAATGTGTCTCGTTGAAATTATGCCATGGAAATTGTAATGAAACATTTCTCAGTTTAAATCAACTCAAAAAGTTTTGCATTCATTTAGAAATGAGGAATAGAAATGAAGATAACTATTATTTGTTACATTTAAAAAATGTATATGAATTAATATAAATATTAATATAAATATGATTAATAATCTATCAATATTTTGACATACATGTATATCGAAATCAAAATATTTCAATAAGCATGGTAGAAGGAACTATTTTGTAAATTATTTTATTATGAGAACCCGTTAATTGCACGAAATCAGAAAGTATAATGGCATATAGGTATTGTTTCTTTGTTTTTAATGAGCTTACATCGTTTCAATGTACAATGAACCAATAAAAATATGTTTAATTATTACTCAACCGTTGTGAGATAAGTTGGTTACACACATGTGTGATACCACCGCGTGTTGCCGTAACGTCATAATCGGCGCGTGACGTCATAGTCGTTTTTGGTTGACGTCACAATGTTAGCCGCGGGACTGCAATAGCGGGTGAACTATTTGCAAGTAAGCGTCACCAAAAACGATTTCCTTGCAATTCAGTGCTATTTACATCATTGAGTAATAAATAAAATACTAAACTCGGTCCCGTTTGATAACACGTTTATGAAACTCGTGAATGGCATCGGTATTTAACTCGCTTTCGCTCGTTAAAATACAAAACCATCCACTCGTTTCATAAACATGTTATCAAACGGGACGTCGTTTAGTATTCTATATATATTGCATGTCTATTGTGATGTTAATCACTGGTCATTGATATGAAATGGGAGGGGATTCCCCTTTATAATATTATGTTTACAAAGCCATAAACTATGTTATTGGTTGATCTTAATAATATGGATTAATTCTATAGTGCGCAATTTTGTCACGAGGTATAATTAGGGTGACTTAACATGACAACAAATGCATCAACAAACCGCTTGTGCATGAGATGACATACAAATAGTAACTTGATTGTAAATAAAAGCAAGATTTAAGTTTATTGTTATATTATGTATTATAAGTTTCGAAGGAGTTGCTTACTCGTTTATCGTTCCACCTGATAACAGAATAAGCATATAACTCGTGTACATTTTTGTGAGGATTTTCTTTATTATACTGTCTTATATCTAGTCTCAAATGCGTTTCATGGTTAACGAAGAATCTTGTGTAAATATTGGTCCGTTGACAAATTTTGCTTTTTGAAGAAACCATCATTGTTTACGATATGTCATAGGACTATGCTATGTGCTGTTTACACCATTTTACTGTTATTCGTTCTTTTAGTCCATATATACCTTTTGAACTAAAGCATTGCATCATTTTATAGCGATTTCTTAACATTGCAAACCTCATATACAATTATTGTCAGCGTACATAACTTCAATGCATGTAAACTAACACAGTGGTTTGAAGTGAAACACTGCACAAGTTTCTGACTATTAATTTCCTTTTATATTGCAAATCCGATATATAACTGACTTCATCGTCTTCGTTGCAATGATAGAGAGCTAAATAGGTTGTTATGGAAGATCTATTGTGAAAAGCCCAGCTGCGACCACAGAGACGATAGGAAATACAATACAATTAGGAGAGGACGCGAAATGTTAAAGCACTTTCTTACGAGATACTGATTAACTGGTTATATATCTGTAAGTCGTTTATCTCACAAATTGGAAACATCACTTAGATATTTGAGAAGAATGAGACTTGTTAGGAGCTGTTATAAAAGAAGATATAGGATTGAAGATTTGGAAATTACAAAGAGCTACGTAGAATTAGGGCCTTAAGATTGCTTTTGTATTGAAAGAACGACCAGTGTCATTCAAGTTGTATGAAGTGAAACGTTCCAATTTCTGGCTGAAAGACAATGCACTATACAAAGGGTTCTGTATAACCTCTAAAAGGGGATTTTACTGCCACTTCAAAGATTGGCAGCATTATAAATCAATACAAATTTTGGTTTTGGTTATGTGACTCGAATGCGCCCTTCTGTACAGAAGTCATGTATTTTGAGCATTGACAATATTGATATCAGATTGAAGTTTTGGAAATTACAAAGAACTACGTAGAATTAGGACATTAAGATTGATTTTGTATTGAAAGAACGACTAGTGTCATTCAAGTTGAATGAAGCGAAACGTTCCCTTGATTGGCTGAAAGACGATACACTACATGAACGGTTCTGTATGACCTCTATTGAGGATTTTAGTGCCACTAAAAGGATTGGCAGCATTATAAAACAATGCAGACTTTAGAATAATTTTGTTTTCTATTCGTGACTCAAATGCGCTCCTCTGTACAGAAGTCATGTATTTTTAACATTGGAAATATTGAGATTAGGTGATATTGCTGCTTTCTAGAATGTTTTACTCAACTCACGATGTACATTTAAAATAAACCTGAAAAGTGTTATATCTGTGCAGTGTTAGGGAAACATTATAGATTTTTCTCTTAAATTGATAAATGTAATGCGTTGAAAACAGTTAAAAGATGTTTCATGTCATACACAGTATATGTAATATCTGGCCACATTTGATATTAATTCTATTATATAATTATCATTAATCAAAATATTGAAAGAAAGTTACAAGAAGATGGACAATCGATACCGTCATATCATCAGAAATAAATCATTGAAGTAATAAATCACATCATAGCATGATATTAGAGAACTTAGTCCCGTCCCGTTTTACTCAAATACTCGGAGGATATTTGCACATGCACATGGACTTTTTAATGTTTTCATGAAATGTTTCGTAAGTCGGTCATTCCTGACATTGGGCCACAACATTAACCAACGCTTCCTTCTGAGCAAGTTGTTTCAAGAAACGATAAATTTGTAAGTAACAGATCCGTGGTGAAAGTTTAGATGTGCAGTTATTGATCAGAAGACAACCAACAATCTTGTGGCTTGTTTTACATGGATTCTTTGGATTGGCTTTGATCTCTATTGAACGCATTCTACAATTTCTGTTTGATGACAACTATTATGTGCTTCATTTCGGGAACAAACTCATCTTTTCTCGGCATACAAGTAGATTTAGTGTTAACTACTTTCATGACAGCAAATACAATTATAACATCAAACATACATATATCATCAAAACTGTTGGTTGATTTGAACCATTTATAATCTTGAATGGTGTTATTTAATGTATGTTATGATCTTTGAAGATACCTTATAAACACCTCTTTATTTGCTCTGATACATATGTCCAGTAACTGTTTGTAGTAATGGGAACAATAAACTTAACTGGAAATGAGATCTTATTATCACTAACCAAGATTTAAACATTCAGATGTTTTTTTGGCAGTTTTTCTGAAATATGTATCTTTCAGTCAACGATTATGGTACTTTGACACTCTCAATAACTATATCGATATACTATCTATATTCTTTATACAATTTAATTTCAACTTTGAAAGGGAGATAAAACCATCAATGAATTGGTCAGAAGCCTTTATCTTTTCATTGCACATGTTTGTTATTGACTGATAATTAATAGGTTAACAATGTCATATAAATTCATTCATCCTGTTGTTATTCAATCATTAGAGTTTGAAAGTAGCAGTTTGCAGTGAAACGAAATAAAATGAAATGAGAGATTATACCCATATTAAGCTTTGTTAAGAGCAGCGAGAAGCAGTACTGATGAATGACTGCCAGCTGGTCAGAGATGTCTTCATTATGGAGAAGTCAGCGGTAATCGAAGGTACTTTTTAAAATGATTAATACCTTTGATGTTTACATTTGCGTTTCATTATTTAAAAAGACTTAGCAGTTCTATAAGCCACGCTACCAAAAACATACTTTTGTATCTTCTGCCAATAGTCAATAGAAGAAAATACATTTACTAATACCTAATCTAAATTATTTTAAAATGGCAACAGTTAACAACTTCGACAAACATCTTCAAGGCCTCTTTGATACAAACGATATTAAATGCCTTTGAAGTTTATTTTATGGAATTTATCGTCTGTATGTCATACAGATTATACAATTCAAAAGTGATTGCTTTAACCCAACTAAAAATGTCTTCGTACAACCAAATATCACAGAAGCGATGTCAACGATCTTTAAGCCATATTAACTTCTCTCTCAAGCTTAGTATTTACTGCGGATATTGATGAAACGATTTCAGGCTGGAGAAATAACTTTTTATGCCATTATAAATTGTCAAATTGTTATCTTTGATTTGAAAATGATACATGATCTTTAAGCATCAGTTACATTTATCATGTTTGTGACCAGGTTTATAGTTCTTGAAAGCGTCTATTAAATCATCTGCCATTAGCACTGTGACAAAAGTCATTCTTCAGAGGGATATTATCTGGAAGGATACACTGATTTACTGGTCAAAATGATAAACTTGTTAGAAAAGTAATCTAGCCAATAAAGATGACAAATATAAGATATTAATTATCACATCACAATTGCTACTAATTAGTGGGATTTACACAAGTTACCACATCCAAATATACAAATATCCATTCTTGTCGTGCATATATTTTATGTATTATTGGAAATTCACGCCTGAGTGTTTATTAATATTGCATTTATTTTATTTCAGTCATATTGTTGATTACTATTCTTGCTCTAACAGAGAGATGTACCATTATTACCAATTTGGTTGAAAAAAGCTGAGTAAATATTTCATATGAACATATGTGCACATATCACATTTGTTAAGCAACCACTGTTTCAACGCGACATCAGAAACAATTGTTCTTAACATCACTGCAGCTTGCAATCGCGAGAGAAGCGGTCCTTTTCCTGGTTATTTTTACATGAACGAAATGGAATAGAATGGGTAATAAAGAAATTATTACACTCGAAAGTGTGCTATATGACTGCTCTCGCTCGGGCAATACACAAATTCACATTCGTTCTGTCATATGACACACTTGCGTGGGTAAAAATCTACCACATTTATTTGATGTGTTCCTGACTTCTTAAAAAACATGCAATCGCAAACATACGGAGTAATAGGTCATTGAAATCTGACAGAGGGACACATGTTACTGACATCTATAGTACAATATAATTTATTCGAACAGTTTCGAGCAGTTTTACCATGCAAAACAACATGCAAATGTCACACATAAAAAATATCTTATTTCACAAGTATTGTTTATTTGATATGTGATTTATATATTCTTAAAACATAAATTTTAAATGAAAACAATATCATTAAAAAAAACATTATTAAATTTCAAATAAAATATTATAACGAAAATACTACATTTATGAATATTAAATAATTGTGTTTGCCTTATACTGCATTCACAGATATATGTACCAATGTAATGTTGCAGTTATACATTTGCATGCAATGAATAATACTTTTGGAGCTAGTAACTTCAATGCTTCACCATTGCAAAGGCTTCAAGCCATATTGTCACAAGTCAATAGTCTTGATCAGAATAAAGTAAGTTAAGTAGTCGTTTTTGACTCGTACGAATATTATCACCATCATATCATATCAGACCGTTCAATTGAATACATACATGTAGTATTTACGACAAAGTTATATTCTTTTATTTGTAATTTAATAATGTTTTTTTTAATGATATTGTTTTCATTTAAAATTTAATTTTGAAGAATATATAAATCACATATCAAATAAACAATACTTGTGAAATAAGATATTTTTTATGTGTGACATTTGCATGTTGTATTGCATGGTAAAACTGCTCGAAACTGTTCGAATTAATTACATTGTACTATAGATGTCAGTAACATGTGTCCCTCTGTCAGATTTTAATGACCTATTACTCCGTATGTTTGCGATTGCATGTTTTTTAAGAAGTCAGGAACACATCAAATAAATGTGGTAGATTTTTACCCATGCAAGTGTGTCATATGACAGAGCGAATGTGAATTTGTGTATTGCCCGAGCGAGAGCAGTCATATGGCACACTTTCGAGTGTAATAATTTCTTTCTTACCCATTCTATTCCATTTCGTTCATGTAAAAATAACCAGGAAAAGGACCGCTTCTCTCGCGATTGCAAGCTGCAGTGATGTTACGAACAATTGTTTTCTGATGTCGCGTTGAAACAGTGGTTGCTTAACAAATGTGATATGTGCACATATGTTCATATCAATAATATTAACTCAGCTTTTTTCAACCAAATTGGTAATACATCTCTCTGTTAGAGCAAGAATAGTAATCAACAATATGACTGAAATAAAATAAATGCAATATTAATAAACACTCAGGCGTGAATTTCCAATAATACATAAAATATATGCACGACAAGAATGGATCCTTTAAATCAATTGAATTGTATAGTATATGTATATTTGGATGTGGTAACTTGTGTAAATCCCACTAATTAGTAGCAATTGTGATGTGATAATTAATATCTTATATTTGTCATCTTTATTGGCTAGATTACTTTTCTAACAAGTTTATCATATTGACCAGTAAATCAGTGTATCCTTCCAGATAATATCCCTCTGAAGAATGACTTTTGTCACAGTGCTAATGGCAGATGATTTAATAGACGCTTTTAAGAACTATAAACCTGGTCACAAACATGATAAATGTAACTGATGCTTAAAGATCATGTATCATTTTCAAATCAAAGATAACAATTTGACAATTTATAATGGCATAAAAAGTTATTTCTCCAGCCTGAAATCGTTTCATCAATATCCGCAGTAAATACTAAGCTTGAGAGAGAGATTAATATGGCTTAAAGATCATTGACATCGCTTCTGTGATATTTGGTTGTACGAAGACATTTTTAGTTGGTTTAAAGCAAGCACTTTTGAATTTTATAATCTGTACGACATACTGACGATAAATTCCATAAAATAAACTTCAAAGGCATTTAATATCGTTTGTATCAAAGAGGCCTTGAAGATTTTTGTCTAAGTTGTTAAGATATTTATAGTTAACTGTTGCCATTTTAAAATAATTTAGATTAGGTATTAGTAAATGTATTTTCTTCTATTGACTATTGACAGAAGATACAAAAGAATGTTTTTGGTAGCGTGGCTTATAGAACTGCTAAGTCTTTTTTAATAATGAAACGCAAATGTAAACATCAAAGGTATTAATCATTTTAAAAAGTACCTTCGATTACCGCTGACTTCTCCATAATGAAGACATCTCTGACCAGCTGGCAGTCATTCATCAGTACTGCTTCTCGCTGCTCTAACAAAGCTTTATATGGGTATAGTCTCTCATTTCATTTTATTTCGTTTCACTGCAAACTGCTACTTTCAAACTCTAATGATTGAATAACAACAGGGTGAATGAATTTATATGACATTGTTAACCTATTAATTATCAGTCAATAACAAACATGTGCAATGAAAAGATAAAGGCTTCTGACCAATTCATGGATGGTTTTATCTCCCTTTCAAAGTTGAAATTAAATTGTATAAAGAATATAGATAGTATATCGATATAGTTATTGAGAGTGTCAAAGTACCATAATCGTTGACTGAAAGATACATATTTCAGAAAAACTGCCAATAAAACATCTGAATGTTTAAATCTTGGTTAGTGATAATAAGATCTCATTTCCAGTTAAGTTTATTGTTCCCATTACTACAAACAGTTACTGGACATATGTATCAGAGCAAATAAAGAGGTGTTTATAAGGTATCTTCGAAGATCATAACATACATTAAATAACACCATTCAAGATTATAAATGGTTAAAATCAACCAACAGTTTTGATGATATATGTATGTTTGATGTTATAATGGTATTTGCTGTCATGAAAGTAGTTAACACTAAATCTACTTGTATGCCGAGAAAAGATGAAGCACATGATAGTTGTCATCAAACAGAAATTGTAGAATGCGTTCAATAGAGATCAAAGCCAATCCAAAGAATCCATGTAAAACAAGCCACAAGATTGTTGGTTGTCTTCCGATCAATAACTGCACATTTAAACTTTCACCACGGATCTGTTACTTACAAATTTATCGTTGCTTGAAACAACTTGCTCAGAACGAAGCGTTGATTAATGTTGTGGCCCAATGTCAGGAATGACCGACTTACGAAACATTTCATGATAACATTAAAAATCCATGTACATGTGTAAATATCCTCCGAGTATTTGAGTAAAACGGGACGGGACTAAGTTCTCTAATATCATGCATTGATGTGATTTATTACTTCAATGATTTATTTCTGATGATATGACGGTATCGATTGTCCATCTTCTTGTAACTTTCTTTCAATATTTTGATTAATGATAATGATGTCATAGAATTAACATCAAACGTGACCAGATATAACATATAATCTGTATGACATGAAACATCTTTTAACTGTTTTCAACACCTTACATTTAGTAATTAAAGAGCAAAATCTTTAATGCTTCCTTAACGCTGCAAAGATATCATAATATTCAGCCTTCTTTTAAATGTACGCCGTGAGTTGAGTAAAAAATTCTTGAAAGCAGCAATATCACCTTATCTCAATATTTCCAATGTTAAAAATACATGACTTCTGTTCAGAAGGGCGCATTCGAGTCACAAAACCAAAACCAAAATATAATTTAAAATTTGTATTGATTTATAATGCTGCCACTCTTTGAAGTGGCAGTAAAATCCCCTTTCAGAGGTTATACAGAACCCTTTGTATAGTGCATTGTCTTTCAACCAGAAATGGGAACGTTTCACTTCATACAACTTGAATGACACTGGTCGTTCTTTCAATACAAAAGCAATATTAAGGCCCTAATTCTACGTAGCTCTTTGTAATCTTCAATCCTATATCTTCTTTTATAACAGCTCCTAACAAGTCTCATTCTTCTCAAATATCTAAGTGATGTTTCCAATTTGTGAGATAAACGACTCACAGATATATAACCAGTTAATCAGTATCTCGTTAGAAAGTGCTTTAACATTTCGCGTCCTCTCCTAATTGTATTGTATTTCCTATCGTCTCTGTGGTCGCAGCTGGGCTTTTCACAATAGATCTTCCATAACAACCTATTTAGCTCTCTATCATTACAACGAAGACGATGAAGTCAGATATATATCGGATTTGCAATATAAAAGGAAATTAATAGTCAGAAACTTGTGCAGTGTTTCACTTCAAACCATTGTGTTAGTTTACATGCATTGAAGTTATGTACGCTGAAAATAATTGTATATGAGGTTTGCAATGTTAAGAAATCGCTATAAAATGATGCAATGCTTTAGTTCAAAAGGTACATATGGACTAAAAGAACGAATAACAGTAAAATGGTGTAAACAGCACATATCATAGTCATATGACATATCTCAGTCGTAAACAATGATGGTTTCTTCAAAAAGCAGAATTTGTCAACGGACCAATATTTACACAAGATTCTTCGTTAACCATGAAACGCATTTGAGACTAGATATAAGAAAAAAATGTACACGAGTTATATGCTTATTCTGTTATCAGGTGGAACGATAAACGAGTAAGCAACTCCTTCGAAACTTATAATACATAATATAACAATTAACTTAAATCTTGCTTTTATTTACAATCAAGTTACTATTTGTATGCCATCTCATGCACAAGCGGTTTGTTGATGCATTTGTTGTCATTTTAAGTCACCCTAACTATACCTCGTGACAAAATTGCGCACTATAGAATTAATCCATATTATTAAGATCAACCAATAACATAGTTTATGGCTCTTGTAAACATACTATTATATAGGGTATCCCCTCCCATTTCATATCAATGACCAGTGATTAACATCACAATAGACATGCAATATTTAAACATATTTTTATTGGTTCATTGTACATTGAAATTGTAAGCTCATTAAAAACAAAGAAACAATACCTATATGCCATTATACTTTTTGATTTCGTGCAATTAACGGGTTCTCATAATAAAATAATTTACAAAATAGTTCCTTTTACCATGCTTATTGAAATATTTTGATTTCGATATATGTCAAAATATTGATAGATTATTAATCATTACATTCATATACATTTTTTAAATGTAGCAAATAATAGTTATCTTCATTTCTATTCTTCATTTCTAAATGAATTCAAAACTTTTTGAGTTGATTTAAACTGAGAAATGTTTCATTACAATTTCCATGGCATACTTTCAACGAGACACATTGTAATCGAGTATTGTAAAAACAGAAACTAAAATCCAATTTATACATAAAATTCGGTTTACGGCTTCATGCAAACGGAAATAAGATAACCACTTTTCCAAATTTGAGTGTGATTGTAAGACCTTAATCGATTTAGGATTTTGAATGTATGGCAAATAGCTCTCTCCTAACGAGAAGATATGAGCATTAAGAAAGTGGCTTCACATTTAAAGGTCGTTTTTCCACTATATTGCTAACACACAGGGGCGACCACGGTAATACAATGACTTGTTTCTTGATTTTTTAAAACATTTAAACTTACAGTTCGATGGCATAAATTTCAGAATCTTTTTTTACCGATATAAAGTTGTAATCGATATATGATTTTGAATGTATGCCAAATAGCCCCCTATTGAAGATATGACAAATTAAACCACGTAGTGAGAGGGTGGCTAAACATTTATAGATAATTTTGTTCACTACATTTCTAACACACAGGGACTGAGGATTTCTTTTCTTGATTTTTAAAAAAACATTTTATCTTACACTTTATTCATTCAGTAAATAATGATGAGCATTCCTTATATAATATGTTATCATGATGAAGCTCGATAAAATATATTTCAGGATCTTTTATACCGATCTTACATAGACACATTATCAACTCAAACTTAGAAACATATCGAGTTTCCATACACACACAAAGTGTATGTATGTCCACAGAAGTTTGACGAGGTTTTCAAGATGTTTTGAACTTGGAACAAGAAGTTTCCTGATCACATTTTCTTAAATCCCATCTCTAACCAGAATAATGTTGGGATGTCTCACCTTATTCCAACAAAACTGTCTCTGTCTATGTCATCAAAATTGTAATATACTTCAATTAATGTGTTAAAATGTTTGGTTTAAATTCAATAATCCCTAAAGATCTGCATAGCTTGTTCATATCATAAATTATTAATCAACTATCATTGTTATGGTTCTTTTATGGCATTTACGGCCTAGACCATATGAATCGACAACTGGGCCAATACGGGAAAACTGGGCCAATACGAGACTAACTGGGCCAATATGAGTCTGAACATGCGCAGTTGCACATTTGGTGAAAGCCCGAAGCTGTCACTTCACAACTTTGACCCGTTCTATTTGTTCACCAATCTTGTTTATAATTATTATTTCAATATAAATGAGATGTTAAGTGTTGTGCAAATAGACGGACATCGGACCTGTAACTGGGCCAATACGGAAATACTGAATTAATAACATTATAATACGATTCAACTCTTCTTTACTGATTTGCATCAAGAAGATACAGCCAGACCTTAACTATAAACAATTGATAGTTTGATAACATCCAACAGAATACATCATTACTCTGTCACATATACACTACATTGTCGATCTTAAACCCTTTGAAATGTTAATAAAGTAGTATTATTGCAGTTGATACACTGACATTGTCAGGAGGACTATCTCGATTTTTAATAATTTAAAGTTGATCCCGGCAAATAATTGCTTAATTTCAATTCAATTTGGTTATTATATGGTCACTCTCACCTTTATGCTTGTTTTCAAAACGCTAATGATCATGTTTGTTATTGATTTGTTGATTAATCGAAATGTTAAACTGTCTGTATAGTTACTATTTGCTATTTCGACAGAAGATGCTGGTTTTGTAACGTCTGTTTAGATTGTCAGTGTTTTAATCTAATTGAAGCCATGAAGACAAAAAAACGTATTAGTATTTTTGTCTTATTTGAGTTGATAGTATCCACACTTTACCATTATAACTACATATATAAACAACGTGTTGTCTTCATGGGAACTTTGCTGCCTTCTTTTAAAGAATACATTAATGTTGTCTTAAACCAAATATAAATAGGATAAAACAAATAAAATTTATTGATTTCAAAACCTGTTTTAAATGCATGAAACAAAAAATAACTTCCTTGATATCGTGAAGAATTTAATTTATTTTAAACTTTAACACATAGTTATAAAATATAAAATCTCTTCCGTGATATAAGGTCAACGTTACACGTATTTTGTGAAAATAAAACAAGAATATCATGTTTGAAAGCTGCTTTGTTCACCCAACGTAAAGCTCTGAAATCAATCACTTCCTTCTAAGACGAGTTGCACAAATATCAACGAGCTTCCTGTTCAAAAGTCATTATAATACAGATGACGTGACATAAATTCTCAGTTGGGCTGAAGATTCGTTTATAAAGAAAAGTTTGTAGACTGCAACAGTGTACATGTGACGTCTTCGAGACAACGAGGTGACATATCCTGCAGGTGCATTGTAGACATTAAGCTTCAAATTTAGACAATGTAATTTCCATATGATAAATCCCCTTATAGGATATCTATATATTGAATGTATTTTTGCAACCAATAACCTATCTTTATTTACCATGCATGAGGCAATTAATGTTTCTTTTCATTAAAACATTAAGTTTTAGTGTTTTGATAACATTTGAAAAAAACACACACTAAGCACTGATCCAACTTCGTTGGCGGACGCTCTGTTAAGGAGAGATGGGACGATGAAACAAAATATTTTAGAATTCGTTTATTTTTTTCAAAATAGCAGGTTTATTGTGTCTTTTATCCAAAAATGTAAGAAAATTTGGGGGTCACCGAACGATTTAAAGAGTTATCGGCATTAATAATAATACCCCCCTCGGCAAATTACGCCATTTTTGACTGATTTGATGTATTTAGATGAAGCGCTCGCTTTCAACGAATAAACTCAGTATCCTTTAAAATACATTTCAGTTACATACTGGGATGCATAGCAAGTCTATATTTTTAAAATTAATGACACTGGAAAGAGAAACAAAATTAGATTAAGCACTTTTTAATTAAAAACGGCGTTTTTCTCATCGTTTTTCGCATATTGAACAGGATTTCTCACTGACACACATATTTTAGATATTGCTGAAAATGCAATATAATGTGCACATTTGAATAAACAAACGAATTCAGAAATAAAAATAGGGGGTCACCGGAGGTTTTTCATCACTCTAACGTCATATTTTAAATTACCTTCATAAACGTAAAAACCTAACGTCACGGCAATTTTGATGGTTTCAAGTGTAACTTTGACGGCCTACCGTGTAATCATTATTGAATATACTATCAATCTAAGAGTGCATGATGGAAGAAAACTATCAGTTGATTATACCAGGCGATTTAAATACGTCAGTAACTAAAGATACGTATGTAATTCGAATAACACATACAGTAACATATTACCGCGAATATAGGTGACGATAACGTTATGCGGCATGTCGTAAAATGACCGTTAAAAAGGCGTTACGGAAAATGTAAGCACTTTCCGTTAGTGTATGGATAAGCGTATGCCTCGAACAACGTAATCCATATATTTTTAGACGTATTCACTACAATACTTTGTTGTCGCAAAATGTTACTGTAAGGGAGTTCGATTTCTGGGTCCCATCTCTCCTTAAGACACGATGTCTAAACTTCAAGGAGATAAAGTCACTTATTCTGGCTTGAAATAAAATGCCGAATATTAACTAGTATATAGAAAATATAGTAAATTGAGACAAAGAAACTTTATCACACACTTAATTGAAGTGCAAAAAGTAAGTTATACAGAGATGACAAGTCATGGTGAGCCAAGAATTCCATTGTACCCAGGGGCTCATTAAAAATGAAGCTAAGGGCAGATAACTCCAAACAGCTATCCTGTTCTGAATGCCATCATAATCGAGCATTTAAATACTTTGATGTGATTGATCAGCTATTTGACTGGGACTTGTTTGCACTAAACTGATACGGAACACGGGTCTTAAGGGGGTGCCCTCAGACCTTGTGGCGTGCAATCTATAGAACCAGTTCGAATCCCGATATGAACTATATTGCAGATTTTAATTCTCTGTACAGGGTCGATTTTAATCAGACTCGGTGCTTCATCATCGAGTGTATGTGTTTTCGTCCATTGTTTTCGACAATACAGTAATACACGGGATCAGACAAAAATAGTGTAACCTATAGCTCGCTTAAGGTTGATCAATTCATTTTGGAGGACAATATAACCAAAATATTTTTGTTGTAAAGAGCTGCATTAGGCACACATAACTATTAAATTAAAACTATCAACAACATTGGTTAACCCTCCTTTTGTTTTGATAACATTTGAAAATCCAGACAGTTTGCACTTATCCAATGTCGGAGTAAAAAGTTCAAGGAGATAAAGTCACTTTTTCAGCCTGAAAGAAATGTTTATCTAAATATCAGAATATCTTGTTTTGCTGGTTCATTTCCATAACCGTTAGAATCCCATTTGCCCATAACAGCATTTAACTTCACAAGATAGTGTCTGCTTTCCCAGTACACTTCACGTTGGTTTTGGCACTGCCTTCTCACAAGTTGACACACCCTATTAGTAAATGGCCTCAGTTATTCCATTAAGAAATTTAAGATTTGTTATGGACAATGAACAAAAGCTTATTTTAATCAAAGGTTTTAATTGGTTAACTTGTTTTATAAGTAGATGTTAAACTCTATTTTCACATCTTTCATATCATATATTACATCCCCTTTAAGCGATAAAGGTATATATATGAAAATAATTTGAGGATTTGCAAATAAATAAAAGAAAATTCAATATATCATTTTAAATATGATATTTGCTTTTTGATTACAGGATAAAATTCCTTGATGAAAACAAAACGAAGATGTCCGATACACTAAGCACAGAATTGGATTTATGTATATCTGTTCATGTGAGTTCCTTGTAAACTTACTCCTAATGTCACTATATACTTATGTAAGTAAAATGTAAGTGGGGCATAACCTCTGGTTGACATTTATAACTGTACACCGGCAGCTCCTGGTTGTAATCTAATATCTGTAGTTATTACCTACGGGGGCAATCATATCGGGGTTCATAATTTTCATACGATGCCCTAGGGCAACATATCACTTTGTCATGGTGACGTGACGTCATAAACAATGCTATGACGTCACGTTTCGTCTATGACGTTGCGTTCTAAATGCGCGACTGCGGGTCGCCAGCCTATGGTTGAAAGTGGATTTTAGCATGTTTCCATTCATTTCACGACTTCGGTAATAAACAGAATATTATATTCGTGTCTATGCCATACTATGTTTACGACACTCGTGCCTGAATATCGGTATATCCCTCGCTCTCGCTCGGGAAATACTAATATTCAGGCACTCGTGTCGTAAACATAGTATGAAATAGACACTCATATAATATCCTCTATTAATGTCAGGCTTGTAAGCAAGTTATACCACGCAATGAGAACTTTTCATCCATTTTGCATTTATGATGAAAAGTTGTTATTACTTCAAAATGCCTACCTGAGGATATTCAAGTAATTAACTTCATAAGTAAAACTACGTAAGACCTTATTTTTATTTAAGGAAATAATTGTTAAAATCATGTCTTTACAACATGCACAATTGCTTATAGTTCACTTTTTAACAAGCCATCGTTCAGAGACGTAGAAAAAAATATCAGAAAAGAAAGACGACAATCAATTTCATACTTTTTATCTTAAAGTTATATATTATGATTAATTGTATATTCAATTACAACCGGAAGTGTAATACATGTAAAATCAACATGTTGTATATAACAATTCATTTTTTGTGAACTCACATGACATAGTATATACTCTGGAAACTTCGTGTTATCATCAATCTGCCGGATAAAGGAGTAAGCATATACCCCGAAAACACCTTGTATGTTCTCAATAAAGACGTTGGTAACTGCAAGAGTGATATTATCAACTTTTTTCTTATAATCTTCAACTCTTGGTTGATTAAATCTCGCCAACACACAGTGTACGATATGTGTTTTTAAAAAACATGGGCCTACGCATTAATGTATATTCGTATAAGTACAACTTCCTTGTTGCTTTAAAATGCCTCGCAAGTGAAATATTACCTGTAGTGAAACTAAAACTTTAAAGTTACTGGTTTCATATTAATTTGTTTGATAACATTAAAATTCTTATTTCCCGAATGAAATCAGTTTGAGATTCTTGGTTAAGGATCAAATATCATTTAAAGATCATTAACTATACAACTTTGGGATAATTTATTAGCTGTTCTTACTACTAAGTACGTGGGGTTTTCATTTTGTGTTTTCTGTACAACAGGTTACCTTTTTGCAGACTTAAAGGGGCAGTAGCACGTTTTTTTGCTGAAATAAGTTGATGAAATGTATTTGAAAAATAATGTCACTAATAGTAAACCACCCTTTTCTCTTCGGAAAATCAAGTTTAAAAATGAGTGTACATGGTTCCGTAAAGCTATGGGAATCGTTTTTGTCATTCGAAATAATAAATTGTGCTCACAATAAAATGGCCGCCATGCAATTTTTGCTTTATACGCAACATTGTTATTACCACTACGGATATTTGGTTTGTTTAATAAGATGTTTTACCCTCTAAAGCAATTATAAATGACATAAACTATCATTATAAATGGGAAATTTGAAAAAATAAAATTTGAAAAAAAATCGTGCTACTGCCCCTTTAAAAGGAAGGTTTTTTACCACACTGCATTGGTCTTGACGGATTTCCTCTTGCAAGAATACAATCCGACATGAGACATACAAAGTAATGGCTAATGTCCTCATGAACTGATTCATTTTATCTGAAGCACAACAGATTAGTAAATTTGAAAGGAAATTTGAAATGGGGAAATAACCAAGTTTCAGAGAATTGCTATATTTTCAAATATTCAAGCAAAAAACTTCAGGTTGGCAGTAATCATTTCTATAAATGAAAACTGAATACATTCAGTTAACGAAATTAGCTTTAGTTTGGTAGTCATCACTTTCATAGATTTAAATGGAATACAACAAGTTGAACAGAATGGGGACTATGTGACTGTCACCAATTCCCGAAAGAAGGAATGCAACAAAGAGCCAACAATCAATCCCACCTGAACTGTCTTCAACATCTGCTACAATTTATGTTGGTTAAATTTAATGAAGTGACATTTTTGGAAAGCAGTTGACAGGTTTTCAATGAAATGTTGTTTTTTATGTTTTGCATCAGTCATAATTACTCTTAGTTTCGTCCTTTTGATTTTTCACAATTAATCGGTGAACATTTTAACTGTCAAATGAAACAATTATGATATAGATTAGTCTTGACACATTTATCTAAATAATAATGAACTAATCAGTTAATAATTTTGCTACTTTTGATATGATCTATTTTATGAGTCAGAGTTTCTGATATAAAATATGCATTTCAAACGTATCTATTTGAATTATAGATATCAAATTAAATGTTGGTAAAATGGATCTTTTTTTCTGTATAGAGTTCAGTGTTCTTCCTAAAATGACGTTGACAAATTTCCATTGACATATATCCTCGTACCCCTGTGGTTTACTCAGAAAGGACTGTCAAAGACAAGCTAATGGAAAAGAAGAGCTGTTCCTAAATCATTTATTCCCACAATGCTTGCTGTGAACTAAACGAAGTGACAGCTCAATTCTTCTTAACTGACATCTTGTCGGACCGGGCAGAAAGAGAACCAAATACTAGCAATAAAAATAATAGTCTATTTAAATATTTGGTTCCAGTTAAAATGATTGTGGCATATGAATCAGTTATGGATGGAGATATTATCAATCAAAAATACCTTTGACATGGAATGACATCAGGTATCACTTATTTTATTAAATTCATCATGAAAGTATAATTTAGATATTTAGGCTTCGGATGCTTGTACATCTATGTTAGTTAGTCAGACTTTTGAAAACGTCAAACAAAACATAAAACTCTCGACAATCATTAAATATTAGGTTTTTAAATGACGAAATAAGTATAAAGCAGTATAGAAAATATGTATTAATTTCATTGAGAATTGGTCAGTGTATTTGTATACAACTGGTTAAATGGAGTGTATTTTCTTTGAAAGATGCATGTGCAGTTTTAGCATGATCAATTCAACATCAGCATTACTTGTACTAATTCTATATATCATGTTAGTGAACTAATGTGCATTAGAACATATTCAAAATGTGACTGGTCATTAATTTCGAAATGTGTTTCACTACATATTTGTATTTATTACCCATACGGTTGAAAAAAACCGAGTTAATATTATTGATATGAGCACATGTGCACATATCACGTTTGCCTAGCAACGATTGTTTCACTGCGGCTTGACGTATTTTGTCGTCTGTGACGTTATAAAACGATTGTTCGTGACGTCACTGTTGCTTGCTGTCGCTAGAGAAGAGGGCCGCTTTCTGACTATTTTTACGCGAATCATATGGAATAGAACGGGTAATAAAGAAATTATTACACTCGAAAGTGTGTCATATGACTTTTACGAAACTCGTGCGAATTTGTGTATAACCCTCGCTCTCGCTCGGGCAATACACAAATTCACACTTGTTTCGTAAAAGTCATATGACACACTTCCTCGGGTAATAATCTCTATGTATTTCATACACAGAGAGAAAATGATTAAAATAGTCACATGAGTCCTTGGTGTTCACACAATACAAAGTATTGTTAGATCTCCTTTAACAACATATTATGTTTTAGATGTTTCAAGACTTCACATTGAAGCATATAATATAACGATTTATGTCAATTGCTTGACAAAATTAATTCTCAACAGTACTCCTCTGACGTTAACCCTTGTAATAATAGTTTAACCACAATCAGTCTCTCCTCCTTTGATGTGATCTTCTAAAAAGTGTATGTTATCATTTTGATTAGTTAATTTGATCCATGTGATCCATTTGATTAATCAATATGAAATAAACATGATCTTATTTGACAAATCATCGACTAAATATGGCATGGGAAAATCCTTCATCTAGAATACTATAGTAGCCTTCAACGTATTGTATGTTACCACTTTGACGAGTTCATGTGCCTGTAGTGGCTGCCTTATATCTAAAGTATAAATCGATATGCAATGAACATGTTTTATTTGAGAATTCGTGATTAATCATTACCTCAAATCAACCATATTTGAAGTGTTCATCTAAGTAGTGAATGTTAGCATTTTGATGGGTTCCATTTATAAAACAACTGATTCTAAGATTCCAAAAGTCGTTTTTTTTCATTAAACGCTTTTATTTTGTTATGGAATTTAAATGTTAATAAGGGTCTGGTTACCTTTTAGGGGACAAACATTATTTATTTGGCTCCGAATTTGAAGAAGACAAGACAAAAGAAGTGCAGTGAAATAATTACAACTCTAAATCAAATCTCAACTCTTTACCCCCTAGAGCGCCAACAAACTTTTAAAAAGTAGATAAAAAATCTACCAACCAGCTGTTGCTTCGTGTTCAGGAAAGATGAAAAGCTACAATAGAACAGTTTTTATTTCAATTGATTTGAAAGCTCCATTAACCCCGTTGGACAAGGGGGCAGATGAATAGGCACAATCCGTTTTCAATATATCAGTAAAAGAAAAGGCTATCACAGGGAAACCTTCCTATTTTCTCTCCTTATTATTCCATCTCAAATAGAGTGTTTATGTAAACAAGTAAAGGTATATATGGACTAAAAGAACGAATAACAACACAATGATGTAAATAAAGGAACAGCACATAGCATAGTAATATGACATAACTCAGTCGTTAACGATGATTGTTTCTTCAAAAAGCCAAATTTTTCAACGGACCAATATTTACACAAGATCCTTCGTTAACGATGAAACGCATTTGAGACAAGTTATAAGACAGTATAATAAAGAAAACCCTCACAAATATGAACACGAGTTATATGCTTATTCTGTTATCAGGTGGAATGATAAACGAGTAACTTATAATACATAATATAACAATAAACTTAAATCTTGCTTTTATTTACAATCAAGTTACTATTTTTATGCCATCTCATGCACAAGCGGTTTGTTGATGCATTTGTTGTTCGGTCACCCTAAATACACTTCGTGACAAAATGTTGTATACCATTGTGTTCCATTACTGCGCACTTTAGAATATATCCATATTATCAATATCATTCCATAACATAGTTTATGGCTCTTGTAAACAAGATATAATAGGTTACCCCCTTCCATTAACATTACAATAGACATGCATTATTCAACATATTTTTATTAGTTCATTGTACATGGAAACCAATTAAGCTCATTAAGAATAAAGAAACAATACGTATATGTCATTATACTTTCTGATTTCATGCAATTAACAGGTTATCATTATAAAATCATTTACAAAATAGTTCTTTGTACAATGCTTATTAATATATTGTGATTTCAATATATGTCAAAATAAAATATTAATAGATTATTAATCATTACATTTACATATTTTTTTGAAATGTAGCAAATAATGGTTAGTTTCATTTCTATTCCTCCTTTTGAAATGAATTCAAAACTTTGAGTGTTGATTTAAACTTAGAAATGTTTCATTACAATTTCCATGGCTTAATTTCAACAAGACACGCTGTAATCGAATATTGTAAAAACAGAAATTACATTCCAATGTATACATAAAATTTGGTATACGGCTTCGTGCAAACGGAGATAAGATAACCACTTTTCGAGATTTGTGTCTCGGCATTCCAAATTTTATTGTGATTGTAAGTTAGAAACATATCGAGTTTCCATATGCACACAAAGTGTATGTATGTCCAAAGAAGTTGGACAAGGTTTTCTCGCTGTTTTGGACATGAAACAGGAAGTTTTCCTGATCAGATTTCTTAAATCCTATCTCTTACCAGAATAGTGTGGGGATGTCTCGTCATATTCCAACAAAACTGGTTTCTTTCCCCGTCACAAAAAAAGTAATATACTTCAATTAATGTGATAAAATGTTTGGTCAAAATTCAATATAAACTCCATAAAGGTCTCTATAATATTTCCATATCATATAATACGTTTCAATTCTTCCATACTGATCTGTATCAAGTAGATTCAGCCAGACTTTAACTTTAAACAATTGATAGTTTAATAACATCCATCAGAATGCCTCATTACTCTGTCACCTAGACACTACATTGTCGATCTCAAACCCTTTGAAATGTTAATGAAAGATAAAGTAAGATGTCAACCTCCAAAGTTATGTGACACTCTCAAAGGAAGTAGAATTCAATCAGTTTATCCTGTGAGTCTTTGGAATAGAACAATGCAATATGCTTTGATCCCTTTGATTCTTATTGTGAAGAAATTCAGGTCAATGTATTTCTTCTCTTAATGTTAAATGTCATCATCATTTGCTTCTGCGACCATATTTCTAAATCATATAATTCATCGTGATTACTGCTATTATTTATCTTCCAAATATATCAATATACGTTCTTGTATCTGACTTGAAATGACTTAATGAAAAGAAAGCAGTTTAAACAGTTGTTTGCAATCAAAAAGTCAAGTTACTATGATAAGCAAAGGCAACTACTCTTAGAAGCCAAATCAAAACCTAATCAATTCTGGAAATTATTGAAGAAGAGCAAGACTGTGAAGTCATCAACACAACACATCTCTACAAAACAGTGGTTTGATCATTTTCAAAACTTACTGTGCATAACACTACCTGAAAACATTGCTATTACTCACAATGATAATCGAGATATGCCATGTGATTCCTGTTTAATAAGCAATGAGGATTTGAATAAACCTTTTACAGAGGAGGAAGTTCATCAATGTATTAATAATTTGAAACATAATAAATCACCTGGACCTGATGGAATAGTGAATGAATTTTTCATATCAACCAGATATATTGTCACACCATTGCTGACAAAACTCTTCAATAAAATGTTTACTGATCAGTCCTTCCCTTCAGCCTGGGGAAGGGTATTATATGCCCTCTCCATAAATCTGGAAGTGTAACTGACCCAAACAACTATAGGGGAATATCCCTCATTGATTCATTGTGCAAAGCTCTGACAAGTGTGGTTAATAACAGACTCAAACAGTGGTGTGATGATAATAATATTACATCTGAGTCTCAAGCAGTGTTTAGGCACACTTACTCTACTATAGATCATATTTTTACACTTCAAGCCATGATCCAGAAATACTTAGTGAAGAAGAAAGGAAGATTTTATGTCCTCTTTATTGACTTTTCAAAGGCTTTTGACTGTGTTAACCATCATGTGTTATTCAAAAGTCTTCAACACATTGGGATGAAGGGTGAACTTCTAAACTTCATTGTATCTATGTATTCTAAATTATCAGCATGTATTAGGACTGATCGCGGTCTGTCAAATTATTTCAACTGCAATATTGGAACCCGCCAAGGCTGTATATTAAGCCCACAGATCTTTATAATATTTATAAATCAACTTATAACAAGAATGGAAGAAACCGGTGGAAGAGGAATATTTTTAAGAACTGAATCTCCAGATATTTTTGGTCTTATGTATGCAGATGATGCTTCAGCCGTATCAGACTCTGCCAACCAGTTACAAAAGAAAATAAATATAGTTGAAGAGTTTTGTGATGCCACAGGAATGAAGTTAAATCTTAACAAAACTAAAATAATTGTTTTCAGGAAAGGTGGGCCTTTAAGGAGCTATGAAAAGTGGTATTTCAATGGTCAACATATTGAAACTGTTAATGCATATACATATCTTGGAACATTATTCACTCCCAAACTATCTTGGACAAGATCTCAACTATCACAAGCAGCACAAGCCACTAAAGCTTTATTCTCTCTCAACAGATTTCAACAAACTTTTGGATATTTAGACATAAATGAACTTTTCAGAATATTTGACAGCATGATATCTCCTATATTATGCTATGGTTTAGAAATATGGGGTACTCACTATTGTAAAACAGTTGAACAAGTACAACTCAAATTTTGCAGAAAATATCTGAGGCTTAACAAGCGTACTAATAACAACATGGTTCTGGGTGAGTGTGGCAGAACTCCACTGCAGTATCACTACATGAGTAGAGCAGTCTGCTACTGGTGCAGGCTTATTCATATGGAGCTTAACAGGCAACCTCACCAAGCTTATCTCATGCTCAAGTCCTTAGATGATAGTGGAAAGAAGACATGGGCCAGTGACATCAGGGCATTACTCTTTCAGTATGGATTTGGCTTTGTGTGGATTAGCCAGGAGATTGGTGAGACCAAGGCATTTTTAAATATCTTCAAACAGAGAGTACAAGGCTGTCTCACTCAAAACTGGCATTCATCTCTTTCAGAATCCTCCAAATGCAATTATTACTCACAATACAAATCTCTGTTAAATGCTGAACAATATCTCATCTCATCTGAAATCCCACTATATTATAAAATAGCCATTGCAAGATTTAGATGTCACAACTTTAGATTAGCCATAGAAACAGGTCGCCACTATAATATCCCTCGTGAAGAAAGACTCTGCTCATTTTGTTTTTCAAAAAATAATATGTCCTACATTGAGGATGAATATCATGTAATGATGATCTGTGAAAAGTACAACCAAGAACGACAACTCTGCCTTCCTGATGTCAGCTACAACCCTCCAACCATCAACAAGTTTATAAACCTAATGTCGACGCAAAACATAAAAACTATTAAACAAATAGGAACATATCTCAGTAAACTACGCTATTAATTATTCTGCTGTATAACTTACTTCCCATTGTAAACAATATTAAGCATGCAAAATTATCAAATGTTACATGTATGTTGTATGGGCCAAAGGCCTTGAAAACTGAATAAACTCTGTTCTGTTCTGTTCTGTTCTGTTCTGTATCTGACTTGATAAGGTTTTAATGATTTATTTTTAAAAACAATAAAAAGGACAAATATCATCTATGGTGTATCCTTACAAAGACCTTTGGGGACACAATCTTCTTTACATCTTCTTGATATTGTGCAATATTGGAAACATGGAAGGACATATTAATGATGAGAGACAGCTTTGTCTTGAAACAAAGAGGTTTTAAAGTCAAATTGACATTCGAACAAGACTGAAAGTTACTTTTGGTTGAATTATTATTGCAGTTAATAGACTGACATTGCCAGGAAGACTATTTCGATTTTTAAGAATTTAAAGTTGATCTGGCAATAATCAAATAATTGCATCAATTCAATTCAATTTTGGTTTTGTTTCGTGTCACCCTCACCTTTATGCTTGTTCTTTCAAAGACGCTAATTAACATGTTTGTTATTGATTTGTTGATTGATCGAAATGTTAATCTCTGTAAAGTTACTATTTGCTATTTCGGCAGAAGGTGCTGTTTTTAACGTCTGTTTAGATTGCCATTTTTTTATTCTAATGAAAGCCATGAAGACACAGATAAGTTGTCCAAGTGCAGCAATGAAGAAATAAATCAATGAGATAAATTAAAACATGTGTAGCAGTTCTACTTTATCAATACAAGTCTTAATTCATCTAAACCCTCAAAAGACAACACTTCTTCCGACCTTTATCCATAATGCCATGAATTATTTGTCATGAATTTCAGAAAACTTTTACTGCCTTTGGATCTATAACAAAACTTAAAAGCCAACTTATTTCCGTTTAAATATATTAGCTAATAATTTGTTGACAAATATTTTGTTAAATCTTTCACAAAGTCAAAAAGCTTTTCTTCGGTCACAGAATTGTATTATGTTTAGAGTGTTTTTCTGATAAGTTATTTGAGTTGATAGTATCCACACTTTACAATTTTAACTACATATTTGTCTTCTTGTGAACTTTCTTGCCTTCATTTGAAGAATACATTAATGTTTTGTTGAACGAAATATAAATAGGATAGAACTGATATGAAATTAATGGGTTTTAAAACGTGTTTTAAATGCATGAAACAAAAAAAAACTTCCTTGATAATGTAAAGAATTAAATTGATTTCAAACTTTAACACATAGTTATGAAATGAAAAATCTCATCCGTGATATAAGGTCAATTCATAATGTCCAAATCATCTTCAGTTCATACTGAAAGCACAAAGGGCAATGTAGTACAATAATGTATATGTGGGTCTTGTTAAAAAAGAGTATACAGAATAACTATTGCAGATGTCCTCCTTTAGCTTTATTATCAGGTGGCAGAAGAATACCAAATAGGATAATTTAGGGACAACGCAATTTACATGCACAACGTCATTTAATTGAACATATTTCGAAATAGTCAATATTTTTGTTAACTAAAATGTATCCTGATTAATGAGTCTTTAGCCTCACTGGGGATTAATGTTGATTCATCTGCTTCGAAATGGCTTGTAAACAGGAAGCTCATTGGTATTTGTGTAACTCGTTTTAGAAGGAAGTGAGAGATTTCAGAACATTAAACCTATGCTGGGTACGCTAGGGAGCTTTCAAACATGATATTCTTGTTTTATTTTCACAAAATACGTGTAACGTTGACCTTATATCACGGAAGAGATTTTTCATTTCATAACTATGGATTAAAGTTTGAAATCAATTTAATTCTTTACAATATCAAGGAAGTTTTTTTTGTTTCATGCATTTAAAACACGTTTTAAAACCAATTAATTTCATATCAGTTCTATCCTATTTATATTTTGTTCAACAAAACAAAGCCTTCTTTAAATGAAGGCAAGAAAGTTCACATGAAGACAAATATGTAGTTAAAATGGTAAAGTGTGGATACTATCAACTCAAATAAGGAAAAATACTAATCAGAAAAACACTCTCAACATAATACAATTCTGTGACCGAAGAAAAGCTTTTTGACCTTGTGAAAGATTTAACAAAATATTTGTCAACAAATTATTATCTAATATATTTAAACGGAATTAAGTTGGCTTTTAAGTTTTGTTATAGATCCAAAGGCAGTAAAAGTTTTCTGAAATTCATGACAAATAATTCATGGCATTATGGATAAAGGTCGGAAGAAGTGTTGTCTTTTGAGGGTTTAGATGAATAAAGACTTGTATTGATAAAGTAGAACTGCTACACATGTTTTAATTTATCTCATTGATTTATTTCTTCATTGCTGCACTTGGACAACTTATCTGTGTCTTCATGGCTTTCATTAGATTAAAACACTGGCAATCTAAACAGACGTTAAAAACAGCACCTTCTGCCGAAATAGCAAATAGTAACTTTACAGAGATTAACATTTCGATCAATCAACAAATCAATAACAAAAATGTTAATTAGCGTCTTTGAAAGAACAAGCATAAAGGTGAGGTTGACACGAAAAAAAAATCCTAAATTGAATTGAATTGATGCAATTATTTGATTATTGCCAGATCAACTTAAATTCTTAAAAGTCGAAAAAGTCTTCCTGACAATGTCAGTGTACTAACTGCAATAATAATTCAACCAAAAGTAACTTTCAGTCTTGTTCGAATGTCACTTTGACTTTAAAACCTCTTTGTTTCAAGATAAAGCTGTCTCTCATCATTAATATGTCCTTCCATGTTTCCAATATTGCACAATATCAAGAAGATGTAAATAAGATTGTGTCACCATAGGTATTTGTAAGGATACACCATAGATGATATTTGTCCTTTTTATTATTTTTAAAAATAAATCGTTAAAACCTTATCAAGTCAGATGCAAGAACGTATATTGATATATTTGGAAGATACATAATATCAGTAATCACGATGAATTAGATGATTTAGAAATATGGTCGCAGAAGCAAATGATGATGACATTTAACATTAAGAGAAGAAATACATTGACCTGAATTTTTTCACAATAAGAATCAAAGGGATCAAAGCATATTGCATTGTTTCATTCCAAAGACTCACAGGATAAACTGATTGAATTCTACTTCCTTTGAGAGTGTCACATAACTTTGGAGGTTGACATCTTACTTTATCTTTCATTAACATTTCAAAGGGTTTGAGATCGACAATGTAGTGTCTAGGTGACAGAGTAATGAGGCATTCTGATGGATGTTATTAAACTATCAATTGTTTAAAGTTAAAGTCTGGCTGAATCTACTTGATACTGATCAGTATGGAAGAATTGAAACGTATTATATGATATGGAAATATTATAGAGACCTTTATGGAGTTTACATTGAATTTTGACCAAACATTTTATCACATTAATTGAAGTATATTACTTTTTTTGTGACGGGGAAAGAAACCAGTTTTGTTGGAATATGACGAGACATCCCCACACTATTCTGGTAAGAGATGGGATTTAAGAAATCTGATCAGGAAAACTTCCTGTTTCATGTCCAAAACATCGAGAAAACCTTGTCCAACTTCTATGGACATACATACACTTTGTGTGCATATGGAAACTCGATATGTTTCCAAATTACAATCACAATAAAATTTGGAATGCCGAGACACAAATCTCGAAAAGTGGTTATCTTATCTCCGTTTGCACGAAGCCGTATACCAAATTTTATGTATACATTGGAATCTAATTTCTGTTTTTATAATATTCGATTACAGCGTGTCTTGTTGAAATTATGCCATGGAAATTGTAATGAAACATTTCTAAGTTTAAATCAACACTCAAAGTTTTGAATTCATTTCAAAAGGAGGAATAGAAATGAAACTAACCATTATTTGTTACATTTAAAAAATATATGTAAATGTAATGATTAATAATCTATTAATATTTTATTTTGACATATATTGAAATCACAATACATTAAGGAACTATTTTGTAAATGATTTTATAATGATAACCTGTTAATTGCATGAAATCAGAAAGTATAATGTGACATGTACGTATTGTTTCTTTATTCTTAATGAGCTTAATTGGTTTCTGTGTACAATGAACCAATAAAAAATATGTTGAATAATGCATGTCTATTGTAATGTAAATGGAAGGGGTAACCTATTATATCTTGTATACAAGAGCCATAAACTATGTTATGGAATGATATTGATAATATGGATATATTCTAAAGTGCGCAGTAATTGAACACAATGGTATAAAACATTTTGTCACAAAGTGTATTTAGGGTGACGGAACAACAAATGCATCAACAAACCGCTTGTGCTTGAGATGGCATACAAATATTAACTTGAAGCAAGATTTAAGTTTATTGTTATATTATGTATTATAAGTTTCGAAGGAGTTGCTTACTCGTTTATCAGTCCACCTGATAACAGAATAAGCATATAAATCGTGTACATATTTGTGAGGATTTTCTTTATTATACTGTCTGTTATCTAGTCTCAAATGCGTTTCATGGTTAACCTTGTGTAAAAATTGGTCCGTTGAAAAGTTTGCTTTTTGAAGAAACAATCATTGTTTACGACTGAGATATGTCATATGACTATGCTATGTGCTGTTCCTTTATTTATACCATGTTGTTGTTATTCGTTCTTTTAGTCCATTTATACCTTTACTTGTTTACAGACTCCCCGTTACAAAAACACTGTATTTGAGATGGAATAATAAACAGAGAAAATAGGACGGTTTCCCTGTGATAGCCTTTTCTTTTACTGATATATTGAAAACGGATTGTGCCTATTCATTTGTCCCCTTGTCCAACGAAAACGAGTTCTACAATCTAAAGGAGGGGATCTTTTTCAGTGTCAAACTGTTGGAATTTCTATATAGATAGGACCGAAAATAAAGACGTTTTTTCAAATGTTTTGTCTCCATAGAAAAGAACCAACTTCCACTAATTTATCACCAACATTCTGTTTTGAGTTTCTCTTCACATTGATTAAGTTATAAAAAAAAGGTTAAAACAACATATCAGAAAAACCTGAATTTGGACCTTTTTTTTGTACATGTTGTTCAACTCCATGGGTAATATTATGTATCATATCCATTGGATAACACAATACAATTTCTGATCACACATATCAGGCCTCAGTAGAACAATGCTTGATTGATATGTTCACGTCCAGTTTTGAGTGACATGGAACCAAACAGTACCGAGATCCAGAAGGCATGGTTTTAATCACTTTCTATGATTAAACCTTACAATATCCAATAAAACTTTAAATTATTCTCTTCCAAAAGATGATGAAATGAAAAATGTCAAATTGATATGAAAATATATTAACGATTATCATACCTCTTCCAGGTGGTAGCATCGGGTTTTACGCTAAAGAGGAGTTTAAAACAAATACAGGAACAATTTGCAACAGAAACTTGTAAAAGTGATTCTGAACCCAAATTGAAGGCCTTAAATTTTGTTTAAAGTTTGAGTATTCCATCCTACAGTTTTTGAAACTATATTCCATAATGTGGTTGTTATGTGACTTGACAATGGAAAGTCATGATTGAAGCTTAACTCTTCTTCATCAGCATTAGAACATGTTTCCATCTGAACACCAGGGTGAACAATTAGTGAATCTATATCTGCTTTAATGATATAATGGCCAGCGGCTTTATATAATATTGATATTTTCAAGATATTATAAATGAAGTGTCAGTAAGGTGAATATGTTTCATTCTTCATTGATTTCAAACTTGTCTAAATGTCAATTCGACATAAATCCATGCTGTTGATATGGCAGATATTGTATCAAGTCATGAAAACGCCTCTTTGATCTCCAGACAAAACTGGCAATTGTGGTTATTGATTTGAGAATGATCAACGGTCTTCTAGTGTTTGTTCCATTAATAGTCTTAGAGCTAAGATTTGTGGGGATTTGTCGTGCTTCTTAATGATAATGTCTAAAATCTATTTTCAAAATGTTTCATGGTGATGGAAATCATGATCTTGTGTAAATATTTGTTTGTGGAAATAAACGTCAGTAACCCATCGTACGTAGATAACACGTGAGATATGGCATATGATCATGTTTTGTTCATTAGTTATACAATTTTGTTTTTGTTCGTGATAATAGTTTTTTTTTTATACCTTTACATGTTTGCAATGTTTATTCAAAAACATACCCATTGCGAAGACAATGTTATTGAACTATGGGGAATGTGCAGGAGGGGAGTTCAAGGAGAGCCTATAGCGTAGGGGAAAAATATAAGATTGGAAGGAGAAAGAGGAGAGAAGATTGGATGAATAAATGAGTGAAGATGGGGTAATTAAAGAGTGACGATCGGGTTGTTACATTAGAGAAGATGGAATGGAAAAGGAGAGAAGATAGAGTGGGAATATGTGAGAAGATGGGATGGAAAAGGAGTGACGATCGGTGGAAAAGGGAGAAAAGAAGGAGAGAGGAGAGAAGGGGTGGGATAGGAGAGAAGATAGGATAGGAAAATGAGAGTTATGGAAATGAGGAAAGACAGTGGTATCTGATACAACATTCCAGTTTTCAATAACTTATTTCTAATTTATATTGTCAATTGAAAGTCAAATTTGAAAGTGCCACCCGAGCTATTCTCAATGAAAAACTATTAACAATTAATCAATGTGCTCAGTGCCGATTGTCAGACACTTCCTTTATAAATTGACTCCAAACACGAGGAGGTTTGAACGCTGATTGTGCTAACTGCTCTTAAAATTCTTGCTAAGCAATGATGATAAAATCTAATATTATTAGTGAAAAAGATTGATTTCCTCTCAAATTTTCATGACCAAAACGATATCAGTCAACAAAATGCATTAATTGTTAGTTGTTTGCTAATTCAATGAACTGATAGAAATTAACATTACCAAAAATGGATAGTTCTAAAGGTCTTCAAAATACAAATATTTTTGAACTAACAAGTTACAGCAAACAGAAAGTGTAAACTGAACATTGATTGATTCCTGAGAGGCACAGGGTAAACACATTGACTTCAAACACAAGACACTAAGAGGTTATATATAGTTGATATCTTACTTAATATTTCATGACGGTTTCAGAGAGATTGAGATTGAATACCTTGACTGAAGTTTGAGTCTTTGAGAC
Source organism: Gibbula magus (assembly GCA_936450465.1). NCBI lineage: Eukaryota > Metazoa > Mollusca > Gastropoda > Trochida > Trochidae > Gibbula > Gibbula magus. The sequence goes on from OW388294.1 coordinate 57,911,538, forward strand.
ACATTTATCAAATTTCAATTATGATTTGATAAAAATGTAAAGAAAGTGATGTATGAGGTCTGACTAAAACGTAATCTTCTTGGTTTGAAGATTCTGTACATTGGAGAGTTGAAATTTGATGCCAGACATCGTATTGTTTTCCAGGGGGAAATTTTGCAAACTTTGGAGAAGTGCTTATGACAGAGAAGCAAGTCAGTTGTCTGGCAACATTTGGACAATTTGTTTCCCAGTTATTTAAGAATTAGAGCACAGTCAAATGCTTTTGAAAATCATATGCATGCATTGTGGTCACGTGGAGTACAATTATATCCTGATAGGTTGTCTGGTTGCGTTTGGGTATCATGCTCACAAAAACTGGTTCATAGACTTGTATAAAAACAACAAACAACGACAACTGATTGTTTATTTTCGAAGATAACCATCAAGTACACGCTTATCTGACTGTGAATTAAATTTCGGTTTCTCCTTTCCGGAAATAAATGGTGGCTTCCATCGAATGTTTTCCTCTATCTTCTCCAGCTGAATGTCATCGCTCTAAATGGAACACACATGTATAGGTGTGTCAGTAAGGCATGTTATCTGAGGTTTAATTGGTTGGGGTTAAATGTCACTTTGAAGTGTACTCAAATTTTATCACAGCATTATGTGTAATAATAACATACATCTGAAGTGTGAATATATTAAAATATATCGATTGTAAGACATTTTTTTCACGACTCAAGCATTTGACTGTGCTCTGAAGTACGTTATCGGGAGATAAACGTACGGATTAGAGAGAGAGTTAGGCTCGGCTGATGCCTCGTCCAACCCTCTCAAACCCGAACATTTATCTCCCGATTATATACTGCCACTCGTCCTCTATCTATTACATAGAAGACGATAAATCACGCCAACGAGTCTCCTTTTTCTTATATGAGATGCCCTAGAAACAACTACTTGCTTTTATTAAAAAAAACATTGACTTATTATGTAATTTTTAAGATTTGTAATATTTGAACTAAATGCATAATGTTTGTCACATGAATTGTGCATTTTGCGATTATTGGTGCAATGAGAAGTTAATAAATTTTACAATATGCTCGTTCACAGAATTTGTTCACAGAAGATCATGCACAGTTATTTCGGTGAGTGTGCAACTAACTTCAGATACAACCAGTCAGGATTGTTCTCAAGATAGTAGCCTAAATGTTATAGAGGAGGGGATAAAAAATGTTAAAGGAGTAACCTTTGTGGGAAGAGAATAGTCGATCGCAATCAATCTACATTACATCAAAAGAGAAGTATCCACATATACAAGAATACACACACTTAGGAAGATTACACCACTTTCAGACGTTTTAATTCTTGTTTTGGCACTTAAGACTAAAATGTACAGTCGCAACTCGTTAAGTAAAATTTCACGGGACCATGAAAAACTTGATACTTTACTTATCCAACTTCTCCAACACCAATGCTGTCGTGAAAGAATATCAGCTGATCACGTGATATCGATGTATTGCAACTTAGTTGTACTTAACTACAACACACATGAAATACGATTCTATGTCTCTCTAATTAAACAATTTAAAGTATGAATACAGCACAAAACGAAATAAGATTCTTAATTTGTTTTATTTCATACTAAATAACACGTTTTAAATCAAAAAGTGTTCGTCATATCAGTCAAAATATTCTGTAACCCGAGACTGTCTCGTTTTCATACACTGAAGAAGGTCTTTATTGTCCACATAATTTGCCACCATCGAAAATCCACTCACACAGGAACTGTCTGCTTCAGACAACACGAAACGGCGTACAATGCCAAGAGTGTTCTTTATTGCAAGCTGAATACACTTTATTTTCTGCTAATCTACAATGGTTATTGTATGAATCATATTTCAGTTCAATCCCTGTAAACAATTTCGTAAAACAACATTTTAGTTCAACATGTCAAAATCAATGCAAGCTGACTTATTCCCTTAAAGTTAACGAAGCTTATTGATGTTGTTAATGAAATGCACAGTGTGACTCAATGTCATGCCTGGTGATCAGTGACACCTCAGGATAATCCCTCCCTCGTTAATTGACTGCAGCCGGATGTTGGCAGATAACCAGTTATATTTCCGCCCGGACCGGCCAAGGTACGTTAGTTATCAGATTATTTTACGTTTCCAATTTTACTTATTTGATATCAAATAATGAGACATAATGAAGAGGAATGCCGGGACTTTTAAAAAAATCGTTACTTATCCGTTTTTTTTACTTATCCGGTTTTTACTTAACGAGGTGCGACTTTATTTAAATATAATGTCACTATATAGAGTGTGGTTTTCAACTATCACAATGCACAATGATAGTGTAGAAACTTTTTCAACAAGTCATTTCATGTTCTTGACTCTTGATCTTTTCAACTTCAACTTCAACTTTTCAAATCTGAGAAACTGTTACATTTCATTTGACATTTACTCGCTCAGTTTATAAGTAGTTTAAAACACCTGAGACGCGCATTAAACAAGAGTTTAGTCAGTTCGGCTTCATTGTCTGACCTCCTTTAATCATTTGTCATGGTGTCACAGAATTATTGCTGACATTGCAAGTTTTCCGTTTTAAGATAAACTTACCCCACAAGAACTCTCCAGTTTTGTATCACTAATTGCACTATCAAATCCAGGTGCAGCACGTAGACACGCTAGAACTAGTAACGCTAGTAAATGCAGCAGGGATTCAATTAAACAGTGACATAGACTGGCACAAATTATTGTTTAGTTTAGTTTGTTGGTTTAGGATCAGAGACTAAGAAGTATAGGTATCTTTCTTCACAAACCAACAAAGAGGAGATTTCGTTAATGACATGGATATTTGTAAACGTTGTGTATATACTTCAATATATTAAAAAATCTATGAACCTATATAAAAAAACGAGTTTAAAATTAGTGAATTTTAAGTCGCTACTTAGTCGTGTGTACTTTTCCTTTTGTCGTTCATTTGACGAGGTAAAAAGGTTATATGAAAGAACATGATTGTTATTGTAAACAGTGTGTTTTTGTCACGTTGTAAGTAAAAATACATCTAATTATTACATGTCTTGTTTCATAGTCCCATGACAAGTTTTCAGTTGGTACAAGTTTGTATCAATAATTTTGATATATTATATATAATTCAACATGAAAACTCTAGAATGGATCTACACTCATTCACATTAAACATACATAAAGCAATACATGTTTTAAAATTATGCTGCTATGAAGAAATTTAATTTGTTTGACATTTAAAGTATCGATGCCAGACACTAATTTAACAATGATCATTCTACTAAAATCAAAATTTAATGCCTGTACAATTTCTTTTGGAAAAAAACATGAACGGGATAATTTTCATTGCTCAATATGAATCTTCTGTTGTTTACGGTGTCTCATTTAAAGTAACTGCAACAATTACGTATCAGTCAATGGAGAAGATCAATTCTCCTTGCTGTTGCACTATAACATGCATTCTAGATATCAGATTTGCTTTGATCCCACAACTCATACGAATCATAACTATATAACTACATCAGTGATCTGTTTTGTAATTTGTTCAAATTCCAGCCTTTGATATTTGAAATTTCAGAATATATACTTCATGATATATAGAGAATTATGCCAAATAATGTGATTGTTTTCGAATATTTATGAGATGAACATAATATATGTCAATATTAACAGCAATTTTAGAGAGATAGATTATTTCCTGTATCAAAGACCACATGACACAGAGTACCATAGAAAGCACATATTAAATAATTGTATTTGCCTTATACTGCATTCACAAATATAATGTACCAATGTAATGTTGCAGTTATACATTTGCATGCAATGAATAATACTTTTGGAGCTAGTAACTTCAATGCTTCACCACTGCAAAGGCTTCAGGCCATATTGTCACAAGTCAACAGTCTTGATCAGAATAACGTAAATTAAATAGTCGTTTTTTACTGGTACGAATATGTACACCACCATTTCATATCAGATCGTTCAAATGATTACATAAATTAAGTATTTTGGACAAAGTTATGTTCTTTTATTTGTAATTAAATAACGTTTTTTTTAATGATATTGTTTTCATTTAAATTTTAGTTTTGAAGAATATATAAATCACATATCAAATAAACAATACTTCTGAAATAAGATATTTTTTTATGTGTGACATTTGGACGTTGTATCCATGGTAAACTGCTCGAAACTGTTCGAATTAATGACATTGTACTAGAGATGTCAGTAGCATGTGTCCCTCTGTCAGATTTTAATGACTTATTACTCCGTATGTTTGCGATTGCATGCTTTTTAAATAAGCAGGAACACATAAAATAAATGTGGTAGATAAATAGAGAGTTTTACCCACGCAAGTGTGTCATATGACAAAACGAATGTGAATTTGTATATTGCACGAGCGAGAGCAGTCATGTGGCACACTTTCGAGTGTAATAATTTCTGTATTACCCATTCTATTCCATTTCGTTCATGTACAAATAACCAGGAAAAGGCCGGCTTCTCTCGCTTCTCAAGCTACAGTGACGTTACGAATACTTGTTTTCTGACATCCTGAACGACGAAATATGGGAAGTCATGGTGAAACAATGGTTGCTTGACAAACGTGAAATGTGCACATATGTTCATATCAATAGTATTAACTTAGTTATTATCAACCAAATGGGTAATAATGGCACATCTCTCTGTCAGAGCAAGAATATTAGTCAACAATATGACTGAAATAAAATAAATGCAATATTAATAAACACAAAATTCCAATTATACATAAAATATATGCACTGCAAGAATGGATCCTTTAAATCATTTGAATTGTAGAGTATATGTATATTTGGATGTAGTAACTTGTGTAAATACCATTAATTAGTAGCAACTGTGATGTGATACTTTATGTTTCAAAATCTATTAAAATATCTTATATTTGTCATCTTTATTGGCTAGATTACTTTTCTAACCAGTTCATCATTTTGACAAGTAAATCAGTATATCCATCCAGATAATATCCCTCTGAAGTATGACTTTTGTCACAGTGCTAATGGCAGATGTAAAACAAATGATTTAATAGACGCTTTCAACAACTTTAAACCTGGTCACTAGCTTGATAAATGTAACTGATGCTTCAAGATCATATATCATTTTCAAATCAAAGATGACAATTTGACAATTTACAATGGCATAAAGAGTTAGTTCTCCAGCCTGAAATCGTTTCATCAATATACTCAGTAAATACTAAGCTTGAGAGAGAAGTTATGGCTTGAGGATCGTTGATATATCGCTTCTGTGATATATGGTTGTACCAAGACATTTTAAGTTGGGTTAAAGCAATCACTTTTGAATTTTATAGTCTGTATGACAGACTGACGATAAATTCCATAAAATAAACTTCAAAGGCATTTTATATCGTTTGTATTAAAGAGGCCTTGAAGATTTTGTCGAAGTTGTTAAGATATTTATAGTTAACTGTTGCCATTTTAAAATAATTTAGATTATGTATCAGTAAATGTATTTCTTCCTTACAGGCTATCTTCAAGATGACATCAACTTGGCATCATTTCTTATTCTTGTTTGTATTTTTCAGATTTAATGTTTCTATAAACAACAAGCAAACAGTAACAAAAGTAGATTCGAAAAACGAACAGTTAACATTGAAGTCAACAGACGGTAATTGCATAAATGAAAAACGTGGAAGGTGAAATAGAATAGAATTTGGTGACTCACATTTTACTCAAGTCACGTTTAAGATTGATGAAGACAAGAAACACTTTGCCTTTGTCTCGAGACAGAGGTTCAATCAATTTAGTACTTGCTTGACACTAAGCAAGATGTAAAATATCCCTTAAGGATTTGCTTGACAGGAGTGATCATTATTCAGAATTACAGAATGTAACAGTTTTGCCTGAAAGGTTTAATCTGAAAATTACAGTGTTAAAATCAAATTGTTTGAAGATCCTTGTCCCTGTGTGCTGGGGAACTGCATATTGCATTTTTCAAGTGTCCCCCTAAATTGACATTTTCAATAAGTTTTTTTCTGCATTTTGCCCGGGAGGTAGTCTTTGCACTTTCAGGTACTTTTATATTTTAACTTAAAGAAGGCATTTGTCTGTATCGACTACATGAATGAATATCGTTACATCAACTGCAAATATCAACAGCACAATTGTTGTATTTATTTTGTTTTCACATTCTATGGGTGCCTGGCTATGAAATAAGTAGCTAGAATTAAGTTTTTAGACACCCATTTCTATATCTTGAAACATCGAATTTAGAATTATTTCTATCATATACTTTTTCAATTAGTTTTCATGACACAAACAAAACAGTAACTATTGACAGAAGATACAAAGTGTATGCTCGTGACTTCTCCATAATGAGAACATCTATGATCAGCTGGCAGTCATTCATCAGTGCTGCTTCTCTCTGCTCTTAACAAAGCTTAATATGGGTATAATCTCTCATTTCATTTTATTTCACTGCAAACTGCTACTTTCAAACTCTAATGATTGAATAACAATAGGGTGAATGAATTTATATGACATCGTTTGCCTATCAATAATCAGTCATTTACAAACATGTGCCATGAAAAGATAAAGGCTTCTGACCAATTCATGAATTGTTTTATCTCCCTTTCAAAGTTGACATTAGATTGTATAAAGAATATAGACAATATATATATATATATATATACATATATACATAGTCATATATATACACATCAGATGAGTTTGACTGGATCAACCGTCTTTAATACTGAATTACTAAACTGTATTAAAGAAGATATATATAGTTATTGACTGTATCAATGTACCATAATCATTGACTGAACGATGCATGTTTTAGAAAAACTGCCAATAAAACTTCTATTGAATGTTTAAATCTTGGTTGGTGATAGTAAGATCTCATTTCCACTTTAGTTTATTTTCCCATTACTACAACAGTTACTGGACGTATGTATCAGAGCAAATAAAGAGGTGTCTATAAGGTGTCTTCAAAGATCATAACATACATCTAAGAACGAAGCAACTTAAATAACATCATTCAAGATTACAAATTGTTAAAATCAACCAACAGTTCTGATGATATATGTATGTTTGATGTAATCATGATATTTGCTGTCATGAAAGTAGTTAACACTAAATCTACTTGTATGCCGAGAAGAGAAGAGTTTGTTCCCGAAATGAGGCACATAATAGTCCTCATCAAACAGAAATTGCAGAATGCGTTAAATAGAGTTCAAAGCCAATCCAATGAATTAAATGTAAAACATGCCACAAGATTGTTGGTTGTCTTCCGATCAATAACTGCACATCTAAACTTTCACCACGGATCTGTTACTTACAAATTTATCGTTTCTTGAAACAACTTGTTCAGGAGGAAGCGTTGGTTAATGTTGTGGCTCAATGTCAGGAATGACCGACTGACGAAATATTTTATGTGAACATAAATAAATTCATGTGCATGTGCAAATATCCTTCGAGCCTTTGAGTAAAACAGGACGGGACTGAGTTCTCTAATATCATGCTTTGATGTGATTTATAACTTCAAAGATTTATTATTTCTGATGATATCACGGTATTGATTGTCCATCTTCTTGTAACTTTCCTTGAATATTTTTTTGAATTAATGAAAATGATATCATAGAATCAATATCAAACGTGATATTACATATAATGTGTATGACATGAAACATATTTTAACTGTTTTCAACGCCTTACATTTATTAATTGAAGAGAAAAATCTATAATGTTTCCCTAACACTGCAAAGATATAATACTATTCAGGCTTCTTTTAAATGTCCGCCGTGAGTTGAGTAAAATATTCTTGAAAGCAGCAATATCACCTAATCTCAATATTTCCAATGTTAAAAATACATGACTTCTGTACACAAGGGCGCATTTGAGTTACGAATAGAAACAATTTAAAAAAAAATAAAATTTTGCATTGATTTATAATGCTGCAAATCTTTGAAGTGGCAGTAAAATCCCCAATAGAGGTCATACAGAACCCTTCATGGAGTGTATCGTCTTTCAGCCAATCAAGGGAACGTTTCGCTTCATTCAACTTGAATGACACTAGTCGTTCTTTCAATACAAAATCAATCTTAATGTCCTAATTCTACGTAGTTCTTTGTAATTTCCAAAACTTCAATCTTATATCTTCTTTTATAACAGCTCGTAACAACTTCCATTCTTCACAAATAGCCAAGTGATGTTTCCAATTTGCAAAATAAAGGACCTACACACATATTTCCAGTTTATCAGTTACTCTTTAGAAAGTGCGTTGACATTTCGCCTCCTCTCCTAATTGTATTTTATTTGCTATCGCCTCTGTGGTAGCAGCTGGACTTGATTTAATGTCGATGTGATCGTGAATCGATAAGTTTCACAATAGAGCTGCAATATCAACCTATTTAGCTCGCTATCATTGCAGCGTAGACGATGAAGTCAGTTATATATCGGATTTGCAATATAAAAGGAACTTAACAGTCAGAAAATTGTGGAGTGTTTCACTTCAAACGACTGTCTTAGTTTACATGCATTGATGTTTATGTAATGATGTACGCTGAAAAGAATTGTATATGAGCTTTGCAATGTTAAAAATTCGCTATACAATGCTGCAATGCTTTAGTTCAAAAGATTGTCGTGTGTATGATGCTCATTGTATAAGTGCTGTTTATGTAATAACATGCAGAACATATATACCGCTAATGCACAATTGTGTCATATATAGAGAATACTACAAGAGGTCTCATTAGATACGAATTATACGAAACGAGTGTTCTTCCGACGGTATCTGACCGAGTGAAAGCGAGGTCATATACCATAGGATAAGTAGAGGGCTGTGCAATAAAATTTGACTTTCATCTTATACACGCGCATATTTTGCTCTCACGATACAAACATTCAAAATGGTGACTCAGACACAGACAGATACGAAATGTTCACAGTACAGTCACCGAGGTCGTGTGTAAAGTGTGCTAGGTCAGAATTCGTAATAATCAGCAATTTAGTCTGCTAAAATCTAGACCTTTGTTGAGTGGCACATAAAGTGAGTGACTACAATGTGATCACGACTGTCTAGCTTCTTTAATGGATTTTGGACAAACTTGAGGCCAATTCTAGCTTAGATCAATCGAGACCACGATGGTAACCATTTGGTATATATTCGAAAAATATCATATGAGCATTCAGATATTGAACTATATCCAAGATAGGTCATGGTTGGTATATAATGAAATTGCCTTTCTGTGACGATATCTATTTATACTCATTAAGCTGTGCCTGTAGATAAACAAATGTGAACATGATAATGTGTTTATGATGCAAACGTGAATCCAAATATATTCTCAATTATGAAGTATTATAAAAATATGTCCTTGGTATATACATGTATGGAAATCATATGTCACGCGACTGACTTTCAATTAACACCATTGTTATAACAGTTATCATTAAACATAGTTTTTAATTTCATCACTAGGTGAAATTAATTTCTTCATCATAATTATATTTAGAAGAATAGAATATCAAAAATGTTATACAAACTGAAGGTAATATACATTAAGCCACGGGGGTTTATCTTAAAGTTCATGTGTAATTCATTTTTCTCAAGAAATTATTACCGCTACATAGATATATATATATCGGAATCAATTGAGCATTACACTGAGACAATATAGGTGAGGTGAGGTGAGTTGGGGTTTAACGCCACTTTCAAGAGTATTTCACTTATATTGTGGCTGCTAGTATTATGGCAGGGAGAAAGCCCGCAACGCCATGTGGCTATGCATTGCGGTGAAACCTGCGAGCATCGGCTGGAACTAGCGGACCATTGGTGTGAGACAATATACACTTGCAATTGATTATTAAGACGATTTTAATTTACCGATTTTAACAATGCCGCAATCAGTGCGCCGATCTGCTTTGAGGCCAATCCTTGAGGCGTGACTGTGATTAACTACAGATGCGAGTCGTCTGTGACCCGCTCCGTGGAGCCTTACCAATAATGAGATTACTCCAGTGACGTCACTGGAGTCATCACTTCAGGGACCACACACTTGCAGATTTTCATTCTGGCCACCAGGACTCAATTAGACATTTTTATAAAGTTGTATATAAGTAATTTATAGGCCAATTTCAGAAATTAAGAATCGAGCAATTGTCAAATTGAAATCCCATTTTAATGAATCCAAATATGACCATATTGCATGACATCTAAACTTAAATATCAAGTTTGAAACTTTATCTAGAACCTTCAACCTAGGCTATGTTTATATTATCAGAAAAAAGAACTCACAGGTCGGATGCTATGGAGAAAAAGAGATTTGAAATGTTCAGTTGGTGAATTAAATTTGTTTGATTTGACAAATGAGTTGCTTTATAAATAACAAGAGTTGGCATGGAACAAATGCCTTTTAAATTCAGCCTAAACATGATAAATGTCTTATGTGTTAACATGTGCCATTGGGGAACGACTATGTTATAATGCTAGAATTTATGCTTAAAGTAGACAAAACTAATCAAGATGACATATAGTACAGAAACAAACTTTCTTTTATTATTTTAAACATAACACCAACCATAGACATATAGAGCTGGACACTAATGATTGTAAATGAGCAACCACACCGTTAATACGTGATCACAACATCGACTAGGATACGGTGACAAGGATAACTTCATCGCTGACACAGATTGATAAACGAACGATTGAAACGAACATATTGACCACCTCTCAAACAAAACTTGGGAAAACAAAAATGAAAAAGAAGAGGTGTTTGTTAAGAACATTTAAACATAGTAAATGCAAAACAAATTCATATAACAAAGTTACTCGTTTTTGGTAAACAAATGAAATGTGATCATGTAATTAGAGATGAAAAAGAAGTTTAAAGATGAAATAGAACATATAAGAAATCATCCTTTCCAGAAGCGTTTATGACAGGGATGCAGAATACTCAAAATAAATGTGCTATAAAAGTTGATTCATTTTACATTTTACAATGTCATGAATTATTCCACAAATACTCACATATAAATTCAAACATTAAGTGTAACAGTGCCCTAGAGATACCCTGGAATTAGTGAAGACTTCATTTTGACGGTGACACTCATTGGCAATAATGAAGACAACTTTTCTTTTACATTGTCAAAATAACAAAAGTCATTTGGGATTTCAAAGTATTATCTTGAATTTGAAATTGAAATGACATTGCTCTCAAAAGAACCTTGTCATATATTAAATGACAGAATGAATCTGTAGGAAAATAGTGTAGGGTCACATGTTTTGAAAACCCTTTTCTACATTTGTTTGGTACTGCACGTGATATAATGTTTGAAAAAATAACTTGCATTGCCAGTATGATGGCAGATGTGTGTATAGGTTTTGTTTTGAATGTCATTCTCTCCAAACAGAGGTCAATCAAGTCAGTTTTCAGACATTAAGAAATTGACATAATAGCCTCTGCGGGGAGAGAATGAAAGTGACAAGAACGATTGCTTGAAAAACGCGTAGTTGTTAAAGCATCACAGTTTGAACAGTTTGTTTTTATTCTGTTTCATTTCTTGCTATCTAGAGAAACGTTTTTTTTTAATTGATTATTTTAGAAATGTTTGTTCAATAAAACTATTGTTTATTGCAAGATAAGTTTCAGCCTCTTTTGAGTAAGTCCAAATTTGATCACATTTCACCAACTCTTAAATCACTACATTGGCTCATAAAGTATCACATAGATTTCAAGATCTTATGTTTTGTCTACAATTGTACAAATATATATTTTATTCGTATTATTTATTCATATTGTATATCTTACTAATGTGACACCATGGACATGCCTTAGTGTATGGAATGGCGCATAACAAACATCATTATTATTTCTTATAACCCGTCATTATAGAATTTTAAAATCTTCTTAAAGGAGTACATGCAAAAATTATATAAAGTCCTTGCCTATATCTTAATCGTATATCATTTTCCATTTGAAGCAAATACAAGAACATCTCGAGAAAAATTCTTCGAAGGCATCTAAAAGTAATAAGAGGTAAATCGTATGGGTGAAAGCTTCTTTATTTGTTTTACACACTGTTTCTGGGCTGCTTCTTGCCACCTGAAGAAGGGACATAAAGTAGCCCAGGTACGTCGTGTGAAAAGAATAAAAAATAATAATAAGAAAACAAATTGTCTCTCATTATCTCAATACAAGTAAATAAATCGTGCAGTTTATGGTGTTGCAAAATGCAGAGATTTGATTTGTAAGTAAATGTCAGAATAACGAGTAATAAAATATGAGTTTAAAAAAGAAATAGTCGTAAAGTATAAATAAACAGAAACAACATATACAACGAGTATGGTCAATGTTTGGAGTTGAATACTTATGAGCGATATATGTTAAATTCTATATTAATTCCGGGCCTTTACAAATACCTCCCAAGATTAGTAAATAACACAAAACATGTTTTAAAACATACGAAACCATGCATATATATTAGCTCTTATTTGACAAGTGTCTTTGATATGAAGACTTCAAACACAGATACATCACCTGAGACTCAGACAGCAATAAAGCAATAAAGGAACAGACTAATTCCAAACATGAACACAACACGATGTCTCTTTGAACATAGGATACCCAATTATGTAAAAGAAGTAAACATGCCACAAGGTCTGAGAGTTGCATCGAACTGTGTTATCTTCAGTGTTAACCTTATCCTACTCTTGTTTTTATACCACGACGCTATTTGTATTTTTTAAATATTTGTTATACAAGGATCTACAACATATCCAAAATGGCCACTGTTATTTCTTGTGAATATCTATAGTGGATGGGGACAATGTTTTTGATTATTACTCAACCGGGGTGAAAATCTATAGCAGGTAGGGACAATGTTTTTGTATCTATGCCTTTACTGTTAGATATCTTGTTACACTGTAGCAAAGCTATTTACACACGTAGAGCCCATGAATGGCTCCACATGTCATTGTTTTTATTTTGAATTAATGTGCGCTGGTCTTTATCTTTATCAAATAGCAAATAAAAAGTCACAATGTTATCCTCGGTAATATGTTTCAACTGGACTGTTCAATAAGCATGTGTTAATAACATATATGTAGACACAGGAATGTCCTCTCGTATTGCGTTTTCAAAAAAAAATAATACTAGAACAACCTGTATTTTTGTGAATGTTTCAAAAACTGACATCTATCAATACTCGATTTCTGTAAAACTGATTTAATGACCTTTCCAAGGGCTTGTCGAGGAGTAGGCCTTGGAGACATCAGTCACATTCCAATCGTTTCTAAGTCTCTTTTTGTTGTTGGAAATCTTTGGAAACTTCTTTATGATGGAAGCTTGACTGTCAAATAGGAAATCATCTGAATCAAGTAAATCTGTGACATTTCACCAAAACTTTATAAGAAAGTCTCCAGAAATGTTTCGCAACATGTTATGTGTTCACGAGATAAAGGAGAAATGGAGCCATGAGAAAACCTAACACAACTTTTTCACCCACTTGTGATAGTACCAAATACCATCAAGTTTGTGTACCATTTAGAAGTCGAAAAGATAACATAACTATTTTCTAGATAACAATTTTTTTTTGATCATACATAAACTTAAAGTGTATGTTTACAATATAAATGTTTTCCACAAAGTTGTGTTTTAGTTCCAAAAAAATTTATAAACGTTTTGTAACGTTATTGTTTTTTTATTGTTATTGTACGAAAATCGTCCTTGGAGCAATAAGAGTATATAATTCCGAAGGTAAATCGACTCTTGTAAAGACAAATCAATTAACATAATTAACAAAATCTGAAAAAGTTTTATTTTCTTTCGTTAAACTTGTTAAATTACTTTTCAAATAAGTATAAACTAATTATTAAGAGTTTCACTTTCTGTGTCATGTGTCAAGAGAAAGAGGCACATTTTTATTGTGATTAGTGATTAGTCCGAAGGGGATAATTTTGAATCAGTTGTCAATATTTGGACATAATAAGTATGCAGTAAATTTAATCAATACTAACAACAGTTTATGTATACAGAGCATTAATCGATACAAACTAGTGATAATTGATTGTTTCTGGTACAATCTGTATGTGTCAATGGTTTACTGTTGAATGCAACAATTTCGAATTTTAAAATTTATTCAATTTAATCACAACAATCACAAAAAGGTCATCAAATTCTTGCAAAGACAATGGGTGATATATACACATGTGATCTCATGACACTGATTTCACTTATAACTACAAAGTGCACAGCGACAATTTTGTTTGTTTTCATTTCTTTAAATAATCATAATCAAATTGTCGTTATATGAGTCTAGGCATGGCACAATGAAATATAATAGTGGCGTGAAGTAGGGTACATCTTGAAGCCAAAATTTGAATGGATAACAGCGATGACCTGCAATGACACAATTGTTGTTACAGTATGAATGACTAACGTAGTCCAGGCAGGGTCAAAGTTCACTGTTAGCCAATCAAATTACTTGAAGGTGTTATAACACATATGTGGAATGTGAGTATAAGCTCATTTCACCTGATAAATGAGTGAACATATACTCCGAAACGACGTGCATTTTCACTTTAAAGAAATTGTCATCCAGGAAATCTTCCTGTTCTCATTCTGTCAACATTTATTCTGATATTCATAATTAAAACAGATTCGTTTGAAATGCATATTTTATATCAAGAAGTCTGATTCATAAATATTAGCATTACACTGTCCATAAGATCATATCAAAAGGAAAACAAATATTAACTGATTAGTTAATGATTATTGAAATAAATGTGTCAGGACTAATCTCTATCGTAATCGTTTCATTTGACAGTTAAAAATTCACCAAATGATTGTGAAAATTCAAAAGGATCAACTTATGAGTAATTATGACTGATGCAAAACATTTCATTGAAAACCTGTCAACTGCTTTCCAATAATGTCATATCATTTAATTAAACTAACCCAAATTGTAGCAGATGTTGAAGACAGTTCAGGTTGAAACGATTGTTGACTCATGGTTGCATTCCTTCTTTCGGAAATTGGTGACAGTCACATAGTCCCAATTTTGTTGAACTGGTTGTATTGTATTTACATTTATGGAAGTGATGACTACCAAACTAAAGCCATTTTCGTTAACTGGTTGTATTCAGTTTAAATTTATATAAATAATGACTGTCAACCTGAAGCTTTATCTTGAATATGGGAACATTTTCTGAGACTTTGTCATTTCCCAATCTCAAATCTCCTTTCAAATTTACTAATCTGTTTTGCTTCAGATAAGAGGAATTAGTTCATAAGTACATTAGACTATTAGACATTAGATATGCTTCCTTGTGGATTCAATGATAGGTGATTTGATGATTTGATGATGCCTCTTGTCTCATATCCGATTGTATTGTCGCCTAATGAAGACGTTTACAGCAAAATATATTAAATATATTCATCCAAAATTAGTTGATCAGCAGTAGGCTAGCTTTAGGATTGAGCTTATTTTTTGACTACTTTATCTAATACACTATGATCATCTATAGCGTCTTTTTCATCCATTGTTTTCTACAATATTCACGCCCATCGGTGTCTTGTTACTTTGAAATGATTTAGGGTAGGAGTAATTCTACTTTCAAAGTTATTTACTTGAATACCCCTATATAGGCCGTTAATTCTATTAATGAAGTTATATACTTAAATACCCAAAGATAGGTCGTTATTTAACTTATGAAGTTACTTACTTGAATACCCTTAAGCAGGCGTAAAATTAGAAAATAATAACACCTTTTCATCATAATTGCAAAATGGCATAAGTATAACAAGAACACATACTACAGGTTTGATGTACACGTACTGTATTCCTTGAAAAAGGTTATTAGAAAAGGAAATACTTATGATATAGAAACGTATTAACAAATCTACTTTACAATGAGAAGCACTCACTGTGTGATATACTTGCAGACACGGTTTACTTTTACTACAAACTGTAGATTACCATGTAACAACCAAGAATGAGATGTCGGTTTTTAAGCTATATCCTTTAAAAAGAAATGTTGACCAAAGGTTGTGCCCCACTGACATCTTACTTACAAAAGTATATCTGATATTTATGAGAAAGTTTACAAGAAATTCACGTGATACATACATAAATCTAGTTCTGTGTTTTGTGTATTGGACATTTGATGGTTTATGTTATCCTATAACCCAAAAATATCAGATAAAATAACAAGTTTTATGGTTCAATTTTAAAACAAAATATCATATTTTACTTATTTGCAAACCATAGGATGATTTAATGATTTAAAAAAATAATTGCTTCTCTAAAGGTATACCTTTATTGCTAAACAAGAAGAAGGCAACAGATAATTGTGTTACAAAAAGAGTCAATATACTTCATTAAGATAATATATGTAAGATGGTAATATATATAAAAATTTGACATTTCCTTTTCACTAAAGTTAACAAATTAAAACGACATATGAAAAGAAAATTAAAGCTTGTGTTTATTGTCTATATAAAATATTTAGAAACGAGCCAACTTGATTGGCTAATTGGGTGAATCAAGTTGTCAGAAGAGCAAAACCAAACCAAAGTGAAGTTTACTGGGAAAACAGACACTGATCTAGTGCAGGTTAAATGGTGTCCATAGCGGTTATGGAAGTCAACCGACAGAACAAAATATTTGATATCGAAACGGGCTGTGGTAAACAATTCTTCCAAGGCAGAACAGGGTTATTTCATCTTAAACTTTTAACTTCGACATCGTGTCTGAACAGCTTCCGACAACGAAGTTGGATAAGTGCTTAGTGTCTGTTTTTTCAAATGTTATCAAAACAGTGAAAGTTAATGTTATAATGAAAAGAAAACATTATTTACCGCGCCATATTATACATACAATAAATAAAGATCGGTTAATCATTGCAAAAATACATGTTAATTCAATTTATAGATATACTAAGGGATTTGTCGTACGTAAATTATATTGCTTTAACTGCAAGCTTAATGTCTAAAATGCTTCTTAAGGATAAGTAATCTCGTAGTCTCGAAAACAATGTCCAAATCATACTGAAACGTCGCAGGACTGAGGTAAATGTAGAACAACTATGTGTCTGTGGGGAGTGTGACAAACTTCAGGATTTTCCCCTACATGTTTTAACATTACTCCTTTTAGCAGAAGACCAAACAGGATAATTAAACGTATATTAAACGTAGTTTGAAAATATTCCTTTCTCTAAAGATGCAGTCTAAAAAGTTTTCTTTATAAACGAATCTTCAGCCTAACTGAGAATTTATTTCACGTCATCTGTATTATAATGGCTTTTAAACAGGAAGCTCGTTGATATTTGTGTAACTCGTCTTAGAAGGAAGTGATTGATTTCAGAGCATTAAACCTTTTAGCATTTAAAGCTTTCAAACATGTTATTCTTGTTTTAATTTTACAAAATACATGTAACTTTGACCTTATATGACGGAAGATATTTTTATTTCATAACTATGTGTTAAAGTTTGAAAGTAATTAAATTCTTTACAATATCAAGGAAATTATTTTTTGTTTCATTTATTTGAAACAAATGTCAAAAGACCCATAAATTTAATATGTTCTATCCTATTTATATTTGGTTCAAGAAAACATTGATGTATTCTTTAAAAGAAGGCAACAAAGTTCACATGAGGACAAAATGTTGTCTCACATTTAAAAATGAAATGTGTTATTTTAAAAACGATAAAGACAAAGAAAAGGATAAGGGGTATACAAGCTTTAAAATAAAATTGGATATAAACCCTTGTTGGCTTTGATAAGCTACATATGTCATTATTGCTAAACAGTTTATTTCATAATGCCAAGAAAAAGACATAAACTTGAGATTATTTGAACAGATTTGCTTCATTATTCTTAAAACTGCTTATAGAGATCAATGTTTCGAAATGTTAACATAGGGAAAATGGACATTAGGAAATGTTGTTAAAAATAGGTCAAATATGTATATTGTTTGGAAAATTATTTTCTGGGAAATACTGTGCAAATCTGCCGTAAACTGCAAAGGGATGTTTGTTCTTCACATGTGGCTTTTCATGCATGTGTTTTATTATCTCTGAAAATCATTATCTATTTATTCTTAAAGAAAACCATAGTCTGTTCTAACCCGAGTACACTTCCGTTCAAGAACAAAGACCTTTCATGCAAGTGTTCAATATCACCCAAGTCAATGGCCTCTTCACGCATTTACCATTATTGTCAAGATCAAAAGATCAATGTCCATGCATGTGAGCAATTGTCTTTCTTAAATAACCATGATCTGTTTATGTGCATATACTTACTTTGATTTTTGAAAAGGTTGTTAAATTAACTAATGAATGCGATACGTCAATCTTTCTCATCTCTATACAGTACCAGGCTGTTTGTTTGTAAAATATATGTTTTAGTAAAATGTGGATACTATCAACTCAAATAAGGAAGAAACTCATCAGAAAGACACCCTCGACATGAAACATTTCTGTAACAAAGGCATTACATTGTGTAAGATTAGAATATTTTAAAACTGTGAACAGATTATATTTATATCACTTTGTTAATTGTTTCAAGATAAAGTCGTTAATATGTCCTTCATTGTTTAACATAATGCAGTATATCAAGAACATACATAAAAAAATCACAGAATCTAACCAACTGTCTTTGTAATGATACATCATTATTTTTTAAAATCATTAAAACATTATCAAGGCGTATGCATGAATTTATACGATATAATTTTAAGATAAATAATATTAGTAATCATAAAGAGTGTAACGAAAAGAATGTGCACATTCAGAAATATGGTCACATGAGCAAATCATAATGACATTTAACATTAAGAGAACAAATACATTGACCGGAATTTCTTCAAAATAGGAATCAAAAGGATTGCATTGTTTCATTCCGAAGAATCACAGCTTAATCCAATTGAATTCATCGAAATATTCACTTTGAAACTGTCACAAAACTTCATACACAAGGAGATTGACATCTTGCTTTTTCTTTGATTAACAGTCCAAAGGGTTTCAGATTGTAAATGTCGTGTCTATGACACAGAGTAATGAACTATTCTGCTGGATGTAATCAAACTATCAACTGTGTAGAGTTTGATGTCTGGTTGAATCTTCTTGATGCAAATCAGTATGGAAGAAATGGAGCTTATTATATAATATGACCTTCATGGACTTTCTTAAATTTAAAAAAAATAAAGGAAATATGTTACTTTTTATGATAAAGTAGACATACATCAATTGGAATTAGGCGAGCCACCCCCACACTATTCTGGTAAGAGATGTGATATAAGAAATCTGATCAGGACAACTTCCTGTTTCATGTCCAAAAATCGTGAAAACCTTGTTAAACCTCTGTGGATAAACATAAACTTTGTGTGCGTATGGAAACTCTAAGTTAGAGTGAATGATGTATATATAAGAACACTAAAATTTATTCTGAAAATGTTCGCCATCAAGTTTCATCACGATAACATACTATTTAAAGAATTCTCATATTCATTAACCAAAGTTAAAATGTTTTTTTAGGTTGAAAGAATATGGTCGTCCCTAGTTGTTAGTTATTGTAAAAATGACTCTTAATGTGTAACTACTCTCCGTGCATAGTTTTATGTCATATTTACATATCTTCTCGCTAGGGACGGGGCTATTTGACAAAAACTGACGGGCAAAAGAAGCTATACCTTCAAACACAAATTATATCTGCTGGATAAAGTAGATTTTGGATGTTTGTGTTGAGGACTTATCTTATTAAGAGATATCCACAATTTTTTTCATGAGAAATAAAACTTTATATTCTATATCTGTTCAAGCACACATGGGGTGCTGAAATAGCTATTTCTAAAGGTATTTGGGGAAAATATTGTTTGGTACTTAAGGTACAATTTTATGAAATATGGAAACTATGTTAGTATAAGATGTTATCGGCGCAATGTACCTCCTTTGACTTTAAATCAATGACGCATCGTTGCTTAAGGGTGTCATAAAACGAACCTGAAAGAAATATTGCACTCCCGAAGGGCGCAGCCTTGAGTGTGTTATGCTCTCTGCTATTTTTTATTTTACGATAAAGCACAACAACGGGTCTTCTATTTCTTATATGAGGTGCCCTTAAACAGTTTTTCGCTTTTATATAAAAAAAACGTGGAGATATTATGTTGTTTGTTTTAACTATTTTTTGAAAATATCAATGCCTCCCGTCGTAAACCTTCACAAGCAATTGAACAATCAAAGTGACTTAAAACATGACGTCATTTGCTGAGCGACGGTCCAACTGACGTCCTAAATCACGAGCATGTTTTATTGTCTTATAAACATGCTGTCGATCCAAGTAACCGGCTGTGTTTAATTGCTGTGGGTATCTTATATTGATGATAATCTGATTCGATAATACATGGCATACGTTGTATTGAAGAATGTGTCTGTGAGAATGGTAGAAGAAAATTATTTTAATTATACTAACCAGTTAATTGTCTGAAATCGGGATTAAACTCTCACATTTGTTATGTTGTAATGTTAATCACTGTTCGTTGATGGAGGATGAGAAGACATGTCATTTCATAGCTTGTTAATAACAGCCATGAACTATATTATTGAGTGAGATTAATAAGATCGATTAACTCTATATAATAAGTAGAAACACTGCTAAACCAAATTTTGTCACAAACTCTATTTCACAAAGCGTATGACTAGGTTGACTCACAAAACATAATGCATGCACAAATCGACATGCAAATGCGACCAAATACAAATGGTAACTAAATGTTTAAAAAGCAATTTTTAATAAAACACATTTTTTTTTCATTGTGAACATACAATAAGTTTCAGACGAGCAGACGAGTTTCAAGATTTAATTTAGTGAAGATAGTTTGTTTAAATATAATAATCAGCTTATAATTATTTTCAAGATAATGTAACTGAAATCGCATTAAGGTAAATATAATGTTTCTTCATTGATTTTCAAACTGGTCATCTGGTCAGTTCGACTTTTAAAACAACAGATTTCCGAATCATAAATCCATGCTGCTAATATTGTTTATATTAAATCATGACATGAACACGCCTCTTTGATCTCCAGACAAAACTGGAATTTGTAGTTATTGATTTGAGAATGATCATCGATCTTCTATCCTCTGTTCCATTAGTTGTCTCAGAGCTAAGATTTGTGAGGATATTCCATGCTTTCTTGATGATATTGTCTAAAATCTATTTTCAAATGTGTTTCTTGGTGAAGGAAATCAGGATCTTGTACAAATATTGGTTTGTGGAAATAAATATTGTTAACCTACTAAATGATTTGGCTTTTGGAAAAAAACATCATTGAGATATATGATTTATGACAATGTTCTGTTCATTCATTACACAATCTTTTTTGTATGATTTGCGCTAGAAGTTGTCACATACCTTTACAGGAGAGAAGATGGGAAGAAGAGAAGCAAATACAAAGAAATCTGATAGACAATTCCACTTTCAATAGCTAACTTGTAATCTATGTTGTAATTTGACAAATTTGACCGTGTAAGCAGAGCTCTTTTAAATGACAAACTTTAAACAATAAACATGCTTAGTGGCGATTGTAAGATATATACATGCTGTAGCAGAAACGTCTATGATAAGAGTAAACAGAATCAAACACATGTATCGATTTATGACAGATAGTGATACAACTGATAAATTGGGGAATACTAGACAATGATTTGCATATTGCAGGGTCAAAGTGTGATCAGATCAATCAGAGTACTTGTTTTATCAGTGGACTCCAATCACAAGGAGGTCACACGAAGATTATGCTTACTGCTGTTCAAATAGAATATGAATCACAAATTATAATAAAATATAATATTATCAGTGAAAAAGATATGAAGCTATATTGATCTCTTCTAAAAATAAGCACATTCATGATCAAAAGGATTTCAGCTAACAAAATAAATTAATTGCATATTGATTGCTAAATAAACACTACCAGAAATTAACATTACCAAATCATGATAATGGATATATAGACCTGAAGTTCTGAAGTTGTTTAAAATAAAAAAAAATATATTGGATCAATCAGGTATAAGCAAATGGGATGTGTAAAGTGGACATTGATTGATTCCTGAGAGGCACAGGGTAAACACATTGACTTCAAACACAAGACTTCAAACACTAAGAGGTTAAATATAGTTGATATCTTATTCAATATTTCATGACGATTTCAAAGAGATTGAGATTGAATACAGAGACCGAAGTTTGAGTCTTTGAGACACATTTATCAAGTTTCAATTATGATTTGTTAACAATGTAAAGAAAGTGATGCATGAGGTCTGACTTAAACGTAATCCTCTTGGTTTGAAGTTTCTGCATATTGAACAGTTGAAATTTGATGCCAGACATCATATTGTGATCCAGAGGGTAATGTAGCCATCTTTAGAGCAGCGCTTACCAACCGAGAAACATGACAACAAGTCCACGTGACAATATAGCCCTGTTGACTTATTCAATATCGACTGGAAATTTGCTCCGGTGGTAGACGAGGAATGTGAATTTCAATTCAGTAATTGGTTGTGAATGTTAGTGTAACAAAAGCTACATCTATTTATGACATTGGTGCCGTTACTTCTGCTTCTGCTGATTTTAATGTGATAACAAAATTGACATTAGAGAAATACTTATTCTTAATTCAGCTGAGACGAAGCCATAGAAAAAATGGCTTCTATGATTTTATATAAATGATAATTTACTGAAATAATTCACCGATTTCAAGGCAATTGGACGTCATGGAGTTGATAGTGGTTCTTTTAAGTGTTTTGATTTAATTTCAAATGGGAAAATACAGTGGGGAAGAACGACGAGAAGTTTTATAAGAAGGTCGAAATTAAGTGTTGTCATTATTCTTATCAATTGTATTTTTTGGCTTTCTGAAACCCCTTTCATGAGATATGTGTCTGTATATAGCACTCTTCTTTCAGGTACCCTTTCGGAAATGGACGATTGCATTACTGTGAGAATCTATTATCTAGTATTGGCTTAATTCAGAGATGAGCTAATTATGCCAATTAGAACCAGAATAACATAAAAATGAGCTTGAATTTAGTAACAATAACAAAAATGATTTCAAGATTTTATAAGTATTGCAGTTCAAAACAAAAAAGGTGTGTCATTGTTTGTAAGTCGTGCACAAAGCCTTGTTCTCATATTCTCGTCAAGAACCATTAATCATGTCTTAAAGATCTGATGAAATGCATTTTTCTAAATAATGACAGATGGATACCTATACGTATATTGTACATCAGAATCAATTGAGCATAAAATCGAGACAAAATACACTTGCAATTGATAATTAAAACGATCTTAATTCACCTATTTTAACACTAGCGCAATCAGTTGGATCATTCATTTTGTAAATGCTCACCGAGGCGTGACTGTGATAAGCGACAGGCGGGGCCGTCTAGACAGGTACTCCGCCAAGTCTCGTTAATTAATTAATGATGATTATCACTGCCTCTAAATGAATAATAGGTGTATTACATCGCCAAAAAAGACATGTTTATGTTATAATTGTGTAATTGTCATCTGCGGAATTACCTAGTTGGATATCTAAACATTCGATATATGGGAAATTTAAGTTGGTTTATTGAAGATTTCTTTGTGAAATTAACAATCAAAATGTTGCGAAATTACGTTGAATTATGTCTATCGCCGAATATCAGATTCCTCCTGATACGTCACAGAAGTCATCCCTTCAGGGGCAACACCCCCGCAGACTTTCAAACTGGTCGCCTGGGCTAAATAAGGCGTTTTTTTAAAAAGCTGCATTTAAGTAATTTATGGACCGATTTCAGAAAATCGAGCAATTGTCAAATTGACATCCCATTTTGATGAATCCGATTTTGACCAGATGTCATTTCATCTATCCTTTAAGAATATTGCCTGCTGATAGTAACGTTGAACACTATTGTGTAAAGAGGATAAGGAGAGGATTAGGTGAGTATGATATTAACTTATTTGGAACAGAAATAATATCTGTCATCAAGTTAATGATCGGATTAATGGGCTAATGATAACGTTTGTTATACTTGAACGAATTGTTAAATCACAGTTTGTCACGTAAATTCTATTTTTCGTGATTATTGACGCAAAGAATTATTCATGGCATATTGCCAAATTTAAGAATTTGCTGGTACATACAAATCAGTGTATAGATATTCAACAACAATCGGGCGTCTCAAATGCTTAGTTTTATAGCTTTATGGATAACCCTGTGTGTTATATGTCTTTCTGTGGGAACAGCTTTTTCCAAACGCATTTAGAATGTTTCATTGTTTTTTTGCACTCTTTTTAAAAAAAATACTTCACAGAACTAATCAAATTAAGTACTAGTGCATCGACACCTATTGATTTTATTGGATAAAGAAATTGTTTTCATAACCTTAAGATATTTTTTGGTATTATGTTTCATAAATTCGAGTGATATTTTAAACTGCGATAAACATGTGCAACTTCCCTTCTTCTAAGCTTCTCTCACAACATTAAAGAACAATAGTAAATGAATTATCAGTGCCTCATTTTAATTGGTAAAAATAGTTTTACTTTCATTACCTTTTGCTAATTAATTTTACATTGTTACCTACAATGTATAAAGACAACGTCCATAAGATAATTTTACATTATATATTTCTACAAGATCATATCACACTGGGTTTGACATTTCAGATATTGAATTATAGAAATACACAAAGAAGAAGTGGTTTTAAGTCGATTAAGGAACACTAATCTGAAAGCCTACTGAAAGATCAAATGGCTCAACTTAAAAGTAGATACACTGGATTAAGTTCTGATGTACTAAGAATACTGAAATATGAAAGCCATGTTCTCTCAATCTCGTCAAGAACCATTAATCATGTGTTGAGACCATTGCGTGCTGATAATTATGTTGAACACTGCTATGTAAAGAGAGGATAAGGAGAGGATTAGGTGAGCATGATATTAACTTGTTGAGAACAGAAATAATAGCTGTCATCAAGTCAATGATCGGATTAATAACATGGGTTAATGATAACATTTGTTATATTTGAACAAAATGTTTGTTAATAGTTAGTCAGGAAAATTGTGTATTTTCCGTTTATTGACGCAAAGAGTAACTGATGACATATTGGAACATTTTTAGAAATATATAGAAATATACAGAAATTCAACAACAATCAGGCGTCTCAACTGCTTACTCTGTAGCTTCTTGCAACACTGCGGATAAACCTTGTGTGTCTTCCTGTGGGATCAACTTTTTCCAAACGCATTTAGATTTTCAGAATGGTTCATTATGTTCGTGCATTCTATTCAAATACTTAAAAAGCATTTCAAAGCAAATGAAGCACTAGTTCATCGACACTAACAATTTTACATTTTTTTCTACAAGGACATACCACATATTTCAGATGCTATAGATCGTGTTATCAATTTTTTGTCCACTGGCATTCTCTCTTGATATATTTCACTATCAAAGTCTGCATGAGATGGAATACTAAGGTTTTATACGTTATAATGAGGTTCGTTTGAAAAAGTAAGTTTTAAAAAATCAATTGTTTAGCAGTATCCAGTCATTTCCGAATGTATCCATTTGTTAATGATGTAATTTCCTGTGCACACTTGTCTGTATGGACTGCAGCTTGAATTCAATCACCGTTCATCTTCATCATGTTTGTCAGCATCAGAGAAAACATTAAAACAAGGTCTTTTTTCTATATTTCTGTATATCTGGATGTCATGAAAAGTTTAAAAATAGTTGGTGCAAATAAAAACATAAATTCCATGGATTAGTTTTTAATTTGTTTTTGGATAATATGACTTGAATGCAATTTATGTTCATGCGATAGAAACTGTATAATTTGCGACAAAAACAATGAAAAATCGGGAATTAAAATTCACTAAATTTGCAAATTTGAGAATATGCTATTTACAAATCTGTTCACAGGAAATCATAGACAGTCATTTCGGTGATTACACAACTAAGTTAGAACCAATAGATAGACAACTAACTTAGAACCAATAGATAGATAGATTAGATAGATAGATTAGATAGATTAGATAGATTAGATAGATAGATTAGATAGATTAGATAGATTAGATAGATAGATTAGATAGATTAGATAGATTAGATAGATTAGATACATATATAGAAAGGTAGATAGATCGATAGACAGATAGACAGATCGACAGATAAGACAGATAAGATAGATAGATAGATATATAAGATAAGATAAGACAGACAGACAGATAGATAGATATATAGATAGATAGATAGAAAGATAGAGAGAGAGAGAGATAGAGAGATCGATAGATCGATAGATAGAGAGAGAGAGAGGGAGGGGAGAGAGAGAGAGAAAAGGATAGAGAGATAGAGGGAGATAGAGAGATAGATAGATAGATAGATAGGATAGATGGATAGATAGAATAGATAGATAGATAGATAGAACAAATCAGGATTGTTCTCAAGATGGCCTAAACATAGTAGAAGTGATGGTAGAAATTTGAAGGGAGTAACCTTTGTGGGAAGAGAATGGTTGAACGCAATCAATCTACATTACATCAAAAGAGAAGTATCAACACATACAAAAATACACCACTTTCAGACGTTTTAATTCATGTTAAAGCACTTAAGACTAAACTATATTTAAATATAGTGTGTTTTTTAACTATCACAATGCACAGGGATAGTGTAGAAACTTTTTCAACAAGTCATTTGATCTTCTTGACTCTTGATCTTTTCAACTTCTCTTAGAAACTGTTACATTTCATTTGACATTTACTCGTTCAATTTATAAGTAGTTTAAAACACCTGAGACGCAAATTAAACAAGAGTTGAGTCAGTTTGGCTTCATTGTCTGACCTCTTGTGATCATTTGTCATGTTGTCACAGAATTATTGCTGACATTGCAAGTTTTCAGGTTTAAGATACAGTTAATCCCCTCAAGAGTCAGTTCAGTTGGTACAAGTTTCTATCTATAATGCAGTTATATTAGGTATAATTCAACATTCATTCAAATTAAACGTACATAAGGCAATACATGTTTTGAAATTATGCTGCTATGAAGAAATTAAAGTCGTGTGACTTTTAAAGTATCAATGACGGATACGTATTTAACAATGATATCTCTATTAAAATCAAAATTTAATGCCACTACAATTTCTTTTCGAAAAGACATCCAATCGTTTATAATTCAACATGATCATGTTTATTGCTCATTATGTTCTATTTGCGATGTCTGATTTAATGTAATTGCAACAATTATGTAGCAATCAATGGAAAGATTTGCCCATACAAACCATAAAACTATAAGTATGTTAGCGCTCTGGTTTTGATTTTGTAAGTTTGTAAAATCTCTAGCCTTGGATAATTTCAATTTCAAAACATATACTTAATGATGTATAGAGGATTTAAGTCAAATAATGTGATTTTTTAGAAGTTTTATGAGATGGACATAACATATGTCAATATTGATAGCTATGTTAGAGAAAGAGTGAGTGAGTAAGTTATTGTTCAACGCCGCTTCGGCAGTATTGCAGCCATTAGGGGCGAGATATTTAATTTATTTGCCTACTTTAAAAAAGAAAATTGCAATTGAAAAACAAAACACGGCACGAAGGCCGTAAAAACATCAGGGTATTATCACAAGTTGAATAAAAGCTGATAATGAAAAGTTAAAATTTGTCAATAAGGTGTATAGCCTTTACAAAATCTAAAACACGATGCTCACCGAAATGAGTAAAAACTTGATTGATTGAAATAGAAGGATAAAAAGTTTTCCTGATATGTGCAGTGTCCCAACACTCACATAGAATGTGTTTGATTGTGAGAGGACACTGACAGGGTATACATACCGGGGGATCTTCCCCCTTTAAAAGATATGAGTGTGTAAGATTTGAGTGTCCAATACAACATCGTCGTATGACACAAGCTTCCTGCCGGGTAAAAGATGATAGAGATTTGTATCCTAAATGAGGTTGAATAGTGTGAAGTTTGTTATGATGTTGTTGGTCCCATTTAATAGCAGGTTTAGAATCCGTATATGGAACTTTAGTGGGAGAAATATGTTTGAGTTTTAATGCTGATTTAGCTACCGAGTCAGCTTTGTTATTTCCTTTTATACCCATATGGCTAGGAAGCCAGCAGAAGACGATGTCGCATTGGAGACAAGAATTATGAAGTAATAAAATATCCCTGATAATTGGGTGATCACTCTTACAGTTTTTAATTGCTTGTAGGCAAGAAAGTGAATCAGAAAAAATAATGTAATTATTTTGAGTTGAGTTTTTAATGTGATGGACGGCCTTAGCTTCTGCAGTAAAGATGCTGCTGCCATCATGCAGCCTTGAAGCATATGTTGTTGAAGGAGTCACAGTGCCGCTGCAACTGTGGGTCCATCCTTAGAACCGTCAGTGTAAATTGGTTGATAATCTGCGAAAAAATCACGTAATTAAAAAAATGCCTGTTGAAATATTAATTGGTCTGTATTTGCTTTTTTATGGGTAGATAAAGAGAGGTTGACACGGGGCCTGACCACCTGCCATGGCGGAGTGGCAAGCAAACCGTGCTCTGCTATTGTTGAGAGGACGATATCAGAAACTTCAACATGTTGTTGAAATCTGATACCGAGTGGTGGAATCGCTTTAGGTTTTGAGTTATATAACTGCTGGTATTCAGGATTGAATACGCAGTTGTATGCAGGATTTGAAGGGTTTGATTTTAATTTGGTTATATATTGAAGTGCTAGCTTGATGCGCCGATCTTCAAGAGATGGCTCATCAGCTTCAACGTAAAGGCTTTCAACAGGTGAAGTTCTGAAGGCCCCAAGACAAAGCCTGAGACCCTGGTGGTTGATTGATCTAGCATTTTGATATATGAGGGGCGGGCAGATCCATATATTATGGATCCATAATCCAGTTTGGAGCTGATGAGTGATCGATAGAGATGAAGAAGAGTTTCTTCATCTCCACCCCATTTCTTATTTGAAACTACCTTTAAAAGGTATAATGCCTTTAAGCATTTAGCTTTTAGATTTTTAAGATGAGGAATAAATGAAAGTTTACTGTCAAAAGTGAGACCAAGAAACTTGGCCTCAGGAACGACTTTGATTGGAGTTTTATCAAGGAATAATTCTGGATCGTGGTGCATTTTGCGCATATTGCAAAAATGCACACAAGATGTTTTAGCTTTGGAAAATTTGAAGCCGTTTTCCAACGACCATTTGTGTATGCGCTCGATTGATAGCATATTTTTGCCTCTGCAGGAAACTCCAAAATCGTCAACAAAAAGTGAACCATCTGTATGGTCATTTAAAAATTTAGCTAAACTGTTAATTTTGATGCTAAATAATGTGACAGATAAAATGCTATATTGTGGGACACCCATTTCATGATCAATGAAATCAGAAAGGGTGGAGCCCACGCGCACTTTAAATTGGGGATCATGTTAAAAATTGGAAATAAAATGAGGCATAGGACCTTGCAAGCAAAATTCAAATAAATCTTTAAGGATGCCATGCTTCCATGTAGAGTCGTAAGCTTTTTCTAAGTCGAAAAAAATAGACACAGCATGCTGTTTATTAATAAATGCATCACGAATAAATGATTCTAAACGAATAAGATGATCAGTGGTACTGCGTTGTTTGCGGAAACCACATTGAATATCAGTAAGTAATTTATTAGTTTCCAAGTACCAAACTAGACGATCATTGATCATCCGTTCCATAGTTTTACATACACAACTTGTTAAGGCTATAGGATTGGTAGTTGGAAGGGTCTGTATGATCCTTCCCAGGTTTTGGGATTGGAACAATAGTAGCATTGTGCCAACAGGATTGAAAATCACCTGTTTCCCATATATGATTAAATACCTGAAGTAGAACCTCAAGGCAAGGTTCCGGTAAATGTTTAAGAAGCTGCTAATGGATTTCATCAGGGCCGGTTGCTATATCATGAGCTTTAGAAAGTGCAGTTTGGGCTCTGACAAGGAGAAGTGTTCATCATTGACCTTAAGATGTTTTATTGTAGATTTGGAACCTTTGCCTTTAATTCTACTAATCATATTCCAGACTTTGCTGATAGGTGTTCTGGAATTGATCTTAGAGACAAAGCCTGTCCAAGATTCGCGTTTTTGTTGGTTGACTGTGCGTCGAGCTTTAGCTCGTGCCTTGCGACAGTTATCTAAGTTAATTCTTGTAGGTCGTTTATTGAGCTTTCGTTCAGCTTTTTTACTCGCCTTAATGGCAATGGGGAAGTGGTCACTTCCACATGTATCCTCATGGACTGACCATGAAAAGTCATGTAAAAGGGATGCATCAGTTACTGATAAATCTATAGCTGTATATGATCCTGTAGCAGGATGTAGATATTTGTTTGTGCCATCATTAAATAGACATAAGTCATTTTGAGTGAGGAAACTTTCGAGTATTTTACGCCTAGAATCTAGGGTATTACTACCCCAGAGGGGATTGTGACCGTTGAAGTCACCCATGATAATAAAAGGTTTAGGTAATTGATTAACGAGTTGATCAAGATCTTTTATAGTAAGATCTTGGGATGGTGGAATATATAAAGAACAAAGTGTTAAAGTTTTAAATAATGATAAGCTGACAGCTACAGCTTGTAATTGTGTTTTTAATGGAATTACTCTGTGGATAATCCAATCACGTATTAAATTTGATGCACCCCCCTTTGCCCTATCATCAGAAGGGGAGAAAGAATTATAAAAAGTGAATGGTCTCATTGCAACTTTATCAGATTCTTTAAATTGAGTTTCTTGAAGGCAAATAGCTTGGGGATTGTAATTTTGGGCTAGCAAGCCCAATTCGTAAAAATTGATCCTAAAGCCTCGACAATTCCACTGGAGAATCGCCATAGATGCGAGGATAAAATATAATATTAAAAGCCTCATGGTGGATGTTTTACCGGGGAGAAGCGACGGTCATTGGACCGAACCCTTTGCCCCTTTTTGGGCGAGTTGTTTAGAGACGCTGTGTCTGATGTGTCCATAAGGACGTCATCAGACTCAAGGTCAAGAGATCCATACTTTTTATAGAGCTCGACCGCACTCCTTAGGCCTTTGGGAGTGCGGTATGCTGTTTTGGATTTGGAAGTTTTGGCAGTATGTTTTGAAGTTGATGGTTTTGAATTTTTATTTGCAGCTGGAGGTATTTTAGATCGGCTTGACAGGCTCTGTAAGGGACAGAAGAGGGAATGTCATGGTACCTATTGTGGAAGAAGTTGAATTGCGCAGTTTGTATTGAGTTGGGGGGATCACTCACCCACTGAATGTCTGTCTGAGTTGATACAGAGCATTTAGTGGCAGTTGCTGATGATACTATGGTTGAGTATGAGGGTTTAGGACCCTCAAGAACCAGGCGTTTGGCTTGGGGAAAAGAGATATTTTGTGTGAATTTAAGTTTTAGTATTTTGGATTCCTGTTGCCACCGTGGGCACTCCTTGGAGGAAGCCAAGTGTTTGCCAGCACAGTTGGCGCATTTCGGCAACTCTTGATGGCTTTCATCGTCGAGTTTGCCACACTGTGGACAAACACGCTCATCCGCTTTGCAGGAGTTGCTTCCATGGCCAAACTTCTGGCACCGGTAGCAACGGAGGGGGTTAGGGATAAACAGTTCCGTGGGGAGTTTGTAATACCCTGCATACACCGTTTTAGGAGCTTGTGGAGTTGAAAACGTTAAGAGATAGGTGCGCGTCTTGATGATGTTGTCCTCCTTCTTGATAGTGAACCGCTTGACAGCAGTCACTGCCTCTCTCTTCAGGTTGTCAAGGAGCTCCTGTTCGGAGGAATCATCGAGACATCAATCCTTAACCTGGATGATGGCTTTGCTGCTGTTAAGTGATGTATGAGGAGAGATTTTAACAGGTTTGTTAATAATTTTCTGCAAGGTGAGAAGTGGTGTTGCCTGTTGTTTTGTTCTTACTTCCACAAGAAGGTACCCATTCCTAATCTTCTTTACATCACCGGCTAGACCTTGAATGGTCTTGGCGGTGGCGAAAGGATTCAGACGGAGAGGTTTATCATCAGTGGATGATATAACCAGAAATCGAGGGAAGGTGCTTGAATTTGCATTAAAAGTTGAAGTTGAAGATGAAGGTTTTGAGTTTGATGATTTTGCAAGTTTAGTTGATTTTGATGATGTTGCCTCTTCCTCAGAAGAGGGACAATCATCCGTTGACAAATTTCTCTTGTTTTTTACTGAACGAGTCATGTTCGGTTGGCAAATATTCATCAACCTGGATCCCCACCCACCACGGAGCACCAACAAGGGCAATGCTGTATGTCAGCGGGTCTCCTGCTGACTGCACCGGGGATACCAGGATGATATACTCCACTAAAACGTTGCCAATGTTTCACTGGATTGGCCCATGGGCCACCGCTATCTTGGAAGCCGAGGAAAGTTGATGAATGTGTGCAAGAGAGCACTAAGAAAGAGTGCAGAGAGTAGGAATAGTACATCAGGAAGGAAAGCATTGTGGAAAGGTGGTGAAGGTATGCAAGAGAGCACCAAGAAAGTAAAGAAAATAATTGTAAAGCGAGGTAGCAGCGTAAGAAGAAGGATAGCAAGCTGTGCGCAACCAAGTGCTTGGCATGACCAGCCGATTGACCAGACCGGACCAATCTGGCCACCTGTCTAGATGAAGTCGTGGCCGAAGCAGTGTATTGGTCAGTGGTAGCATTCTGCTACACACAACCCTCAACCACCAGGCATCCTTCCTCCACCCGTACAGGTCGCAGTCCACGGCAAACAGACTGCATCCTTTTAGTCGCCTCTTACGACAAGCAGGAGGAACTGAGGGCCTATTCTAACCCGGGCGAAAGAAAGAAAAATAATTTACTGTACCGAAGACCACATTACCCAGATTGCCATAGAAAGCACGTATTAAATAATTGTATAAGCTTAATACTGCATTTACAGATAACATTGAAACGTTGCAGTTCTACTTTTGCATGCAATGAATAATAATTTTGAGCTGACATCGTAAAACCAACTTCCATTCTTGACCATTGCTAAGGCTTCAAGCTATCTTGTTAGAAGTGAAACGACTCACCAATCGCCTTGATAAGAATAACGTTAGTTTAATAGGGAATTATGCAAGTATTATATTTATATACCACCATACGATACCAGGCCATTCACATAAATAGATAAATGTATTATTTTCGTTTTTTGTATTGTTTATGTATGTTGTGATATTTTTCCATATTGCATTTAAAACTGCTACTCTTTGAATACATATATAAATAAATATGTCATATTAATGAACGCCTCAAACGTGAATTACCAATGATACATAAAGGTCACATTATATGCACGACAAGAATAGATCCTTTAAATAATTTGAAGTGTATAGTTTATGTAGATGTGGATGTGCTAACTTGTCAAAATTCCACGAAATAGTATGAACTGTGATGTAACTGACATGTGCAAAATTTACAAACAACCAGAATTTTCCAAGTGTCAAAAAATGTTTGGATAAAAGATGTGGAACGTGTCCCTATCTCAAGGAGGGTTCATCAGTTACTTTTGAAAATGGCAAAGACTTCCATGTTAAGAGTAACATGTCATGCAAATCGAAAACCGCGATTTATGTCATTTCTTGTGAAAAGTGTGATCTCACATATATTGGACAAACTAATAACCTTAAAAAAGAGTTACAGTGCACAAACAGCAAATAAGAGATGAAAGTTTAAGACACTTACAAGTTAGCAAACATATATCTCAGTGTAATAAAGGTACATTCAAAATATGTCCTTTTTACGCAATATACAATAATGGAGGTGACATTACGACACAAATAGTAACAAAAGAACAGTATTATCATTTACTGTTTTAATTGATTAGACCTTGTCCCTATTATGGATACCTCCATTTTGCCAATGAGGAGAAAAATGAAAAAAAAAATGATAATGCTTACAACAGTGTAGGAAACGACTGCCCGCCCGAACGCCCGTGGCGGGCTAATTTTGATGGGGGCTGGTAAAATTTAAAACTTACCAGCCCGATGGTCGGGCTGATATTTTACCTGTAATCATTTCTGATATGAGTCAAATTAATGTCTGTTATTGAAACAAACCATTTAGGTGAATATAGTTGATTTATAGGTTGGGAAGCGAGTCAAGTGTATTAATTATGTTCAATTTTGTTCAAAATTGATGGCAATAATATTGGTCAAAATAATAAGGTGGACAGCTGTGTTGACGTCAAAAACGTAACGTAAAAATATAGTCGCATAACGGATTCAGGGCATAAATGATTTAATTATTTGAAATATATAATGAAGTAAGTTATGTTTCCAATACTATTGCGCATCTTATTGAATAAAGTATCTAACATGTCTCTAAGATTATTGACAAAATCGTCCAAATCGAACAATTGTAAATAAAAAATGACTGCTAAACCATATTGGTGGCATTTTCATTGCACATCTTTAAAAATAAATATGTTCAAGTCTCTATGTGGATTTTGAATATTTTCCCATTGTTAATCTAAAACCTTATTTTCTGTCATTCTGGACCCTTTCTCATGACCGGAAATGACTGTTGATTGTATTACTGATTCTTATACACATAACATATTATCTAGTATATATATAATCATGCAATTGTAACTTACAAGGTTTTTTAGTTATTCGCTTAAAAGTTGATAAAATGTTCAATGTTACCAGGCTTGAAAGGTCACTGTGAAAAAAGTACATGTATAAGAAGGTTGTCAATATTTTTGTTTAAATTCAAAAGTGTTGTATATACATACACAAATGTCTTGAGAGTAGTGTTTCCTGAAAAATGCGTGGGGTTGAAAAACTTGGAAAAGTTTACAAATATCAAAATGGCGTTGAAACATATTACTTTTGACTTTGCTGTGATGTATATTCTTGCACCCATTGTTATTGTGAATCTATTAAAAAAGTTACAAACGTTTTCTCCAATCAAAAATCGAATTTAAATTCGAACTGGACCTTTAATATCTGAGGCGATTGGAGCCAAAAGCGTGTCGTCGCTATTTCATAGTAAGGGCTATCACCATGTAAAGTTTGGAATTTATTTCAGCTGTTGTTGCTGAATGGGGATGACTAGAATGCTAATAACAAAACTCGTTGATTCAGCTAATTGGTCATTTAAATACACATGAAATCAAACAGGGGTGCGATGCAAATCTCACTTCAGTTTCTAGGAAAGAATCTTCCACTTATATTGTGTTTTCGATATTGCATTGCCTCAGAAATTGTGTAAGTAAAGCTACAAGTTTACTTTCTTTGAGCCATATATTAATCGAAATTTGGTAAAATATTAATTAAGGATGAATTTAATCTGAAAAACGTACCAAATTAAACAGGAATAATGAAAATATTAAATGGTATGTGTATACCATGGCATGCAATGGAAGAAATGTTTTTATTGTAAACACAACATAAATTTCACTTATTAATGTGGGAATAGAAGACAGATATTGCGAAATATATGCCTTACGTTAGTATATATAATTTTAATTAAATAACAAAGTTATGAAGACATTTATATTTTGACCCTGCATTGGCAATAGAGAATAATCAATATCTAAACGTATATACAATGTAGATCAGGATATCCCGTCCACTAATCATTTCATATATATGTATGGGAGGGGATGTAGTATGTACGTTTAGATATTGATAATTCTCAATTACCTGTCTGTCGACATGGAATTATTGACTTGATAGTTTCGAGTGTTCACTGCAAGTTGTGACAACGGAATGCACAGTGAGCATGTGACGTTACTCCCAACGGTACTAGTGTTAAATTGACTTGATTGAAAAAAGTCAGTAACAATTTCTTCGTCAATTGATATACAAATGACATGGATCTGTTTCCGTTATTTTCCACTTTCAAAAACCGACAAATAAAGAAACAGTAAGGATATTCATATATAAGGTATAAGCCCTCGTTTATCCCTGATATTTTTATAATCATTGCTGAGCTGAAATGTGACCCCGGGTAGGACTGGCAGCTTTTGAGAAGGGCTGGTAAGTTTTCAAAGTTGCCAGCCCGAGTGTCTGGTCATATTTTCAGGTAAGTTTCCTACACTGCTTACAATATCCAATACCAGCTTCTGTCAAATGTATAGAAAAAACACACATTGTCCTTTATCATGTCTTCGATATATTGATCTATTTTATGTAAATCTTTCATAAGTACATGTACAACAAAAATAAAGAAGTTAAAAAAAAAGAAGAACAGTATTTCATTTCAAAAGTTTCCCCTTCATTAAACAGCAGTTAACACCATAATCCCTAATCATATCACGGCCAATTAAGACCAATCAGATTATAGTGGGGATAACTCTCAAAAACGTTTGTTGATTGCTTTGACGTTATTAGAAACCTGTGTTGTCAAGACATACCATTTGTACATAGATTATGCTTCAAACAATTATTCCCTTATGAAGATTCGAAACAAGAAGCAGAAATATGCATATTGGAATATAAAGTATTGATTATGAAAGTTGATACACGTCTTCAGTGTATTATTTAAATTTACTTATACACTTCTCCACGTGTGATACTACATACCTATTTCAATATATTTTCAAACCTCTTATATTTGTCATCTTTATTGGCTAGATTACTTTTCTAACAAGTTTATCAGTAACCGGTAAATCAGCGTATCTATCCAGATAATATCCCTCTGAAGTATAACTTTCGTCACAGTGTTAATGGCAGATGTCAAAAAAAGAAGAGATATTATAGACACTTTCAACACAAGTCAACACAATCCTCTATAAATCTGGTCACAAACATGATAAATGTAACTGATGCTTAAAGATCACTTATCATTTTCAAATCAAATATAACAATCTGACAAGTTATAGGGCATAAAAGAGATATTTCTCCAGCCTGAAATCGTTTCATCAATATCAGCAGTAAACACTAAGTTTGAGAGAGAAGTTAACCCATATTTTGTTGAAGGATCACTGACATCGCGTCCATGATATATGATTTTATCAAGACAGTTTAAGTTAGGACAGGTTCAAGCAACACTTTTGAATTTAATAGTCTGCATGACATACTGACGTTGAATTCCATAAAATAAGCTTCAAAGGCATTTGTATTAAAGAGGCCATGATTATTTTTGTCGAAGAATTTCTTGATAAATGAATGGTTTTATCTCTCTTTCAAAGCTGACATTAAATCGTATAAAGAATGTAATAAGAGGTATTGAGAATATCAAAGTATCATAATCGTTGACTGACAGGTGAACATATATTTCGGAAAAAAAGGCCAATAATCACCTATTAATTGTTTTTAAAAAAATATGAAATTTATTTCCCGTTTAGTATTTCATTTCCGTTACTACAAATTGTAACTGGACGTATCTATCAGAGCAAAACAAAAAAGGTATCTATAAAGTGTCTTCAAAGATCATAACATACATGTAAGAAAGAAGCAATCTTTCAAGATTTTAAAAGGTTAAAATCAACCAACAGGATGATAAATGTATGTTTGATGTAATCATGATATTTGCTGTCATTAAAGTAGTTAACACTAAATCTACTTGAAAAAATCTGATGAGTTTGTTCACGAAATGAATCACATAATAGTTGTAATCAAACAGAAATCAAAGCCAATCTATGTCAAACAAGCCACAAGATTTTTGGTTGTCTTCCGATCAATAACTGCAAATTTCAACTTTCACCCACAGATCTGACAGATATAGATATTTATCGTTGCTTGAATAACTTGTTCAGGAGGAAGTGTTGGTTAATGTTTGTGGGCCAACATTAATGAATTCACATGCATGTGCAAGTACCCTCTGACTAGACTGACTTCTCTAAAATCATGCTTTGATTTGATTTATTACTTCAATGATGAGTTATTGATTGTCTACATTATTGTAACTTTCTATGAATAACTATTGTATTAATTATAATGATATGATATGTTTATTATGAAACGTTATATTAAGTACAAAGTGGACGTTTTAAAAAGTATGTCCAATGCCTTACATTTAGTAATTGAAGAAGAAAATCTTTAATTTCATTAGTCTGCCGGCTGTGGCCGACGTTCACAGGTTTTCCTAGCACTGCAAAGATATATCTATTTAGGCTTTATTTTACGCCATAAGTTGAGTAAAATACTCTTGAAAATAGCATTATCACCTCACCTCAATATGTTCAATGTTGAAAATACATGACTTCTGTACAGAAGGCCGCGTTCGAGTCACAAAACCAAAACCAGCACAAAAAGGTAATTTAAAGTTCTTATTGATTTATAATGGTGCCAATCTTTACAGCAGCAGTAAAATCCCAAATAAAGGTCATACAGACCCTTCGTATAGTGTATCGTCTTCCATCCACAAAAGGGAACCTTTCACTTTATTCAACTTGAATGCCACTGGTTGTTCTTTCAATACAAAATCAATCTTAATGTCCTAATTCTTCGTAGCCCTTTGTAATTTCCAAAACTTCAATCTTATATCTTCTTTTATAACAGCTCCTAACAACTCTCATTCTTCTCAAACAGCCAAGTGATGTTTCCAATTTGTGAAATAAATGACATACACAAATATTTCCAGTTTATCAGTATCTCGTAAGAAAGTGCTTTAACATTTCGCGTCCTCTCCTAATTGTATTTTATTTCCTATCACAACAGCTGGGCTTGATTTAATGTCGATGTGATCGTGAATCGATAAGTTTTACAAAAGATCTTCCTTAACAACCTATTTAGATGGCTATCATTGCAGCGGAGACGATGAAGTCAGTTATACATCGGATTTGCAATATAAAAGGAACTTGTTAGTCAGAAAATTGTGCAGTGGTTCACTTCAAACGACTGTGTTGGTTTACATGCATTGAAATGTATGTAATGATGCACGCTGAAAAGCTTTGCAATGTTAAGAAATCGCCATAGAATGCAATGCTTTAGTTCAAAAGACTATCGTATGTATGATACTCACTGCATTGGTGCTGTTTATGTGATAACGTGCAGAACACATGTACCGCCAATGCACAATTGTATTACATGTATATAAATACAATTTTACATCTTAAAATTCTTTATGCGAGAACCAGGGATGAAAACAATATTTAGTTTTTGCTATGCGTTGCGCTGCGCTGCGCTTCATGCAGGAATCGTCATCTGACGATCTGACGTAATTTCATGACGTCATGTGTGGGCGATCGCACCTTTGTCGTCACTTCAATTTCGGAAACCTTGGCGGAAGGACGCAACAAAATTGGTATTGAAAGCCTCCACCTCCCCAGCCTCCTCTTCTTTTGTTCCTGTACGTTTAGCATGTATTTATAGGGCGCTAATTTACCCTCACCTTTGGGGAATAAATTTGTCAATTACCTACAAATTGAAATGTTCAAGTTCAAATGGGTAAATATTACGATATTTACTCATATTAATAATATATTGTGATAAGTGCCGCTCCATATTTATGTTAATAAACTTGTCCGCTTTATGCGGGACTTTACAACAATTTCTCTTGACTTTTCTTCCCCAAATAGAACTGGTCAGCCTCAGGTATTTCTCGGGTTTGAGGATAACAGTTATTATATCATTTTCGTCCATGGGTTTTACAGAATATTAATTACATATCAGAAGCGATGATATTAAAACATAAATTCGTAACTGTGTATCGCCTATAATCAAATTATCATTCACTAAATACGTAGTTCTTTCAATGTCAATTAAAAAATAAGATTATAAACCGTTGAATCAGAGATGACTAATCCCATATCATAAATTTTACATTGAATGAATATATTGACCTATTACTGTAGTCTAGTATTGGTAATTTATTCAAACCTAAGTAGTTTGTTAGATGATAAGTAATTTCGTAATCTGAACGTTCCATTGTGTTCGCATTATCGAGGTCTGACCCTGGTCTTGAATACAAAGGGCTGTTAAGATAACTATAGACCGTGAAGCCCGACCCATGATCTAGCAAAATGCAAGGAGTAATAGAAATATATATTCGAGAAAATATGGTATTTTAAATTTTACTTGGCAATGGCTGTACCATTTTGACTTATTTTCCTCCGAATCAGTAATCATCACCGAGTTACAGTTTTGCAAAGGTGATCACGTTTTTAAAGCATACGTGTGCATAAAGGAACAATGTAAAATTTTGACATAAACGCCACATTAAATTGTTTGAATCATAGAATGTAGATTGTCTAATTGTCTACCAATAAGTAAAGGGCAGTGCAATAACATTTGACTTTCATCTTATACACACGCATATTTTACTCTCAATATGAAAACGATCAAAAGTAATACAGATACAGACAGATACGAAATATTAACAGTACAGTCACCGCGGTCGTGTGTAAAGTGTGCTAGGTCAGAATTCGTAATAATCACCAATTTAGTCTGCTAAAATCTAGACCTTTGTTGAGTGGCACATAAAGTGAGAGACTACAATCAGATCATGACTGTCTAGCTTCTGTAATGAAATTTGGATAAACTTGAAGCCAATTCTAGCTTAGATCTAGATCGAGACCATGGCCGTAAGCATTAAATTTTTGGTATATATTCGAGAAATGTCATATGAACGTATAAGTATTTAAATATATCCAAGAAAGGTCAATGTTGGTATATAATTAATTGGCTCACGGTTACGAGATCTATATCATGGTAATTAATCTGTGCTTGTCGTTAAAACAAACTTTAAGATGCAAGCGTGAATATAAACACATATATATCAAGTTATGAAGTATTATCAAAATATGTTCTTGGTGTATATGGACTTGAAATATATCATATGTCACGAGATTGACCTTCAATTAATGGGGACGTTGATACAGTTATTATGTAAACATAGTTTATGATTTCATCGCTAGGAGGAAATACTTTCTTCATCGTAATTATATTCAGAAGATAGAATCTCAGATATTAGTAACATAGTGTATTTAAAATTGATATCTTCACCAAAAATGCTCACATATAATTCAAACATTAAGTGTTACCATGCCCTAGAGAGACTCTGGAATAAGTGATGACTTCACTTTGACGATGACACTCATTGGCAATAAATGAAGACACGTTTTCTTTTATATTGTCAAAATAACAGATGTCATTTGGGATTTCAAAGTATTATCTTGAATTTGAGTTGAAATGCCATTGCTCGCAAACGAACCTAGTCGAAATCTTTATCACAGTAAATAACGTTTTATGTGAAATAATTATTGTAGGGGAACATTTAAAAAAAAACCTTTGCTAGATTTGTCTGGTTCTGCACGTTTGAAATGTTTGGAAAAAGAACATGGATTGCCAGTATGATGGACGATTTGTGTAGAGGTTTTGTTTTGAATTAAAACATGTCATTCTCTCCAAACAGTGGTCACTCAAGTCAGTCATCAGACATTAAGAAACTGACTTGAAAAGCCTCTTCGGCGAGGAGTGACAAGGAGGATTGGTTGAAAAACGTGTAGTTATTAAAGCATCTATGAACAGTTTAAAAACAAATCTAGTTTGATTTCTTGACATTTAGAGAAACGTTGCATTACTAATAGAATTGATTATTGTGGACGCAATAAAATTATAGTTTACAGCAAGATATTTATTAAATTTGAAACAGAATACAGTTGTATACATTCACAGATACTACATTTCATACAATGTTGATACATATTTAACGTTGCCTACTCTCGTTGGTAATATATTATGTAAAAACCACTATATTAACCTCAGGCGTTTAAACTACCTACCAAGATAAGTAAGTAACACGGAAACACAGACAAAACGACGCATATATATTAGTGTCTTTGATATGAAGACTTGAAAGGGACGCCTGAAACTCAGACAGAATGTTCGGTAATAAATGAACAGACTAATTCAAAACACGAACACAACACGATGTCCCTTTGAACATAGGGTACCCAATTATTTAAAAAAGTGAAATTTACACAAGGTCTTACACAAGTTGAATCGAAATGTGTGATCTTCAGTGCCAGCCTTGCCCTGCTTTTATTTTCAAACCACAAAGCAATTTGGATTTGTTTTATGTTTGTTATGTAGGGATCTTTCGTACTTATATGGACGAGTAAAATGCGTCATTTGAACTCACACCTTCAACACACAATAGACTACTCCTATTCTATTTCATATCGATTTGTTTATTTCCTCTTCTTGTGTCCGTTCTTTTGTTTTGCTTAATAACATAATAAATATTCATCAATTGTAAATAAAAATCAGTTGATATCCCTTTTATTAACAAATCAAATATCAGTGAAAAAGGTAGTTTTTCTATTTTTAAGAAACGTTGTTCTATTTTGTATTCATTGTTTTCTGACTTCCCACTGACAATAGAAAAGGGAAATTGTGATAATGAATGCCAGGCAAATGTGCACATACGATACTTATATCACCATTACCAAACATGTATTATATGTAATACTTCGGTTTTTTTTATGCCATTTGGTATTGAAGTCATTGCAAATGTGTGAGGTATCTTTAATATTTAAAGAGTTTTCACATCTAGATAGTTTATTGAGACCTAAAACTCAACTATTGCTGTAAGAAATCAAGGATCAGTGAAGTTAGCAAGATGTCCATGCTTAATTATTCCTTATTCAAAACATGAAGTTGTCAAACGTTTCATATTTACTGATTCTTTAATCAAACTTGACCCTCCCAGAAATCGACAAGCCTTTCCTAATCAGCAGTCTCTTTCTATAGAGTTTTATCAATAATTACAAGGACATCGTTTCAATGAACAGGAACCCGTGGTTTGAATGTCATACAAATTGACATTCAACAGTGAATTATATTATAGTAAAAGTTAAATCGTCATACCAGGTATCAAAAACCTCTTGAATATCAGGTTTTAGTGTAATAGTTTACTAAATGACGAGGTGAGATTTATGACAAATATAATGTAAGATCAAATCAGTTCGAAATCATCATGGATGTGATGGATTTAGTAAAAAGGTGAGAAATTATATTGTGTTAAGCTCAAACAGATTTTACAACCAATGGCTTAAACATCATCCACTGTACTGCCTTAATTTTTCATAATACCTGTTCCTGATCGGCAAAGAACTGTGAAACATCTGGGATGGTATAATGTGATAATAAGCCTGCAAAACCCTCTCAATCTCAACTCATGACACAAAATATATTGATGATACATTTTATATCAAAGGTATTCCAGAAACAGGTGGACGAAATGCAGCTCTCTTGTTTTATATTTTTGTCTTTTTGACTGTTATAATATTGTGTATCTTGCTAATTTATTGTTGCACATAAAATTCCTATATCAACTATACAAACGCCATTTTTCGTCCGAGAATAAAACAAATGATTGGATGTTACAGCAAACCTTCGTCAATCACCACTAAGTTGAAATTATTTGCTAAAGATCACTTTAATAACCTCTATTAGAAATATTACATTTAATTTGAAATATCTAATCATTATTGCGCATTTATTTGGATCAATTTGCTTTCACGTAAAATTAAACAGTCAGAAAATTATCTTGTTGATATTTGTAAGAAAGTATCAACTAAACCAAACTGATACTGGACAAACGATAAACCATAATTGGAAATATGAGGT
The DNA here is from genome assembly GCA_936450465.1 of Gibbula magus. Lineage (NCBI taxonomy): Eukaryota > Metazoa > Mollusca > Gastropoda > Trochida > Trochidae > Gibbula > Gibbula magus. The sequence goes on from OW388294.1 coordinate 57,955,110, forward strand.
CGAATATTTGATTTTTATTTTATTTATTATTAAATTATATTCTAATTATGAATCATGTCTGCAGTATGCCTTAACCCAGGATTATTTTAGACGTTATTGATGAGATTAACCTAAACTCTCTTTTTAATAAGGACTAGGAGTCATTGAAAAGAATAATAAATCAAAAGGACACCAATTAATCATTAGCCTATACGTCATATGAGAAACTAAAAATCAAATTGACTGATCTTTCTTACAACAAAATATCTAGATCATGAAGGAGAATTTTCATTTGTTGTTATATCCAAAAAAACTTTATTGATGGTGAAATGTCCATGCACATGATCAGACCTAAAACACTTCTTTGCTGTTGTTTTGCTAGGTTCTATGGTCGAACTTAAATAAGAAATAACTTTTTATGTGGCTTTAGAATGATATTTCATTTGTATTCCTGCCATGAGATAAACGAGAAAAGAAGTTAACCTGATTCTATTGGAAGTATTGCATGACTGTTGCATGTTGTCAGTGTAATATGAGGCTTGTGTCTATAGAGTAGTATATATATATATATATATATATATATATATATATATATATATATATATATATATATATATAAGAACTAACTACCCTATATCGCTACCGCCACAAAACCATACTATAGCGCTACTGACCTATATATTTTTAAGAATATTTTTGGAAAATAAATATTACTGAACTTGAATAGGAGACTCATTTTAAAATGATATGTCAACTAATTTTTTAGAAAAAATGTTTTTTTCAAGATATAGCTTTTTTGCCGGTAGCGCTAATGATTTCATAAGTATTGTATGACCAAAGCTAACATAAGTACAAATCGACTATATCGCTACCAGACTGGTGTCCTGCTTCCGTGCGCATGCGACCGAGTTTCGACAAGAAACCAGTTTCCGGTTGATTCGCCAGAGCTATGGGACGGACCCTAAAGCCGCAATGGTGGAAATCCTTTGTCGCACTTTCGCGCATCTGTGAGGCGTATTGCGCACGAAAAAAGTATATACATAATGTCTTTACACTTATGCCTACACGTACGGCCCGTTATGGTTTTGAATTTATTCAGTAATTAGTACTTGCAAGCCATTTAAATATTCAGTCGATCACTTGACAGTGGCAGCGGCCATTTTGAATCACGTGATCTATGACTCATCGGGGATTCCCTCTATAAATAGTAACGCACATGTCACTGAGATTGCATGTTGTTTACTTCAGTTTTCATGGGTTACCATACATTTCTAGCCAATAGAAAAGCTTGTATGGCGAGAAACGGAGCCTTTCTCAACATTTTGACAACACAGACACATTCTAGGACACCTTAGAGACGATCAGCAGGTGAGTTTTCAATCCTACATGCCTTAATTTTACTGTACCACTACTGTATCTCATATACATTTGAACTCTTTACACTTTGCTTTTATGCACCAATTACATGAATATTATGTTATATTTTAATCTTTATATATCTATTTTCACCTCAAATTACCTCTAATATATTCAGATTTCCATTTCTTGGTATGATAAACTTATATTAATTTTCCACCTTCAGATATTTAACTACTTAGCACAATAAATAACATTCTTCCATTACTGGTTCTCTCATATCTTCTAATGATTTTTGTACATGCTCATGACATGTTGATAATTTTTCAATGCTTTTAGATTGCAGAACTTTAATATGGATAAGCAGAAGCTTCTTTCTCTATTTAAGGAGGTCAAATTCAACCATGGTATGGACTTTGAGTTAAAGGATGAGCAATGTTCCTTGATATTAGATGTGCTAAATAAGAAGGATGCCATGGGGATACTTGGAACCGGATTTGGAAAGTCTTTGACTTTTGTTTTGCCTCCCATTTTACTGAATATGGTAAATAAGATTTGGTTTGTGACTATTTGATAATTTGCAAATTAGTTTACTATAAGATTACTATTATACAGTTTCTTTGTACACAATAATCTATATAAAAATAATGTATTAATTCAGATGTATCCGGACAAACTTCACATGTCAGTTGTGGTGTCCCCGCTTCGCAGTCTGATGCAGAGCCAGGTAGCATCCCTGCAAGAGAAGGGTATAGCAGCAGCTTCAGTCCTCCAGCTGTCAGAGATGTCAGAGGATTCAGTCACTGGTATTCATATTTTCATTAAGCCAGTTTAACAAACTAATTGGGAATGTTGTATTGAAGTTGGATTAAAGAATAATTAGAGATACAATATTCCCATTTTATTGAAATTGTTTATCAAAAAAATATTTCTGCCTAACTATGTTAAAGGGCATAGGCAACAGTTAAAAGGGAAAGGGCTGTTGTATTTAAAGCTTCAAATATCCCATTGAATCATAGATTCAATCCAGTTTAATATGACCAGAGACTTAATCACCACCCCTCGCACCCTTACCACAATATTGTTTTCATGATTTATCTGTTCTTGAAACTTTTTAAAATAGTTCTTGTAAATTTTGATACATGAAAATGTTTGGAGATGATATAATAGACAAAATTAGTTAAGACTATAAGTATATTATGAATATATTTATATGTAATTTTATGAATGTATCATATTTTAAAATTCAATAATTCACAAATACACTGTATCCCTAATTAATTTTGTCAAGTTTATGTTTCATCACAATCACTGACTGTCTATTCAATTAGGAATAAGGAAAGGCAAATACTCCATTGTATTCATCTCCCCTGAGGCACTTAATACAGATTTCTGGAGCAGAATGTTCAGAGGAAAACAGATGAGGGATCTTGTTGTCCTTGTGGCAATAGATGAGGCACACTGTGTCATAGAATGGTGATTTATTGATATGACTTTAACAATATAGTGATGAAGATGAAAATTATTTACAAATAAATATTTTGAAAATGACAAATTTCATTATCATTAGTAATTTAATCAGTGTTTGAAATTTATGAAACTCAATATTTTGAACATGTTGCATATCATTATAAATAGCTTTTACAAACTTTACATTCTATTTAGGGGTGAGAGCTTTCGCGAAGACTACAAGCTGATAACATGGCTCAGACCGGTCCTGAAGGATTGTCCTTTTCTCTTTCTTACTGCAACTTGTACAAGCAAAATGAAAGATGACATTCTAAAGCAGTTTTGTATACAGAATGTTTCTGTTACAGCTGCCATACCAAACAGGTGCCTTAATTTCCACATATGAGTTTATGTACAATCAAAGTTATATAACTGCATATCAATTTTGGTTCAAGATTAAATAGATTCAATAAATAACAGTTGAACCTAAATGTTTCAGACCCAACATCTACCTGAGCTACAAGTGCAGGCCAGGCATGAGGCTGGAGGAGGAGCTGTCCTTCTACATTGAGGAGCTGCTGGAGAAGGGGCAGGCAGCCAGAAAGTGCATCATTTACACGTATGTAGTCAGTTTTTTAAATGTAGCATTCAAACATGTATCATATATTCTTACTTGCAACCACATCATTTTCATATACCGGTATGTAATCTGAATTGAATCTAAAACTTTCAATCAATAGATAAAAAGCATTGACACATGTTACATTATATTATCCTTTTCTGGTATAACTGACTCACAGTTTTTTATAACATCATTAACTTTTCAGTCGTGTATACCAAGCAGGTGAAATTTACGAAGAGTTTATGGACAGACAAGGAAAGGAAAGGCATACAATGACCAAGGTCAACGCCTAGTTGATGTCTTTGTTGCCAAATCGTCTGAACTGGCCAAAAAGCAAATCCTAGAAATGTTTCCATCTGTTACATCTCCAATTCGATGCTTGATTGCATCTTCTGCCTTTGGAATGGGCGTTGACATTCCTGATGTAGAGCTCATCATCCACTGGGGTGTCAGCACCACAGTACTTGATTACTGGCAGGAAGTGGGTAGGGCAGGTCGAGATGGGCGACACAGTCAAGCTGTCCTCATTGCAACACCAATCAGTATCGGCAGCAAGAGAATGACAAAGGATTGTGTCCGAGACCTGCACAAGCAAGTCAGTAGAGATGGAGCCTGTATCCGACTGTCAATTCTGAAGGTACTCTACCTGGAGTGCATGGATGACGAGGAGATCAAGCGAGTTGAGCACAAGGATGAATGCTCATCAGACTGTAAACCAGGGGAATCCTGTGATTGTGCTTTCTGCATGTGTTGCAGCAACTGCCAGAGCAAGTGCTCATCAGGTTAGGCAAGTGGCCCTGCTGCTGCAAGTCTCCCTCTGTCCCGTTTACGGGCATAGGAAAGAAGACGAGCCTTCATCTTTGCTGGCTTCTGTATTTGCTGATGGCATTCACTCGCACTAAAGTTCTTGAATTGTGAGTGAGATCTGCCTGGAATTTTGCCAAACAAATTGTCAGCCTGGTATTCTTCCAGGAATGACAGAACTGATGTCTGCAGTTTACTTCTGCCATGGCTAACTTTCTGAGTATAGCTATCTGCCACATTTTCGGCAAAAGCCTTGTCTAAGTCTTTGGTGACACAGCCTATGATGTAGCTGCATCGCTCGAGGACATCTTCTGAGTATTTCTCATGAGTTCTCTTGATATGTTCTGTAGTTAATGAAAGTATGGTACTATTTATAATGGAAAATGTATGAACTTTCAAATTATTTGGAATTAATTAAATATTTATTTGGAATAAATTAAATTATGATTTTGAGTTTGTCAGCAAAAAAGGCTTATTTTAAATGTTTTGTTTGAAATATTAGATACGTCATGCAATACCTTTGAACTCATTATTTAAAAACTCATTGTACTTGTCCATGGCAATGTTGTGACAAGGACCTCCCCTAATGTTGATGGTTCGATTCCATGTGAGATCCTCAGCCTGTCGTTTTGAGAGCCATCCCTTGATGCCTGAACATGCAATTACTCTTTGTAACATTTAAATAAAATCTACTTATATGATACAAATAATCTTACTGTTATAGATTTGTTAATTTTTCCAAATTATGGTTTTTATATTTGTGTATAATCCCATACCAGAAATCATTCTGTGCATAAGTATCAAATACTTATTGTGGCCTTCATTCCAAAAGTGAATGCCATCATGTTTCCAGAACTGAAGCATCATTCTGCCATTGCCAGTCCGGATGGCGTGGCGCCTGACTTTGTCATTCAATAGCATCCAGGTGAGGCCGATGGAGTATTGATAGACACTGTCATCCTGGTCCTTAGATGTGCATCTTGGACAGTACCATGTCTCGCCTAAACATAGCGAATTAATGTAAACAAATGCAAGGTTACTAAGCTACTTAATTGAGTTTTATAGATTTTTATTCATTACCATTCCTAAGCTTTTAATCTGATTTGTCAAGAATTATAAAAATAACAATTTCTAAAAGATATCTACGCTTCTTTGGTGTTCTTGTCAATCCAACACAAGTCAAATGAAACCATTGACCGTGTTGGCAGGCAGTCCTCATGTGGCACTCCACCATTAAAATTTGCTGTATGGCTCACACTCCGGGGAGTACCACCAATCTTCATCTTCGGAGATGTCCTCGCCAGTAATCAGTTCCACACATTGGGCATGAAAATGTCCTCCAGATGGACAATGTGGGTTCGAACATGTTATCGTCTCACCACCAACAGCTAAGTTTTCACAGAAATAATTAAACAAATAATGTCAATGTGAAATTTTGATTTTTAAATATGAGAAAACACTACTTGTTTTGCATTTGTTATCAGTATTGTTCTGAACTATTCAAATTAGGCAGTGATCAATCTACAGATATGACTCTCTGAGTCCAAGGACCCGCTACCAAAAAGTCTTGTGAGTCCAAGGTGATTTAAATGAGTCCTTTGATAGGTAAGCACATATTAACACCGAAAAACTATGCATCCCAGGACTCACAGCTTAGATTTCTATGAGTCCTTTCTAAATTTTATGAGTATTTGAAGCAGGACTCGCAGGTAAATTTATCACTGATTAGGTAATTCAAATCTCATTATCTGTAAACTGTAATTACATGATTAGCAGTTAAATTAAGACATCATTGCTATTGCTTGTTCAAGGTACCTTGGCCGCAGCAGATCGAGTCAAAACGACTGGTTGGAGGAACAACAGCCTCAACTACTTCCCTCACTGACTCAGTGGTAGGCTGGAGCCAAACATGGTCAAGTATTCTCTAAAAGATAGGAATTCTTTTTCTTGATTAAACTGTTATTGATGAACTTACTATCCCAAATATAATAAACTATTATTTTCTTTTATACATTATTGTTATTGAAGGGAAATTAGAAGTGAATTGCAATAATTTCTGGATGACAACTTCTTTATTGTGAAATCTGAAGTAGTAAGCAAATCTATACTCTGAAACGTTGTGATATCAACATTAAAGAAATTGTCATCCAGAAATTTTGGTTTTATTGTCTTTATCAATGATAAAAAAACCTACAGCAGAGGTCTCCTCTTAAAGGCGTGCTTTATCATCACCAGATTTTGCAAAAGGCAGTTCTTCATCATAGGTCTCCATGCCAGGAATTTGCATTGCCAAGAGACATACAAGACCATCACATGTCATTTCAAACATGTCTTCGACATGATTGAAACAATCCATAACCTTCTGTTTAACAGAGTGTTGGTTTAGGACAACCTTGATATTAAACAGAGTACCTCTGTCTGCCTGGCTCGCCCCTTTGAAATACCTGTCATTATCAGCTAACAAGAAAAACAACATTATGAGAAAATGAAACACTTTTTATTAATAAATAAAATATTTAACAATAAAATATATGGCATATCATTGCTTTGCATAATTACTTTTAAAAAGGGTTATAGTAAATAATTCAAGGTGATCCATTATTACATTTTGATAATATATATTGATTACACAGAAAATATTTGGTTAAGATTTTAGATTTTAAACAGTTTCTTTATAAGAGAAAAATGATATAACTCTTAAAACAACATTCATGACAAATAACATATCAATTAAATTCTTTGTGAAATATGCTGATGAATTTATAACATGCCAGCAAAATTACATCAAGTCAAGCATGTTATAACTCTTTCTCAGAAGATAAATAGATATGAAGTCTTACCGAATGTACAAACCTACTGGTACTAATGTGTACAGAGAACTATACATATCCCTAACTAAGCTGAGATCCCATCTCCCAACAACCTAACATCATACATACCTGTAACATCAATCCCCGCTTGTGGAACTCCTGAGCACTGGGCTCCACACCGAGCAGCTGGCGGATAGGCGCGATCTGGCGCCCTCACTCTCCTGGCTCCAACCATTCTCTCAAAGGCACCACCATCACAGTGAGTAACTACAGAGTAGGGTCTCCCATCTGGATATGTTGGCACAAACCTCGACAGATACTCACATATCCCGATGGCACCATCTGTTGTGGAAGGGTTTTCGTTCAAAACACCTAGATTGATCTGTCAAAAAATTCAGTATGAGTTTTTTTCAGAAATTGTCACCCCTAATATTCATTTAATGATTGAACATTTTGAAAAGTACACTCAATTGAAAGATTATAATCATGTAAACTGTTGATTTACTGTTAATTTATTAAGATGTTTACTTTTTTGCTTATCACAAAACCTACAATATCAGATTTCTGGGACATCAAGTCAGTGTGCTGGTGAGAAATGAATTTGGAAAGCTGACACTTCTGAAATGGTGGCAGAGAAAGAACTAAGGCCTGCTTGATTCCAAAGAGGAGCCAGTCTCTTAGCTGGGAGTTTTCTACATCATTTGGGAGGTAGACTTTTATTGGAATGTCGCATGCAAGGGTGACAGGTGGTGTATCATCAGAATACTCGGTTGCAACTCTGTTGGTGGCAGCATAGCACAAAGCCCAGAGCATTTGGGTGACATTCTTTTCCTTTAATTGGTGTCTGGCCTTAACTACAATTTGGGTGTTATCCCAGCAGAAAGTATAACCTTTTGCTTTCACTAGATAAATGAGTTGATAAGAGGAATAAGTAAAAAAATATAGAAATGTTATATTATGGATCATTCATATGCAATTGTAAAAACATGTTTTTAGATTTTTAGAAGTTCCTTGAAGTATTTAAAACTACACAATCAGAGTCAGTTTTCAATGAGCATATAGGCAATGTATAAAACAAGCTGTAGTAAAATTGGTATTAGTAATTCACTAGTAGGATCACTGTTGCAAAAAGTTCTCTTCATGCCTGACACTTAACCTTTAGCCTGCTGGATTGTTTTCAGGTTTTTGCAGAGAGCGTCATATTTGTAAATTTGTAACAATTACGTCACATGGGTATCCTTCATTTAAAGTTTTTCTCGCCTTAGTAATTAACATAATTTTAAAATAATTAAAATAAATATCTGAGTCACATATTTTTCTAACTTATTATTGTCATAAAAAATTAGTAATTAATGTAATATTTTTAAAATATCAATTATGTTTACACTTGTATATGGAAAAAATGAAATAATACAGTAGTTCTAAAATTGTACTACATTTTCAAACTCGAATTATTTTGTCAATAATTATTTATGCAGCCCAATTTTTACACCATTTTGTTCAGAATTAAATTTTATACCAGAACAAAATTAGGTTGATGATATGTGTTTTCCTTTCAGAAAACAAGAGCCCGTCATAAACGATCTCCGTTGTATTTATAAAATTACGACGTAATTTGTAACAATGGATATTCCTCAATGAACAATGCATTTACTTCCGTGAGAAATATTTGTAAAATAATGCATCCATCGTAATAAAATTTACACAAAAAGTTAACACATCTATTCACTTTTCTGTGTTCCAAATATAAGCATATGACATTACAGTTTTTATATTTTCCAACGTCAATCCGTCATCGATATCTCGAAACATGACAGTCAACAAACACTCGCCGCTCGCCATTGTTATGCATTTCCTTCGCCGATTACAGATTTGTTCAAATCAAAAAATCTAATGATCTAAATCATTTTGAAAATATTCCGTTTAAAACCAAAGTAAGAACACATTTTTCCAAATGTCTGTTGAATATTTAATGTAAACATGGTCTTGAAAAGTTTAAAAATACAATCAAAATTTCGTTCGGGTAGCGTTGTCGTATTTGTAAACAATGTCACGTGATTAGCTTGGTTGTACAAAATTGATCATGTGACCATCAATGTTTCGTTTGTCATTTCACTGTAAATTCGCCGATTCAAACACTAGTTATTCACATTTATTCTTTGAAATGTAATTGTTTGTCATTCTTGTTAATTTCATGAATGTTATAACATGTGCATTCATTTAATTCGTATCAGAACAAAATATTGTGTGAAAAAGCCGAGACGACACAATGGCCTCCATTTGCAATGAATTCGAACTGACAGGTCTATCTATGATTTCGTTTGAAAACGGGTATAATTTCTATCAAATTCAAAATGAAAACTTTAAAATAATCAACATGAATCATTTAGCAATTGTATTCATACAATTATTTCACATAGACGAGACTTGTTAATTCGTAATTTACTTTTTAGCGAGATAGGGTTACTGCTACTGTTTCACGGCTCCATTTCAACTTGTGAAATCGCAGATCGGAAAGTCGGTCCATGTCATGTCACACACATTTCGTAGTTCGAATGTAAACTCATACATGATAATATTTTGTGATAATGGTAGGATATGACACTTATTTTTCATATGCAAATTTACTCACAGTGATTTTAATCGTAAAAACATCGTAACATCCGGGGGCTTGGTGAACTTATGCAAATTTATCGGGTCATCAACAGAGATTCTACGAACTAGTGAAATAATTATTAGAACCATATTATTTAATTTTTTTATCGATTTTTATAAAACTACATCGTTTTAAGTGTCAATTTGATTAATTTTAACAATTAATAACACTTTATGGTTAGATCGACGACCATTTCTAAAAATAGATACAGCTTCCGCTAGCTTGACGTTCACTTTGAGTCGCGTAACATGGGAAAATAGCGGGAACATGTCATGGGGTGAATTGAAGAAATGACCGATTTGGCACTGCTATTGATGACACTTTGGATATGTTACTATATTTGGAAACAAGAATTGACAAACAATGCACTGATACATTTTTATTTATTTGTGGAAGATTTTGAGATTCTAAAATATGTAAGTGAAATGCTTTGTTTATTTTCACGTTTTTTTCAAAAAGTAATCGGTTGATCTTTTCATTTGCCGACATTTTCGCAAATCTCCGATTGTTTTCTAACAGAAATAAATTCAATGTCCAAATTTGTAAATCAGCTAGATTAGGATATTCTGAACATAGTGATGTGAAAGTTATGCATTTTGCATGCACTTACTATAGAATTTCAACCAATTGAATCGAGTAGGTAACATTTTTATTATGACGTCAAACACGCACCTGCAGGCAATTTTGTGATTGAAAATACGTTCAATATTTTTAATTCATCATTTCTCAATAAAATAAAATTGTACATGGATACTAATTACATCATGTGAAAGCCCTTTGATTTCTCATTCGGAAAATGTTAACTTTTTCATGAATCAGGGAACTTGATCACAGACTTTTGTCGTATGCATGTCAAGGGGTCAAACGTCAATGACGTATCAATACGTCAACACCCCTTGGGCTTGATATGCAGCCTGCAGCAGGGAGCATCGTAAATGTGTCCTACGTCATATTTTCCACTTTTAAACTAGAAGGTTTTCCTGCAATTTTCTAACATGGGTTTGTTCATTTATATAATCTAGGCACTTCCACGAAAAATGGCAAAAATTTGTCGAGGAGTTATCGAGAAAATCACCACTAAAATCTGTCATCTTAATTATGGAGACGTTTCCATAAATATGGCGGCTAAACCGGAAATGATTGACTCGCGTGTACACCACTTCCACGACCAACTCCTCAGTGCAGTAAACAAACGTGTAGCGAAAGCACCGACGACAATCCGACGGAGCCTTCAGACAATCGACAGTCATATTAATAAAAGATCTACAGCGTGCAACCATCAAAGACACGAATATTTCCACGTTGCCGTAGGACCAACTTGAAGGACGGTCATTTTCTCCCAAACCTCGACGCATGTCAACTGTCACAGTGTCGGAGCACCGGTACTGTCGAGATACGCGACTGGAGTCGAGCAGCTGTCGAGAGGTGAGTGGGACGCTTTCACACTTTATTATTTTATCATAACTTGTTAATAATCAAATATATTTAGGTTTTGAAATGTGCACGTCAAGCCTCAGGTTTGTAGGAACACATAAAGGTAAATAGTTTCAAATATAATTTCTTCTGTCCGTGTCCCAAATTCCATTGAACTGAACAACGTCGCCTCATGCGGCTGGCAGTGTTTACTTTTTCTCCGGTAATAGATATTCTTCAGACCAGATCGCAACTAAGTTTTGGTTTGCGCAAGTAGGCCTACAAATAAATCTAGGCCTAATTTACGCCTTGTAGACGTTTGAATCTATAGTAATTGTTAGTTTCAGGTCCCAATTTTCACTCTCAGCTCTCTGAGTCTCTCACTTCCGGAATAAGAATAATGAATTTGTTTGGTCAATATTCTGTTTGCCAGTCAGTCTGTTAATTGAAAGAAAAAATTAATCTTGTAGATTTGTTTAATCCTCTTGTATTATGACCGTGAATAAAATCACTGTTTCATATTTGGAATGCAGTAAATTCCTGTAATGTAATTTAAACTATTTTCATGATTTCATTACTTGTCATTTGGCCTACTTCAACAACAAAAATAGATCATCTACCCTATTTCATATGATAGTAAAGTGTACTATCGTTATTATGTTACATTTTTTAGAATTCATCAACTTGAATGTAATTCAGTTAGGTTTACATACTGCTTATAGTTGTCCACTGGTAACTATATATAAATAAATTTTTATAAAATGTGATGAACAAATAATTTCTGCTACTGAATAGACTGTACACCAAGGATGAATAGAATGGAGTGAGAGAAAAAAATATATAAATGAACACATAAAATGATTAAAATTGAAATGTCCATGTTAATTTTCCTGTTATGCTTATGCTGGAATTATTTTTGAAAAGGAAATAGCCATTAGTTTATTTACAAATGCTAACTGTAACCTGATTATTATTGAAGGCAGGCGATTATTTATTTAAAAAAGGGCTTAGACTCAGCAATTATTCAAGGCAGGTGATTATTCAAGGATTAATGGTACCTTGAATGTTTGTTTTTAATTAATTTAATTCATACACAATTCCCTCTTCCTAGGCCCTTTGTGTCAAACATAATTACTTCTGTTTGTGTTATATTTTGTCAATGACACATACCAAATTATTAATAATAAACAGTTCTGAACCATAATTTTGTTGATTAATTCAAATATGAGAAATATGTGTCGTACCAATGGAAAAAGCAGGAAGATTTTAAATAGTGATTGAATGTCAAATTAAATAATAGTCAAATTCAATTACACTTCTTTGCTTTAAAGATTTTATACATTAATAATTGCATGCTGATTGTTTTTATTTCAGTGTGAAGCTGACTACTGCAGATGAGTCTATGAAATTGGAAAATTCCAACTGCTTTTCAAAACTAGTGTGTACATGCAGAATGAGAAAAGAATTAGATATCTGGAACAAACCCATCATTCTGTAAGTACCGGTATTTATTTTTCGGTAATTATTATTAGGTATGTAGGTATGTTAACTTCAATATTCTATTAAAGAAATAAGCGCCGGGTCTCTAATAAGCGCCGGGGGGGGGGGGGGGAAGCGCCCGGGTTCTTATTAGAGGCAATACTGTATAGCAGTTATGTTGGGCCTGTGGTTTTAATTTTCACTAACCCAAATTAAAAAAAACACTAGCCCCAGTGCATCATTTTGTACAACTTCCCAATGCTAGGCATAACTCTTGCCAGTCTCCATTACTGGCTGATTTAGGCCTTGCAGTATTTCCTTAATAAATCTGTGTTTAGAAATCCAGGCCTGCTATGCATTTCTGGTGCAGCGATTCACTATTTTGACACAACAAAGCGAGGGAAATACCGAAAGGGATAAATCAGCCAGTAATGCAGACTGGCAAGAGTTATTCCTTGCGTTTGGAAGTTGCATTTAGTATTAAAATTTTAAATTACCATCATAAACCTTTATGAGACATTTATTAAATCATAATAATGATTCACTCTTTCACATTCAGAAATAAATTTGACACTAGTCCTTTGGTCTGAGACTAATATTGTAACCTTGGGCTAACACAAGTTGAGAATTGGTAGCCCTGTGAGCTTGTAAAACTCCTGGATCACTGTGGAGTATTCATACTATGAGTTTTCAATCTTAAAAATAACTAGAAATATGTGCATGTGATGCACTGTGATGTCCCCCGCTCCAACTTTCAATCCAATCTAGTCATATTACCCTAAAATTTTCGGGGGACATAATAAATAAAGCAATTAATACCAGATGAGCTACAGAGTTCTACTTTCACTAGCTAAGCACTAATAGTTATGTGTCCAATAGGAACAATATTGAACAATGTTAGATGGCTGTCATCCTGTTAAGGTATACATTCATAATAATTGCAAATATAGATGTGAAATTTTATATTTATAATACAATATATGTAACTATTTCAGCGATTCAGCCAACAATGTTGGAGATTATCACATTCTCTGAAGACTTATGGGACATTACACCTTGTGTACACATTCCTTAGACAATGGATATTCTAAATATAAAATCCTATTCTTGACTTATTTTCCAGTATGAAAAGCTCTAGAACAAGCTGAGATCAATTTATTTGCAATCAATACATATCCTGATGAGCTACAGAGCCCATGGCTGTATTTTTAGCTCATCAGTTCTGCTATGTAATCCTGCTCCATGACTGTGGAAAAATAAGAGCCTTTAATACAGTCTAGATCTTTATTCAGCAAGTCTATATCATGGGCTAGCTATTACCCAAATTATACTAAAACTATCTTCATAGAAATAAGGAAACTCTATTACACATTCACAGATAATATTACACATTCACAGATATTATCCAAGATACATTAGCAGTTCAGAACATATATACAAGTTAATGCATTAGATAAATTACTTCATTATTCAAATATTTCACATAACATACTCAAAATACATTTCACAATACATATGCATTAATCCAAAGACATATTACTTCAATATTTAATTTAGGAAAATTACACATTCTGAAAACACAACATATGCAAAAGGCAATCTCCAACTCATGAGCAGACATCCATACTACCCAAGGCATAATCTTTAATTGGTAACTCCTGACAAGTGACAGTAACAGTAAATTCTTTAATCCCCAATTGATGAGCAGACATCTTGACTACCAGGTTCATCATCTATAATAGTTAATCCCTTTTGCAATCCTTGACACTGACAGTACTAGTTGTAGAAACCCCTTAGGGTAAATATAGATAATCCATTTAGGAGTGTTAATTGATATTACTTCGTTAATCTTCGAGCTATCCAGACATGTCAATCCATTAGAACAATGAACTGTCTACATGTTGTTCGAACTGTTTTACTTGACCTCGACCAATGAAATCATTTAGCCACCAGGCTTAACCTCCTAACTGCCTATATAACACCAAGATAATTCTTTGTTCATCAGTTGGTTCTTGACTCAGCAATAGGACTATCTCAGCTTCAGGGGTGAAACTCTGTTTGGATAAATAGCCCCTGGAAGCACCAGCTGTTATCAACAAGTTGTACTTGTTACTATGTTGTTATAAATGTTCCTGCAAATAAATGTGTGCATAACTATTTCAAGGACTTTGGATTTCATCTGCCTAGAGTTAATTCCCCGTTATAACTAGACAGCCCATCAACACGAATATCGTATGTTTGGATTACAACAAGTGAGACCTTGTCCGAACATATGATAACTAGATAAACTGAATACACAAACTGGTAGTATTGAAAAATATGTAATCATAAGGATGAAGATACAATAATTTAAAAAATTCCATAGACTGAATTTTAGTCTAAGGTCTATGATAAATGTTCATTGGGTTTTGGTCAGGTTTTTGTGAATGATTTTTCTACTCATAAGTAGGATTTATTAATACAGTATACTAGGGCTGGGAAGGGTAACCCGGATACCCGGGACGGGTTGGTACTGAGTAGGACCCGGGTACCCATCACATTACCCGGACCCGTTTTTATCATGTGACTAATCATATATATAAGATAGTTTAATTTGCTATTCTTTCATTTCAAGATTACAATGTATTTGAAGATTCTAACATAATATTAAAATGATCTATTGTCATACATAATAAATTTGATTGAAATAGCCATGGGTCTCTATGCTAGGCTTCTAGCCCCATATTCCAGCCAACCAGTTGAATAAAGTAGTACAAAATCTTACAATTAGATGTTGGAGATCGACAAAACGGGTATCCGGGTAGGGTAACAGATGGTCGGGTACCCGGGTAGGAAATATCTACCCGTCCCAGCCCTACAGTATACTCACTTCAAGTGACTTGAGAAGGGATTTGTATTGTTTCTCTCCAATTTTTTTTAATTTAATTACTTTTTTAATTTTAATCTCATCATCAATATGGAATTGTGATACATGGACAATACATTTTATAAAATATAAAAATAGAGCCATGGGCTCTGTAGCTCATCAGGGTTTCATTGATTTACTATCTAAAGTTGAATATTTAAGTTATTTAAGTTATTGTTTACAAGCAAAAGATAGGTTCTTAGATCATAACCACTGTGACCCCATTTGGGGTCACGGGTCACATAATCTACAATTTAGAATCCCCATTGGCCAAGGAGTCTGCACACAACTTTTCAGCTCTCTAGACCTTTTGGAACTGGAGAAGAAGATGAAAATAGGTTTTTAGGATGTGACCCGGTGACCCCATTTGGGGTCACGGGGTCACGAAATCTACAATTTAGAATCCCCATTGGCCAAGGAGTCTGCACATAAAATTTCAGCTCTGTGGAGTCATTGGTTCTGGAGAAGAAGTCGAAAAAGCGAAAAGCTTACGGATGGACGGACGGACGCCAGACACCATGCCATGCCATAAGCCCATCGGGCCTTTCAGGCCTGATGAGCTAAAAATTAGTGTATAGTCATGTTTTTGATATGCACTGACAATTTCAAGGCTAGGGGTTGTGCATTATATTGAGAACAATCATCAAACAATATAATCCCTGATGAGCAACAGAGCCCATGGCCATATTTTCTTACTTCCTCTCCAGAACCAGTGACTCAAGAGAGCTGACCTTTATATGTACAGACTCTTTGGCCAATGGTGCTCTAGTGAGAGCCGATGCTTGCAGGTTTCAGCGCAATGCATAGCCACCATGGTGTTGCAGGCTTCCGCCCTGCAATAATACTAGTATCCATGATAAAAGTGAAATATTCTTGAAAGCAGTGTTAACACCCAAATCAATTCTAAATTTTGAAGTAAGTTTACTTTATTATACCCCCACCAACTGTATTTTTTTTTTTTAAATTAGAAAACTAGTTTATATTCTGTTTAAGATTCCAAATATGTTCTATAACATTGGACATATTATTCAGCAAAGTAAAACAGTATGCCAGTTGCAGGGTATACCCCAACTTCCAAACGCAAGGCATAACTCTTGCCAGTCTGCATTACTGGCTGATTTAAGCCTTGCGGTATTTCCTTTGCTTTGTTTTGCCTAGATAGTGAATCGCTGCACCAGAAATGCATAGTGGGCCTGGATTTCTAAGCACAGATTTCTTAAGGAAATACTGCAAGGCCTAAATCAGCCTGTAATGGAGACTGGCAAGAATTATGCCTTGCATTGGGAAGTTGGGTATATAATGGGATATATCTTAACCGTGATGGTTGCTTGTTAATAATTGACATAATGAACATTTAGAACTGATTTGTACAATATTGATGTTTAAATCTTTTCTTATGTTTCAGTTATCAATGGATGAAGCACCAGTAACTTGGCATCTTACATTGATCTGCAATCCATTCTAAGAATATTATCAACATCAGAAGCTCCTAGTCAATGATGGCTTCATAAATAATAATAATAGGATCCGATACTTCTACCGGCTGAACTCTTCACCTCTAAGGGACATGCTCATACTGCACACACATTATTACCCTGATGTAAAGACCAACATTGTCCTTTTTTCAACCTCAAGTCACTGAAAGTCAATTTTTCCTGAAGTCACTGGCTAATTTAAATTGCTTCAGTTTGTTAATTTTTCTGTGCTAGTGTAGGAGCATACATAGAAAAGTTGATAAAATGCAGCATGACTTAAAATTTGTCAATGATAGACTTTGAAGTTGACTTGGAGCATGCAACCTAGCTGCCAATTAAAGTGCTTGAACTTATGTTACATTGCCTTAACTTTCATACCAGGTACCCAATTGTACTGCTGGGTGAATAAACCATTGTTCCCGCTAATGAATATCAGTGTGTTTTATAAATGTACAAGCTTGATGTGTGGGGTCTAGAAATGGACACCACATTATGACACTTTGCTTTCATTCAACACCAAATTGCAGAGGGGATGATTTTTATGGAGTTCTGTCCCTTTAATCTATTATTTAACATCAGTCATAATTCCATACACTGCTAACAGCAGTTTCTGGGAAACTGATAGGCATGCATGCTCACTTTTGTCAACACCACTAACATATTAATCCAGTGAATAAAAAAAACATCACTTCAATCATAATATTTATTTGTTATTGTTAATACAAAATTCTCAACCTCTCCACATCATCAGCCTCTTACAGCCAAATGTCTTCACCTGCCCTCTTCTAGTCAACTGCTGTAACAAGCTGGACCAGCCCCTCTATTCATTGCTCCTTCCAGAGTGTCTTTCTCTGCTTCCTTCTGCAAAATCAATTTAACTTTATTTTTAACAAGTCATTAAAAAAAACATGACTTAATTGATGCAAGCATTTAATATAAAAGTATGTTTTCATTGAATCTAGTCAATAGCAAATGACAGATGATCAGATAGTATATCACAACATAATACTTGCACCAATTTAAATAAAATTTTGCTTTTAGTTTAATTATTACCCCTTTGGTAGCCTATCTAATTGGATTTATTTTCAGTATTTCCAAAGAAAAGAGAAACGTAGTTATTAATCGAGAATGTGCTGGTAATCAAAACAAAGGAACAGTTATTACCGTAAATCCTTGAATAATCGGGTAGATTTTAAGTTGTAAATATATTGTAAATAAAGCTCTTGCCGTTGAAAGTCACATAAATATGCCGGAATTATTTCTGAAAAGGAGACTATAGCCGGAGACTACCATGCACTAGTTTGTTTACATTTGCTAAATTTAACTCGGCATGCAATTATGTATATCAACGAGGAATTTATCATTAAACCGGGCGATTATTCAAGGATTTACGGTATTCGGTTGACAAGGTGGCGAAGTGGAAGAGACTTCGTAGATCCATAATAAATTTTGCATTCATTTTACACGACGAAGACTCGTACCGGTAGTGTGATGGTACAATTTTACCTTACCGATGTCTTACATAAACTCAAAACAGTATTGTCTTATAAAAGTAATTGTTCAACGAATCAACAGCTGATTCAGCGATTGCGATTCGTAATGCGCGGAACAGTGAACTACAGTACAGATGACCGAACTTCGAACTTGAATTATTATTACGAACATACATATTCCCAACATGACATATTTGAAATGTTCAATGCGTATTCACTTGTACATCAATCAATATATACACCACATGTACCCATGGAAAACAATATTACGTCCACATACCATGAAAGTTTTCTCAGTCGCTTGAGTGGCAATACCGACCTCCATGATCCATCGTGTTGTCGTGTTACACGCGAGTACCGGAAGTCACGTGAGGACTTACTGTTATTGCGTACCACCAAACTTCACACAAAAAAAGTTTTTCAAATATAACTTAAAATTTAATTTTTTATTATTTTTTAAATTTTAACCAATAGGTAATGTATATTGTTAACGTTTCAGAACAGTTAAGAGTGAAAAAGGTCAAAAATTTGCCGGAGTGCACCTTTAAGTAATGTGGATTGCCATCCAATAACTAATCCTGATCATGACATTAATTTGTTACCAATGATTAAATGATATGTAGTTGCAAAACCAAAGTAAAATACATATACCCAGTATTGTTCTTTCCTAACATTTTCCTCAAATGGGTATATGAAATAGGTTTTCAAATAATTTATATCATAGCTTTATGTTTTAAAAAAGCATTCAGGTATTTAAACTTCATATAGAATAACCATAAGTAGCTGAATCCCCGAACAGTTGTCGCCTTGGTCGAGGAAGGTTCATTTGACCATGAGCCAAGAGTTTCTGATATTATAATGAGTATTTTTACATTAATCCATAGAATTTAAACTTAAACCACTTATAATATAATATATTGGTAAAATCAAATTTAACATTGTTTTAGTGTCATAAAAGAGTTAAGTGAATAACATCACTCTTTATAAACTATCTTTATAAATATTCAGGTATTTAAACTCATTTTTAAACTCACATTATGTTTACCAAATATAACACAGCAAATAAAATCATATTATTACTTGTAAGTCATCCCTTTTCTCCTCGATTTTCCCTTTGTATTGTTGCACCAATCTATCTACTAATCTTTGTGTACACTTTGCACTTGATGAGAGGTGCATCTTGTTGAAGGTGGTTAGGAGCTGAATAATCAATTCATTGGTTAAAGCATGGTATTGAAAATATGATAATTATATGTCAAGATGTTTACTTCTAGTTAGACAAACTATTTCACTAATAATTCCCAGAGTGTTATTGCTAATCACATAATAAATATCAATTCTTGAAGGAATACTGTTGACAACCTACACTGACACAGACATAAACATATATACCTTCTGGGGAGCACCATGCCTGTGCAATTCAAGGGCCATCATGTTTTGAAGTAAGTGGTAGTTTCGTCTGCTTTTGACGTTCAGGATGATTGCCAAAAGGAAGCCAATGGTTGGATTTGGACTGCTACTATCCCTGATAACAAAGAACATTGATTATGATATTTTCAGAAATGTACAATATTATCACAGCTTGCCTTGAGCTATGGTTTTAAAGATATTTACTCATTTGATATTGCAATGTATCCAAGTATGAATTTCAAATGTTCTCCCCAATGCCAATAATGTATTTCATTGAAAATATCAATATCATTTCGTTTTGGAATATCCAATTTCTTTTTTTTTTATGAAAATGGCACTGTGTAAACCAAAGAGAGGACTTTACTTAAGTCAGAGATTGAGAATTAAATTAAAGTACCTAAAAAAGAAGCTTTGTTGATGTATTGTTGAAAGAGGGCAATCTTATTTCATCTTGAACAGAACAAAATAAAGCACAAGTTCTTACTCACACTTTTGAACCTGATTTAACTCTACTGGTAAGCATAGCTGTCAAAAAAGTTGTTACTGTTGGCATACATTATTGTATCTGCTTGAGGCAGTCATTCCAGTTAAATGAGTGCAGAGTTTCCAATGTGAGGGTTTGTCTCAAAATGGCTTCTTTATTTGAGAGATAGCACTCAAGTTCTTTTCTCAGAATGCTACTAAAGCTCAGGATGGTGGCTTTAGAAAAACCATTTCTTTGGAGCAATGCTGTCACTGCATAGGCATATTTATGCTGGGCAATGTTTGCAGTGACCACAGAGGACTGAAGTATTAAGATTTCAAAGTTTTGAAAGCAAAGGTAGCAAACATGACTTAATAAAGATGTCTTTAGGTGATGATTAAAATTTATTTATACTAAACTATTTATACTTATACTTTGTCATTGTTTTTCAACATTTTTCAACTCTAGGGGTGAGTATTGCATCAAATTTCCTATTTCCTTTCAATATATTATGTTACACAACTCATGTATTGCAATATATTGCATGGACTCTATTGCCCATTTTTTACACGTTAATGCTCTTCAAACATTTTACTTTTTATAACATGTGTTTGAGATCAATAAACATCAGACTGCTGCTTTAAAATATGAAATTTGCAAGTCAATGTTCACAGCATGTAGATCTAGATTAAAGAGATCCATTATCATTTTTTTACTCAGCCTTACATATTCTTGCTTATTATATGCATTTTCTTTTACCTCTAACATGTACATGAGGCTAAAAACAAGATAGAATGAATACATATGACTTGATATTGTTGGTTTAATAATATTGCAATATATTGCTCAATGATAAAATAATATAATTATTGTATTGAGCAATCTATATTGCAATGTATTGGTATTGCAATAACATTGCACAGCCATATTCAATTCAATGAACCTTATTACTTTGATTAGACATTCAATTCATGTAGTAATGCATAGTATACAGTAATAAACAATTTACCAAAAGAAAATAATTCTAACCTTTGATACTGCATGAATTGCTTGCTTTTTAGACGGTGTCCCTAACTTGATCTTTTTTGGTTTGGGCGATTTCCCAGGGGTAGTTATCACAGGATGCCTTTTCTCTTTTGATTTTTTGGACAGGGCATAGTAACATTGGTCACAAAAAAAACCTGACATGCCATCAAAAATAAGGCTACAACTATGCCTCTTCCATCCTTTTGCCTTTTTCTTAAATTTGGTTTTGCATTGAATGCAGAAACTTTCATCCATTATTCTTGAGCTAAAAATATATATTGAAACAATGAGTCACCTTGCATTTTGTCATGTTAAACTACCAGTACCAGTAAATGAATATCCATTAGCACATACAAAAGCTGATATCAAAAGATTTAATAAATGATCAATTGAAATTTGTTTTAAATAATCAAAATAGTTAATTAATGAAAGCAGGGTGAGAGTTCAATGGTCAGTGTAATTAAGATTTTCTTATTTTGATTGGTGTTGTTCTAGAACGAAGTAGAAAACCAATATACAATTTATCATTATTTATACCAAGAAATGGAAATCTGAATATATTAGAGGTAATTTGAGGTGAAAATAGATATATAAAGATTAAAATATAACATAATATTCATGTAATTGGTGCATAAAAGCAAAGTGTAAAGAGTTCAAATGTATATGAGATACAGTAGTGGTACAGTAAAATTAAGGCATGTAGGATTGAAAACTCACCTGCTGATCGTCTCTAAGGTGTCCTAGAATGTGTCTGTGTTGTCAAAATGTTGAGAAAGGCTCCGTTTCTCGCCATACAAGCTTTTCTATTGGCTAGAAATGTATGGTAACCCATGAAAACTGAAGTAAACAACATGCAATCTCAGTGACACGTGCGTTACTATTTATAGAGGGAATCCCCGATGAGTCATAGATCACGTGATTCAAAATGGCCGCTGCCACTGTCAAGAGATCGACTGAATATTTAAATGGCTTGCAAGTACTAATTACTGAATAAATTCAAAACCAAAACGGGCCGTACGTGTAGGCATAAGTGTAAAGACATTATGTATATACTTTTTTCGTGCGCAATACGCCTCACAGATGCGCGAAAGTGCGACAAAGGATTTCCACCATTGCGGCTATAGGGTCCGTCCCATAGCTCTGACGAGGTCAGAGCTATGCATACTTAGCTACGAGTAGACATGTTAGTAGCTGTTGCAAGAATAATTTTCATAAATTAAATATTTTGCGGACATATTGGGAATCATCCCATCTACAGGTACATAATTACCTTTCATCAATCACTTGATTAGTTTACGAATGACATGTGTTTAAACATCGTATGTACCACTTGTGATTCCAATGTCACAATGACGGCAATGTTACCTAATCGGCGTGCTGTATATGTGTTGTTTGATAAGAGGTAATTTTCTTAATAATTATCAGAAAAATATGGAAATTATGTATCTGTAGCTAAGATGATTTCCTATATTTTGGTACAGATTTCAGAATTTATTGACAAACAATAACTCCATGAAAAGTATTCCCGCAAGAGCTATTTAACATGTAAGTCTATGGGATTACGTCACATGTACGTAATAATATTGCCACCCGCTGTATGTGTTGTTTGATAAGCGGTAGATTTCTTAATAAGTGTCAGAAAATATTATGGAAATTATGTATCTGTAGCCGAGATGATTTCCTTTATTCTGGTAAAGATTTCAGAATTAATCGACATGCAACAGATTCATGAAAATTATTCTCGCAACAGCTATTTAACACGTTCACGTCTATGGGAATATTACAGTACGTTATGTCCAGGCGAGGAGACACCGACGTCGACGATCGAGTTGTCACGCACTTGTCAAAATTCTCAAACTTGTAGATTCTACCTAGATCTTGTGATTGAAATATGAAAACACTCATCTGTATATGTGATATGTATTTGGAGATTTACTGGGAAAGATATGAATAATTACTACTAGAGCTATAGGCCTATCTAACACAAATATTTTATATATTAAAATTGACTTGAAAACAAGGGTTTTACGGACTTGTCCGAACTAACCGAAGTGTAGGCCTAAATGAAGGTCTGGCGATAGGCCAACAATTTTAGATTAATAAGTGTACACATGGCATAATGCGATGTGAAAAAAGTACAAACTATAGACACATAAAGCAGATGATGTTTTATTTACCTTTGGCCTTCATCGTTATTTGATCATGTCACTCGTTGCCTCATCCTCATGTCGGGCTATGACAGTTTAAATTTCGAGACATGCGCAGTCAATGCAGATGTCCTCGTCGAAAATGTTAGCGATTTAGATGACACAAATCTTTGGTTTTTTGTTTAAAGCTGCACCTGTTACCAATGATAGAATATGTTAACTTTCCTTGCATATATGTTGTTATTGTAGCTCACTACAAAGTTTTACGGAGATATATCTTTTCTAAGCTGATTTTTCGAAGTTTTTCTGAGGTCGCGCTATAGGGAGGAAATCCAGTAAGCATGATATAGCTCACAAAATATCGGATTTTTTCAACCGTCCAAAAAAACAAAAATACGAGCTCAATGTTTTAAAGATCCACAAACCCCGACCATATCACTTTTCGGTTTTTATTCAAGCATATTCCAAGATGACGAGGATTCCACTTGATATTTGTCAATTCAACCAATAAACACCTTTTATAACGCCTTTTTAGAACGCCGCTCAATTACGCCTCATAAAACTTTAGCCGAGAGCAAATTCCGCGTGCTTGGCCTTGTGACGTAATACACAGGAGTCGCTAGATTTAGCCTTACATAACTGCCTAAATAACATATTTACCTGTGTCCTTATACAACAAAATTACATATATACACGCCCCGTAAAACGTACTACAAATGGTAGCAGATGTCAACACTGTTTAGTACTGGATGTGACCATTGCGGGACCCGTAATTCTGCAATGTGTTTTGGAACAATTCTTATCGTTGCCCAATATGGTGGCGGCACGCATGTCAGATGGTGAAGATGTTCAAACGTCACAGAGATCTATTACACATTTAATACGGATTATAACGGTGTTAACACGCCTCATTCATGTTGAATAATTTTTGTTTTCACATTCGTCCTTATGCAAAATAACAAAATATTTTTTCGGTATTTTTGTTTATCAATGTAGCGATATGTAATAAGTGATGTAGTTGCGTTATTGACACTCTAACTTAGATAAATATTAAATAAGAGGGGAAATCTACACGACTGAACTATAGCCGGGGTAATATTTTTTATTGAGAACCAAACAACACACGTACACACGGCCATGGTGAGTTGATCAAAGTTCTATAGTTCCAATACTTTCATTTGAAATTGGGAAAGACACGTTTTCCATATTTTTATCCGAAGTGATTTAAAAATTATTTTATTTCCACAAACATATGAATTGACCATCAAAAACTACATGTAATATAAAATGCAAGGCATTTTATATAACATGCTAGGAAAATGGTGGTGGTATTACACTGAATCTAAGTAATTGTAAATGTACACGACTATAGATTTAAAGAAAGCCCGAATATGTTCTTCTAAAAAGTGTAAACCAGTAACATTGATGAAAAATATAGGATTTTCTTAGTTGTAATGAATTTATTCTATTAGCAAAATTAAGTCACCATGAGAAATATTGACGCAGTAGATTTTAAGCTATAGACACCCTTCAAACACAAAATCAAGCACAACAAAAAACCCAACTAATAATGGCGTTTATAAAATACAAATTTTGCATGATCTTGTTTATTTTTGAATTGTCAGTTATTCATTTCAAAACATATTGTAGCTTATAAGATAACATAACACTCCACTCGATTGGGAAAAGAACAAATCTAAAATCAGCGGTTGAATATCGAAACATGCTCCTAAAACTCCGAAATTACTCCCTACGGACGCACAAATACCCATTCTATTGGAAACTTGTAATGTCAAAACGTTCTTATTATGTTTTAAAGGAAATATCAACGAAAATCGACAAATCGCCTAAGGATTTCATTAAGCAACTCCTGTGTATGACGTCACATCTCTAACGAAGGTTATGCTACACTGAGGGGCCGCGGCAAACTGTTTCAAGAATGAGATAATGAGCAGGCTAAATTTACTCACTTTGAAGGGCTATATCTTGATGAGTAGATGACGCTTCGAAATAATCGTTTGTGTTTTGCTTACTTGAAAGTATTGTCTATATGAATAAACGAATAAACATCGAAAAAACAGAGAGATGATATTATCTTTAAGTAAGTTTTTGGAATCGATAATTAAGTAACTACAGACGGTTTCATGTAAATGTTTTAATTTTGGTCAAGGGAATGTGACGTTAGAGTCGACGGAACGTTAGCGCTACCGGCCTCGGTCGCGATAAAGATCTCTGTGCCGTAAAACCGTACTTTAGCGTGACCGCCGGTAGCGCTAAAGGGTAGTTAGTAAATGTATATATATATATATATTCAAAAGTAAAAAAAACACAGAGCCGTTTTTTTCTCCAACTAGTTTCATTCGTATCATCAGGGAGAATGACAGTTGTGACGTTACAATGTCACAATGATAGTGACGTAACAATGGTATGACGTCATAATATAGCAAGCGGTAGCGGACTCAGTGTATATGTATAACATAATTACATTATTAAACATTAAGTTTGGGTCTTAATATTTTGATAAAATAGTCTTCTTTGAATTGTCTCACCATTCTATCATTTGTTTCCATTTTGTAAAAGGGAAATATTTTAAATTTAATTTCTTTGTTTTTTGCACAGGTGTCCAAGTGCGCACTGAGTGGTATACAACGAGTCTCTGGACATTTTATTTGTTGTTTATGTACTCGGACTCTGTCTCTGAGACACTCAGTTTGTCCTATATATTCACAAAAACACCCTTGACAAACGATATATATATATATATATATATATATATATATATATATAGTATCAGTATATGTATAATATTGTTTAGATGAGACAAGAGTAACTGTTCAGTATTCGACCAGTGTATAACAGAAACAGCCACGATCAACATCAAACATTGAATAGGTAATGACGCTGCAGATGTACTTGGTCAACCGGAAGTAGCGATCTTATCTTTTTTTATTTTTTTATAATTTTATTTCTTTTTTCAGATACATAGACATATATGACATGTTCATAAAACCGCATTTTACAATATAAATAGGTACAAATATTGAAAACAGAGCAACTGCATCATATTAATGATTGTTTCATAATAACTTGGAAACCACCATTGATTATATTTCAGATATTATTTAATTTTACATCTAAAATAAATGATGTAGACGGTTATTTTGCCTGGTATCTGTTGAACAAAAAAGTCGATTTTTTAAATACTGTATATGCTGTAAAATATGAGAGCTCTTAAACAGATCTGAATTTCGTAAATAACAAATACTCTATTGACCCCGACTATGATTACGATCTTCTTATTTCAAGGCACAATTTTATAACAAAAAGAAAATAGAATTACGTATAAGGTAATGTTTCACCTAACATGACATATTGAAAAACTACTTTGAAATCATATGGCAAAGCAAGTTTTTGAAATTACCATTTACTGTTTTTCATTTTGAAAAAGAAAAAGGTAGTAAGCCGTCTCCATGCATGCATGATGGGTAACAGTATTATTGTAAGGCCCTTGAAGTGTCGTGTCTATGTTGTCATGTTATTCTAGTATAATACTGCTGGTAATAAACACATTGTCCTCAGTGATATGTTTCAACTGGATTGTAACATAACTATTTTTCGAATTTCGTTTTTAAAAAAAAAATACCCCACTAGAATAGCCTGTATGTTTGTGAATATTTCAGCAACTGACACCAATCAATACAGATTACCATAAATCTGTCTAATGACCTGTTTCCAAGGGATGTCGTGGAGTAGGCATTGGAGATGTCAGACACATTCCAATAATTTCTAATCCTGATTTTGTTGTTCGAAATTTTTGGAAACTTTTTAAAGATGGGGGCTTGAATGTCATCTGAATCAAGTTAAATGTTTCATTTCAGCAAAACTTATAACAAATTCTCAAGAACTTTGTCGCAACTGTTTAATGTCTTTGGGGACAAGAATAAATATAACAAAACTGTTTCCTATGTACCATCTTGTTATAACATCATGCATGGGGAGCAGTTAGAAGTTGAAGTTGAAGTTGAAGTGAGGTGAGTTAGAGTTTAACGCCTCTTTTAAGAATATTTCACTTTTATCACAGCTACTATTATAATTGAAGGGAGTTTGTCCGCAAATTTGAAACCTACGGGCATTGGCTGAAACTAGCGAACCATGTACATTCCACATCAGACAAAGTCGCAGTGCCCCTGGCGGAATTAGAACCACTGCGTTATCCCGCACCCTTTACAAGTTGAACAGAGAAGAGAAGCAATATTTTCTTGATGACACCTTCTTGTGATCATACACCAAATTTACAATTGAGATATAATTATCCAACAAATTGTACTTACCAACTATATCAACTTCATGCAACGATTTTCTTATTGGACGGACTTTACCTTAGTATGTAATTCAGAAGTTAAATAGACTATTGTATCTACAAATAAATAAACATAATGTATAATATCCCCACCCAAAAAAAGAAATCCCCAAAAGGTCATCACACGGACTCGTGCAAAGACATTGGATACCAGACACATGATATATAAAGTACACATGTGATCTCATGAAATGAATAACACTGGATTCGTTTCACTTTACTTTACTACGCAGTGCACACTGAACACTGGATGGTGTTTTTGTCTTTCCTACAAAAAGCTTTCAAAAACTACAAGGCTTTCTGATAACACCGGCCGAGCTCAATAGAGACATGCTCAAGGGATACCGCGTGAAATGACAGTAGTAAATTCTACGTGCAACGGGGAAGTCAAATACAAGTTTTCTTTTACAACAGCCTGAAATGAAACAAGATAAGATGGAGGTTGACGTTTTCGATATATCAAAACCTTTGTTCATTATTACATATTTCACGCAGCTTTATTTAAACATTGCTAAAAATCGAACAATTTTAAACCTCAACGGTATATATCTTTAATATGACATTTATTTGTTTAAATACCATGCTATGAATAATGGTTATGACATTTTATGTTATTTATGAGCAATTGTTCTGATGTTGGTTTATGTCTCATTTCACCAAAATACCTATAAATTACTCTCCTCTGAGGGCTTCTGTAAAGATAAAAGGAAAAAGAAATATATCTTTATGTTGCCCCTATACCTTACATCTTAACAGCTGGTAAAGTAAACACTCATTACTGCCTTGTTCTGCATCTAAATCTATATAGAAATCACATCACTTTAATAATTCATTGTGAGGAGAAGTGCGATAGTTTGAATTCTCATAAATTATAAACTAATTTATATACCTTGGCAAAGTGTTTAAAACACAATACCGTTATTCAAATATTCACGTTTGTTGCCAAATTATCTAACCCCTTGTCAAAATGGATGGAACTAATCATTGAAATCATGGAACTTTCATCATTTTTTCATTAGCATCTACATGTACTATCACTTACTGTTATCTTTTGTCTCGACATAATTGAAAAAGAAAACTTAACAGACTTGAAAATATTTTATCTTTCTCATCCGTTATTTCAATGCTTTTATCTCCTCTAAATCTGATGAGTAGAACAACTGCTGTCTGGTTGATTGGATCTGTTTTTTTTAAAGTCCGATGTTGATCTAGAGGAACAAACTGAGATAAGATATAGAGTTTTATTACAGCAACTTGGTGTTTAACTGCTTTGTTCCAGGCTTCTTCATATTCAAAGTTTCATACCAACGGTCGTAATTAGTATTACATGTTCCATATAAAGGGGCATTTAGTGTGTTGCTGGTGTCATAAGTCGAATGTTATAAATAGTGTTATTGTATCAAGAAGTACTTACTGTTGCCGAAAATTACCATTCAATGCTTGTCGATTCACTATAGCAACACTAACAAAGAGGAGGTAGTGATTTATGTTTGAAAACAGAACAATACACCGCCAATCAGAAGTGTTAGAACAAGAGTAGACTAACTTTAGTCTATGGAATTCTTATAATTACTGTACCTTCATCCATTTGATTGTATATTTGTAATACTTTCAGGTCCATATGTGTATTAAGTTCATCTAGACTTGCTGAATAAAGATCTAGACTGTATTAAAAGGCTTTTGTTTTTGTATAAGTCATGGGGCAGGAATAGAACAAGAGCTGTCTCGTTGTTTTTATTTACTTTTTAAAAGTCTGTTGTCACTCTACCGGGCAAAGAGTTTGGATATAGAGTATTTATTTCATTTCACTTCACTTCTATTGTTTGGTCTACTTCGCATTCGGAGCAATGTAAGAACATTATAAACATTGTATTCTTTTTATATAGGAAACAAATTGTAAGTTTTTGAAATCTGATTTCTTTAATTAAAAGTATAATTTATTAAATAATCTTTGGGAATGAACATTTATATACGGAACACACAGTTGTATCTTTATCTTTATCTTGAAAGGGAGTGTCTTGATTGGTTGCATTTGAATCTAGTTGTACAATCAGTGCCGTTGTAGAAATGACATTAGCCAAAGACACGTCATGATGTTATTTTTGGAAACATTTTACGTTTTTTTTTACGCTATTTGATTTACAAAAGCAGTTGATAATAAACATGTTGATAAATAAAGAAGACCATATCAGAGACAAAAACCGAAAATAGTACATATGTGTTATTTACATCAGATATATTTGAAAGACATATACTAATTAGCTAAACCCTTTACACTTAACATCGTTGGACGACCAAGCCGATGGGTTTTCATTGGATAAAAAGCAGGGATAGAGTATGAGGTTCCCCTTTTTCCCACTAGGGGAAAATCTTGATTTTGCTTGAACCAAGATATTTTGCCATAGTAGAACAGATGTTAGGATCCGAAATCTGAAAGGAGCAATCTCTGTGGGAAGAGAATTATATTTTTCTGAGTCATGAGTTTTCAAATAAAACATTTTAATTGTAAATCGATTTACACTGTTTGATATACTGACAATCACTTCAAGCAAAATAACTCATTAAATGGTAAGATACAAAATTTAAAATTCATATTGAATAATTCAAACGAGATGCATAGCATGTAATTGAATTAAAAGGAACCAATCAAAATGCTAGCATTCACTACTTAGTAAACACTTTAAATATGGTTGCTTTCAAGCAGTGTAGGAAACTTACCTGAAAATATGACCAGACACTCGGGCTGGCAACTTTGAAAACTTACCAGCCCTTCTCAAAAGCTGCCAGTCCTACCCGGGGTCACATTTCAGCTCAGCAATGATTATAAAAATATCAGGGATAAACGAGGGCTTATACCTTATATATGAATATCCTTACTGTTTCTTTATTTGTCGGTTTTTGAAAGTGGAAAATAACGGAAACAGATCCATGTCATTTGTATATCAATTGACGAAGAAATTGTTACTGACTTTTTTCAATCAAGTCAATTTAACACTAGTACCGTTGGGAGTAACGTCACATGCTCACTGTGCATTCCGTTGTCACAACTTGCAGTGAACACTCGAAACTATCAAGTCAATAATTCCATGTCGACAGACAGGTAATTGAGAATTATCAATATCTAAACGTACATACTACATCCCCTCCCATACATATATATGAAATGATTAGTGGACGGGATATCCTGATCTACATTGTATATACGTTTAGATATTGATTATTCTCTATTGCCAATGCAGGGTCAAAATATAAATGTCTTCATAACTTTGTTATTTAATTAAAATTATATATACTAACGTAAGGCATATATTTCGCAATATCTGTCTTCTATTCCCACATTAATAAGTGAAATTTATGTTGTGTTTACAATAAAAACATTTCTTCCATTGCATGCCATGGTATACACATACCATTTAATATTTTCATTATTCCTGTTTAATTTGGTACGTTTTTCAGATTAAATTCATCCTTAATTAATATTTTACCAAATTTCGATTAATATATGGCTCAAAGAAAGTAAACTTGTAGCTTTACTTACACAATTTCTGAGGCAATGCAATATCGAAAACACAATATAAGTGGAAGATTCTTTCCTAGAAACTGAAGTGAGATTTGCATCGCACCCCTGTTTGATTTCATGTGTATTTAAATGACCAATTAGCTGAATCAACGAGTTTTGTTATTAGCATTCTAGTCATCCACATTCAGCAACAACAGCTGAAATAAATTCCAAACTTTACATGGTGATAGCCCTTACTATGAAATAGCGACGACACGCTTTTGGCTCCAATCGCCTCAGATATTAAAGGTCCAGTTCGAATTTAAATTCGATTTTTGATTGGAGAAAACGTTTGTAACTTTTTAAATAGATTCACAATAACAATGGGTGCAAGAATATACATCACAGCAAAGTCAAAAGTAATATGTTTCAACGCCATTTTGATATTTGTAAACTTTTCCAAGTTTTTCAACCCCACGCATTTTTCAGGAAACACTACTCTCAAGACATTTGTGTATGTATATACAACACTTTTGAATTTAAACAAAAATATTGACAACCTTCTTATACATGTACTTTTTTCACAGTGACCTTTCAAGCCTGGTAACATTGAACATTTTATCAACTTTTAAGCGAATAACTAAAAAACCTTGTAAGTTACAATTGCATGATTATATATATACTAGATAATATGTTATGTGTATAAGAATCAGTAATACAATCAACAGTCATTTCCGGTCATGAGAAAGGGTCCAGAATGACAGTAAATAAGGTTTTAGATTAACAATGGGAAAATATTCAAAATCCACATAGAGACTTGAACATATTTATTTTTAAAGATGTGCAATGAAAATGCCACCAATATGGTTTAGCAGTCATTTTTTATTTACAATTGTTCGATTTGGACGATTTTGTCAATAATCTTAGAGACATGTTAGATACTTTATTCAATAAGATGCGCAATAGTATTGGAAACATAACTTACTTCATTATATATTTCAAATAATTAAATCATTTATGCCCTGAATCCGTTATGCGACTATATTTTTACGTTACGTTTTTGACGTCAACACAGCTGTCCACCTTATTATTTTGACCAATATTATTGCCATCAATTTTGAACAAAATTGAACATAATTAATACACTTGACTCGCTTCCCAACCTATAAATCAACTATATTCACCTAAATGGTTTGTTTCAATAACAGACATTAATTTGACTCATATCAGAAATGATTACAGGTAAAATATCAGCCCGACCATCGGGCTGGAAAGTTTTAAATTTTACCAGCCCCCATCAAAATTAGCCCGCCACGGGCGTTCGGGCGGGCAGTCGTTTCCTACACTGTTTCAAGCCATGATTAGTCACGAATTGTCAAATAAAATTGTTAATTGCATATCGATTTATTCTTTAGATATAATGGCAACCACTACAGGCACATGATTTTATCAAAGTGGTTACTTACGATATTTAGAAGGATACTGTAGTGTTCGAGATGAAGGAGTTTTCAATGTCATGTTCAGTCATGATTTGTCAAATAAAACATGTTTATTTCATATTGATTAATACATGGTAATCAAACGGATAAAATGGATCAAATAAATTAATAAAAAAGATAACATACACTTTTTAAAAGATCCCTTCAAAGGAGGGTAGACTTATTGTTGTTAAAATATTAATTCAAGGGCTACTACTGAGGATTAATGGATAATCGATTTTGCAAACCAATTCAAATCAATCGTTCTATTTCATGTTTCCATGTGAGTTTGAACTACAATGACTTGCATGAGTATTTCCACCATTTTCATACAGTCAAATATGAAGTGGAAAACCTTTCACTTGAATGTATGAATTGGATTGTAATTTCTATTTTTACAATATTGGATTACAGCATGGTGACAATTGAGATTGTCATGATTCAATTCTGCCTTTAAATCAACTTTTAAAGTTGTGAATTCATTTTGAAGAAAAAGAATAAAAATGAAAAATACCAGTTATATTATATATATATTTGATAACAATCTGATTTGAGAATACATGACATACGTTGTAGTGATGATTGTGTCCGTGAGCATGGTAAAGAAATATTATTTTATTTATGCTGACCTGTTAATTGTCTGAAATCGAGAATTGTACTGTCACATTGGTGAATATATTTATTGTATTTTTATTTATTTGAATCTTAATGAGCTGAATTCGTTTCTATGTGCAATGAACCAATAAGCAAATATTTCATGTCTCTGGTGAGGTTAATCACTGGTCGTTGATGAGAAGTGATGCCATATCATAGCTTTTTTATAAGAGCCATGAACTGTACCTTTGAAGGAGATTAATAATATGAATTAACTATAAAATGCACAATATTTAGACACAATGCCAAACCACATTTTATCACGAACTCTATTTCACAAATAGTATAATTAGGTTGATTTACAATGCATAATGCATCATAAACCGCTTGTTCATGCAATCAAATACAAATGGTTAAAAAGCAAGGTTTCAGAATAACATTTGTTTTACTGTGAACATACACGAAGTTGCAGATGAGCTGCTTACTCGTTTATATCAGAGTTTCGAGATCTAATTTAGTGAAGATAGCTTTTTTTAATAATATTATAGTCAGCAGCTTATAACTCTATTCAAGATAATGCTGATATTGTATATATTTTATCAAGTCATGAAAACGCTTCTTTGATCTCCAGTCAAAACTGGAACTTGTGGTTATTGATTTGAGAATGATCATCGATCTTCAAGCCTCTGTTCCATTAATTGTCTTAGAGCTCAGATTTGTGAGGATTTTCCGTGCTTTCTTGATGATAATGTCTTAAATCTACTTTCGAAAGTGTTTCACGGTAGGTCGTTAAATTTTCAAATTTGAGTGTTTTTTGTTCTTTCCTTGTTTTGTGTAGTTATCTTCCATAAAGTGGTCGTTATGTGACTTTGACAATGAACACGTTATGAATGAAGCTTAAAGTTAACTTCATCAACATTTCCTTCAAGCAAATGTCAGGTCAGTGATGAACATTTTATATGTATTATCTGAACACCAAGATAAACAATTCCAAAAATCCATTTAGTTAATCTATCTTCTTTAATAATATAATGCTCGTCGGCTTAATATAATATTGTCCTTTTAAATATATAACTGAAATTAAAGTAAGGTATCTATAATGTTTCATTCTACATTGATTTTCAAACTGGTCCAAATGTCAATTGACATTTAAAAATTCAAGGATGCAAGCAACATATGTCCCTATCATAAATCCATGATGATGATAGTGCATATATTATATCAAGTCATGAAGAATGTCTTTGATCTCCAGACTAAACTGGAAATTGTTGCTTAGAGCTAATTAAGATGTGTGAGGATATTTCGTGATTTCTTAATGATAATGTCTAAATTCTACTCTCAAATGTGTTAAGGAAATCACTGTCTTGTGCAAATATCGGTTTGTGGAAATAAATGTTATTAACCTACTAAATGATTTGGCTTTTGGAAGAAACCATCATTGATTATATCATTGAGATATATGACATATGACCATGTTCTGTTCATTTATTACAGAATCTTATTGGGATTTGTGCTAGTAGCTCTTACATACCTTTACAGGGGAGAAGATGGGGAGCAAAAAGGATGACATGATTGGGAGAAGAATACAAATACAATGGAATCTGATGCACAATTCCACTTTCAATAGCTTTATTCTAATCTATATTGTCATTTGAAAGTCAAATTTGACCGTGTAACCAGAGCTCATTTTAATGACAACTTTAAACAATTCACGTGGTTAGTGGTAATTGTAAGATATGTACATGCTATAGTGGACACGTCTATGATAACAGTAAATGGAAACATTACATTGATTTATGTATCGATTTATGATTGATAGTGATACATTTGATAAATTGAAGAATAATAGACAATGCATGTTCACAGTGTGATCAGCTTGAACCAATCGAAGTACTTGTTTTATAAGTTGTCTCCTGCCACACGGAGGTCAAACGATGATTGTGCTCATTGCTGTTCAAATCGAATATAAATTGCAATGATGATCAAATACAATATAATCAGTGAAAACGATACGGAGCTATATTGATTTCTTCTCAAAATAAGAACATTTCATGATCAAAAGGGCTTCAGCTAACAAATGCAAAAAACTTCTTATAGATTGCTAAATAAATACTACCAGAAATTAACATTATCAAACCATGAAAATGGATACATAAACCTGAAGTTCTGAAGTTCTTCGAAATAAAAATATATTTGACCAAGTAGGTAATAGCAAACGGAATGTGTAAAGTGAACATTGATTGATTCCTGAGAGGCACAGGGTAAACAAATTTGTTTCAAACACAAGACTTCAAAGACTAAGAGGTTAGATATAGTTGATATCTTATTCAATATTTCATGAAGATTTCAAAGGGAGGGAAATTGAATATTGAGACTGAAGTTTGAGTCTTTGAAACACATTTATCAAGTTTCAATTATGATTTGTTGAAATTGTAAAGAAAGTGATGTATGAGGTCTGACTTAAACGTAATCCTCTTGGTTTGAAGATTCTGAACATTGAAGAGTTGAAATGTGATGCCAGACATTATGTTGTGTTCCAGAGGGTAATGTAGCCACACCTTGGATTGTATTACATCAAGTCCACGTGACAATATAGCACGTTGCTGCAATTTTGAAACACCAATTGACTGATTGAATCAGCTGAATTTGCTCCATGGTAGACGAGGAATGTGAATTTCAATATTTGATTTTTTAAATTCAATAATTGATACGAAACGATAGTGTAAATAAAGGGAATTAGACACATACATATTTATGGCATTGGTGCCGTTACGTCTGCTTCCGCTGATGATAATGTTATAAAACAGATGGTCATTTGCGATATACTTATTCTTAATTCAGCTGAGCTAAAGCCATAAACCGAGAATCTGTGAGAATCTATCTAAGTATTGGTTTAATTCACAGAGAGACAAATTTTGCCAGTGAGAACCAGAATAACATAAACATGAGTTTGAGTTAAGAAACAATAAAACAAATTATTTCAAGTATTGCAGTTCAAATCAAAAACATGGGTCATTGTTTGCAAGTCGTGCACAAAGCCATGTTCTCTCAATCTCGTCAAGAACCATTAATCTGTGCTGAGACCATTGCGCGCTGATGGTAACGTTGAACACTGCTATGTAAAGAGAGGATAAGAAGAAGATTAGGTGAGCATGATATTAACTTGTTTAGAACAGAAATAATAGCTGTCATCAAGTCAATGATCGGATTAATAACATGGGTTAACGATAACATTTGTAATATTTGAACAAAATGTTTAATCATAGTTTGTCACTTAAATTTGGTATTTCGCGATAATTGACGCAATGAGTAACTGATGACATTTTGGACAATTTGAGTATTTGCTGGTACATACAAATCAGTGTATAGAAATTCAACAAAAACTAGGCGTCTCAACTGCTGACACTGTAGCTTCTTGCAACACTGCAGATAAACCTTTTGTGTCGTCCTGTGGGATCAACCTTTTCCAAACGCATTTAGATTTTCCAAATGTTTCATTATGTTCGTGCACTCTACTATTTTTAAATACTTGAAAAACAATACAAACGAAAAGAAGTTCTAGTTCATCAACACTAATATATTTTATGGATAAGAAATTGATTTCACAGCCTTTTGATATTTTTTTTGTAATATGCTTCATCAATTCCAGTGACATTTAAACTGCCATAAACTTTTCGACTTCCTTCCAATATATTTCACATAAGACTTAGCAAATAGTTAATGAATTATCAGTGCTCATTCTATTCTCTTCTGGTACAAAAAGTTAATTTTCAATACTTTTTGCTAAATTATTTAAATTTTGTACCTTTAATGTACCAAGACAACATATGTAAGATAACTATACATTATATCTTCTACAAGGACATATCACTCTTGGTTTAACATTTCAGATATTGATTTATGGAAATACATGAAGAAGACATGAAAAGTGGTTTTAAGTCGATTAAGGAACACTTATTTGAAAGTCTACTTGAAAGAACAAATGGCTTAACTTAAAAGTAGATACACTATTGATGTGCTGAAAATAGTGAAATATGAAAGCTGAAATGATCAACATGGGTACTGGACAATGGGCAATTGGCAATGGGCAATGGGCAATGGGTAATGGGCTATATTCTTATTTAGAAATAATGGGCTATATTCTTATTATAAGAAATACATCATCCTTGACTCTCAAGTATAATTACTCGAATGTGACCGTAGCTTCAGATCTTCTTTATCAATTGTCTCGTTCACTGACATTCTCTCGAGATATATTGCATTCTGCATCAGATGCAATACAAAGGGTTTATAAATTATAATGAGGATAGCTCGTTTGCAAATGTAAATATCCAGTATCCAATCATTTCCGAATGTATCCACTTGTAAATTCCTGTGCACACTTGACTGTATAGACTGCAGTTTGAATTCATAACTGTTCATCTTATGCCCTGATTATACGGCGAACTTTGCATATATGAAATACTGCTTATGGTAGTAACATACACACGTGAGTAAGAGTAAATTTACTATGCGTTATTACGTGTTTAATTTCTGCCTATGCGAATCGTTTCAACTCGTTTAATATATGAATAAAGAATTCCTAAAACATGCCAATTAATATTTATTACATGTAAACTAAATAAATGACATTTATTTATATCTTTCAACATTTGTTGACTTTATCACCCTGAAAATAGTGAAATATGAAAGCTGAAATGATCAACATGGGCAATGGGCAATGGGCAATGGGCTATATTTCAATTTTTCATGAAGAAATACATCATCCTTGACTCTCACGTATAATTACTCGAATGTGACCGTAGCTTCAGATCTTCTTTATCAATTGTCTCGTTCACTGACATTCTCTCGAGATATATTGCACTATCACATTCTGCATCAGATGCAATACTAAGGATTTTATAAATTATAATGAAGATAGCTCGTTTGAAAATGTAAGTTTTCAAAAACAATCGTTCAGCAGTATCCTATCATTTCCATGTATCCATTTGTAAATTCCGGTGCACACTTGACTGTATAGACTACAGTTTGAATTCATCACTGTTCATCTTATGCCCTGTTTATACGGCGAACTTTGCACATATGCAATAATGCTTATGGTAGTAATACACACACATGAGTAAAAGTAAATTTACTATGCGTTCATACGTATTTAATTTCGGCCTATGCGAATGGGCTTTCATCTATTTATTAAATGTAAGCTAAATAAATGACATTTATTTATATCTTTCAACATTTGTTGACTAAATCACCCTAATTATAATGAAACATGGATAGCCAGATGGATTTTGAAGGTCATCACGTGCAAGAAGGAGAATATCCTATATAACAATATTAAGAGTTTCTAAATTTTTCTTATTTATTTTCTCAACCTGTGTGAAGTCTATATCTATATCCTATGTCTGTATACGACGGACTTTTACTAGAATAGTGAAAATACCATATTTACTCACGGAAGTAAACATTTGCACCTGCCCTTGACGATGTGCAAATGTGCTTACGGTAGTGAAAAATTTGCTTACGGTAGTAAAAAATATATATGTGTAAATGCGTCCATGTAGCGAATTTTGCTCATGTGAGCAAATTTGTATATGTGTAATGATTTTCTCATATGCAAACGCTCGCCGTATAAACAGGGCTTTAATCTACATGTGTGTCAGCATCAGAGAAAACAACTTAAAAAGAAGGCTGTTTTCTATATTTCTGTATATCTGGGTTTCATGATTCTGCTGATTAAAAAACAAAACGTTTTGAAATAGTTTGTGCAAAGTGAAACATAAATTCCTTTGATGAATGTTTTAATTTTATTTTAGAATAATATTACTTGCACTCAACTAATGTTCATGACATAACGTATTCTTAAAAGCGAAAACCAACAAGTTCAATCAATAATGTGTGACTAAATCAAAGTAAAATCGTGAATTAAATGTTTCACCTTTTTGCAACACACATTGAGTTCTTCTACAACGTAATGGTTAAATTGGAAACTTTGCATAGGTATCTATCATACCATACGAAAAAAAACTTTCAAAGTTGAATATCAGTAAATATTATTCATTCAAGAGAAGAGTATCGACATATACAAGAACAAACACGTAGGAAGATGACACCACTTTCAGACGTTTTGACTCCAGTTTGAACACTTTACACTAAAATGTATTTAAACATCGTGTTACAATATAGAGTGTGGTTTTCAACTTTCCAAATGCACAATGATAGTGTAGAAATATTTTCAACAAGTCGTTTGATCTCTTTACAACTTCTCTGAGAAACTATTACATTTCATTTGACATTTACTCTTTCAGTTTATAAGTATTTTAACACACGTGAGACTCAAATTAAGCAAGAACTGAGAAAGTTTGGCTACATTGTCTAACCTGTTGTGATCATTTGTCACGGTGTCACAGAATTATTGCTGCTTTTGCAAGTTTTCTGGTTGAAGATAAACTTACCCCCTCAAGGCATAAATCGCTGCAGTCTCTATCACTGGCTAATTTAAATTATGCTGCATTTTATCGCCTTGTCTGTATCATATATACTTTTTTGGCCCTACCAAGGCAAGGAGGACACGCCAGCACAGAAAAATGTTACGAAATGTATACACATCCATGAACTATATAAAAAAACGAGTTTAAAAGTAGTGACTTATAAGTCGCTACATAGTTGTGTTTACTTGACAATTACTTTTGTCGTTCATTTGACCATTAAAATGTGAAAATATGAAAAACATAATTGGTATTGTCAACATTGTCAACATTCCTGTCACGTTGTAAGCAAAACACAACTTATAACATTTCTGGTTTCAAAGTCCAATCACGTGTAGTCAGTTGGGTAAAAGTTTGTATCAATATTTATTTATATTAGAAAGAATTCCACATGAAAACTCCAGAATGGGTCTACACTCATTCGCATGAAACATACATAAAGCAATGTTTTAAGATTATGCTGCCATGATTAAATCTAAGTTGTTTGACATTATCAATGACAGGTAGTAATTTAACAATGATAATCATACTAAAATCAAAATTTAATGCTTCTACAATTTCTTATCGAAAAGACATCCAATCATTTATATATCAACATGATAACGTTTATTGCCCAATGTGTATCTTCGATTGTTTACGATGTCTCATTTAATGTAATTGCAACAATTACGTAGCAGTCAATGGAGAAGACGCACATTCTCCTTGATGATTGCCGTATAACATGCATTCTAGATATCAGATTTGTTTGTTTCACAACTCACACGAATCAAAACAATAACTACATCAGCGCTCTGGTTTGTAATTTGCTTATTTCTATAGCCTTTGATATTTGCATTATCAGAACATATACTTTATGATAAATATTTAAAGGATTTATGCCAAATAATGTGATTTATTTCGAATGTTTATGAGATGAACATAAAAAATATCAATATTAACAGCTATTTTTGGAAGAGAGATTATTTCCTGTACCAAAGACCGCATTGCCAAGATTGTCATAGAAAGCACATGTTAAGCTTTATACTGCATTCACAGATAACATTGAAACGTTGCAGTTCTACATTGCCATGCAATGAAAAATAATTTTGAGCTGACATGGTGAAACTAACTTCCATTCTTGGCCATTGCAAAGGCTTCAAGCTATCTTGTTAAAAGTGAAATGTCTCATCAACAGTCTTGATAAAAATAACGTTAGTTAAATAGTCAATGATACAAGTATTTTTGGACGGTCATGAAAATTTACTCCACCATATGATACCAAACCATTCAAATAAATATATAAATGTATTACTTTCCACAAATTTATATTGGTTTGATTTGTATAAATTAATCATAATTTTTAATGAAAGTGTTTTCATTTACAATTTAATTTTAGAAGATTTTGAAGAATATATATATATATAAATTTATATATTATTATATGTTAAATTTATTGGCTAGATAACTTTTCTAACGATTTTATCATTTTGACCAGTAAATCAGTGTATCCATCCAGACCTTTTATCACAGTGCTAATGGCAGATGTCCAAAAAAAAAGATTTAATAGATGCTGTCAACAAAAGTCTACACATCCCTCTATAAATCTGGTCACAAACATGATAAATGTAACAGATGCTTAAAGATCATATATCATTTTCAAATCAAAGATAACAATTTGACAATTTATAGGGCATAAAAGAGATATTTCTCCAGCCTGAAATCGTTTCATCAATATCAGCAGTAAACACTAAGCTTGAGAGAGAAGTTAACCCATATTTTGTTGAAGGATCACTGACATCGCATCCATGATATATGATTTTATCAAGACAGTTTAAGTTAGGACAGGTTCAAGCAACACTTTTGAATTTAATAGTCTGCATGACACACTGACGTTGAATTCCATAAAATAAACTTCAAAGGCATTTGTATTAAAGAGGCCATGATTATTTTTGTCGAAGAATTTCTTGATAAATGTTGAATTAGAATCAGTGAATTTGTTTTCTCCCTTGCAGGCAATCTTTGAGATAAGATCTACATTGCATCAACATTGCATTCTTCTTATTCTTGTTTGTATGTTTTAATGTTTCTATAAAGGACAAGCAATTATTAACAAAAGTAAATTTAAGAAACAATTGAATTCAACAGATGGTAATTGTATAAATGAAAAACGTAGAAGGTGAAACTGAACATTGAAATTGGTGACTCACATGTTACCTCAAGTCACGTTTAAGATTGATGAAGACCGGAGACAACTTGCCTTTGTCTCGAGACAGAGGTTCAATCAATTAAGTACTTGCTTGACACTAAGCAAGATGTAAAATTTCCCTTAAGGATTTGCTTGACAGGAGTGATTATTATTCAGAATTACAGAAAGTAACAGTTTTGCCTGAAAGGCTTAAACTGAAAATTACAGTGTTAAAATCAAATTGTCTGAAGATCCTTGTCCTTTTGTACTTGGTAACTGCATATTGCATTTTCGAAGTGTCTTTCTAAATTGACATTTCCAATAACTTATTCTGCATTTTCCCGAGAGGTGGTCTTTGCATCTAAAGCTTTATTTCCATTTTAACTTAAGGCATCTGCGCATGATCGTTGTAAACGTTATATGAACTTTTTCATAATGTAACATTCATGACATCATATGCTCTATGTTCACACTCTATGGGTATCTGACTATGAAATGGACAACTACAATTATAATGGTTCTGGACACCCATTTCTTTATTGTTTCAAATTTCAAACATCGAATTTACAATTATATGAATTCCTAATATACACTGTTTTAGTTCATTTTAATGTGACAAACCAGACAGCATCTCTTGACAGAAGATTCCAAGGTTATGCTTTGAGAATCGTGACTTACAGAGATGCTAAGTCTTTCTTTAAATAATGAAATGCAAATGAAAATATCAATGGTATTGATCATTTAAAAAAAATACCATTGATTCAGTCTGCACTGTGAGTTACACACTATGCACACTGCTGACTGCTCTATAACGAATACATCTATGATCAGCTGGCAGTCAGTCATCAGTATTGCTTCACTCTTGTCTGAAGTTAGTATGGGAATAATCTCTCATTTAATTTCATTGCACTGCAAAGTTGTTACTTTTAAACTGTTAACTCGTACATCGTTTGCTTATCAATTATCAGTCAATAACAAACATGTGCTATGACAAGATAAGGCGTCTGACCAATTCATGAATGGTTTTATCTCTCTTTCAAAGCTGACATTAAATCGTATAAAGAATGTAATAAGAGGTATTGAGAATATCAAAGTATCATAATCGTTGACTGACAGATGAACATATATTTCGGAAAAAAGGCCAATAATCACCTATTAATTGTTTTAAAAACATGAAACTTATTTCCCGTTTAGTATTTCATTCCCATTACTACAAATTGTAACTGGACGTATCTATCAGAGCAAAACAAAAAAGGTATCTATAAGATGTCTTCAAAGATCATAAGATACATTTAAGCAAGAAGCAATCTTTCAAGATTTTAAAAGGTGAAAATCAACCAACAGTTTGGATGATAAATGTTTGTTTGATGTAATCATGATATTTGCTGTCATTAAAGTAGTTAACACTAAATCTACTTGTACACCGAGAATGATGAGTTTGTTCACGAAATGAATCACATAATAGTTGTAATCAAACAGAAACGCGTTCACCAGAGATCAAAGCCAATCTATGTCAAACAAGCCACAAGATTTTTGGTTGTCTTCCGATCAATAACTGCAAATTTCAACTTTCATCCACAGATCTGACAGATATATATTTATCGTTGCTTGAATAACTTGTTCAGGAGGAAGCGTTGGTTAATGTTTGTGGGCCAACATTAATGAATTCACATGCATGTGCAAGTACCCTCTGACTAGACTGAGTTATCTAAAATCATGCTTTGATTTGATTTATTACTTCAATGATGAGTTATTGATTGTCTACATTATTGTAACTTTCTATGAATAACTATTGTATTAATTATAATGATATGATATGTTTATTATGAAACGTTATATTAAGTAAAATGTGGACGTTTTAAAAAGTCTGTCCAATGCCTTACATTTACTAATTGAAGAACAAAATCTTTAATTTCATTAGTCTGTCGGCTGTTGCCGACGTTCACAGGTTTCCCTAGCACTGCAAATATATATCTATTTAGGCTTTATTTTACGCCATGAGTTGAGTAAAATACTCTTGAAAATAGCATTATCACCTCACCTCAATATGTTCAATGTTGAAAATACATGACTTCTGTACAGAAGGGCGCGTTCGAGTCACAAAACCAAAACCAGCACAAAAAGATAATTTAAAGTTCTTATTGATTTATAATGGTGCCAATCTTTACAGCGGCAGTCAAATCCCAAATAAAGGTCATACAGACCCTTTGTATAGTGTATCGTCTTCCATCCAGAAAAGGGAACCTTTCACTTTATTCAACTTGAATGCCACTGGTTGTTCTTTCAATACAAAATCAATCGTAATGTCCTAATTCTTTGTAGCCCTTTGTAATTTCCAAACCTTCAATCTTATATCTTCTTTTATAACAGCTCCTAACAACTCTCATTCTTCTCAAACAGCCAAGTGATGTTTCCAATTTGTGAAATAAATGACATACACAAATATTTCCAGTTTATCAGTATCTCGTAAGAAAGTGCTTTAACATTTCGCGTCCTCTCCTAATTGTATTTTATTTCCTATCACAACAGCTGGGCTTGATTTAATGTCGATGTGATCGTGAATCGATAAGTTTTACAATAGATCTTCCTTAACAACCTATTTAGATCGCTATCAGTGCAGCGGAGAGACGATGAAGTCAGTTATACATCGGATTTGCAATATAAAAGGAACTTGATAGTCAGTTAATTGTGCAGTGGTTCACTTCAAACGACTGTGTTGGTTTACATGCATTGAAATGTATGTAATGATGCACGCTGAAAAGCTTTGCAATGTTAAGAAATCGCCATAAAATGCTGCAATGCTTTAGTTCAAAAGACTATCGTATGTATGATACTAACTGCA
The DNA here is from genome assembly GCA_936450465.1 of Gibbula magus. Classification (NCBI taxonomy): domain Eukaryota; kingdom Metazoa; phylum Mollusca; class Gastropoda; order Trochida; family Trochidae; genus Gibbula; species Gibbula magus. Next base: position 58,000,019 of record OW388294.1, read on the forward strand.
TTGGTGCTGTTTATGTGATAACGTGCAGAACACATGTACCGCCAATGCACAATTGTATTACATGTATATAAAAGTTATTATATCATTTTCGTCCATGGGTTTCACAGAATATTAATTACATATCAGAAGCGATGATATTAAAACATAAATTCGTAACTGTGTATCGCCTATAATCAAATTATCATTCACTAAATACGTATTTCTTTCAATGTCAATTAAAAAATAAGATTATAAACCGTTGAATCAGAGATGACTAATCCCATATCATAAATTTTACATTGAATGAATATATTGACCTATTACTGTAGTCTAGTATTGGTAATTTATTCAAACCTAAGTAGTTTGTTAGATGATAAGTAATTTCGTAATCTGAACCTTCCATTGTGTTAGCATTATCGAGGTCTGACCCTGGTCTTGAATACAAAGGGCTGTTAAGATAACTATATAGACCGTGAAGCCCGACCCATGATCTAGCAAAATGCAAAGAGTAATAGAAATATATATTACTTGGCAATAGCTGTACCATTTTGACTTATTTTCCTCCGAATCAGTAATGATCACCGAGTTACAGTTTTCCAAAGGTGATCACGTTTTTAAAGCATATGTGTGCATACAGGAACGATGTAAAATTTTGACATAAACGCCACATTAAATTGCTTGAATCATAGAATGTAGATTGACGAAAATTGTCTACCAATAAGTAAAGGGCAGTGCAATAACATTTGACTTTCATCTTATACACACGCATATGTTAATCTCAATATACAAACGATCAAAAGTAATACAGATACAGACAGATACGAAATATTAACAGTACAGTCAGCGAGGTCGTGTGGAAAGTGTGCTAGGTCAGAATTCGTAATAATCACCAATTTAGTCTGCTAAAATCTAGACCTTTGTTGAGTGGCACATAAAGTGAGAGACTACAATCAGATCACGACTGCTTCTGTAATGAAATTTGGATAAACTTGAAGCCAATTCTAGCTTAGATCTACATCGAAACCAAGCATTTGGTATATATTCGAAAAATGTCATACGAACGTATAAGTATTTAAATATATCCAAGACAGGTCAATGTTGGTATATACTTAATTGGCTTTCGGTTACGAGATCTATATCATGGTAATTAATCTGTGCTTGTCGTTAAAACAATATGAACATGGTAATGCCTTTAAGATGCAAGCGTGAATATAAATACATACATATCAAGTTATGAAGTATTATCAAAATATGTTCTTGGTTTATTTGGACTTGAAATATATAATATGTAACGAGATTGACCTTCAATTAATGGGGACGTTGATACAGTTATTATGTAAACATAGTTTATGATTTCATCGCTAGGAGGAAATACTTTCTTCATCGTAATTATATTCAGAAGATAGAAGCTCAGATATTAGTAACATAGTGTATTTAAAATTGATATCTTCACCAAAATTGCTCACATATAAAACAAACATTAAGTGTAACCATGCCCAAAATAGACGATGACACTCATTGGCAATAATGAAGACACGTTTTCTTTTATATTGTCAAAATAACAGAAGTCATTTGGTATTTCAAAGTATTATCTTGAATTTGAAATTGAAATGCCATTGCTCGCAAAAAGAACCTAGTCATATCTTAAATGACAGAATAAATGTTTTATGTGTGAGAAATATATTGTAGGATCACATGGTTTTAAAAACCCTTTGCTAGATTTGTTCTGCACGTGATATTATGTTTGAAAAACGAACTTGCATTGCCAGTATGATGGAAGATTTATGTAGAGGTTTTGTTTTGTATTAAAACATGTCATTCTCTCCAAACAGTGGACAGCCTAGTGACCCTTCAGACATTAAGAAACTGGCTTGAAAAGCCTCTGAGGCGAGAGAATAAAAGTGACAAGGAGGATTGATTGAAAAACGTGTAGTTGTTAAAGCATCTGTGAACAGTTAAAAAACAAATCTAGTTTGATTTCTTGACATCAAGAGAAACGTTGCATTACTAGTAGAATTGATTATTGTGAATGCAATAAAATTATAGTTAAATGCAAGATATTTTTTAAATTTGAAACAGAATATGATTGTAAACATTCACAAATACTACATTCCATACAATGTTGATTAATATTTAGCATTTCCTACTCTCGTTTGTAATATACTATGTAAAGACCACTATATTAACCCTGCACGTTTAAAACTACGAACCAAGATAAGTAAGTAACACGGAAACACAGACAAAACCACGCATATATATTAGTAAGTAACATCACTTGTTTGACAAGTGTCTTTGATATGAAGACTTGAAAGGGACGCCTGAAACTCAGACAGAATGTTCGGTCATAAATGAACAGACTAATTCCAAACACCAATACAACACGATGTCCCTTTGAACATAGGGTACCCAATTATTTAAAAAAGTGAAATTTACACAAGGTCTTACACAAGTAGAATCGAAATGTGTGATCTCCAGTGCCAGCCTTGCCATGCTTGTATTTTCAAACGACGAAGCAATTTGGATTTTTTTATGTTTGTTATGTAGGGATCTTCGACTTTCTTACTTATATGGACTAGTAAATTGCGGCATTTATTTCCTTTTCTTGTGTCCGTTCTTTTTGTTTTGTCATTTTTAGATACAATTGCTTAATAACATAATAAATATTCATATATTGTATATAAAAATTAGTTGATATCTATTTTATTAACAAATCAAATATCAGTGAAAAAAGGTAGTTTTTCTATTTTTAAGAAACGTCTCTATTTTGTCTTCATTGTTTTCTGACTTCTCGCTGACAATAGAAAAGGGAAATTGTGATAATGAATGCTAGGCAAATGTGCACATACGATACTTATATCTCCATTACCAAACATGTTTTATATGTAATACTAAGGTTATTTATGCCATTTGGTATGTAATTCATTGCAAATGTGTGAGGTATCTTTAATATTTAAAGAGTTTTCACATCTAGACAGTTTATTGAGACCTAAAACTCAACAATTGCTGTTAGAAATCAAGGATCAGTGAAGTTAGCAAATTGTCCACGCTTAATGATTCCTTATTCAAAACATGAAGTTGTCAAACATTTCATATTTACTGATTCCTTAATCAAAATTGACACTCCCAGACATCCACAAGCCTTTCCTAATCAGCAGTCTCTTTCTATAGTGTTTTATGAATAATTACAAGGACAGTGTTTCAATTAACAGGAAACTAACCCGTTTTTTGAATGTCATATAAATTGACATTCAACAGTGAATTATATTATAGTAAATGTTAAATCGTCATACCAGGTATCAAAAACCTCTTGAATATAAGGTTTTAGTGTAATATTTTACTCAATGACGAGGTGAGATTTATGACAAATATAATGTAAGATCAAATCAGTTCGAACTCATCAGGGATGTGATTGATTTAGTAAAAAGGTGAGAAATGATATTGTGTTAAGCTCAAAATTATTTTACAACCAATGGCTTAAACATCATCCACTGTACTGCCTTAATTTTCCATAATACCTGTTCCTGATCGGCTAAGAACTGTGAAACACCTGGGATGGTATAATGTGAGAATAAGTCTGCAAAACCTTGTTATTCTCAACTCATGACACAAAAGATATTGATGATACATTTTATATCAAAGGTATTCAAGAAACAGTTGGACCAAATGCAGCTCTCTTGTTTTATATTTTTTGTCTTTTTGATTGTTATAATATTGTGTATCTTGCTAATTTATTATTGCACATAAAATTCCTATATCCACTATACAAACGCCATTTTTCGTCCGAGAATGATTGGATGTTACAGCAATTAACATTCGTCAATCACCACTAAGTTGAAATTAATTGCTAAAGATCATTTTCAATAACCTCTTTAGAGATAGTATAGTTCTTTTGAAATATCTAATCGTTATTGCGCATTTATTATGATCCATCAATTTGCTTTCACGTACAATTAAACAGTCAGAAAATTGTCTTGTTGTATTTATAAGGAAGTATCAACTTAACCAAAATGATACTGGACAACAATAAAAAAAATAATTGGAAATATTTGATTTTTATTTTATTTATTATTAAATTATACCCAGGATTCTTTTAGACGTTATTGATGATATTAACTTGAAACCTAACCTCTCTTTTTAATAAGGACTAGAAGTCATTGAAAAGAATAATAAATCAAAAGGACACTGAAACCAATTAATCATTATCTTAGACGTCATATGAGCAACTAACAATCAAATTGACTGATCTTTCTTACAACAAAATATCTAGATCATGAAGGAGAATTTTCATTTGTTTTTATATCCGAAAAACCTTTATTGATGGTGAAATGTCCATGCACATGATCAGACCTAAAACACTTCTTTGCTGTAAAATAACAAACAAATCTTAGGTTCTGGTTGAACTCTATGGTCGATCTTTAATAAGAAAGAACGATATGAATGAATGATAATTCATTTGTATTCCTGCCATGAGATAAACGAGAAAAGAAGTTAACCATCAATTAACCTGATTCTATTGGAAGTATTGCATGACTGTTGCATGTTGTCAGTGTAATATGAGGTTTGTGTCTATAGAGTAGTAATCAGTATATATAATATTGCTAGATGAGACAAGAGTAACTGCACCCCGTGTGAACATGTATTCCTGAATTTTGCTTGTAAGAGGACATGTGTTCAACACTTTTTTCTAATTTGCTATCTTCAAACACAGAATTGGGTAATTATACTTTATTTAGTAAAAGGATGGATTTTATTCGATGCACAGGCCATGTTATGGCAATAATAAGGCTTTTATAGCTGTATAGCACAGTCATGATCGTTACTAGCGATGGTAAATACTACAAATCTACAAAAATGTGTGTTTACATAAAAACTAGAAATATTTGCAAGTTCACATTATAAGACATGATTTTTAATTCATTTAAGAAGACAAATGCCAAATTTCATTAAATTTTGTCAAATAGATGTCAAGTTACAGTGTCTGCAAGTACATAAATATGAAAAAAATTAATTCCGCTTGTAAGAGAAAGTGCTTTTTGTGAAGTGTCCGCTTGTAAATAAGGGAAGTGTACGCTTGTAAGTTTTGTAAATTTTGTAAATTTTAAAAATTGACTCCATTTCACTATTTTCAGTTTGAAAATGAACCCGTATGGATGTGGATGCTGTTGTTTTACTGCAAGAGAATTCCACGTTATCATCAATCATTGTGTAGAGGAACACTCATTAGGGAAAATTATCCTTCGCAAACACAAATTGTGTCCCTTATCTGGGAAGGTGAAACATGTTTTGAAAGATTACAAACTTATTCCATCAGATCTTAAAAAGAAACACTTAAAAGTCATTGCTGGTGAAGAGGAGAAGTTGCGTATCATTAAACATTGATCAAACATGATAAGCCATGAAAGAGAGATAATTGATAGACTGTAACAAATAGTCAAAGGTCATTTTCATGAAGAGGAACATTCGGAGAATTGTGTCCCTCGATCTTTGCGTTTGTTTGAAGCAATTGAACCTAGTTGGTATGATGTATATATAACAGAACAAAGCTTAAGGTTTTAAAATTCGTTTATCTATAACAAGATAATGAAATTTTGCAGAACAAAAACAATATTGTACGTGAAATAAAATCGGATATACACAAATTTAGACACCCGTTTAAAATGAAAAAAAAAATGTTTAAAGGACACAAATAAACAGTTTCTTGCATTTGTCTTTGATTTGGCACATACTGATACGAAAGTTTAGTTTAGTTTTTGAGGCATCTATTTTTCCTGATGTTTCCTCAGAGAGGAGCGCCACTTAAATCTCATTCCACATTCACAGGGGTACTTTAATGTGGCAGAAGTGTGGAGAACATCCAAGTGCTCGCGAAGATACTTCTCGTTCTTCAGTACTTTATTGCACTGTGGGCATTTGTGCACTTTGCGATCCTTGTGAGCAATTGGGGAGCAGTGCTTCGTGTGGGCTTTCGGACTATCTTCGTGTGAGTAGCACTCCTTGCAACTAGAACACTTGTACGGTTTTACATTGTTGTGCGTATTGTCATGCCCATGGAAAGTGCTCCTGCTAATAAACGACTTGTGGCAGATTTGACAAATCAAAGTACCGGTATCTTCATGCTTAAGTCTAACATGGGTTCGCAGGTTGGTAATACTGCTGTAGCCTTTGCCACAATCAGCACAGATGATAAATTTGGCTCCTTTACATTGTTTTTAGTTGCTTTCCTTGGCGTTGATGTTGATGGCCGTGTAGTTGTGTTGTCAATGGTCCCATCAAGTGTTACACCACTGATTTCGAACGAATCCATCTGCAGACAAATAATACAATCGTAATGAAATAATAAACAATACCAAAAACAGATAAAAATATGCATTGTTTTCGGTTGCAAGATTTATTATAAAGCTCTTACAAGCGTTCACCAGTCAAATCTTAGCACTTGATTACAAGCGTAACGGCTGTTCTTGACAAGCGTACACCAGCAACACGTCCGACCGAGCTAGTACTGATGACAATTGATTAATTTATCGTAGCCAACAAGATGAAATTTACTGAAACTTTGACAATATATGTATAAATGATTATAATATCCATTCATTTATATTTGATTGTGATATATATTCGTTTTTGTGAGAAAACAGTACATGATTACTGTATTGTCGGAAGAAATCTTTTTCTATCATCTGTTTTTGCACACGGCTAATTCATGACACTGCAGTGCTCATATTTTGCTTACAGTTGACTAAACATATATTCTTTTACAGTATTAAACAGTTGTTTCCAACTCTTCACATTTCTTGAGATTTTTGCCAAAAAAAGCTACACTGAAAACGTAAACAAAACTCACCTCTGCCATTGACAAGCGTACACTTCCGCTCTTACAAGCAGGCTGAGGCGTACACGTTCACACGGGGTGAACTGTTCATTATTCGACCAGTGTATAATCAGAGAAACAGCCACGATCAACATAAAAAATTGAATAGGTAATGACGCTGCAGATGTACTTGGTCAATCGGAAGTAGAGATCTTCTTAAAAATTATTGACTAGAATCCCACTTTATCCACTATTTCAATGGACGGACATATTAATTTTTTTTTATTATTTTATTTATTTTATTTTATTTTATTTATAATTTTATTACTTTTCCCGATACATAGACATATATGACATGTTCATAAAACAGCATTTTACAATATAAATAGGTACAAATATTGAAAACAGAGCAACTGCGTCATATTAATGATTGTTTCATAATAACATGGAAACCACAATTGATTATATTTCAGATATTATTTAATTTTCCATCTAAAATAAATGATGTAGACGTTTATTTGCCTGGTATCGGGGGGGGGGGGGGGGGGGGGGGGGGGGGGAAGTAGGACATAGCTTTAAGCCAAAATATGTGTGTGTGTGTGTGGTGGTGGTGGAGGGGAGGATGCCTCTTTCTTTCCTTCAAAGCTTTCAAAACTACAAAGCTTTCTAATAACACCGACCAATAACACCGAATAACACGTCAAATGACAACAGTTAATTCAAGTACAAGTCAAATACAAGATTGTTTTTTTACAGCAACCGGAAAGGAAATGAGATAAAATGAAGGTTGACCTTTTCGTTATATCAAAATAGTTGTTCATTATCACATATTTCACGCAGCTTTATTAAAATATTGCTAAAAATCGAACAATTTTAAACCTCAACGATATATATCTTTGATATGACATTTATTTGTATAAGCTATCATACTATGAATAATGGTTATAACATTTTATGTTATTTATGAGCAATTGTTCTGATGTTTGTTTATCTCTCATTTCACCAAAATACCTATAAATTACTCTCCTCTGACGGCTTCTGTAAAGATAAAAGGTAAAAGAAATATCTCCTCATGTTGCCCCTATACTTTACATCTTAACAGCTGGTAAAGTAAACACTCATTACTGCCTTGTTCTGCCTCTAAATATATTTAGAAATCACATTACTTTAATAATTCATTGTGAGGATATGTGCGATAGTTTGAATTCTCATAAATTATAAAGTAATTTATATACCTTGGCAAAGTGTTTAAAGCACAATACCTTTATTCAAATATTCACGTTTGTTGCCAAATTATCTAACCCCTTGTCAAAATTGATGGAACTAATAATTGAAATCATGGAACTTTCATCATTTTTTCAATAGCATCTACATGTACTGTCATTTACTGTTATCTTTTGTCTCGACATAATTGAAAAAGAAAATTTAACAGACTTGATTTTTTTTTTATGTTTCTCATCCGTTATTTCAATGCTTTCATCTCCTCTAAATCTGATGAGTAGAACAACTGCTGTCTGGTTGATTGGATCTGTTTTTTTAAAGTCCGATGTTGATCTAGAGGAACAAACTGAGATAAGATATAGAGTTTTATTACAGCAACTTCATGTTTTCACTTCTTTGTTTCAGGCTTCTTCATATTCAAAGTTCAATAACAACGGTCGTATTTATTATTACATGTTCCATATAACAAATAACAAAGAGGAAATAGTGATTTATGTTTGAAAACAGAACAATACCCCGACAATCAGAAGTGTTAGAACAAGAGTAGACTAACTTTAGTCTATGGAATTCTTATAATTACCGTACCTTCATCCATTTGATTATATATTTTTAATACTTTTAGGTCCATATGTGTATTCAGTGCTGAATAACGATGTAGACTGTATTAACGGCTCTTATTTTGTATACAGTCATTGGGCAGGAATAGAAGAGTTGTCTCGTTGTTTTTATTTACTTTTTAAAAGTCTGTTGTCACTCTACCGGGCAAAGAGTTTGGATAAAGAGTATCTATTTCACTTCACTTCTATTGTTTAGTCTACTTCGCATTCGGAGCAACGTAAGAACATTATAAACACTGTATTCTATTTATATAGGAACAAAATTGTAAGTATTTGAAATCTGATTTATTTAATTAAAAGTATGATTTATTAAATAATCTTTGGGAATAAACATTTATACGCACACACAGTGATTGTAAGTTGTATCTTTATCTTTGTCTTCTGTGTCTCCATTCTAAGTCCTCGTCATATGTCTCAACATGATAGTGTTAAATATTGGAGATTACACTGGGTAATTACAAGGAAAAGCAAAATATATACATGTTTAATAGTCATACAATACTGTGTTGAACACTTCCAATTTCAAATCCAAGATGCTTTGATGCCATGCATTCCCTTCCCACAGAGGCAGATTTCCGATCCTAACCTCTGTTCTACTATAAGGACTTTTCTCGTCTTGAAAGGGAGTGTCTTGATTGGTTGGATTTGAATCTAGTTTTACAATCAGTGACGCCGTTGTAGAAATGGCATTAGCCAATGACACGTCATGATGTTATTTTTGGAAACAAAAACATTTTATGTTTTATGTTATCCTCGAAATATTTGATTTTTGAATAATTGGATTTACAAAAACAGTTGATAATAAACATGTTGTTAAATAAAGAAGACCATATCAGAGACAAAAAACGAAAATAGTACATATGTGTTATTTACATCAGATTATTTGAAAGACATATACTAATTGGCTAAACTCTTTACATTTAAAACGCAACTCCCGGATAAAATTGACCAAAATTCGTTTGACTAAACCAAGGTAAATTGTACACTAATGTTAATCTGTATGCATAGTATCTAGCTAAATATGATTTTCCGTTAGGTCATAACATTTTTAAAACAATAGAGTATTTTATTATTTGCGATTATAAAAAATAGCGTCATTTACTTGCCGCGATCGTTTTGTTCCGGTGATGTAACCGGATGTGACGTCAACTGGGGCAAACAAACGTGAAGTAACAGCCAATGTAAACAACACAGCGCTTCACTTCGGTGATCGCTTTTTGACGATTTGGGTCACAAATAAAGTTAAACTGAGAGTGAAATTCGAATATCTGCTGTATGAAAGTATAATGGCAACGAGGAATTAGCTAAATATTTGTTTTGGTACATAATTATGAGAAGAATTCATGATCCGAAAGGACATTTCAAATTCTGTAGCCTAGTGAAGGAGTCGTTGTCCTCTGTCGACACGGAATGATTTTGGTAAGTGGGTCTTTGATTTCTTTCTTCTAACGATGCATTATTTGTTATGTGAATGGACATGTTCTTTCGAAAATATAAATATTACTTGAATTTTCAATCTGAGTCGAGGAAAACAACATTATCAGTCTCTCAAATCGTGGCTCTCGTCGAGTGTGTTTTGCAGATCCATTTTTCGATACGCGCTCACAATCTTCCAAAGTGATTTTTAAAGAAATTTGTCTGGCCCACAGGGATAGCAGTATTCAAATTTTGATAACAATAGTAATTTTTACTAGCCTCAGGTTGAATGACTGGTGTTAATTTTAGCCCAGAGATTTCATAACATGTCAATTATATTATATAAAAAAAACTTTATAATTAATTTTATTAATATAATTAACTTCAGGAAATTATTTTTTAAATATCGACATTTGCTTTCAATGAAATATATAGACAGATATCAAATTCAAATCCATATAAGAATGTAGTAGAAATTACTACTGTTATTTAAAAAATTACAAATTAGAAGCCATACAGTATATGAGTTAGTGATCATGAATGTATATGCATATTTAAATTTTCAAAGAAATGGCTTCCCATAAAAGATTTCAATATTTTGTTTGATAACTATTTATTTGTTTGTGATGAAATTAGACTGAGGCTGTAGATGTTTAGAATTATTTCACTTGCCTGACATAAAAATATCAAAGGTCCTATACCAAACACAAAATAATAACATGTTATGAATTAATCATGTGTAATATATGCAGCATCAAGAAAGATTTATTATTGTTGTTACAGGTGATGGGAGTCCCTAATACAAGAGAACACAACAACAACAAAAATCCCATTAGGAATGGACTGTTTGTGCAGTAAAATATTGGTGCTGAAGGTGTGATCCTTTGCTATCAGGAAATGATATATATAAACATTGTCATAAGAAGTGATATATGCTGATTGTGTGAACTGATATCCAAATCATTATCTTCTCTTGGATATGAGAATGTGCCAATGTTTTTGAAGCAAACTTGAGCTGCCTCATAGAAAGACTACACAAAAAACAGTGTAATAGTAAATCAAATTAATATTCAATTTAAGTATGAGAGTAAATAAAATCAAATATTTCCAAAATTTATAAAAAATAAATTTTATGATAAAATTAATTTCATGTGCACTGTTTCTATGTAATTCCTAAAATGTAAACACTTACACAAAGTAATGTTCAATACATGTTGTATACTTAGTTGAATAAATTTGGCTCTTATATTTGTTGTTTGTTTTATTCATGATTAAAAAGTGGAAATGCAATATTGCATCTTAAGTGACTTTAATGTCACAGTAAAAATAGAAAACTTGAACATATTTTTTTCAGAATTCTTAGGTCTGTTTCAAGGTAAGTTTTTTTTATATGCAGGTAGGTGTAGGCAAATGTAAAAAACACAAGTCATGCTTACATAGGTATTTACACACAGTTATGCTATTTACAAAATTAATCATATGCATTGTGATGAAGTACATATGTTTTATTATATATATATATATATATAGAAAGAAACTCGGCGTTATGTTTTTAATTTTTGATAATTTGAAGCAGCCATACACCTGGACATTTGACTTTTTGTACATATATATATATATATATATATATCTGTAACTGAAAATATAGGTTAGTTAAAATTGCAAATGTTATTGATAAATGTCTGAATTCTTCCATTTGATCAGATATATATATATACTTGACAAAATATACTCAGAAAATATTATGTAAACTGTGAAATGAATAATAATTATCTTATCATTTAAATAAGATATCAATCACCAAAAATTCCATTATTCTTACCAATTTTATCCACTAAAATACAGATCAGTTAGATACAATATTTTCATTCTTTCATTCAATGTCTTTCAATACTTATGAAACAATATCACTACAATTAAATTATTTCTATTGCAATACACTATTCATTCTAAAAAACAAAATTGGTACGAGTTCAGCGAAACGTGTGGATATGCATTGGAGTTCACTGCATCCCGTGAAGACATCACGTGACCATGCAGGCACGGTTAAGTTATTTCGCCAAAAATGAAATAACCTATGTATTATAGTCAGCAAATTACACAATATTTAACTACATGCATTCACTATTAATGATGTATCTAAAATACGTAAGTTTGCCAGATATGTCAGCACTGAAACACGTATGATATCAGCTGTTCGGTTAATTATTTGTGATTTTACTTCCGGGTTTAGTAAGAACCATTTTTAAAACTTTATCGCTGATATGGAGTTTATTCCTTTTCTGTTTCTCTTCAAGTTGTCATATGCAAATATCTTGCAAGTTTTGACATTAAATGGTCGACTGGTATGATTCCTATTGCCCGCGCAGTTTATTCGTCTGACAGTGTTAATACTACGGCGGTCGCCATTTGCATTGGTTTGTTTTCTCCAGTTGACGTCATACATTCCTTCGGGGAAAATCGAGATTTTTCCGGTGTTCTCCGTAAAACAAGATGGCCGACACGTAAAAAAGCGACGTAAACAGACAGTTTTCTGACTTTTTTTACGATTCCATGTCTTTGCAATGTGCATGTAAACCATAGGCAGTTACTTGAAAGAAATTGGAGCAAAATCATCCGGGAGTTGCTCTTTAACATCTTTGGGCGATGGGTTTTTATTGGATAAGAAGCAGGGATAACGTATGAGGTTCCCCAGCTTGATTTTGCTTGAAACAGTATTTTTCCATAGCAGAACAGATGTTAGGATCAGAAATCTGAAGGAAGCAACCTCTGTGGGAAGAGAATGATATTGTTCTGAGTCATGAGTTTTCATGAGTTTTCAAATAAAACATGTTAATTGTAAATCGATTTACACTGTTTGATATACTAGCTATATTGAGCTAGCGATGCAAGAGTGAGCAGATTTGGAAACTCTTGAGAATGATAGGTGTGAATTAAACTCCACATAGTTTGCATGTGATCTCTTGGATATCCAGCGTTGACCACAAGCCTCTTCAACTTCCCCCACTCCACTCGTGCATCTGCAGCATCAATGATCCCTTTAACAAGAACTTCACTACCATCAACCATTCGGGATTTGTCATTCCCAAAATGGCTTAAAAGCTGCTCCAACTTCAGATTGCCCCACATTTCCAGTTCATCACTGGCGAGAAAGGAGATTGGGCACATACGAAGTACACCAAACGCATATATCACACTGTCTTTAGGAAATCGTTTCTCCAGGTTGTTTGTCACTGCTTGAATAAAGTTCTTTGTTATGTTGTGAATCATGTCATTTCTTCCTTTTAGAACATGGTTTGATTTAAATTGATGTTTACCTGATTCCTCATGGAGTGTGACATCAATCTTCAGCTGGTCCAGGTAATTGGGTTTGTGTTTTTCATCACAGAGTTCCTTCAATGATGAAATGGCATTTTCTACTGAAACCTGTACAAGAGAAATGTCTAGGTTTTTCTTTTGAAATACTAGTGACAATTCAGAGATAATTGCCAACACACTCATCAAGAGATAAGTACACCCAACAAAATTATGTTGGGAAATTTTCTTGGCAAATCCCTGACCCTTTGCATCCTTCTGATTGGTGAAACATGTCATGAGGGAATCTACCGGTACTGACAATCACTTCAAACAAAATAACTCATTAAAAGGTAAGATATGATACTTAAAATTTCAAATTGAATACTACAAACTAGATGCATAGCATGTTATTGAATTAAAAGGAACCCATCCAAATGCTAGCATTCACTACTTAGTGAACACTTCAAATATGGATGTTTTAAAGCCATGATTAGCGACGAATAGTCCAAAAACTACAGGCACATGAACTCATCAAAGTGGTTACTTACGAAATTTAGAAGGAAAATGTAGTGTTCTAGATGAAGGGCTTTTCAATGCCATGTTCAGTCATGATTTGTCAGATAAAACATGTTTATTTCATATTGATTAATACATGGTAATCAAATGGATAAAAAGGATCAAATAAATTAATCAAAATGATAACATACACTTTTTAAAAGATCACTTCAAAGGCGAATGGACTTATTGTTGTTAAAATATTAATTCATGGGCTACTACTGAGGATTAATGGATAATCGATTTTGCAAATCAATTCAAATGAATCGTTCTATTTCATGTTTCCATGTGAGTTTGAACTACGAGGACTTGCATGAGTATTTCCCCCATTTTCATACAGTCAAATATGAAGTGGAAAACGTTTCACTAGAATGTATGAATTGGATTGCAATTTCTATTTTTACAGTATTTGATTACAGCATGTTGACAATTGAGATTGTCATGATTCAATTCTGCCTTTAAATCAACTTTTAAAGTTGTGAATTCATTTTGAAAGAAAGAATAAAAATGAAAAATACCAGTTATATTATATATATTTGATAACAATCTGATATGAGAATACATGCCATACGTTGTAGTGATGATTGTGTCCGTGAGCATGGTAAAGAGATATTATTTTAATTATGCTAACCTGTTAATTGTCTGAAAGAAAAGCCAGAAACGTCTATCATAATGATAAACAGAAACAACATATGGATTTATGTACCGATTAATGATATAGCGTGGATATACAATTGATAAATTAATAAGAGACAGTGATGTGTATATTGCAGGTCCAACGATGATTGTGTTTGGTGCTCTTCAAATCGAATATTTGCTGAGCATTGATGATCAAATATAATATTATCAGTGTAACAGATATGGAGTTATATTGATTTCTTCTCAACATAAGAACAGTTTATGATGAAACGGATGTCAGCTAACAAAATGCATGACTTGCATATTGATTGTTAAATAAATACTAACAGAAATGAACACTAGACAACTATGAAAATGGATACATACATTTCTGAAGTTCTTCAAAATAAAAATATATTGGGCCAAGCAGGTTATAGTGAATGGTACGTGTAAACTAAACATTGATTGATTCCTGAGAGGGACAGGGTAAACACATTGACTCCAAACAAAAGCACTAACAGGTTAAATATAGTTGATACCTTATTCAGTTTTTCATGATGATTGCAAAAGGGCTGCGATTGACTACTGAGACTGAAGTATGAGTCTTTGAGACAACTTTCAATTATGATTTGTTAAAAATTCCATGGATAATATGATCATCTCCGTTGGATAACACAATATAATTACTGATGTCACATAAGTAGAACAATGCTTGATTGATATGTACACCAGTTTTGAGAGACATGGAACCAAACAGTACTAAGATCCAGAAGTTATGGTTTCGAGAACCTTCTGTGATTAAACCTTACTATATCCAATAATACTTACATTAAGCCTCTTCCAAAGATGATCAAATGAAAAGTGTCAAATTGATATGAAAATATATAAACAGCAATCACACCTCTTTCAACTCCCAGATCAGGAGGCAGCATTCGGTTTTACGCTAGAGAGGAGTTTGTACCAAATCTCCTTTATAGTGAAATACAGGAACGATTTGCAACAGAAACGTGTAAAAGTGTTTCTGAACCCAAATTGAAGTCGTGAAATTTTAAAAGTTTGAGTGTTTCATCCTTTGTTATTTCCTTGTTGTGTGTAATTATCTTCCATAAAGTGGTTGTTATGTGACTTTGACAATGATCATGTTATGAATGAAGCCTAAAGTTTACTTCATAAACATTTCTTTCAAGCAAATGTCAGACCAGTGATGAACATTTATATGTCATATCTGAACACCATGATAAACCATTCCAAAAATCCATTTAGTTAATCTATCATCTTTAAAGGCACCGTAGCACGCCAATTGTTTTAAAATATAAATAATGCACAGATAATGCACATCTCTCGATATTGCAAACTGCAATATCAGCAATATTAAAACATTGCACACAACCCGAAGACCAAAAACGACAGTCGCTGTGGTTAACGTAACAACAATGCTTACACTGCATATGACAAATCGGTGAAGATACAGATACTGCTTAATGAAGACTATCCAATCTTTGTTGTCAGTTAAGAGATTAAAGTATATATGCAAGAGCTGAATGAAATCCTAGTTCAGCCGTTTTCTTCATTCTATATTTCCCATTTTGCACATCAGCGAC
Source organism: Gibbula magus (assembly GCA_936450465.1). Taxonomy (NCBI): domain Eukaryota; kingdom Metazoa; phylum Mollusca; class Gastropoda; order Trochida; family Trochidae; genus Gibbula; species Gibbula magus. The sequence goes on from OW388294.1 coordinate 58,016,131, forward strand.
TCTTACCATTTGTGATATCCCTAGGTGACTTCGGCCGACTCAACTTTTTAATTATTGACTGCTGGTCAATTGTAAAGAATAATTAGTATCATATTGCACCGAAAGGTGAGTTCATATGCCCTCGTATGAACTGAAATAGCTTATTTGAGTACAAAAAGCGTACACTTGTGCCTTTAATAATATAATGGTCGTAGGCTTAATATAACTTTGTTCTTTTCAATATATAACTGAAATTTAAGTAAGGTATCTATAATGCTTCAATCTACATTGATTTTCAAACTGGTCCACATGTCAATCGACATTTCAAATTTTTTCCACACATTTCCCTATCATAAATCCATGCTGATGATAGTGCATATATTATATCAAGTCATCAATAATGTCTTTGATCTCCAGACAAAACTTGAAATTGTGGTTATCGATTGGAGAATGATCAACGATCTTCTAGCCTCTGTTCCATTAATAGTCTTAGAGCTAAGATTTGTGAGGATTTCCCGTGATTTCTTAACGATAATGTCTAAATTCTCCTCTCAAATGTGTTTCATGGTGAAGGAAATCACGATCTTGTGCAAATATCTGTTTGTGAAAATAAACTTTATTAACCTACTAAATGATTTGGCATTTGGAAGAAACCATCATTGATTACATCATTGAGAAATATGACATATCACTATGCTCCGTTCACTTATTACAGAATCTGTTTGTGATTTGTACTAGCAGCTCTTACATACCTTTACAGGAGAGAAGATGGAGAGCGAAAAGGATGAAACGATTGGGAGAAGAATACAAATACAATGGAATCTGATACACAATTCCACTTTCAATAGCTTACATCTAATCTATATTGTCAAATTTGACCGTGTAACCAGAGCTCAATTAAATGACAACTTTAAACAATTCACGTGCTTTGTGGTAATTGTAAGATATGTTCATGCTATAGTGGACACGTCTATGATAACAGTAAAGGGAAACATGACATTGATTTATGTATCCATTTATGATTGATAGTGATACTTTTGATAAATTGAAGAATAATAGACAATGCATGTTCAAAGTGTGATCAGCTTGAACCAATCCAAGTACTTGTTTTATAAGTTGTCTCCTGTCACACGGAGGTCCAACGATGATTGTGCTCATTGCTGTTCAAATCGATTATATAAATTGCAATGATGTTCAAATACAACATAATCAGTGAAAACGATATGGAGCTATATTGATTTCTTCTCAAAATAAGAACATTTCAGTTCTGAAATTCTTCAAAATAAAAATATATTTGACCAAGCAGGTAATAGCAAACGGAATGTGTAAAGTGAACATTGATTGATTCCTGAGAGGCACAGGGTAAACAAATTTGTTTCAGACACAAGACTTCAAAGACTAAGAGGTTAAATATAGTTGATATGTTATTCAATATTTCATGAAGATTTCAAAGGGAAGGAGATTGAATACCTTGACTGAAGTTTGAGTCTTTGAAACACATTTATCAAGTTTCAATTATGATTTGTTAAAAATGTAAAGAAAGTGATGTATGAGGTCTGATTTAAACGTAATCCTCTTGGTTTGAAGATTCTGTACATTGAAGAGTTGAAATATGAAGCCACACATTATGTTGTGTTCCAGAGGGTAATGTAACCATCTTGGCAGCATGTACCAACAGAGAAAATGACACACATCTGGCAACGTTAGAACAATGTTATCCACAATTATAGTTTGATATGGCTGTTGTTATGCAACCTCTTTCCCTCTTAATTTAACATTGGTCTAGATCTGCCAATAAAATAAATCCACACCTTGGATTGTATTACATCAAGTCCACGTGACAATATAGCACGTTGCTGCAATTTTGAAACACCAATTGACTGATTGAATCGACTGAAGTTGCTCCATGGTCAGAGTCCATTTTAGACCGCTTCCTTGCGCCATTGATGCACACAAATTTAAAATGACCCGCACGATAAAACATAAAAGACTCATAAACAATGATGTCAAAACCTACCGCGTCATATTTCTTTAATAATTTCAACTTGTTTCAACATTGCTTGCGATCGATCGCATTTGAAATCTCCGCAGCGCTAAGCATGCTTTTGTATACAAATGCGATGCCTAAATCGATGTATGGAGCTTTTAAAACGTAGCTTATTCAAGTCATGCTGTTTTTATCATTATTTAGAGTAACGTCCCTTCGCAGTTATTTTCTATATCAAAGGGAGGTAACTGAGTGGGAAAGTATAGTTGTTTATCGATCGAAATGGCGACTGAAAAGTCGTCTGCTAAGTCGTCTGCTGCTGTCAAGCGGCAGTCGAGAATACTTTCGTTTTTTGAAAACAAGAGAACAAAACATGATGACGGAGAAAATATTCAAGATTTGGAAACCGTTCCAGAGGCAAATGCTTCTAATTCAGAAAATTCCACATCAAATCATGACACATCGACTGCCGTTAGTGACAGTAAGGCAACACGTGTATTTCAATCCAAATGGTCTGTTTTGTATCCGTGGGTTGTTTACGATGCCACTTAAAATAAAATGACTTGTTCACTTTCTCTAAAAAATGGTAAACATAATGTATTTACCGAGGGTACGGACAATTTCCGAACTTCAACTCTAAAAAGACATCCCGATGGTGGCGATCATAAACTCTCAGTTCAAGCTGAATCATTGAAAGGACAAATGGAAATGGCTGTAAAACATGCGCTCAGTGAAAAAGAAAATGCAGCAGTGCAGTGTATGAAGGTGGTTTTATGGATGGTGAAGGAAGCTTTACCTATGCAGAAATATCCAAGTTTGATGAATCTTTTACAAGAACTGGGGTGTCCTTTCATTGAGAATTTAAAGATTGGGGAAGAAGGTGGCTCTGGATATGCAAGTTACACAAGTGTTACTACAGCAAATGAGATGGTATCAGCACTTGCGTCAGTTATCAGAAAAGATTTGGACAATAGACTATTGCGTTCTCCCTTTGTTAGCTTATTAACTGACGAAAGTACGGACATCACTGTACACAAGAAATTAAAAGTTTATGCAACAATGATAGACCCAGACACATTCACAGCTTCGACACATTTTATTTCAAATGTAAAGCTTGAAAAGGGAACAGGTGTAGCCATAGCTGAACAACTCACAAACATTCTTGATGAAAAAAATGTACCCATGGCTAAATGCATGGGTCTTGGTAGTGACGGGGCATCCGTGATGACTGGCTTGGACAAGGGTGTTACAGGACAAATGTTGAATAAAAATCCTTTGATGATATACTATCACTGCATAGCACACCGTTTAGCATTGGTTTCTTCTCAGGCTGCAGAAAGTGTTCCAGCAGTGAAGGACTATAGTGAGACCCTAACTTCAATGTTTTACTATTTCAAGCATTCTGCCAACAGACACCAATCTTTAAAAGAGATTCAGAGTCTATTGGAGGAGCCTACTCTAAGAATGAAAGAAGGTCATTCTGTTCGATGGCTAGCAATTTACAAAGCAGTTGAAACTGTGTACAGGTGCTTACCGTAGTGTCGCGGGTATAAGTCCATATTTGAGCCTAAGACCACCCCCACTTTTAAGAGGATTGTCCTGGTTGGGCTTATTCCCTAGTTATAGCCCACCCCCCATTTTGACAGATGTTCCATGGTCCAACGATGTCTCTATTCATGCACAGGTTTCATTTCTCGGACATACAATAAAGTTTGATTTGTCATGTTATCGTCTTGTGTTATGTGTTCATATTCTTATTGTGACAGTTTAATTATCGTATATATTTTAATAATTGGATCCATTACATATATCTATAATATTATTTTATAACTTGGGTTATATCTTTCATTAATTATATTTGTGTAGGCCTACGTAAATCAAAACACAACATGAACTTGGTACTTCCCGGCGAGCTGTCAAGTCTCGTGCAGTTACGATACCGTACGTAATTATTAAAAAGAATATCAAACACCATAAACGAATAGGCTAAATGAATTTTCATTTTATGATATGGTAGTAAAATATAGATATGCAGTCAAGTTATTATAACATTCAAGTAGAAAATGGCATCTGTAAACATATCTGACAAAAATTTATCTCACGTGTTTAGTCATGACCGCCATATTTGGAGCGAACAACGTCACAAACTTTTTGTCTTTCAAACAATCACTTGAGGGAAACGATTTGAAGATAGTTGTGAAATAAAATATTTGTTATATTTTCTGTGTTTGTCCTCTTTCCGTATCATTTTGAAGTGTCTAAATACTTCGATTCGAACCAGGAAGTAAGCACCGTATGTCTACGAGTCGCCAAATATATCAGCCAATGAGATTTTGAATCGATGACACACCCTTTTATCCACCAATGAGAGTTCGCATAAGTAATTAGCCATTCGTTCCGACGCAATAATCTGCCATCTGTTTCGTTATATTCTGCACTCGTTCTTGAATAATCGACCTTCAAAGTGAAAACATTTTGTTGATTTTTTGTCAACAACACAGCTTATTGTTATCGTTTTAATTCATGGTACACAATTTTTTTAATTCAACGGCAATAACAAATTTCACAGAAAAAGTTACTCGAGTATCATGGCTTTGCTGATCGTAGTTACTCACCTGAAAAACAAACACGATGTATTTGTGCGTTAAACGAATATAGTTACGATTTTATAAACATAATGACATAAATAAATATCGTGTTTATGTTATGTTATGAAATAAATCATCAAAACAATATCCTAAACAACATGATGTAGCCTAGTGACAGATCGTGTGTGTTAGAGAGTGACACCACGCTTGCGGGAAGGAAATTCCGTAATGACGATAGTCTGCTCTGATTGGTCGAAACTAATATAACAACCAATCATATTGTACTTCCTTTGAAAAAAAAGCCATTTCAGTCGACATGCATTGACGCTTCCAACACTGAATATTGTAAATTGTTCATAAGCAAATTACGATATTTGTTCTGGAATTTATGACTAAATAACGTACATAATTGTCATAAACATTATTGACAACATCATAATTAAGCTATGTAATGATGAATAGCAAATCGGGACGTGTAACTTACATCGATTGTTTGTTAAATTTATTCCCAACATTTAAATTTTCCCGGATTATTTTGTCAGCTACGTACACAACTATCAACAACTCAACTCAAGAATGTTATATTTTTTATTCATTGTACACCATTTTAAAACAATCACATGGCATACAAAATTCATAAATAAAAAAATTAATGGCAATGATTTCATGTTTTTTTCCAGTCGCCGATCATACAATTCTGAAAAACAAAAATGATGTTTAAGTGCATAATATAATTATCATATATATAAAAAATAACATGAATGAATATTAATAATATTATGTTTATGTTTAAAAGACTTGAAACATCAAAGTACAATATTCTTTATGCCGGTAACATGCCTTGCCTATTTGTGTTAGTTCCGAGCCGCCATCTTGGATTCGGTCTCATGAGTTGGGGTCTCTCTCGTATACTAGCCCACCCCCATGTTTTCAAGATGTTTGTTTGCCGGGCCCCGTGGTCTTATACCCGCGAGAATACGGATTCCCTCATGACATGTTTCACCAATCAGAAGGATGCAAAGGGTCAGGGATTTGCCAAGAAAATTTCCCAACATAATTTTGTTGGGTGTACTTATCTCTTGATGAGTGTGTTGGCAATTATCTCTGAATTGTCACTAGTATTTCAAAAGAAAAACCTAGACATTTCTCTTGTACAGGTTTCAGTAGAAAATGCCATTTCATCATTGAAGGAACTCTGTGATGAAAAACACAAACCCAATTACCTGGACCAGCTGAAGATTGATGTCACACTCCATGAGGAATCAGGTAAACATCAATTTAAATCAAACCATGTTCTAAAAGGAAGAAATGACATGATTCACAACATAACAAAGAACTTTATTCAAGCAGTGACAAACAACCTGGAGAAACGATTTCCTAAAGACAGTGTGATATATGCGTTTGGTGTACTTCGTATGTGCCCAATCTCCTTTCTCGCCAGTGATGAACTGGAAATGTGGGGCAATCTGAAGTTGGAGCAGCTTTTAAGCCATTTTGGGAATGACAAATCCCGAATGGTTGATGGTAGTGAAGTTCTTGTTAAAGGGATCATTGATGCTGCAGATGCACGAGTGGAGTGGGGGAAGTTGAAGAGGCTTGTGGTCAACGCTGGATATCCAAGAGATCACATGCAAACCCTGTGGAGTTTAATTCACACCTATCATTCTCAAGAGTTTCCAAATCTGCTCACTCTTGCATCGCTAGCTCTCACGGCACCAATTCACACTTCAGACTGTGAAAGGGGCTTTAATTGTCAGAATTTGGTCAAAACACTGAGAAATCAACTGTCTGAAAATTCAGGATTTCAATTTTGAACAAAGTCTAAATGAGTGGAAATCTGCCAAGCAGAGGAAACTGTTTAAGAAGTAACAAGTTGTCTGTTGAGCCAGCTAAGTAATAAACTGTTTAAGCTTTCAGATACTATCAATAAGTATTAATTTACAGTTACTATAAGTATCACAAGAAGTTTAAAACAATGTGACTGACAGAATCTGAATAATGCCTGAGAAAATAAATTTGAATGAACTAATTTCTTGTCAAGTGTATATTCATTATTGAATTAACATACAACTACAGTATACACTTTGTAATTCGACAACTGCATTAAAGTTCATAGTTGATGATTTGTCCCCCTTGTTTTTTTTATAATAACCCACCACAATGGCAAATGTCCCACTAGTTTAATGCTGCATGGGCCCAGGGCCCACTTCATCTGAAAAGTAAAATAGACACTGCATGGTAGATGAGGAATGTGAATTCAATATTTGATTGTTTTAATTCAATAATTGATAGTGAACGTTAGTGTAAATAAAGGGAATTAGTCACATACATATTTATGACATTGGTACCGTTACGTCTGATTCTGCTGATGATAATGCCATCAAACAGATGGTCATTTGAGATATACTTATTCCTAATTCAGCTGAGCTAAAGCCATAAACCGAATGTATTCTGTGATTTTATATAAGTGATTATTTTACTAAAATAATCCAACGATGTTTTATGGTTGTTTTCATTGTTTTCATTTCATTTCAAAAACGAAAATGCAGTAGAGAAGAACAACACTTATTTGATAAGGATTTCTAAATTAAGTGTTGTCATAATTCTTATCAATTGCAATGTTTTGCTTTCTGAAACCCCTTTCATCAGATATGTGTCTGTTTATAGCACTCTTCTTTCAGGTATTATGAAGAACCCTTTCGGAAATGGACTAATTTCGGAATTGGTTTAATTCACAGAGAGAAAAATTATGAAGTGAGAACCAGAATAAAAACATTAAAATTAATTTGAATTTAGTAACAATAAACAATTTTCTTTCAAGATTTGATAAGTATTGCAGTTCAAAACAAAAACATGTGTCATTGTTTGCAAGTCGTGCACAAAGCCAATTTCTCTCAATCTCGTCAAGATCCATTAATCATGTGTAAAGAATATTGCGTGCTGATGGTAACGTAGAACATTATTGTGTAAAAAGAGGATAAGGAGAGGATTAGGTGAGCATGAAATTAACTTGTTTAGAACATAATAGCTGTCATCAAGTCAATGATCGGATTAATAACATGGGTTAATGATAGCATTTGTAATATTTGAACAAAATGTATAATCATAGTTTGTCACGTAAATTGTGTATTTCACGATTATTGACACAATGAGTAACTGATGACATTTTGGACAATTTGAGTATTTGCTGTTACATACAAATCAGTGTATAGAAATTCAACAACAATCAGGCGTCTCAAATGCTTACTCTGTAGCTTCTTGCAACACTGCGGATAAACCTTGTGTGTCTTCCTGTGGGATCAACTTTTTTCAAACGCATTTAGATTTTCAGAATGTTTCATTATGTTTGTGCACTCTACTAGTTTTAAATACTTATAAAACAGTACAAACGAAACGATGTACTAGTTCATCAACACTAATATATTTTATGGATAAGAAATTGGTTTCCCAGCCTTTTGATATTTTTGGGTATTATGCTTCATCAATTCCAGTGACATTTAAACTGCCATAAAGGGTTCGACTTCCTTCCAATATATTTATCATAAGATTTACCAAATGGTTAATAAATTATCAGTGCCTCATTCTAATTGGTACAAAAAGTTAAATTTTAAAACTTTTTGCTAAATTATTTAATTTTTTTTTACCTATAATGTATCAAGACAACATATGTAAGATAATTTTACATTATATCTTCTACAAGGGCATACAGGGCATATCACACTTGGTTTAACATTTCAGATATTGATTGATGGAAATATATGAAGAAGACATGAAAAGTGGTTTTGAGTCGATTAAGGAACACTAATTTGAAAGCCTACTGGAAAGAACAAATGGCTTAACTTAAATGTAGATACACTACTGATGTGCTGAAAATAGTGAAATATGAAAGCTGAAATGATCAACATGAGCAATGGGCAATGGGCAATGGGCAATGGGTAATGGGCTATATTCCAATTTTTCATTAGGAAATACATCATCCTTGACTCTCACGTATAATTACTCGAATGTGACCGTAGCTTCAGATCTTCTTTATCAATTGTCTCGTTCACTGACATTCTCTCGAGATATATTGCACTATCACATTCTGCATCAGATGCAATACTAAGGGTTTATAAATTATAATGAAGAAAGCTCGTTTGAAAATGTAAGTTTTCAAAAACAATCGTTCAGCAGTATCCTACCATTTCCATGTATCCATTTGTAAATTCCTGTGCACACTTGACTGTATAGAGCGTGTTTTGCAACTATCGAAATGAACAGTGATAGTGTAGAAACATTTCAACAAGTCGTTTGATCTTCTTGACTTTTGATCTTTTCTACTTTTCTGAGAAACTGTTACATTTAATTTGACATTGACTCTTTCTGAGAGAGTTGAGTCAGTTCGGCTTCATTGTCTGACCTCTTGTGATCATTTGTCATGGTGTCACAGAATTATTGCTGACATTGCAAGACAAAGTTAACCCCCTCAAGGCATAAATCGCTCCAGTGTCTATCCCTGGCTAATTTAAGTCATGCTGCATTTCATCGCCTTGTCAGTATCATATATATTGTTTTGCACTACCAAGTCCAGGAGGACACGCCAGCACAGAAAAAGGTTACGAAATGCAGCAATTTTTAAATTACTCAGTGATAGAAACTGGTGCAAATCGTGTTAGTATAGGTTGTTGGTTTAGAATTAGACAACGGACAATGTTGAGAATTATAAGTATGTTTATTCGCATAACCAACGATGAGTACATTTTTTGTATTGTAATGAATATATGTATACACATCCATGAACCTATATTAAAAAAGTAAAAAGTAGTGAATTATAAGTCGCTACATAGCTGTGTTTACTTGACGATTACTTTTGTCGTTCATTTGACCATTTAAGAATTTACAATGTGAAAATATGAAAACCATAATTGGTATTGTCAACATTGTGTGTTCCTGTCACGTTGTAAGCAAAACACAACTTATAACATTTCTGGTTCAAAGTCAAATCACGTGTAATCAGCTGGATACCAGTTTGTATCAATGTTGATTTATATAAGATATAATTCAACATGAAAACTCCAGAATGGGTCTACACTCATCCGCATGAAACATACATGAAGCAATACATGTTTTAAGATTATGCTGCCATGATTAAATCTAAGTTGTTTGACATTATCAATGGCAGGCACTAATGTGACGATGATAACCATACTAAAATCAAAATTTATTGCGTCTACAATTTCTTATCGAAAAGACACCCACTCAACATGATAACGTTTATTGCCAATGTGTATCTTCTATTGTTAACGATGTCTCATTTAATTTAATTGCAAGAATTACGTAGCAGTCAATGGAGAAGATGCACAACTCCTTAATGATAGCCGTATAACATGCATTCTAGATATCAGATTTGTTTGTTTCACAACTCACACGAATCATAAAACTATAACTACATCAGCTCTCTGGTTTGTAATTTGCTAATTTATCTTGCGTTTGATATTTGCATTATCAAAACATATACTTTATGATGATTATTTAAAGGATATATGCCAAATAATGTGATTTTTTCGAATGTTTATGAGATTAACATAATATATGTCAATATTAACAGCTATTTTTGCGAGAGAGAGAGTAGTTCCTGTACCAAAGACCGCATTACCAAGATTGCTATAGAAAGCACATATTAAATAATTGTATAAGCTTTATACTGCATTCGCAGATAACATTGAAACCTTGCAGTTCTACATTGCCATGCAATGATTATTTACTTTTGAGATGACATGGTGAAACTAACTTCCATTCTTGACCATTGCAAAGGCTTCAAGCTATCTTGTTAGAAGTGAAATGTCTCATCAACAGTCTTGATAAGAATAACGTTAGTTAAATAGTCAAGTATTTGTTTACTCCCTATATGATACCAAACCATTTAAATAAATATATAAATGTATTACTTTCGACAAATTTATATTTGTTTGATTTGTATAAATTAATAATATTTTTTAATGATATTGTTTTCAGTATTTACAATTTAATGTAAACAGATTTTGAAGAATATATACAATTTAATGTCATTTACAATTCAATGTAATCCAATGATACATTAAGATGACATATACACTGCAAGAATTGATCCTTTAAATCATTTGAATTGTATAGTATATGTATTGGTGGATATGCTAACTTGTCAAAATTTCACAAAACCGTAGCAACTTTGATGTAACTTTATCTTTCAATATATATATATATATATATATATATATATATAATGGCTAGATTACTTTTCTAACAAGTTTATCATTTTGACACGTAAATCAGTGTATCTATCGAGATAGTATCCCTCTGAAGTATAACTTTCGTCACAGTGCTAATGGCAGATGTAAAAAAAAAAGATTTAATAGATGCTGTCAACAAAAGTCAACACAATCCTCTATAAATCTGGTCACAAACATGATAAATGTAACCGATGCTTAACGATCATATATCATTTTCAAATCAATGATAACAATTTGACAATTTATAGGGCATACAAAGATATTTCTCAATATCAGCAGTAAACACTAAGCTTGAGAGAGAAGTTAACCCATATTTTGTTGAAGGATCACTGACATCGCGTCCATGATATATGATTTTATCAAGACAGTTTAAGTTAGGGCAGATTCAAGCAACACTTTTGAATTTAATAGTCTGACATACTGACGTTGAATTTCATAAAATAAACTTCAAAGGCATTGTATTAAAGGATAGATGAAATGCATTTTTCTCAAGAATGACAGATGATTACCTCTACGTATATTGTATATCGGAATCAATTGAGCATAAAATCGAGACAATATACACTTGCAATTGATAATAAAGATGATTTTAATTCACCCATTTTAACACTATCGCAATTTGTTCGGCGAATCCTTTTGCAAATGCTCACTGAGGCGTGACTGTGATAAGCGAGAGGCGGGGCGGCTAGATAGCTGCTCCGCCGGTGTCTCGTTAATTAATTAGTGATGATTATCACTGCCGCTAAATGAATTTATGAGGTGTATTACATCGCCAAAAAGACATGTTTATGTAATAATTGTGTAATTGTCATCTGCGGAATTACCTAGTTGGATATCTAAACATTCGATATATGGGAAATTTAAGTTGGCTTATTGAAGGTATCTTTGTGAAATTAACAATCAAAATGTTGGGAAATTACGTTGAATTGTGACTATCTCTGAAAATCAAATTCCTCCACATACGTCACAGAAGTCATCCCTTCACGGGTCACACCCCCGCAGACTTTCATTCTGGTCGCCGGGGCTAAATCAGGCGGTTTTTTAAAAAGCCGTATATAAGTAATTTATAAACCGATTTCAGAAATTTAAAATCGAGAAATTGTCAAATTGACATCCCATTTTAATGAATCCGATTTGGACCATATGTCATTTCATCTATCCTTTAAAGAGGCAATGAATATTTTTGTCGAAGAATTTCTTAATTAATGTTGCAATTTTTTAAAAAGATTGAATTAGAAAATCAGTGAATTTGTTTTCTTCCTTGCAGGCAATCTTTGAGATAACATCAAGATTGCATCAACATGTCATTCTTTCTTATTCTCGTTTGTATGTTTAGATATAATGTTTCTATAAAGGACAAGCAAACTTTAATAAAAGTAAATCTAAGAAACAATTGAATTCAACAGGTGGTAATTGTATAAATGAAAAACGTAGAAGGTGAAATAAAACATTGAAATTGGTGACTCACATGTTACCTCAAGTCACGTTAAGATTGATGAAGACCAGATACAACTTGCCTTTGTCTCGAGACAGAGGTTCAATCAATTAAGTACTTGCTTGACACTAAGCAAGATGTAAAATATCCCTTAAGGATTTTCTTGACAGGAGTGATCATTATTCAGAATTACAGAATGAAACAGTTTTGCCTGAAAAGCTTAAACTGAAAATTACAGTGTTAAAATCAAGTTGTCTGAAGATCCTTGTCCTTTTGTACTTGGTAACTGCATATTGCATTTTCGAAGTGTCCTTCTAAATTGACATTTTCAATAATTTATTCTGCACTTTGCCCGGGAGATGGTCTTTGCATTTAAAGCTTTATTTCTATTTTAACTTAAGGCATTTCAAACATCGAATTTAGACTTCTATGAATTCCTAATATACACTGTTTCAGTTCATTTGCATGTGACAAACATGACATCATCTCTTGACTGAAGATATCAAGGTTATGCTTTGAGATGCGTGACTTACAGAGATGCTTAGTCTTTCTTTAGATAATGAAATGCAAATGTAAACATCAAAGGTATTGTTCATTTTAAAACATAAATTTGATTCTTTACTGTTAGTTACACACTATGCACACTGCTGACTGCTCTATAATGATTTCATCTATGATCAGCCGGCAGTCAGCCATCAGTATTGCTTCATGCTGCCCTTAATAAAGCTTAATATGGGAATAATCTCTCATTTAATTTAATTTCACTGCAAAGTTGCTACTTTTAAACTCTTCACTCGTACATCGTTTACCTATCAATTATCAGTCAGTAACAAACATGTACAATGAATAGATAAAGGCTTCTGACCAATTCATGTATGGTTTTATCTCTCTTTCAAAGTTGACATTAAATCATACATAGAATATAATAAGAGATATTGAAAGTATGAAAGTGTCATAATCGTTGACTGAAAGATATATTTCGGAAAAACTGTCAATAAATCACCTACAATATGTTTAAATATTTGGTGATAATACAAATTTATGAAACTTATTTCCCGTTTAGTAAAATATTCCAATTACTACAAATAGTTACTAGACGTATGTATAAGAGCAAATAAAGAGGTGTTCATAAGGAGTCTTCAAAGATCATAACATACAATTAAGAAAGAAGCAACTTAAATTACATCATTCAAGAGTTTAAGTGGTTAAAATCATCAAACAGTTTGGATGATCAATGAATGTTTGATGTAATCATGATATTTGCTGTCATGAACGTAGCTAACTCTAAATCTAGTTGTACACCGAGAAAAGATGAGTTTGTTCACGAAATGAATCACATAATAGTTGTAATCAAACAGAAATGGAATGCGTTCACCAGAGATCACAGGCAATCTACATTTATGTAAAACAAGCCACAAGATAGTTGGTTGTCTTCAGATCAATAACTGCAAATTTCAACTTTCACCCGCGGATCTGTTAGATATATATTTATCGTTGCTTGAATAGTTTGTTCAGGAGGAAGCATTGGTCAATATTAATGGGCCAATGTCAAGAATGACCGATTGACAAATTCATTGAATTCATGTGCATGTGCCAGTTTTTAGGTAAAACAGGACGAAACTGAGCTCTCTAAAATTATGCTTAGATTTGATTTATTACTTCAATGATGAGTTATTGATTTTCTACATTACTGTAACTTTCTATGAATAACTACTGGATTAATTATTATGATATGATACATTTATTATGAAACGTTATATAAAGTGCAATGTGGACGTTTTAAAAAGTCTGTTCAATGCCTTAATCTAGTAATTTGGCCTATGATTGCAGGTTTCCGTAGCACTGCAAAGATATAATAATATTAAGGCTTTCTTTTACGCCGTGAGTTGTGTAAAATACTCTTGAAAAAAGCATTATCGCCTAACCTCAATATTTTCAATGTTCAAAATATTCACAAAACACACAAAAAGATTATTTAAACTTTGTATTTACATGTATAATGCTGCCAACCTTTAAAACGGCAGTCAAATCCCCAATAAAGGTGATACATAATCCTTTGTATAGTGTATCGTGCACATTTTGACTGCAAATGTACAAATGTACAAATGTACAACTTGGACATAAACGTCATGTGAAATTGATTAAATCATAGGATGCAAGATGACGAAAAGTGTCTACATTGATACTACATTTCATACAATGTTGATTAATATTTAGCGTTGTCTACTCTCGTTTGTAATATATTATGTAAAAACCACTATATTAACCCTGAATGCTTAAAACTACCTACCAAGATAAGTAAGTAACACGGAAACACAGACAAAACCACGCATATATATAAGTAAGTAACATCACTTGTTTGACAAGTGTCTTTGATATGAAGACTTCAAAGGGACGTCTGAAACTCAGACAGAATGTTTGGTAATAAAGGAACAGACTAATTCCAGACACGAACACAACACGATGTCCCTTTGAACATAGGGTACCCAATTCTTTAAAAGAAGTGAAATGTACATAAGGTCTTACACAAGTTGAATCGAAATGTGTGATCTTCAGTGCCAACCTTGCCCTGCTTGTATTTTCAAACCACAAAGCAATTTGGATTTTTTTAATCTTTATTATGTTGGGATCTTCAACAGTACAGAGTTTCATACTTATATTGACGAGTAAATTGCGGCATTTGAACTCACATCTTCAGTACTGACACAACAGACGACTTCTATTTTATTTCATATCGATTTGTTTATTTCCTCTTCTTGTGTCCGTTCTTTTTGTTTTGCTTAATAACATAATAAATATTCATCAATTGTAAATTAAAATCAGTTGATATCCCTTTTATTAACAAATCAAATATCATTGAAAAAGGAAGGTTTTTTAAAAATAAACGTTGTTCTATTTTGTCTTCTTTGTTTTCTGACTTCCCGCTGACAATAGAAAAAAGAAATTGTGAGAATGAATTCTAGGCAAATGTGAACATACGATACTTATATCACCATTACCAAACATATATTATATGTAATATTTAGGTTAATTATGCCATTTGGTATTGAATTCATTGCAAATGTGTGAGGTATCTTAAATATATTTAAAGAGTTTTCACATCTACATAGTTTATTGAGACCTAAAACTCAACAATTGCTGTTAGAAATCAAGGATCAGTGAAGTTAGTAAATTGTCCGTGCTTAATTATTCCTTATTCAAAACATGAAGTTGTCAAACATTTCATATTTACTAATTCCTTAATCAAACTTGACACTCCCAGATATCGACAAGCCTTTCCTAATCAGCAGTCTCTTTCTACAGAGTTTTATCAATAATTATCATCAATAATCAATTTCAATGAACAGGAACCCGTAGTTTGAATGTCATATAAATTGACATTCAACAGTGATTTATATTATAGTAATAGTATAGTGTTAAATCGTCATACTAGGTATCAAAAACCTCTTGGATATCAGGTTTTAGTGTAATAGTTAACTCAATGACGAGGTGAGATTTATGACAAATATAATGTAAAATCAAAACAGTTCGAAATCGTCATGGATGCGATGGATTTAGTAAACAAAATGGGAAATGATATTGTGTTAAGCTCAAACAGATTTTACAACCAATGGCTTAAACATCATCCACTGTACTCCCTTGATTTTTCATAATACCTTTTCCTGATTGGCTAATTATTGTGAGAAATCTCGGATGGTATAATGTGATAATAAGTCTGCAAAACCTTGTTATTCTCAACTCATGACACAAAAGATATTGATGATACATTTTATATTAAAGGTGTTCCTTATCAGAAACAGTTGGACGAAATGCAGCTCCCTTGTTTCATATTTTGTCTTTTGACTGTTATAATATTGTGTATCTTGCTAATCTATCATTCCACATAAAAGTCCTATATCCACTATACAAACGCCATTTTTCGTCCGAGACTAAAACAAATGATTGAATGTTACAGCAATTAACATTCGTCAATAACCACTAAGTTGAAATTAATTGCTAAATATCATTTTCAATAACCTCTTTTAGAGATATTATAGTTCTTTTGAAATATCTAATCATTATTGCGCATTTATTTGCATCCATCAATTTGCTTTCACGATTCTTTTTTAAACGTTTTAAATGAGATTAACTTGAACCTTACCTCTCTGTAAATTTTAATAAGGACTAGGAGTCATTGAAAAAAATAAGAAATCAAAAAGACACTGAAACCAATTAATCATTAGTTTTTTAGACGTCATATGAGAAGCTGAACATCAAATTTACTGATCTTTCTTACAACAAAATATATACATCATGAAGGAGAATTTTCATTTGTTTTTATATCCAAAAAACCTTTATTGATGGTGAAATGTTCATGCACATGACCAGACCTAAAACACTTCTTTGCTGTAAAATAACTAACAAATCTTAGGTTCTGGTTGAACTCTATGGTCGATCTTTAATAAGAAAGAACGATATGAATGAATGATAATTCATTTCTATTCCTGCCATGAGATACACGAGAAAAGAAGTTAACCATCACTTGACCTGATTCTATAGGAAGTATTGCATGACTGTTGCATGTTGTCAGTGTAATATGAGGCTTGTGTCTATGGAGTAGTAATAAGTATGTATTATACACGCTGAAATTTCCTAACAATGGCTTTACATGCAATACAAAATCTTCTTTGAAGTAAACCCTTGTCATTTTGTTATTGGGGATATGGCAGTGCCATGGTCGCACATTTTCTCATGGTTTATTGATATTTTCAATTACCTGACCAGAACAAATAACAACACCAACTACAGAAACGATGACTACAAAATCATGATATACTATTGGGCAGAAAAAACGCCTCCACATAACTTATCAGTTTTTGTAAAAAATGTAAAAAAATGTAAGCAATATTACAGCATTTTGAAGTTGCATCATTGTTGCATAATATTTCAAAGTTCCAGAAGTTGTTACAAAAGCATGGTGATTGCTTAGATGAGACAAGGGTAACTGTTCACTATTTGACCAATGTATAATCAGAGAAACAGCCACGATCAACATCAAACATTGAATAGGTAATGACGCTGCATATGTACCTGGTCAAGCGGAAGTAGCGATCTTCTTAAAAATTATTGACTAGAATCCAACTTTTCCCACTATTTCAATGGACTATGATTACGATCTTCTTATTTCAAGGCTAAATTTTATAACACAAAGAAACAAGAATTACATTATAAGGTAACGTTTCACCTAATATGACATATTGAAAAACTATTTTGAAATCATATGGCAAAGCAAGTTTTTGAAATTACAGCTCACTGTTTTTCATTTTGAAAAAGAAAAAGGAGGAAGCCGCCTCCATGCATGCATGATTGGTAACAGTATTATTGTAAGGCCCTTGAAGTGTCGTGTCCATGTTGTCATGTTATTCTATTATAATACTGCTGGTAATAAACACTTTGTCCTCAGAGATATGTTTCAACTGGATTGTAACATAACCATGCATAATGTGTAAACAGGCATGTCCTCTCGAATTTCGTTTTTAAAAAATAAAATACCCCACTAGAATAGCCTGTTTGTTTGTGAATGTTTCAGCAACTGACACCAATCAATACAGATTACTATAAATCTGTTTAATGACCTGTTTCTAAGGGTTGTCGTGGAGTAGGCATTGGAGATGTCAGACACATTCCAATAACTTCTAATCCTGTTTTTGTTGTTCGAAATCTTTGGAAACTTTTTAAAGATGGTGGCTTGAATGTCAAATAGAAACTCAACTGAATCAAGTTAAATGTTTCATTTAAGCAAAACTTTTTCGCAAATGTTTAATGTCTTTGGGGACAAGAATAAATATAACAAAACTGTTTCCTATGTACCAACTTGTGATAACATCATGCAGGGGGAGCATTTAGAAGTTGAAGTGAGGTGAGTTAGAGTTTAACGCCTCTTTTAAAAATATTTCACTTTTATCACAGCTGCTATTAAAATTGAAGGGAGAAAGCCCGCAACGTGATGGTGCCTATGCATTGCGGTGAAACCTGCGGGCATTTGCTGAAACTAGCAAACCATGTACTGTATGTGGAATACACAAAGTTGCAGT
Organism: Gibbula magus; assembly: GCA_936450465.1. Taxonomy (NCBI): domain Eukaryota; kingdom Metazoa; phylum Mollusca; class Gastropoda; order Trochida; family Trochidae; genus Gibbula; species Gibbula magus. The sequence continues at coordinate 58,034,442 of OW388294.1, forward strand.
GCCCGTGGCAGGATTAGAACTCCGGAAGTCCTTATCCAAAGCCAAATGGGCTAACCATTGCACTATCTCGCACCCAAAGTTGAACAGAGAAGAGAAGCAATATTTTCTTGATGACACCTTCCTGTGATCATATACCAAACTATTTAAAATTAAGATATTGTTATCCAACAAATTGTGCTTTTCTTACCAACTTATTGTACGAACTTTACCGTAGTATGTAATTCAGAAGTTAAATCGACTATTGTAACTACAAATAAATAAACAAATGTATAATATCCCCACTCAAAAAAAGAAATCCCAGAGAGGTCATCAAACGGACTCGTGCAAAGATATTGGATACCAGACACATGATATATAAAGTACACATGTGATCTCATGAAATGTATAAGACTGGATTCGTTCCTCTTTACTTTACTAAGCAGCGCATAATTGCAATTTTTGTTTATCAAATTAAATAAAACAGCAGTTTGTCTTTATATAAGTTTAGGTATTGTACAATGAAATTCGGTAGGACATAGCTTGAAGCCAAAATGTGTGTGTGTGTGTGTGTGTGTGTGGTGGTGGGGGGGGGGGGGGGGGGGGGGGGGGGGGGGGGGGGGGGGGGGGGTGATGCCTCTAACTTTCCTTCAAAGCTTTCACAACTACAAAGCTTTCTGATAACAACGACCAATAACACCGAATAACATGTCAAAGGACAATAGTTAATTCAAGTACAAGTCAAATACAAGAATGGTTTTTACAACAACCTGAAAAGAAATGAGATAAGAGGGAGGTTGACGTTTTCGTTATATCAAAATCTTTGTTCTTCATCACATATTTCACGCAGCTTTCTTATCTCTCAATTCACCAAAATACCTATAAATTACTCTCCTCTGACGGCTTCTGTAAAGATAAAAGGTAAGAGAAATATATCTTTATGTTGCCCCTATACCTTACATCTTAACAGCTGGTAAAGTAAACACTCATTACTACCTTGTTCTGGCTCTAAATCTAAATAGAAATCATATTACTTTACTAATTCATTGTGAGGATATGTGAGATAGTTTGAATTCTCATGAATTGTAAAGTAATTTATATACCTTTGCAAAGTGTTTAAAACACAATACCTTTATTCAAGTATTCACGTTTGTTGCCAGAGGAGTTATCTAACCCCTTGTCAAAATGGATGGAACTAATCATTGAAATCATGGAACTTTCATCATATTTTCATTAGCATCTACATGTACTGTCATTTGCTGTTATCTTTTGTCTCGACATAATTGAAAAAGAAAATTTAACAGACTTGAATTTTTTTAATATCTTTTTCATCCGTTATTTCAATGTTTTCATCTCCTCTAAAACTGATGAGTAGAACAACTGTTGTCTGGTTGATTGGATCTGGGTTTTTTTAAAGTCCGATGTTGATCTAGAGGAACAAACTGAGATAAGTTATAGAGTTTTATTACAGCAACTTGGTGTTTCACTTCTTTGTTTCAGGCTTCTTCATATTCAAAGTTCCCTAACAACGGTCGTAATTATTATTAGATGTTCCATGTAAAGGGGCATTTAGTGTGTTGCTGGCGTCATATGTCGAATGTTATAAATGGTGTCAATGTATCAAGAAGTACTGACTGTTGCCGAAAATTAGCATTCAATGCTTGTCGATTCACTATAGCAACTATAACAAAGAGGAAGTAGTGATTTATGTTTGAAAACAGAACAATACCCCGACAATCAGAAGTGTTAGAACAAGAGTAGACTAACTTTAGTCTATGGAATTCTTATACTTACTGTACCTTCATCCATTTGATTGTATATGTGTAATACTTTCAGGTCCATATGTGTATTTAGTTCATCTAGACTTGCTGAATAAAGATCTAGACTGTATTAAAGGCTCTTATTTTGTATATAGTCATTGGGCAGGATTAGAAGAGTTGTCTCGTTGTTTCTATTTACTTTTTCAAAGTCTGTTGTCACTCTACCGGGCAAAGAGTTTGGATATAGAGTATTTATTTCATTTCACTTCTTTTGTTTGGTCTACTTCGCATTCGGAGCAACGTAAGAACATTATACACACCGTATTCTATTTATATATGAAACAAATTGTAAGTATTTGAAATCTGATGTCTTTAATTAAAAGTATGATTTATTAAATAATCTTTGGGAATAAACATTTATACGCACAGTGAGTGTAAGTTGTATCTTTATCTGTGTCTTCTTTGTCTCCTTTCTAAGTCCTCGTCATATGTCTCAAAATGACAGTGTTAAATATTGGAGATTACACTGGGTAAGTACACGGAAAAGCAAAATATATACATGTTTAATAGTCATACAATACTGTGTTGAACACTTCCAATATGGTGATTTCTAATCCAAGATGCTTTGATGTTTTGCATTCTCTTCCCACAGAGGTTATACTCCCTTCAGATTTCCGATCCTAACCTCTGTTCTACTATATATACTCTGTTTCTCGTCTTGAAAGGGAGCTGTACAATCAGTGCCGTTGTAGAAATGACATTAGCCAAGGCTCGTCATGATGTTATTTTTAGAAACAGTAACATTTTATGTTTTATGTTATCCTCGAAATGCGCTATTTGATTTAAAAAACAGTTGATATATACATATGTGTTATTTACATCATATATATTTGAAAGACATATACTAATAAACTAAACCCTTTACACTTAACATCTTTGGACGACCAAGCCGATGGGTTTTCATTGGATAAGAAGCAGGGATAGAGTATGAGGTTCCCCTTTTCCCACTAGGGAAAAAGCTTGATTTGGCTTGAACCAAGATATTTTGCCATAGTTGTTAGGATCAGAAATCTGAAGGGAGCAACCTCTGTGGGAAAGAATGATATTGTTCTGAGTCATGAGTTTTCAAATAAAACATGTTAATTGTAAATCGATTTACCCTGTTTGATATACTGACAATCACTTCAAGCAAAAGAACTCATTAAATGGTAAGATACAATACTTTAAATTTCATATTGAATAATACAAACGAGATGCATAGCATGTAATTGAATTAAAAGGAACCAATCAAAATGCTAGCATTCACTACTTAGTAAATATGGTTGCTTTCAAGCCATGATTAGACACGAATTGTCAAATAAAATTGTTAATTGCATATCGATTTATTCTTTAGATATAATGGCAACCACTACAGGCACGTGGTCTCATCAAAGTGGTTACTTACGATATTTAGAAGGATACTGTAGTGTTCGAGATGAAGGATTTTTCAATGTCATGTTCAGTCATGATTTGTCAAATAAAACATGTTTATTTCATATTGATCAATACATGGAAATCAAATGGATAAAATAGATCAAAATGATAACGTACACTTTTTAAAAGATCACTTCAAAGGAGGATAGACTAATTGTTGTTAAAAATATTAATTCAAGGGTTAACTACTGAGGATAACTGGAGAATCGATTTTGCAAATCAATTCAAATAAATCGCTCTATTTCATGTTTCCATGTGAACTCTTGGAACTTCTCAAGACTAATATTCTGTTAAATTAGATCTAACAATACTTGTATAGAGTTTGAACTACAATGACTTGCATGAGTATTTCCACCATTTTCATACAGTCAAATATGAAGTGGAACTTGAATATATGAATTGGATTGTAATTTCTATTTTTACAATATTGGATTACAGCATGGTGACAATTGAGATTGTCATGATTCAATTCTGCCTTTAAATCAACTTTTAAAGTTGTGAATTCATTTTGAAGAAAAAGAATAAAAAATGAAAAATACCAGTTATATTATATATTTGATAACAATCTGATTTGAGAATACATGACATACGTTGTAGTGATGATTGTGTCCGTGAGCATGGTAAAGAGATATTATTTTAATTATGCTAACCTGTTAATTGTCTGAAATCGAGAATTGTACTGTCACATTTGTGATTAACTTTATTATATTTTTATTTATTGGAATCTTAATGAATGGCGAATTCATTTCTATGTGCAATGAACCAATAAGCAAATATTTCGAACTATTGCATGTCTATGGTGAGGTTAATCACTGGTCGTTGATGGAGGATGAGAAGTGATGCCATATCATAGCTTGTTTATAAGAGCCATGAACTATATCTTTGAATGAGATTAATAATATGGATTTACTATAAAATGCGCAATATTTAGACACAATGCCAAAACACATTTTATCACGAACTCTATTTCACAAAGAGTATAATTAGGTTGATTTACAATGCATAATGCATCATAAACCGCTTGTCCATGCGATCAAATACAAATGGTTAAAAAGCAAGTTTCAGAATAACATTTGTTTTACTGTGAACATACACGAAGTTGCAGATGAGCTGCTTACTCGTTTATATTATAGTTTCGAGATTTAATTTAGTTAGATAGTTTTTTAATAATATAATAGTCAGCAGCTTGTAACTCTATTCAAGATAATGCTGATATTGTATATATTATATCAAGTCATGAAAACGCCTCTTTGATCTCCAGACAAAACTTGAACTTGTGGTTATTGATTTGAGAATGATCATCGATCTTCAAGCCTCTGTTCCATTAATTGTCTTAGAGCTAAGATTTGTGAGGATTTTCCGTGCTTTCTTGATGATAATGTCTAAAATCATCTTTCGAAAGTGTTTCATGGTGAAGGAAATCACGATCTTGTACAAATATTGTTTTGTGTAAATAAACGTTGTTAACCTACTAAAAGATTTGGCTTTTGGAAGAAACCATAATTGATAACATCATTGAGATATATGACATATTACCATGTTCTGTTCATTTATTACACAATCTTTTTTGTGATTTGCGCTAGTAGTTCTCACATACACTGTCGGCCAAAAGAAACGCCTACTCAATATCTTTTCAGATATCGTAAAAACTATAATGAACACACTAGCAATATTATAGCATAATGAAGTTGCACAATTTCTGCATAATATATTTGAATTTCAGGTTTTCATGTCACGAAGGAATGGTGATTGTTGAAATGAGAAAACAATAATTGTTCAGTTTTCGATCAGTGCTTGGTCAGAAAAACATTTTAAAACGATTTTTATACAACCATGAGCAACAATACAGACACGCATTCGCATTAAAGTGGTGATGATGCTACAGATGTACGTGGTTACGGTACGCAAGTGAATCAACCGAAAATAGCCATCTTCAAAAGCAAATTCAGAGATTTCTGATAGACAATTCCACTTTCAATAGCTTACTTTAAACAATGAACATGCTTAGTGTCGATTGTAAGATATATACATGCTTTAGCAGAATGTATGAATTGGATTGCAATTTCTATTTTTACAATATTGGATTACAGCATGTTGACAATTGATATTGCCATGATTCAATTCTGCCTTTAAATCAACTTTTAAAGTTGTGAATTCATTTTGAAAGAAAGAATAAAAACGAAAAATACCAGTTATATTATATATTTGATAACAATCTGATATGAGAATATATGACAAACGTTGTAGTGATGATTGTGTCCGTGGGCATGGTAAAGAGATATTATTTTAATTATGCTAACCTGTTAATTGTCTGAAAGAAAAGCCAGAAACGTCTATGATAATGATAAACAGAAACAACATATGGATTTATGTACCGATTAATGATATAGCGTGGATATACAATTGATAAATTAATAAGAGACAGTGATGTGTATATTGCAGGTCCTACGATGATTGTGCTTGGTGCTCTTCAAATCGAATATTTGCTGAGCATTAATGATCAAATATAATATTATCAGTTAAAAGATATGGAGCTATATTGATTTCTTCTCAAAATAAGAACATTTCATGATGAAACGGATGTCAGTTAACAAAATGCATGAATTGCATATTGATTGTTAAATAAATACTAACAGAAATGAACACTAGAAAACTATGAAAATGGATACATAAATTTCTGAAGTTAATAGTTCAAAATAAAAATATATTGGGCCAAGCAGGTAATAGTGAATGGTATGTGTAAACTAAACATTGATTGATTCCTGAGAGGGAGAGACACATTGACTCCAAACACAAGCACAAACATGTTAAATATAGTTGATACCGTATTCAGTTTTTCATGATGATTGCAAAGGGACTGAGATTGAATACTGAGACTGAAGTATGAGTCTTTGATCATGTTATGAATGAAGCCTAAAGTTAACTTCATAAACATTTCTTTCAAGCAAATGTCAGACCAGTGATGAACATTTATATGTCATATCTGAACACCATGATAAACCATTCCAAGAATCCATTTAGTTAATCTATCTTCTTTAAAGGCACTGTAGCACGCCAATTGTTTTAAAATATAAATAATGCACAGATAATGCACATCTCTCGATATTGCAAACTGCCATATCAGCAATATTAAAACATTGCACACAACCCGAAGACCAAAAACGACAGTCACTATGGTTAACGTAACAACAATGCTTACACTGCATATGACAAATCGGTGAAGATACAGATACTCCTTAATGAAGACTATCCAATCTTTGTTGTCAGTTAAGAGATTAAAGTACATATGCAAGAGCTGAATGAAATCCTAGTTCAGACGTTTTCTTCTTTCTATATTTCCCATTTTGCACATCAGCGACTCTTACCATTTGTGATATCCCTAGGTGACTTCGGCCGACTCAACTTTTTAATTATTGACTGCAGGTCAATTGTAAAGAATAATTAGTATTATATTGCACCGAAAGGAAGCTAAAGTGAGTTCATATGCCCTCGTATGAACTGAAATAGCTTATTTGAGTACAAAAAGCGTACACTTGTGCCTTTAATAATATAATGGTCGTAGGCTTAATATAATTTTGTTCTTTTCAAGATATAACTGAAATTTAAGTAAGGTATCTATAATGCTTCAATCTACATTGATTTTCAAACTGGTCCACATGTCAATCGACATTTGAAAATTCAAGAATGCAAACAACACAATTCCTTATCATAAATCCATGCTGATGATAGTGCATATATTATATCAAGTCATGAAGAATGTCTTTGATCTCCAGACAAAACTGGAAATTGTGGTTATCGATTGGAGAATGATCAACGATCTTCTAGCCTCTGTTCCATTAATAGTCTTAGAGCTAAGATTTGTGAGGATTTTCCGTGATTTCTTAACGATAATGTCTAAATTCTCCTCTCAAATGTGTTTCATGGTGAAGGAAATCACGATCTTGTGCAAATATCTGTTTGTGAAAATAAACTTTATTAACCTACTAAATGATTTGGCATTTGGAAGAAACCATCATTGATTACATCATTGAGAAATATGACATATCACTATGCTCTGTTCACTTCTTACAGAATCTGTTTGTGATTTATACTAGCAGCTCTTACATACCTTTACAGGAGAGAAGATGGAGAGCGAAAAGGATGAAACGATTGGGAGAAGAATACAAATACAATGGAATCTGATACACAATTCCACTTTCAATAGCTTACATCTAATCTATATTGTCATTTGAAAGTCAAATTTGACCGTGTAACCAGAGCTCAATTAAATGACAACTTTAAACAATTCACGTGCTTTGTGGTAATTGTAAGATATGTTCATGCTATAGTGGACACGTCTATGATAACAGTAAAGGGAAACATTACATTGATTTATGTATCCATTTATGATTGATAGTGATACTTTTGATAAATTGAAGAATAATAGACAATGCATGTTCAAAGTGTGATCAGCTTGAACCAATCCAAGTACTTGTTTTATAAGCTGTCTCCTGCCACAAGGAGGTCAAACGATGATTGTGCTCATTGCTGTTCAAATCGGATATAAATTGCAATGATGATCAAATACAATATAATCAGTGAAAACGATATGGAGCTATATTGATTTCTTCTCAAAATAAGAACATTTCATGATCAAAAGGGCTTCAGCTAACAAAGTAGGTAATAGCAAACAGAATGTGTAAAGTGAACATTGATTGATTCCTGAGAGGCACAGGGTAAACAAATTTGTTTCAGACACAAGACTAAGACTAAGAGGTTAAATATAGTTGATATCTTATTCAATATTTCATGAAGATTTCAAAGGGAAGGAGATTGAATACCTTGACTGAAGTTTGAGTCTTTGAAACACATTTATCAAGTTTCAATTATGATTTGTTAAAAATGTACAGAAAGTGATGTATGAGGTCTGACTTAAACGTAATCCTCTTGGTTTGAAGATTCTGTACATTGAAGAGTTGAAATGTGATGCCAGAAATTATATTGTGTTCCAGAGGGTAATGTAGCCATCTTCGCAGCACGTACCAACAGAGAAAAATTACACACATCAACGTTAGCATTGGTCAAGATCTGCCAATAAAATAAATCCTCACCTTGGATTGTATTACATCAAGTCCACGTGACAATATAGCACGTTGCTGCAATTTTGAAACACCAATTGACTGATTGAATCGACTGAAGTTGCTCCATGGTAGACGAGGAATGTGAATTTCAATATTTGATTTTTTAAATTCAATAATTGATAGTGAACGTTAGTGTAAATAAAGGGAATTAGTCACATACATATTTATGACATTGGTACCGTTACGTCTGATTCTGCTGATGATAATGCTATAAAACAGATGGTCATTTGAGATATACTTATTCCTAATTCAGCTGAGCTAAAGCCATAAACCGAATGTATTCTGTGATTTTATATAAATGATTATTTTACTAAAATAATCCAACGATGTTTTATGGTTGTTTTCAGTGTTTTGATTTCATTTCAAAAACGAAAATGCAGTAGAGAAGAACAACACTTATTTGATAAGGATTTCTAAATTAAGTGTTGTCATAATTCTTATCAATTGCAATGTTTTGCTATCTGAAACCCCTTTCATCAGATATGTGTCTGTTTATAGCACTCTTCTTTCAGGTATTATGAAGAACCCTTTCGGAAATGGACGATTGCATTACTGAGAGAATCTATCTAAGAATTGGTTTAATTCACTGAGAGAAAAATTATGCAAGTGAGAACCAGAATAACATAAAAATTAGTTTGAATTTAGTAACAATAAACAATTTTATTTCAAGATTTGATAAGTATTGCAGTTCAAAACAAAATCATGTGTCATTGTTTGCAAGTCGTGCACAAAGACATGTTCTCTTAATCTCGTCAAGATCCATTAAGCATGTGTAAAGAATATTGCGTGCTGATGGTAACGTAGAAAGTTATTGTGTAAAAAGAGCATAAGGAGACGATTAGGTGAGCATGAAATTAACTTGATTAGAACATAATAGCTGTCATCAAGTCAATGATCGGATTAATAACATGGGTTAATGATAGCATTTGTAATATTTGAACAAAATGTATAATCATAGTTTGTCACGTAAATTGTGTATTTCACGATTATTGACACAATGAGTAACTGATGACATTTTGGACAATTTGAGTATTTGCTGGTACATACAAATCAGTGTATAGAAATTCAACAACAACCAGGCGTCTCAAATGCTTACTCTGTAGCTTCTTGCAACACTGCGGATAAACCTTGTGTGTCTTCCCGTGGGATCAACTTTTTTCAAACGCATTTAGATTTTCAGAATGTTTCATTATGTTTGTGCACTCTACTAGTTTTAAATACTTATAAAACAGTACAAACGAAACGATGTACTAGTTCATCATCACTAATATATTTTATGGATAAGAACTTGATTTCCCAGCCTTTTGATTTTTTTTGGTATTATGCTTCATCAATTCCAGTGACATTTAAACTGCCATAAACTGTTCGACTTCCTTCCAATATATTTTACATAAGACTTACCAAATAGTTAATGAATTATCAGTGCCTCATTCTAATTGGTACAAAAAGTTAAATTTTAATACTTTTTGCTAAATTATTTAATTGTTTTACCTATAATGTATCAAGACAACATATGTAAGATAATTTTACATTATATCTTCTACAAGGGCATATCACACTTGGTTTAACATTTCAGATATTGATTGATGGAAATATATGAAGAAGACATGAAAAGTTTTGAGTCGATTAAGGAACACTAATTTGAAAGCCTACTGGAAAGAACAAATGGCTTAACTTAAATGTAGATACACTACTGATTTGCTGAAAATAGTGAAATATGAAAGCTGAAATGATCAACATGGGCAATGGGCAATGGGCAATGGGTAATGGGTAATGGGCTATATTCTTATTTTTCATGAAGAAATACATCATCCTTGACTCTCACGTATAATTACTCGAATGTGACCGTAGCTTCAGATCTTCTTTATCAATTGTCTCGTTCACTGACATTCTCTCGAGATATATCACATTCTGCATCAGATCCAATACTATACTATATAATACTTCAATTATAATGAAGATTGACAATGTAAGTTTTCAAAAACAATCGTTCAGCAGTATCCTATCATTTCCATGTATCCATTTGTAAATTCCTGTGCACACTTGACTGTATAGACTACAGTTTGAATTCATCACTGTTCATCTTATGCCCTGTTTATACGGCGAACTTTGCACATATGCAATAATGCTTATGGTAGTAATATACACACGTGAGTAAAAGTAAATTTTCTATGCGTTCATACGTATTTAATTTCTGCCTATGCGAATGGGCTTTCATCTATTTATTAGATGTAAGCTAAATAAATGACATTTATTTATATCTCTCAACATTTGTTGACTTAATCACCCTAATTATAATGAAACATGGATAGCAGATGGATTTTGAAGGTCATCACGTGCAAGAAGGAGAATATCCTATATAACAATATTAAGAGTTTCCAAATTGTTCTAATATATTTTCTCAACCTGTGTGAAGTCTATATCTGTATACTATGTCTGTATACGACGGACTTTTCCTAGAATAGTGGAAATACCATATTTACTCACGGTAGTAAACATTTGCACCTGCCCTTGACGATGTGCAAATTTGCTTACAGTAGTGAAAAATTTGCTTACGGTAGTAAAATATATATTTGTGTAAATGCGTCCATACGGCGAATTTTGGTCATGTGAGCAAATTTGTATATGTGTAATGATTTACTCATATACAAACGCTCGCCGTATAAACAGGGCTTTAATCTGCACGTGTGTCAGCTTCGGAGAAAAAAGGCTGTTTTCTATATTTCTGTGTATCTGGATTTCATTATTCTGCTGATTAAACACAAAACGTTTTGAGCTTTGTGCAAATTGAAACATAAATTCCATTGATAATTTTTAAAATTTTGTTTTAAGATAATATTACTTGCACTCAACTTATGTTATGTTATGCCATAACGCATTCTTAAAAGGGAAAACCAACAAGTTCAATCAATAATTTGTGACTAAATCAAAGCAAAATCGTGAATTAAATGTTTCTTCTACAACGTAATGGTTAAATTGGAAACGTTGCATAGGTATCTATAATACCATACGACTTAGAGTTAGTCTGAAAATTCCATATCAAGTGCCATCCTGAACGTTTTAGTCAGAAATATCAGTAAATTACATTCCTTTAAGAGAACAGTATCAACATATACAAGAATACACAAGTGTTCCAATATAGAGCGCGCTTTGCAACTATCGAAATGAACAGTGATAGTGTAGAAACATTTGAACAAGTCGTTTGATCTTCTTGACTCTTGATCTTTTCAACTTCTCTGAGAAACTTTAACATTTAATTTGACATTGACTCTTTCTGAGAGAGTTGAGTCAGTTCGGCTTCATTGTCTGACCTCTTGTGATCATTTGTCATGGTGTCACATAAGTATTGCTGACATTGCAAGTTTTCTGGTTGAAGATAAACTTAACCCCCTCAAGGCATAATTCGCTCCAGTCTCCATCACTGGCTAATTTAAGTCACGCTGCATTTCATCGCCTTGTCTGTATCATATATATATTTTTGCACTGCCAAGTCCAGGAGGACAGGCCAGCACAGAAAAAAGGTTACGAAATGCAGCAAGTTTTGAATTACTCAGTGATAGAAACTGGTGCAAATCGTGTTAGTATAGTTTGTTGGTTTAGAATTAGACAACGGACAATGTTGAGATTTATAAGTATCTTTATTCGCATAACCAACGATGAGTACATTTTGTTATTGTAATGAATATGTGTATACACATCCATGAACCTATATTTAAAAAAAACGAGTTTAAAAGTAGTGAATTATAAGTCGCTACATAGTTGTGTTTACTTGACGATTACTTTTGTCATTCATTTGACCATTTAAGAGTTTAAAATGTGAAAATATGAAAACGATAATTGGTATTGTCAACATTGTGTGTTCTTGTCACGTTGTAAGCAAAACACAACCTATAACATTTCTGGTTTCAAATTCAAATCACGTGTAGTCAGATCGGTACAGTATCAACATGTATTTATATTAGATGTAATTCAACATGAAAACTCCAGAATTGGTCTACACTCATTCGCATGAAACATACACGAAGCAATACATGTTTTAAGATTATGCTGCCATTATTAAATCTAAGTTGTTTGACATTATCAATGACAGGCACTAATGTAACAATGATAACTATACTAAAATCAAAATTTAATGCGTCTACAATTTCTTATAGAAAAGACATCCACTCATTTATATATGAACATGATAATGTTTATTGCCATTGTGTATCTTCTATTGTTAACGATGTCTCATTTAATTTAATTGCAACAATTACGTAGCAGTCAATGGAGAAGACGCACAACTCCTTGATGATAGCCGTATAACATGCATTCTAGATATCAGATTTGTTTGTTTCACAACTCACACGAATCATAAAACTATAACTACACCAGCGATCTGGTTTGTAATTTGCTAATTTCTCTAGCCTTTGATATTTGCACTATCAGAACATATACTTCATGATAAATATTTAAAGGATTTATGCCAAATAATGTGATTTAGTTCGAATGTTTATGAGATGAACATATATGTCAATATTAGCAGCTATTTTTGCGAGAGAGATTCTTTCCTGTACCAAAGACCGCATTACCAAGATTGCTATAGAAAGCACATATTAAATAATTGTATAAGCTTTATACTGCATTCACAGATAACATTGAAACCTTGCAGTTCTACATTGCCATGCAATGATTAATATTTTTGAGCTGACATGGTGAAACTAACTTCCATTCTTGACCATTGCAAAGGCTTCAAGCCATCTTGTTAGAAGTGAAATGTCTCATCAACAGTCTTGATAAGAATAACCTTAGTTAAATAGTCAAGTATTTTTTTACTCCATCATATGATACCAAACCATTTAAATAAATATATAAATGTATCACTTTCGACAAATTTATGTTTATTTGATTTGTATGAATTAATTATATTTTTTAATGATATTGTTTTCATCATTTACAATTCAATGTAATCCAATGATACATTAAGATGACATTATATACACTGCAAGAATTGATCCTTTAAATAATTTGAATTGTATAGTATATGTATTGGTGGATATGCTAACTTGTCAAAATTCAACAAAACAGTAGCAACTTTGATGTAACTTTATCTTTCAATATATATATATATGGCTAGATAACTTTTCTAACCAGTTCATCATTTTGACCAGTAAATCAGTGTATCCATCGAGATAATATCCCTCTGAAGTAAGAACTTTCGTCACAGTGCTAATGGCAGATGTCAACAAAAAAAAGATTTAATAGATGCTGCCAACAAAAGTCAACAAAATCCTCTATAAATCTGGTCACAAACATGATAAATGTAACCGATGCTTAAAGATCATATATTATTTTCAAATCAAAGATAACAATTTGAAAATTTATAGGGCATAAAAGAGATATTTCTCCAGCCTGAAATCGTTTCATCAATATCAGCAGTAAACACTAAGTTTGAGAGAGAAGTTAACCCATATTTTGTTGAAGGATGACTGACATCGCGTCCATGATATATGATTTTATCAAGACAGTTTAAGTTAGGACAGCTTAAAGCAACACTTTTGAATTTAATAGTCTGCATGACACACTAACGTTGAATTCCATAAAATAAACTTCAAAGGCATTTGTACTGAAGGGGCCATGAATATTTTTGTCGAAGAATTTCTTGATAAATGTTGCAATTTTTAAAAAAGATTGAATTAGAAATCAGTGAATTTGTTTTCTTCCTTGCTGGCAATCTTTGAGATAAGATCAACATTGCATCAACATGGCATTCTTTCTCATTCTCCTTTGTATGTTTAGATATAATGTTTCTATAAAGGACAAGCAATTATTAACAAACGTAGTTTAAGAAACAATTGAATTCAACAGATGGTAATTGTATCAATGAAAAACGTGGAAGGTGAAATTGAACATTGAAATTGGTGACTCACATGTTACCTCAAGTCACGTTTAAGATTGATGAAGACCAGACAACTTGCCTTTGTTTCGAGACAGAGGTTCAATCAATTAAGTACTTGCTTGACACTAAGCAAGATGTAAAATATCCCTTAAGGATTTGCTTGACAGGAGTGATCATTATTCAGAATTACAGAATGTAACAGTTTTACCTGAAAGGCTTAATCTGAAAATTACTGTGTTAAAATCAAATTGTCTAAAGATCCTTGTCCTTTTGTACTTGGTAACTGCATATTGCATTTTCTAAGCGTCCTTCTAAATTGACATTTTCAATAATTTATTCTGCATTTTGCCCGGGAGGTGGTCTTTGCATCTAAAGCTTTATTTCTTTTTTAACTTAAGGCATCTGCGCATGATCGTTGTAAACGTTATATGAACTTTTTCATAATGTAACATTCATGACATCGTATGCTCTATGTTCACACTCTATGGGTGCCTGATTATGAAATGGACAACTACAATTATAATGTTTCTGGACACCCATTTCTACATTGTTTCAAATTTCAAACATCGAATTTAGACTTCTATGAATTCCTAATATACACTGTTTCAGTTCATTTTCATGTGACAAACAAGACACCATCTCTTGACAGAAGATACCAAGGTTATGCTTTGAGAAGCGTGACTTACAGAGATGCTAAGTCTTTCTTTAAATAATGAAATGCAAATGTAAACATCAATGGTATTGATCATTTTAAAACATAAATTTGATTCTTAACTGTTAGTTACACACTATGCACACTGCTGACTTCTCCATAATGATAACATCTACGATCAGCCGGCAGTCAGTCATCAGTATTGCTTCACGCTGCTCTTAACAAAGCTTAATATGGGAATAATCTCTCATTTCATCTCATTTCACTGCAAAGCTGCTACTTTTAAACTCTTCACTCGTACATCGTTTACCTATCAATTATCAGTCAATAACAAACATGTGCAATGAATAGATAAAGGCTTCTGACCAATTCATGTATGGCTTTATCTCTCTTTTAAAGTTGACGTTAAATCATACAAATAATATAATAAGAGATATTGAGAGTATCAAAGCTATAATGATTACACCTATGATCAGCCGGCAGTCAGTCATCAGTATTGCTTCACGCTGCTCTTAACAAAGCTTAATATGGAAATAATCTCTCATTTCATTTAATTTCACTGCAATGTTGCTACTCATAATCTCTTATGATTGAATAACAATACGGTACATGAATATATATGATCTCACTGGTTCATCGTTTACCTATTAATTATCAGTCAATAACAAACATGTGCAATGAAAAGATAAAGGCTTCTGACCAATTCATGAATGGTTTTATCTCTCTTTCAAAGTTGACAATAAATTGTAATATTGAATATTGATAGTATATAGATATAGTTATTGACAATATCAAAGTAGCATATTCGTTGACTCAAAGATATATATTTCAGAAAAAACTGCCAATAAAACATCTATTGAATCTTTAAATCTAGGTTGGTGATAATAAGATCTCATTTCCAGTTGAGTTTATTTTCCCCATTACTACAAAAAGTTATTGGACGTATGTATCAGAGCAAAAACAAGATGTGTCTATAAGGTGTCTTCAAAGATCATAACATACAATTAAGAAAGAAGCAACTTAAATTACATCATTCAAGAGTTTAAATGGTTAAAATCAATGTATGTTTGATGTAATCATGATATTTGCTGTCATGAACGTAGCTAACTCTAAATTTAGTTGTACGCCGAGAAAAGATGTCTTTGTTCACGAAATGAATCACATAGTAGTTGTTATCAAACAGAAATTGTAGAATGCGTTCACCAGAGATCACAGGCAATCTACAGTTATGTAAAACAAGCCACAAGATAGTTGGTTGTCTACAGATCAATAACAGCAAGTTTCAACTTTCACCCACGGATCTGTTAGATATATATTTATCGTTGCTTGAATAACTTGTTCAGGAGGAAGCGTTGGTTAATGTTTTGGCCCAATGTCAGGAATGACCGACTGACGAATTATTTTACTCAAACATTAATGAATTCACGTGCATGTGCAAGTACCCTCCGAGTATTTGAGTAAAACAGGACGAGACTGAGTTCTCTAAAATCATGCTTTGATTTGATTTATTACTTCAATGATGAGTTATTGATTGTCTACATTATTGTAATTTTCTATGAATAACTATTGGATTTATTATAATGATATGATACATTTATTATGAAACGTTATATAAAGTACAATGTGGACGTTTTAAAAAGTTTGTTCAATGCCTTAATCTAGTAATTGAAGAACAAAATCTTTAATTTCATGAGTTTGCCGGCTTTGGGCTACGTTCGAAGGTTTCAGTAGCACTGCAAAGATATAATAATATTAAGGCTTTCTTTTACGTCGTGAGTTGAGTAAAATACTCTTGAAAAAAGCATTATCGCCTCACCTCAATATTTTCAATGTTCAAAATATACAACTACTGTACAGAACGACGCAAAAATATTATTTAAACTTTGTATCGATTTACATATATAATGCTGCTAACCTTTAAAACGGCAGTAAAATCCAATACAGAACCCTTTGTAAAGTGTATCGTCTTTCAGCCAGAAAAGGGAACCTTTCACTTTATTCAACTTGAATGCCACTGGTTGTTCTTTCAATACAAAATCAATATGAATGTCCTAATTCTACGTAGCTCTTTGTAATTTCCAAAACTTCAATCTTATATCTTCTTTTATAACAGCTCCTAACAACTCCCATTCTTCACAAATAGCCAAGTGATGTTTCCAATTTGTGAAATAAACGACCTTCAAAAATATTACCAGTTTATCAGTATCTCGTAAGAAAGTGCTTTGACATTTCGCGTCCTCTCTTAATTGTATTTTATTTCCTATTGCCTCTGTCTTAGCAGCTGGACTCAATTTAACGTGATGTGATCGTGAATCGATAAGTTTCACAATAAAGCTTCCATAACAACATATTTAGCTCGCTATCATTGAAGCAAAGACGACGTAGTCAGTTTTATATAAGATTTTCAGTATAAAGGGAAATTAATAGTCAGAAAATTATGCAGTGTTTCACCTTAAAACGACTGTGTTAGTTTACATGCATCAACGTTTATATAATGATGAACGCTGAAAAGAATTTTATATGAGCTTTGCAATGTTAAGAAATTGCTATAAAATGCTGCAATCTTCAGTTCAAAAGACTATTGTATGTATGACACTCAAGGCATCAGTGCTGTTTATGTAATAACGTGCAGAATACATATACCGCTAATGCACATTTGTGTTATAAAAAGGTTTTTATTGGGTTCATTTTCGTCCACGGGTACCACCAGACATTAATAACATATCAGAAGAAATGATATTAAGAAATAAATTAGCAACTTTGTGTCATCTATAATCAGATTTTAAAGTACTAAATGCCTATTTCTTTCAATTTCAATTATAAAATAAGTTTATCACCCGATGAACCGGAGATGACTATTCGAAATCATGAAATTTTACATCAAATGAATTCATTGACCAAATATTGTAGTCCGTTATTGGTAAGTGAGTTGGTTAAATGTTTGACTTAAATTGTATCCCGAACTTGTTGTGCATTCATTGTTTTATTAATACATGTATAGCAATTGTTATGTGTACATATGCAATAAAGTCCTTCTAAGGAAGTAATGTCATTTAGTTTGGTTCTTTTAAGAAATCTGAACGTTTCGCCATACAAAAATTGTGTTCACATTGTCGAGGTCTTAGTACCATCTTCAGTACCATAGTACCTGGAATAGAACCCTGGTCTCGAAAACGATACTGACACTGTGGGAACTATAGACAGTGAAACTCGAACCATGATCTAGCAAAATGCCATGGGTAAGATAAAACAGTTGTTATATTCTAGAAAATAGGGTATTTTTAACTTTACTTAGCATTGGGTGTATTAAGTATGAACTTACTCTGCTTCGAATCTGTGATAATCACCGAGGTACAGTTTTCCAAAGGTGTATTTCATATCACATGTCCTTAAACATGAAGAGATTGGGTTGTGGTTTAAGTATCTCAAGAATTAAAAGTCATAGACAGATTATTTAGTGTCATTTCATATGCAATGTACTTATCAAAGTATGAAATTTAATGTGAGCCACCAAAACACCTCGTATAAAGCAATTGTAGTAAAAACACAAGTGTTTGAGGTAAATAGTTTACAGGAATTAATTTTGTATGAAGTAATTAATTACGTTTTTAAGGCATACGTGTGCACATTTTAACTGCAAATGTCCAATGTACAACTTGGACATAAACGTCATGTGAAATTGATTAAATCATAAGATACAAAATGACGAAAATTGTCTACACGATAAGTAGAGGGCATTGCAATAAAAAATGACTTACATCTTATACACGCGCATATTTTGCTCTCAAGATACAAACGATCAAAATTGATGACTCAGACACAGACAGATACAAAATATTAACAGTACAGTCACCGAGGTCGTGTGTAAAGTGTGCTAGGTCAGAATTCGTAATAATCAGCAATTAAGTCTGCTAAAATCTAGACCTTTGTTGAGTGGCACATAAAGTGAGTGACTACAATCTGATCACAACTGTCTAGTTTCTGTAATGGAATTTGGACAAATTTGAGGCCAATTCTAGCTTAGATCTATCGAAATCACGATGGTTACCATTTGGTATATATTCGAAAAAATGTCATATGAACATTCAAGGATTTAAATATATCCAAGATAGGTCAATGTCAATGAAATAAGCTTTCTATTACGAGATCTATATTATGGTAATTAAGCTGTGCTTGTTATTGAAACAATTTATGATAATATGAACATGATAATGTCTTTAAGATGCAAGCGTGAATCTAAATACATATAAATCAAGTTATGAAGTATTATCAAAATATGTTCTTGGTATATTTGGACTTGGAGATTGACCTTCAATTAATGGGTTCGTTGATACAGTTATTATTTAAACATAGTTTATGATTTCATTGCTAGGCGGAAATACTTTCTTCATCGTAATTAAATTCAGAAGATAGAAGCTCAGATATTTTAAACATATTGTATTTAAAAATGATATCTTCACCAAAAATGCTCACATATAATTCAAACATACAGTGCTACCGTACCCAAGAGAGACTCTTGAATAAGTGAAGACTTCAATTTTGACGGTGACACTCATTGTCAATACTGAAGACACGTTTTCTTTTACATTGTCAAAATAACAGAAGTCATTTGGGATTTCAAAGTATTATCCTGAATTTGAAATTGAAATGCCTTTGCTCGCAAAAGAACCTAGTCAAATCTTAAATGACAGAAAAAATGTTTTATGTGTAAGGAATTATTGTAGGGTCACATTTTAAAAAAAACCTTTGCTAGATTTGTTTGGTTCTGCAAATGATATTATGTTTGAAAGAAGAACTTGCATTGCCAGTATGATGGAAGATTTATTTAGAGGTTTTGTTTTGAATTAAAACATGTCATT
Source organism: Gibbula magus (assembly GCA_936450465.1). NCBI lineage: Eukaryota > Metazoa > Mollusca > Gastropoda > Trochida > Trochidae > Gibbula > Gibbula magus. Next base: position 58,054,160 of record OW388294.1, read on the forward strand.
CTCTCCAAACAGTGGTCACCCTAGTCACTCTTCAGACATTAAGAAACTGACTTGAAAAACCTCTGCGACGAGAGAATGAAAGTGACAAGGAGGATTGGTTGAAAAACATGTAGTTGTTAAAGCTTCTATGAACAGTTTAAAAACAAATCTAGTTTGATTTCTTGACATCAAGAGAAACGTTGCATTACTAATAGAATTGATTATTGTAAATGCAATAAAATTAAAGTTTATTGCAAGATATTTATTAAATTTGAAACATAATACAGTTGTATACATTCACAGATACTACATTTCATACAATGTTGATTAATATTTAGCGTTGTCTACTCTCGTTTGTAATATATTATGTAAAAACCACTATATTAACCCTGAACGCTTAAAACTACCTACCAAGATAAGTAAGTAACACGGAAACACAGACAAAACCACGCATATATATTAGTAAGTAACATCACTTGTTTGACAAGTGTCTTTGATATGAAGACTTCAAAGGGACGTCTGAAACTCAGACAGAATGTTTGGTAATAAAGGAACAGACTAATTCCAAACACGAACACAACACGATGTCCCTTTGAACATAGGGTACCCAATTCTTTAAAAGAAGTGAAATTTACATAAGGTCTTACACAAGTTGAATCGAAATGTGTGATCTTCAGTGCCAATCTTGCCCTGCTTGTATTTTCAAACCACAAAGCAATTTGGATTTTTAAATCTTTGTTATGTTGGGATCTTCAACAGTACAGAGTTTCATACTTATATAGACGAGTAAATTGCGGCATTTGAACTCACATCTTCAGTACTGACACAACAGACGACTTCTATTTTATTTCATATCGATTTGTTTATTTCCTCTTCTTGTGTCCGTTCTTTTTTTTTGCTTAATAACATAATAAATATTCATCAATTGTAAATTAAAATCAGTTGATATCCCTTTTATTAACAAATCAAATATCATTGAAAAAGGTAGGTTTTTAAAAAAAATAAACGTTGTTCTATTTTGTCTTCTTTGTTTTCTGACTTCCCGCTGACAATAGAAAAAAGAAATTGTGAGAATGAATTCTAGGCAAATGTGAACATACGATACTTATATCACCATTACCAAACATATATTATATGTAATATTTAGGTTAATTATGCCATTTGGTATTGAATTCATTGCAAATGTGTGAGGTATCTTAAATATATTTAAAGAGTTTTCACATCTACATAGTTTATTGAGACCTAAAACTCAACAATTGCTGTTAGAAATCAAGGATAGTTAGCAAATTATCCGTGCTTAATTATTCCTTATTCAAAACATGAAGTTGTCAAACATTTCATATTTACTAATTCCTTAATCAAACTTGACACTCCCAGACATCGACAAGCCTTTCCTAATCAGCAGTCTCTTTCTATAGAGTTTTATCAATAATTATCATCAATAATCAATTTCAATGAACAGGAACCCGTGGTTTGAATGTCATATAAATTGACATTCAACAGTGAATTATATGATAGTAAATGTTAAATCGTCATACCAGGTATCAAAAACCTCTTGAATATCAGGTTTTAGTGTAATAGTTTACTCAATGACGAGGTGAGATTTATGACTAATATAATGTAAGATCAAATCTGTTCGAAATCGTCATGGATGTGATGGATTTAGTAAAAAGGTGACAAATGATATTGTGTTAAGCTCAAACAGATTTTACAACCAATGGCTTAAACATCATCCACTGTACTACCTTAATTTTTCATAATACCTGTTCCTGATCGGTACTGTGAAACATCTCGGATGGTATAATGTGATAATAAGTCTGCAAAACCTTGTTATTCTCAACTCATGACACAAAAGATATTGATGATACATTTTATATCAAAGGTGTTCCAGAAACAGTTGGACGAAATGCAGCTCTCTTGTTATATATTTTTTGTCTTTTTGACTGTTATAATATTGTGTATCTTGCTAATTTATTGTTGCACATACAATTTCTATATCCACTATACAAACGCCATTTTTCGTCCGAGAATAAAACAAATGATTGGATGTTACAGCAATTAACATTCGTCAATCACCACTAAGTTGAAATTAATGGCAAAAGATCATTTTCAATAACCTCTTTTAGAGTTATGATAGTTCTTTTGAAATATCTAATCATTATTGAGCATTTATTTGGATCCATCAATTTGCTTTCACGTAAAATTAAACAGTCAGAAAATTGTCTTGTTGATATTTGTAAGGAAGTATCATCTGAACCAAGCTGATACTGGACAAACGATAAAAAATAATTGGAAATATGAGGTTTAATTTTATTTATTATTAAATTATATTCTAATGATGAATCATGTCTGCAGTATTCCTTAACCCAGGATTCTTTTAGACGTTATTGATGAGATTAACTCATTGAATAGAATAAGAAATCAAAAAGACACTGAAACCAATTAATCATTAGCTTTTTAGACGTCATATGAGAAACTAAAAATCAAATTGACTGATCTTTCTTACAACAAAATATCTAGATCATGAAGGAGAATTTTCATTTGTTTTTATATCCAAAAATACTTTATTGATGGCGAAATGTTCATGCACATGATCAGACCTAAAACACTTCTTTGCTGTAAAATAACAAACAAATCTTAGGTTCTGGTTGAACTCTATTGTCGATCTTTAATAAGAAAGAACGATATGAATGAATGATACTTCATCTGTATTCCTGCCATGAGATAAACGAGAAAAGAAGTTAACCATCACTTAACCTGCTTCTATTGGAAGTATTGCATGACTGTTGCATGTAGTCAGTGTAATATGAGGCTTGTGTCTATAGAGTAGTAATCAGTAATGACACTGAAATGTACTAAAAATGGCTTTACATGCAATATACAAATTCTTCTTTGAAGTAAACCCTTGTCATTTTATGATTGGGGATGTGGCAGTGCGAAAGTCGCATATTTTCTCATGGTTTATTGACATTTTCACTTTACTGAACAGAACAATTAACAACATCAACTACAGAAACGATGATTACAAAATCATGATACACTACTGACCAGAAGAAACGCCTCCACATAACTTACCAGTTTTTGTAAAAACTGTAAAAAACATGTAAGGAATATTACATCATTTTGAAGTTGCATCATTGTTCCAGAAGTTGATACAAAAGAAAGGTGATTGTTTAGATGAGATAAGGGTAACTGTTTACATAATCAGAGAAACATTCGCGATCAACATCAAACATTGAATAGGTTTTGACGCTGTAGATGTACCTGGCCAAACGGAAGTAGTGATCTTCTTCAAAATTATTGACTAGAATCCCACTTTTCCCACTATTTCAATGGACGGTCATATTAATTATAGTTTCATCATAACTTGGAAACCACCATTGATTATATTTCAGATGTTATTTAATTTTACATCTAAAATAAATGATGTAAACGGTTATTTTGCCTGGTATCTGTTGAACAAAAAAGTCGATTTTTTGAATACTGTATATGCTGTAAAATATGAGAGCTCTTAAACAGATCTGAATTTCGTAAATAACAAATAGTCTATTGACCCCGACTATGATTACGATCTTCTTATTTTAAGGCACAATTTTAAAACAAAAAGAAAAAAGAATTACATTATAAGGTAACGTTTCACCTAACATGACATATTAAAAAACTATTTTGAAATCAAATGGCAAAGCAAGTTTTTGAAAAGAGGCTTTTTGTCAAAATGACTATTTCACTGTTTTTCATTTTGAAAAAGAAAAAGGTAGTAAGCCGCCTCCATGCATGCATGATGGGTAACAGTATTATTGTAAGGCCCTTGAAGTGTAGTGTCCATGTTGCCATGTTACTCTAGTATAATACTGCTGGTAATAAACACATTGTCCTCAGTGATATGTTTCAACTGGATTGCAACATAACCATGCATTAATAATATATATGTGTAATCAGGCATGTCCTCTCGAATTTCGTTTAAAAATAATACCCCACTAGAATAGCCTGTATGTTTGTGAATGTTTCAGCAACTGACACCAATCAATACAGTTTACTATAAATCTGTTTAATGACCTGTTTCAAAGTGTTGTCGTGGAGTAGACATTGGAGATGTCAGACATATTCCAATAACTTCTAATCCTGTTTTTGTTGTTCGAAATCTTTGGAAACTTTTTAAAGATGGCTTGAATGTCGAATAGAAACTCAACTGAATCAAGTTAAATGTTTCATTTAAGCAAAACTTATAACAAATTCTCAATAACTTTTTCGCAACTGTCTAATGTCTTTGGGGACAAGAATAAATATAACAAAACTGTTTCCTATGTACCAACTTGTGAAAACATCATGCATGGGGAGCATTTAGAAGTTGAAGTGAGGTGAGAGTTAGAGTTTAATGCCTCTTTTAAGAATATTTCACTTTTATCACAGCTGCTATTATAATTGAAGTCCGCAACGTGATGGTGCCTATGTATTGCGGTGAAACCTGCGGGCAATTGCTGAAACTAACGAACCATGTATTGTATGTGGAATAGACAAAGTTGCAGTGCCCATGGCAGGATTATCCAAAGCCAAATGCGCTAACCAATGCACTATCTCGCACCCTTTAAAAGTTGAACAGAGAAGAGAAGCAATATTTTCTTGATGACACCTTCCTGTGATCATACACCAAATTATTTAAAATTAAGATATTTTTATCCAACTAATTGTGCTTTTCTTACCAACTATATCAACTTCATGCAACGTTTTTCTTATTGTACGAACTTTACCGTAGTATGTAATTCAGAAGTTAAATCGACTATTGTAACTACAAATAAATAAACATAATGTATAATATCCCCACCCAAAAAAGAAATCCCAGAAAGGTCATCAAACGAACTCGTGCAAAGACATTGGATACCAAACACATGATGTATAAAGTGCACATGTGATCTAATTATAACACTGGATTCGTTTCTCTTTACTTTACTAAGCAGCGCACACTGAATTTTGTTTTATCAAATGAAATAAAACATCAGTTTGTCTTTATTTAAGTTCAGGTATTGTACAATGAAATTCGGTAGTTGTGTGAAGTAGGGCATAGCTTGAAGCTAAAATTTGAATGAATCGATGAAGAACAAAGATGAGACAATTGTTCCAGGGCTGTTGTTACTGTTGGGGGGGGGGGGGGGGGGGGGGGGGGGGGGGGGGGGTGGGGGTGTTTTTTTCTTTCCTACAAAGCTTTCAAAACTACAAAGCTTTCTGATAACACCGGCCGAGCTCAATAGTCTGGAGACACGCTCAAGGGATACCACGTGAAATGACAGTGGTAAATTCTACGTGCAACGGGGAAGTCAAATACAAGTTTTCTTTTACAACAGCCTGAAATGAAACAAGATAAGATGGAGGTTGACGTTTTCGTTATATCAAAACCTTTGTTCATTATTACATATTTCACGCAGCTTTATTAAAACATTGCTAAAAATCGAACAATTTTAAACCTCAACGGTATATATCTTTAATATGACATTTATTTGTGTAAATATCATGCTATGAATAATGGTTATGACATTTTATGTTATTTATGAGCAATTGTTCTGATGGTGGTTTATCTCTCATTCCACCAACATACCTATAAATTACACTCCTCTGACGGCTTCTGTAAAGATAAAAGGAAAAAGAAATATATCTTTATGTTGCCCCTATACCTTACATCTTAACAGCTGGTAAAGTAAACACTCATTACTGCCTTGTTCTGCATCTAAATCTATATAGAAATCACATTACGTGAATAATTCATTGTGAGGAGAAGTGCGATAGTTTGAATTCTCATAAATTATAAAGTAATTTATATACCTTGGCAAAGTGTTTAAAACACAATACCGTTATTCAAATATTCACGTTTGTTGCCAAATTATCTAACCCCTTGTCAAAATGGATGGAACTAATCATTGAAATCATGGAACTTTCATCAATTTTTCATTAGCATCTACATGTACTATCATTTACTGTTATCTTTTGTCTCGACATAATTGAACAAGAAAACTAAACAGACTTGAAAATATTTTATGTTTCTCATCCGTTATTTCAATGCTTTCATCTCCTCTAAATCTGATGAGTAGAACAACTGCTGTCTGGTTGATTGGATCTGTTTTTTTTAAAGTCCGATGTTGATCTAGAGGAACAAACTGAGATAAGATATAGAGTTTTATTACAGCAACTTGGTGTTTCACTGCTTTGTTCCAGGCTTCTTCATATTCAAAGTTCCATAACAAGGGTCTTAATTATTATTACATGTTCCATATAAAGGGGCATTTAGTGTGTTGCTGGCGTCATATGTCGAATGTTATAAATGGTGTCAATGTATCAAGAAGTACTGACTGTTGCCGAAAATTACCATTCAATGCTTGTCGATTCATTATAACAACAATAACAAAGAGGAAGTAGTGTTTATGTTTGAAAACAGAACAATACCCCGCCAATCAGAAGTGTTAGAACAAGAGTAGACAATTTTAGTCTATGGCTTTCTTATAATTACCGTACCTTCATCCATTTGATTGCATATTTTTAATACTTTCAGGTCCACATGTGTATTCAGTTCATCTAGACTTGCTGAATAAACTGTATTAAAAGGCTCTTATTTTTTACATAGTCATGGGCTGTCTCATTGTTTTTATTTAGATTTTAAAAGTCTGTTTTCACTCTTCCGGTCAAAGAGTTTTGATATAGAATATTTATTTCACTTCACTTCTTTTGTTTGGTCTACTTTGCATTCGGAGAAACGTAAGAACATTATGAACACCGTATTCTATTTATATAGGAAACAAATTATTTGAAATCTGGTTTCTTTAATAAAAAGTATAATTTATTAAATAATCTTTGGGAATGAACATTTATACGGAACACACAGTGATTGTTAGTTTTACTTTATCTTTATCTTCTTTGTCTGCTTTCTGAGTCGTCGTCATATGTCTGAACATGATAGTGTTAAATATTGGAGATGCCACTGGGTAATTACAAGGAAAAGCAAAATATCTACATGTTTAATAGTCATACAATACTGTGTTGAACACTTCCAATATTGTGATTTCAAATCCAAGATGCTTTGATGTTGTGCATTCTCTTTCCAAATAGGTTACTCCCTTCAGATTTCCGATCCTAACCTCTGTTCTACTATAAGAGCGTTTCTCGTCTTGAAAGGGAGTGTCTTGATTGGTTGCATTTGAATCTAGTTGTACAATCGGTGACACCGATGTAGAAACGCCAATGACACGTCATGATGTTATTTTTGGAAACAGAAACATTTTATATTTTATGTTATCCTCGAAATAACCTATTTGATTTACAAAAACAGTTGATAATAAACATGTTGATAAATAAAGAAGATCATATCAGAGACAAAAACCGAAAATAGTACATATGTGTTAGTTACATCAGATATATTTGAAAGACATATACTAATTAGCTAAACCCTTTACTTTTAACATCTTTGGACGACCAAGCCGATTGGTTTTCATTGGATAAGAAGCAGGGATAGAGTATGAGGTTCCCCTTTTCCCACTAGGGAAAAAGCTTTATTTTGCTTGAACCAATATATTTTGCCATAGTAGAACAGATGTTAGGATCAGAAATCTGAAGGGAGCAACCTCTGTGGGAAGAGAATGATATTGTTCTGAGTCATGAGTTTTCAAATAAAACATGTTAATTGTAAATCGATTTACACTGTTTGATATACTGACAATCACTTCAAGCAAAATAACTCATTAAAAGGTAAGATACAATTCATAAAATTGCATATTGAATAATACAAACGAGATGCATAGCATGTAATTGAATTAAAAGGAACCAATCAAAATTCTAGCATTCACTACTTAGTGAACACTTCAAATATGGTTGATTTCAAGCCATGATTAGTCACGAATTGTCAAATAATTTTTTTGATTGAATATCGATTTATACTTTAGATATAGTGGCAACCACTACAGGCACATGAACTCATCAAAGTGGTTACTTACGATATTTAGAAGGATACTGTAGTGTTCCTGATGAAGGGTTTTTCAATGCCATGCTCAGACATGATTTGTCAAATAGAACATGTTTATTTCATATTGATTAATACATGGTAATCAAATGGATAAAATTTATCAAATAAATTAATCAAAATGATAACATACACTTTTTAAAAGATCACTTCAAAGGAGAATAGACTAATTGTTGTTAAAATATTAATTCAAGGGTTAATTACTGAGGATTAATGGAGAATCGTTTTCGCAAATCAATTCAAATAAATCGTTCTATTTCATGTTTCCATGTGAGTTTGAACTACAAGAACTTGCATGAGTATTTCCACCATTTTCACACGGTCAAATATGAAGTGGAAAACGTTTCACTAGAATGTATGAATTGGATTGCAATTTCTATTTTTACAATATTGGATTACAGCATGTTGACACTTGAGATTGACATTATTCAATTCTGCCTTTAAATCAACTTTTAAAGTTGTGAATTCATTTTGAAAGAAAGAATACAAATGAAACATAACAGTTATATTATATATATTTGATAACAATCTGATTTGAGAATACATGACATACGTTGTAGTGATGATTGTGTCCGTGAGCATGGTAAAGAAATATTATTTTAATTATGCATACCTGTTAATTGTCTGAAATCGAGAATTGTACTGTCACATTTGTGAATATATTTATTATATTTTTATTTCTGGAATCTTAATGAGCTGAATTCGTTTCTATGTGCAATGAACCAATAAGCAAATATTTCATGTCTCTGGTGAGGTTAATCACTGGTCGTTGATGAGAAGTGATGCCATATCATAGCTTGTTTATAAGAGCCATGAACTATATCTTTGAATGAGATTAATAATATGGATTAACTGTAAGATGCGCAATATTTAGAAACAATGCCAAATCACATTTTATCACGAACTCTATTTCACAAAGAGTATAATTAGGTTGATTTACAATGCATAATGAATCATAAACCGCTTGTCCATGCGATCAAATACAAATGGTTAAAAAGCAAGGTTTCAGAATAACATTTGTTTTACTGTGAACATACACGAAGTTGCAGATGAGCTGCTTACTCGTTTATATCAGAGTTTCGAGATCTAATTAAGTGAAGATAGCTTTTTAATAATATTATAGTCAGCAGCTTATAACTCTATTCAAGATAATGCTGATATTGTATATATTTTATCAAGTCATGAAAACGCTTCTTTGATCTCCAGTCAAAACTGGAACTTGTGGTTATTGATTTGAGAATGATCATCGATCTTCAAGCCTCTGTTCCATTAATTGTCTTAGAGCTCAGATTTGTGAGGATTTTCCGTGCTTTCTTGATGATAATGTCTAAAATCTACTTTCGAAAGTGTTTCACGGTAGGTCGTTAAATTTTCAAATTTGAGTGTTTTTTGTTCTTTCCTTGTTTTGTGTAATTATCTTCCATAACGTGGTCGTTATGTGACTTTGACAATGAACACGTTATGAATGAAGCTTAAAGTTAACTTCATCAACATTTCCTTCAAGCAAATGTCAGGTCAGTGATGAACATTTTATATGTATTATCTGAACACCAAGATAAACAATTCCAAAAATCCATTTAGTTAATCTATCTTCTTTAATAATATAATGCTCGTCGGCTTAATATAATATTGTCCTTTTAAATATATAACTGAAATTAAAGTAAGGTATCTATAATGTTTCATTCTACATTGATTTTCAAACTGGTCCACATGTCAATTGACATTTAAAAATTCAAGGATGCAAGCAACATATGTCCCTATCATAAATCCATGATGATGATAGTGCATATATTATATCAAGTCATGAAGAATGTCTTTGATCTCCAGACTAAACTGGAAATTGTTGTAATTGATTTGAGAATGATCAATGATCTTCTAGCCTCTGTTCAATACTCTTAGAGCTAATTAAGATGTCCGAGGATATTCCATGATTTCTTAATGATAATGTCTAAATTCTACTCTCAAATGTGTTAAGGAAATCACGGTCTTGTGCAAATATCGGTTTGTGGAAATAAATGTTATTAACCTACTAAATGATTTGGCTTGTGGAAGAAATAATCATTGATTATATCATTGAGATATATGACATATGACCATGTTCTGTTCATTTATTACAGAATCTTATTGGGATTTGTGCTAGTAGCGCTTACATACCTTTACAGGGGAGAAGATGGAGAGCGAAAAGGATGACATGATTGGGAGAAGAATACAAATACAATGGAATCTGATACACAATTCCATTTTTAATAGCTTACTTCTGATCTATATTGTCATTTGAAAGTAAAATTTGACCGTGTAACCAGAGCTCATTTTAAATGAGAACTTTAAACAATTCACGTGGTTAGTGGATATTGTAAGATATGTACATACTATAGTACACACGTCTATGATAACAGTAAATGGAAACATTACATTGATTTATGTTTCCATTTATGATTGATAGTGATACATTTGATAAATTAAAGAATAATAGACAATGCATGTTCAAAGTGTGATCAGCTTGAACCATTCCAAGTACTTGTTTTATAAGTTGTCTCCTGCCACACGGAGGTCCAACGATGATTGTGCTCATTGCTGTTCAAATCGAATATAAATTACAATGATGATCAAATACAATATAATCAGTGAAAACGATATGGAGCTATATTGATTTCTTCTCAAAATAAGAACATTTCATGATCAAAAGGGCTTCAGCTAACAAATGCCAAAAAATAGTATAGATTGCTAAATACATACTACCAGATATTAACATTATCAAACCATGAAAATGGATACATAAACCTGAAGTTCTGAAGTTCTTCGAAATAAAAATATATTTGACCAAGCAGGTAATAGCAAACGGAATGTGTAAAGTGAACATTGATTGATTCCTGAGAGGCACAGGGTAAACAAATTTGTTTCAGACACAAGACTTCAAAGACTAAGAGGTTAAATATAGTTGATATCTTATTCAATATTTCATGAAGATTTCAAAGGGAAGGAGATTGAATACCTTGACTGAAGTTTGAGTCTTTGAAACACATTTATCAAGTTTCAATTATGATTTGTTAAAAATGTTAAGAAAGTGATGTATGAGGTCTGACTTAAACGTAATCCTCTTGGTTTTCAAGATTCTGTACATTGAAGAGTTGAAATGTGATGCCAGACATTATATTGTGTTACAAAGCGTAATGTAGTCATCTTCGCAGCACATACCAACAGAGAAAAATGACACACATCTGGTAACGTTAGAACAATTTTATCCACAATTATAGTTTGATATGGCTGTGATTATACAACCTCTTTCCCTTTTAATTAAACATTGGTCTAGATCTGCCAATAAAAATCCACACCTTGGATTGTATTACATCAAGTCCACGTGACAATATAGCACGTTGCTGCAATTTTGAAACACCAATTGACTGATTGAATCGACTGAAGTTGCTCCATGGTAGACGAGGAATGTGAATTTCAATATTTGATTTTTAAAATTCAATAATTGATAGTGAACGTTAGTGTAAATAAAGGGAATTAGTCACATACATATTTATGACATTGGTACCGTAACGTCTGATTCTGCTGATGATAATGCTATAAAACAGATGGTCATTTGAGATATACTGATTCTTAATTCAGCTGAGCTAAAGCCATAAACCGAATGTATTCTGTGATTTTATATAAATGATTATTTTACTAAAATAATCCAAAGATGTTTTATGGTTGTTTTCAGTGTTTTTATGTTATTTAATAAAACGAAAATGCAGTAGAGAAGAACAACAATTATTTGATAAGGATTTCTAAATTAAGTGTTGTCATAATTCTTATCAATTGCAATGTTTTGCTTTCTGAAACCCCTTTCATCAGATATGTGTCTGTTTATAGCACTCTTCTGTCAGGTATTATGAAGACCCTTTCGGAAATGGACGATTGCATTACTGAGAGAATCTATCTAAGAATTGGTTTAATTCACTGAGAGAAAAATTATGCAAGTGAGAACCAGAATAACATAAAAATTAGTTTGAATTTAGTAACAATAAACAATTTTATTTCAAGATTTGATAAGTATTGCAGTTCAAAACAAAATCATGTGTCATTGTTTGCAAGTCGTGCACAACGACATGTTCTCTTAATCTCGTCAAGATCCATTAAGCATGTGTAAAGAATATTGCGTGCTGATGGTAACGTAGAAAGTTATTGTGTAAAAAGAGCATAAGGAGACGATTAGGTGAGCATGAAATTAACTTGATTAGAACATAATAGCTGTCATCAAGTCAATGATCGGATTAATAACATGGGTTAATGATAGCATTTGTAATATTTGAACAAAATGTATAATCATAGTTTGTCACGTAAATTGTGTATTTCACGATTATTGACACAATGAGTAACTGATGACATTTTGGACAATTTGAGTATTTGCTGGTACATACAAATCAGTGTATAGAAATTCAACAACAACCAGGCGTCTCAAATGCTTACTCTGTAGCTTCTTGCAACACTGCGGATAAACCTTGTGTGTCTTCCCGTGGGATCAACTTTTTTCAAACGCATTTAGATTTTCAGAATGTTTCATTATGTTTGTGCACTCTACTAGTTTTAAATACTTATAAAACAGAACAAACGAAACAATGTACTAGTTCATCACCACTCATATATTTTATGGATAAGAAATTGATTTCCCAGCCTTTTGATTTTTTTTGGTATTATGTTTCATCAATTCCAGTGACATTTAAACTGCCATAAACTGTTCGACTTCCTTCCAATATATTTTACATAAGACTTACAAAATAGTTAATGAATTATCAGTGCCTCATTCTAATTGGTACAAAAAGTTAAATTTTAATACTTTTTGCTAAACTATTTAATTGCTTTACCTATAATGTATCAAGACAACATATGTAAGATAATTTTACATTATATCTTCTACAAGGGCATATCACACTTGGTTCAACATTTCAGATATTGATTGATGGAAATATATGAAGAAGACATGAAAAGTTTTGAGTCGATTAAGGAACACTAATTTGAAAGCCTACTGGAAAGAACAAATGGCTTAACTTAAATGTAGATACACTACTGATTTGCTGAAAATAGTGAAATATGAAAGCTGAAATGATCAACATGGGCAATGGGCAATGGGCAATGGGCAATGGGCAATGGGCAATGGGCTATATTCTTATTTTTCATGAAGAAATACATCATCCTTGACTCTCACGTATAATTACTCGAATGTGACCGTAGCTTCAGATCTTCTTTATCAATTGTCTCGTTCACTGACATTCTCTCGAGATATATCACATTCTGCATCAGATCCAATACTATACTATATAATACTTCAATTATAATGAAGATTGAAAATGTAAGTTTTCAAAAACAATTGTTCAGCAGTATCCTATCATTTCCATGTATCCATTTGTAAATTCCTGTGCACACTTGACTGTATAGACTACAGTTTGAATTCATCACTGTTCATCTTATGCCCTGTTTATACGGCGAACTTTGCACATATGCAATAATGCTTATGGTAGTTATATACACACGTGAGTAAAAGTAAATTTTCTATGCGTTCATACGTATTTAATTTCTGCCTATGCGAATGGGCTTTCATCTATTTATTAGATGTAAGCTAAATAAATGACATTTATTTATATCTCTCAACATTTGTTGACTTAATCACCCTAATTATAATGAAACATGGATAGCAGATGGATTTTGAAGGTCATCACGTGCAAGAAGGAGAATATCCTATATAACAATATTAAGAGTTTCCAAATGTTTCTAATATATTTTCTCAACCTGTGTGAAGTCTATATCTGTATACTATGTCTGTATACGACGGACTTTTCCTAGAATAGTGGAAATACCATATTTACTCACGGTAGTAAACATTTGCACCTGCCCTTGACGATGTGCAAATTTGCTTACAGTAGTGAAAAATTTGCTTACGGTAGTAAAATATATATTTGTGTAAATATATAAATACGGCGAATTTTGGTCATGTGAGCAAATTTGTATATGTGTAATGATTTACTCATATACAAACGCTCGCCGTATAAACAGGGCTTTAATCTGCACGTGTGTCAGCTTCGGAGAAAAAAGGCTGTTTTCTATATTTCTGTGTATCTGGATTTCATGATTCTGCTGATTAAACACAAAACGTTTTGAGCTTTGTGCAAATTGAAACATAAATTCCATTGATAATTTTTAAAATTTTGTTTAAAAATAATATTACTTGCACTCAACTTATGTTATGTTATGCCATAACGTATTCTTAAAAGGGAAAACCAACAAGTTCAATCAATAATTTGTGACTTAATCAAAGCAAAATCGTGAATTAAATGTTTCTTCTACAACGTAATGGTTAAATTGGAAACGTTGCATAGGTATCTATAATACCATACGACTTAGAGTTAGTCAGAAAATTCCATATCAAGTGCCAGCCTGAACGTTTTATTCAGAAATATCAGTAAATTACATTCATTTAAGAGAACAGTATCAACATATACAAGAATACACACACGTAGGAAGATGACACCACTTTCAGACGTTTTAATTCTTGATTGGGAAAAATGTATTTGAACAAAGTGTTCCAATATAGAGCGCGCTTTGCAACTATCGAAATGAACAGTGATGGTGTAGAAACATTTGAACAAGTCGTTTGATCTTCTTGACTCTTGATCTTTTCAACTTCTCTGAGAAACTTTAACATTTAATTTGACATTGACTCTTTCTGACATTGCAAGTTTTCTGGTTGAAGATAAACTTAACCCCCTCAAGGCATAATTCGCTCAAGTCTCCATCACTGGCTAATTTAAGTCACGTTGCATTTCATCGCCTTGTCTGTATCATATATATATTTTTGCACTGCCAAGTCCAGGAGGACAGGCCAGCACAGAAAAAAGGTTACGAAATGCAGCAAGTTTTAAATTACTCAATGATAGAAACTGGTGCAAATCGTGTTAGTATAGTTTGTTGGTTTAGAATTAGACAACGGACAATGTTGAGATTTATAAGTATCTTTATTCGCATAACCAACGATGAGTACATTTTGTTATTGTAATGAATATGTGTATACACATCCATGAACCTATATTTAAAAAAAAACGAGTTTAAAAGTAGTGAATTATTAGTCGCTACATAGTTGTGTTTACTTGACGATTACTTTTGTCATTCATTTGACCATTTAAGAGTTTAAAATGTGAAAATATGAAAACGATAATTGGTATTGTCAACATTGTGTGTTCTTGTCACGTTGTAAGCAAAACACAACCTATAACATTTCTGGTTTCAAATTCAAATCACGTGTAGTCAGATCGGTACAGTATCAACATGTATTTATATTAGATGTAATTCAACATGAAAACTCCAGAATTGGTCTACACTCATTCGCATGAAACATACATGAAGCAATACATGTTTTAAGATTATGCTGCCATTATTAAATCTAAGTTGTTTGACATTATCAATGACAGGCACTAATGTAACAATGATAACTATACTAAAATCAAAATTTAATGCGTCTACAATTTCTTATAGAAAATACATTCACTCATTTATATATGAACATGATAATGTTTATTGCCATTGTGTATCTTCTATTGTTAACGATGTCTCATTTAATTTAATTGCAACAATTACGTAGCAGTCAATGGAGAAGACGCACAACTCCTTGATGATAGCCGTATAACATGCATTCTAGATATCAGATTTGTTTGTTTCACAACTCACACGAATCATAAAACTATAACTACACCAGCGCTCTGGTTTGTAATTTGCTAATTTCTCTAGCCTTTGATATTTGCATTATCAGAACATATACTTCATGATAAATATTTCAAGGATTTATGCCAAATAATGTGATTTAGTTCGAATGTTTATGAGATGAACATATATGTCAATATTAGCAGCTATTTTTGCGAGAGAGATTCTTTCCTGTACCAAAGACCGCTTTACCAAGATTGCTATAGAAGGCACATATTAAATAATTGTATAAGCTTTATACCGCATTCACAGATAACATTGAAACCTTGCAGTTCTACATTGCCATGCAATGATTAATATTTTTGAGCTGACATGGTGAAACTAACTTCCATTCTTGACCATTGCAAAGGCTTCAAGCCATCTTGTTAGAAGTGAAATGTCTCATCAACAGTCTTGATAAGAATAACCTTAGTTAAATAGTCAAGTATTTTTTTACTCCATCATATGATACCAAACCATTTAAATAAATATATAAATGTATCACTTTCGACAAATTTATATTTATTTGATTTGTATGAATTAATTATATTTTTTAATGATATTGTTTTCATCATTTACAATTCAATGTAATCCAATGATACATTAAGATGAAATTATATACACTGCAAGAATTGATCCTTTAAATAATTTGAATTGTATAGTATATGTATTGGTGGATATGCTAACTTGTCAAAATTCCACAAAACAGTAGCAACTTTGATGTAACTTTATCTTTCAATATATATATATGGCTAGATAACTTTTCTAACCAGTTCATCATTTTGACCAGTAAATCAGTGTATCCATCGAGATAATATCCCTCTGAAGTAAGAACTTTCGTCACAGTGCTAATGGCAGATGTCAACAAAAAAAAGATTTAATAGATGCTGTCAACAAAAGTCAACACAATCCTCTATAAATCTGGTCACAAACATGATAAATGTAACCGATGCTTAAAGATCATATATTATTTTCAAATCAAAGATAACAATTTGAAAATTTATAGGGCATAAAAGAGATATTTCTCCAGCCTGAAATCGTTTCATCAATATCAGCAGTAAACACTAAGCTTGAGAGAGAAGTTAACCCATATTTTGTTGAAGGATGACTGACATCGCGTCCATGATATATGATTTTATTAAGACAGTTTAAGTTAGGACAGCTTAAAGCAACACTTTTGAATTTAATAGTCTGCATGACACACTGACGTTGAATTCCATAAAATAAACTTCAAAGGCATTTGTACTGAAGGGGCCATGAATATTTTTGTCGAAGAATTTCTTGATAAATGTTGCAATTTTAAAAAAGATTGAATTATAAATCAGTGAATTTGTTTTCTTCCTTGCTGGCAATCTTTGAGACAAGATCAACATTGCATCAACATGGCATTATTTCTCATTCTCCTTTGTATGTTTAGATATAATGTTTCTATAAAGGACAAGCAATTATTAACAAACGTAGTTTAAGAAACAATTGAATTCAACAGATGGTAATTGTATAAATGAAAAACGTGGAAGGCGAAATTGAACATTGAAATTGGTGACTCACATGTTACCTCAAGTCACGTTTAAGATTGATGAAGACCAGAGACAACTTGCCTTTGTCTCGAGACAGAGGTTCAATCAATTAAGTACTTGCTTGACACTAAGCAAGATGTAAAATATCCCTTAAGGATTTGCTTGACAGGAGTGATCATTATTCAGAATTACAGAATGTAACAGTTTTGCCTGAAAGGCTTAAACTGAAAATTACTGTGTTAAAATCAAATTGTCTAAAGATCCTTGTCCTTTTGTACTTGGTAACTGCATATTGCATTTTCTAAGAGTCCTTCTAAATTGACATTTTCAATAATTTATTCTGCATTTTGCCCGGGAGGTGGTCTTTGCATCTAAAGCTTTATTTCTATTTGACCTTAAGGCATCTGCGAATGATCGTTGTAAACATTATATGAACTTTTTCATAATGTAACATTCATGACATCATATGCTCTATTTTCACACTCTATGGGTGCCTGATTATGAAATGGACAACTACAATTATAATGTTTCTGGACACCCATTTCTACATTGTTTCAAATTTCAAACATCGAATTTAGACTTCTATGAATTCCTAATATACACTGTTTCAGTTCATTTTCATGTGACAAAGAAGACACCATCTCTTGACAGAAGATACCAAGGTTATGCTTTGAGAAGCGTGACTTACAGAGATGCTAAGTCTTTCTTTAAATAATGAAATGCAAATGTAAACATCAATGGTATTGATCATTTTAAAACATAAATTTGATTCTTTACTGTTAGTTACACACTATGCACACTGCTGACTTCTCTATAATTATTACATCTATGCTCAGTCGGCAGTCAGTCATCAGTATTGCTTCACGCTGCTCTTAACAAAACTTAATATGGGAATAATCTCTCATTTCATTTAATTTCACTGCAATGTTGCTACTCATAAACTCTTATGATTGAATAACAATACGGTACATGAATATATATTATCTCACTGGTTCATCGTTTACCTATTAATTATCAGTCAATAACAAACATGTGCAATGAAAAGATAAAGGCTTCTGACCAATTCATGAATGGTTTTATCTCTCTTTCAAAGTTGACAGTAAATTGTATAACGAATATAGATAGTATATAGATATAGTTATTGACAATATCAAAGTAGCATAATTGTTGACTAAAAGATACATATTTAAAAAAAAACTGCCAATAAAACATCTATTGAATCTTTAAATCTAGGTTGGTGATAATAAGATCTCATTTCCAGTTAAGTTAATTTCCCCATTACTACAAACAGTTACTGGACGTATGTATCAGAACAAAAACAAGATGTGTCTATAAGGTGTCTTCAAAGATCATAACATACAATTAGGAAAGAAGCAACTTAAATTACATCATTCAAGAGTTTAAATGGTTAAAATCATCCAACAGTTTGGATGATCAATGTATGTTTGATGTAATCATGATATTTGCTGTCATGAATGTAGCTAACTCTAAATCTAGTTGTACGCCGAGAAAAGATGTCTTTGTTCACGAAATGAATCACTTAAAAGTTGTAATCAAACAGAAATTGTAGAGTGCGTTCACCAGAGGTCACAGGCAAACTACAGTTATGTAGCCACAATATTGTTGGTTGTCTTCAGATCAATAGCAACTTTCACCCACGGATCTGTTAGATATATATTTATCGGTGCTTGAAATATCTTCAGGAGGAAGCGTTGGTTAATATTTATGGGCCAATGTCAAGAATGATCTACTGACGAATTATTTTACTCCAACATTAATATAATTCACATGCATGTGCCAGTACCCTACGAGTATTTCAGTCAAACAGGACGAGACTGAGTTCTCTAAAATCATGCTTTGATTTATTACTTCAATGATGAGTTATTGATTGTCTACATTATTGTAAATTTCTATGAATAACTATTCAATCTTCAATCTGTATTTCTAATACTTAGAGGCCACAGGCCTATAGTACAAAAACGTACACAAGATTCAGATGCAAACAAACATAGAAAACACCTTAACAGGGATCACATCATCATAAGCATTTGACCATTTTAAACAGTAACATTTCACTTCTTATATAAACATATTATACATATCACAGCATAACTGAGAATTTCGAAGTAACATGCCTTGGTAGATGAAAGTTGATAACTTTCGAATTAGAATAATGAATAACTATTGGATTAGTTATAATGATATTTGATACATTTATAATGAAACGTAATATAAAGTACAATGTGGACGTTATAAAAAGTCTGTCCAATGCCTTACATCTAGTAATTGAAGAACGAAATCTTTAATTTCATAAGTTTGCCGGCTTTGGCCTACGTTCCCTAGCACTGCAAAGATATAATACTATTCAGGCTTTCTTTTACGTCGTGAGTTGAGTAAAATACTCTTGAAAATATCATAATCGCCTCACCTCAAAATTTTCAATGTTCAAAATATATGACTAATGTACAGAATGGCGCGTTCGAGTCACAAAACACACAAAACGATTATTTAAACTTCGTATCGATTTATATGTATAATGCAGCCAACCTATAAAACGGCAGTAAAATCCCCAATAAAAGTTACACAGGCCCTTTGTATAGTGTATCGTGTTTCATTGAGAAAAGGGAACATTTCACTTCATTCAACTTGAATGCCACTGGTTGTTCTTTCAATACAAAATCAATATTAATGTCCTAATTCTACGTAGTTCTTTGTAATTTCCAAAACTTCAATCTTATATCTTCATTTATAACAGCTCCTAACAAGTCTCATTCTTCTCAAAGAGCGAAGTGATGTTTCCAATTTGTGAAATAAACGACATACACAAATATTACCAGTTTATCAGTAACTCGTAAGACAGTGCTTTAACATTTCGCGTCCTCTCCTAATTGAATTTTATTTCCTATCGCCTCTGTGGTGGCAGCTTGGCTTGATTTAATGTCGATGTGATCGTGAATCGTTTCACAATAGAGCTTCCATATAGCCATCATCGCAGCGAATACGATGAAGTCAGTTATATATCGGATTTGCAATATAACTTAATAGTGAGAAAAGTGTTTCACTTCAAACGACTGTGTCAATTTAAATGCATTGAAGTTTATGTAATGATGCACGCTGAAAAGCTTTGCAATGTTAAGAAATCGCTATAAAATGCTGCAATACCTTAGTTCAAAAGACTATCCTATGTACATGTATGATACTCACCACATCAGTGCTGTTTATGTAATAAGGTGCAGAACACATGTACTGCCAATGCACAATTGTATTATATAAAAGTTATTTGTGGGTTCATTTACGTCCATTGGTATCCCCGAACATAACTAAAATATCAAAAACAATGATATTAAAAAATAAATTAATAACTGTGCCTCGTCTGATATCAGATTGTACTTTATGATAATACGTATTTCTTTCAATTTCAGTTGAACCAGAGATGACTGATCGCAAATCACAAATAATA
Organism: Gibbula magus; assembly: GCA_936450465.1. Classification (NCBI taxonomy): domain Eukaryota; kingdom Metazoa; phylum Mollusca; class Gastropoda; order Trochida; family Trochidae; genus Gibbula; species Gibbula magus. The sequence goes on from OW388294.1 coordinate 58,074,834, forward strand.
CATTGAATGAATACTTTGACCAAATACTATATTATGTTGTTGGTAATTTGTGAGTGACTTTAATTTGTTAAATGGTTGACTGTTGTATTTTGTCCAGAATTTGTTCTGCATGCATTGTTTTATTAATACTTCTATCCCCATTTTCATGTGTTTATATATACAATAAAGTCATTCTGAGGGAGTAACGCCATCTAGTTTGGTTTATTTAAGTAATCTGAACGTTTCACTATTCGCAATTTCGTTTATGAAAAACGGGAAGTTTTTGCATTCTAAAGAGTGTATTGTCATCTGCATTACTGCAGTACCTTGAATACAACTAGAATACAATATTGAGCTAGTGGCAGTGTCTATTAAGATAACTATTGACCGTGAAACCCGACCCAGGATCGAGCAAAATGCCATGAGTAATAGAAACAAGTTGTTGTATTCGAGAAAAAAAGGTACTCCAAAGGTGTATTTTCATATCACATGTCCTTAAACATGAAGAAAGTTTGTGATTGAAGTGTACGGGGTTTAAATCCCAATAACTCTAGTTACATCTCAAGAAGTAAACGTCATAGACAGATCATGTAGTGTCATATGCAATGTGCACTTTATATCAAATTATGAAATTAAATGTGAGCAACTATGTGATAATAATAGTGTAAACATAAACAAGACACTGCAAACTACAACACTCACCATACAAAACAATTGTAGTAAAAGCACACATGTTTTAGGTAAATAGTTTACAGGTATTACTGCAATCATTTGATATGTTATAATTGATCACGTATTTAAGTCATACGTGTGCACATTTTTACTGTAAATGAACTATATAGGACTCGGACATACATGTAAACGTCATGTGAAATTGTTTAAATCATATGAAGTATTAAGTAAAGTGCAGTGCAATAAAATGTAATTTTCATCTTATACACATGCATATTCTGCTCTCAATATACAGACGATCGAAATTAATGACTCAAACAAAGACAGATACGATACGTTCACAGAACAGTAATCGAGGTTTTGTGTAAAGTGTGCTGGCAGAATTCGTAATAATCACGGATTCAGCCTGCTAAAATCTAAACCTATGTTGAGTTGCACATTAAGTGAGGGACTACAATCTGATCACGACTGTCTAGCTTCTGTAATGGAATTTGGACAAACTTGAGGCCAATTCTAGCTTAGATCTATATCGAGACCACGACCGTAACCATTTGGTATATGTTCGAAAAATGACATGTAAACATTGAAGTATTGAAATTTATCCAAGATAGGTCAATGTTGATATATAATGAAATAAGCTTTCTGTTACGAGATATATTTATGGCCATTAAATTGTACGTTAAAATTGTCGTTTAAATAATGGGAACACGATAATGTATTTAAGATGCAAGCGTGAATCTAAATACATATGCAAGTTATGAAGTATTATCAAAATATGTTCTTGGTATATTTGGACTTGAAATATATCATATGTCACGAGATTGTTAATACAGTGATTATTAAACATAGTTTATGATTTCTTCGCTAGGCGGAACTACTTTCTTTATTGTAATTATATTCAGAAGATAGAAGCTCAGATATTTTAAACATATTATATTTGAAATTATATAGTATATATGAAGACTTCTTTTGGATCATATTTTAATGAACACGGTAGGATGAGACAATTCAACTAGACCGTCTATCGCCGTTATATAATAACTAATATTCACAGAGAAACCTGGTATACCTTACAACATAATGATATGGAGTTACAATCTGCTCTAACATATCAAAACATATGTTTATTATTCACAGTTGAAAATATAATGGTTCTTGTGATAATTTATGTAGCATGGATAGCTTCCCAATGGCATTTCAATTAGCTAATGTGGCTTGAAGAAACAATATGTCTGGAAATGGTCAGCGGAAATAAAACTTTGCCTATGAGGAACCAACAAATTGAACAACTGTTGTGTAAGCATATTTTCTGAAGAAATGAAGGTCATACAGTCTACGAAAGTTCCTAATTCATTCGGAACTTTTAGTCCATTTCATTTGAAATAAACATTTACTTTTGTGAGATAAATAATGTTTGTGAGTGTGGCAGGTGTAATTTTACTTAATTTAAATGTTGACTTGAAATCATTTTGATTAACGTTATAATATCAAAATACAATAGCAGACACAATCGGAATAACAAATATAATCAACTTTAAACTTGATATCAAATAATTATCCTCGAGTTGTGTAAACGAGAAACAGGATAACAATGGCAAGTCACCAATAGAATTACTGTTGTGAGAACTATTTAACATGCAGATTATGATTGATGAATATACAGCTGCGTACCGAAAGTTTGTTCACCTTGTGGTGTATTTTAGTGCAAATATCATATAATTTGGCAAGCTTTGAAGCATCGTATCAACGCGAAATCTAGACAGATCATTTTGCATTTTCACATTATAAAAGAAAACAGTTGAGTGTTCCATTACATAATCTGATTTGATATCTCATAGTAAACAGTTACAATTTGGCAGCTCTTTGACGTGGCCAGGGATCAATATTTTCAAAACTACAATTCTTATTTTCTTCTGTGAAATATTCAGTAAAAGATCAACTGAGTCTAACATACATCATATACTTCCTCTTATACTCATGCGATGTATTTGTCATTTAGTCAATCTGATAGCTTTTATTCGAAAATTAATGAATTTGAATTTTCAAAAATTAACCCCTCCTGTCTTTTTCATTGTGCCACATTTCATAAACATATACCACTGCCGTGGCGATCACAGGAAACGTTTAAGAATGATTGTTTTCCTCATGTATGATGATTCATTGTCATTGTATGTGATGTAATGTTATTGACGTTACAATGAACGTCAATATACATGATATTTGCACTAAGATTCACATATAGGTTAACAAACTCTCGGTACGCAGTTGTAGATGTTTGATGTTAGATGTTTGATCTTTGTTTCGAAAGCCAGTTTAACTCAATTAAGCATCCATTGAAATACAGAGACGTAAAACATCCCCTAGCTTTAATTGCAATAAGGAAGCTTTCTGAGAAAACAGTTTGATATTAAAAAAAAGCAAAAGTGTGTCAATTTTATAATCGAGCAGTAGCGACTTCGCTTGAATTGTTGACTTCGACTGCATTTGTGGATTAAATTTACATCATGGACAAACAGAAAATGTAGCTATTTGTTCACGAACAAATAATATATTATTTCACTAAACATGATTAACTCAGACTAAACAGCTTACGGGATGGACCTCAAGCTTATGTAATAAATATTCATAAAGAATACAATGTATTGACATAAGATTGATTTCTTACATATGAAATCACATATGGCTATTCACTAATTGAACACGATTGTAACGTGGGACGATCTCTAAACTTTAATGTAATATTTCCCAAGGTGGTACGTATGGAGAAGGATAGGAATATTCTTCACTAATGCTTCTTGGCTCTTAGAAGATAATAAAAGAATGATACAATTTTCATTGAGCTGATTGGATCACTTGATTTCACCCTACATATTATTAAGTGCCATTAACATTAACATTAATCAACGTGTATTTACTCTACAAGCATTTACACATCAGACAATTTTTCAATAAAAGAAAAGGATCAACATTTTCAATTAACTTTCTAAAGTCGAGATTTTCTCGAATCTCATTGATTGTAAGGTTTGTTATTTCTGTATATTTAATATCATTTAATGGACCTTGTGTACCAAGTGAAACAAATTCATTGCAATTGAAGATATAATAAAAACAATCATCATAAACCTCATGGAAATTAAGATATCAATATAATTTTTTTTAAAGGAAACAATAACATGAACACATATGACTAAGTCGGCAAAATTAGATAGCTTTATTTAGACATTTAATTATCTAACCTTTTAATTCAATTCGGAACAATAATTTGCACATCATAAATTCAGTATGTCAAGTGTAATTTTATTTTGTCTTTTGCCTTTTAAACAAATTTTTAAACAGAAAATATGATTAGATTTACCTTTAAATTGATCGAAAAAATCACCCCCAGTAAGTGAAAATTGAAACATGGAAGGCTTTGGCCAGTCGCCAATGTCATTACTGATGTGAAAAACTGCTTCGCATGCAGATTAAGATTGATGAATAACGAAGACGTTTGGTCTTTGTTTCGAAATCTAGTTTAAATCAATTTAGCACCAACTGATACCCAGAGGCATTAAACATCCCCTAATGTTGTACAGATTATAAAATTGTTACAGAGTGTAAACTTCACAAGAGAAGCAGTAGAAGTGTCGCCTGAATGGATACACTGACAGGATTTCGATTACATCACGGTCACTAGGTTTTGCTAGGGTTAGGGTTATGGTTATTGAAATCTAAATGTACAAATATGTAAGGTCATTTCTCTAATGGCACTTTGGCAAGTAATCATAGTTGGTTTCCTATCAAATATATTTCATTGTAGCTACAAGATGTAGTCTGTTATTTTCAAGCTATAACTTTTTTCGTAGACACGGTTCAAGGGAACCATAGCACAACTTCACAGAGTAACACACAGTCATATTGCTCAGTATTGATAAGTAGTATTGTAATCCACAAGCCTAGTGTGATCCCCTCGCAGATCGTTCCCACAAAATTACTGTTTACTATTAAACAATATGATCATCTGGTAAAAGGTAAAACATTATTAAATATAATACATCTTTGATTCGATGAATGACAGTAATTCTAACAGGAGCATCATTTAACAGAAGACTCTACAGATATAAACTTTGTACAAGGATTTAATACTTTCTGTTCAAGCCATGTTTTCTTTCAGCCAGTATCATGTAATAAACGTTAACACACATACTAGTATTAAGAAAAAGTATGGACAATTGCCAAATGCCGAAATCTTTCAGTAATACGAGGTTGCAGAATAATTGCAGTTGGTGCCCTTCCTAACAACATTTATATCTTCTTTCAGGAATGATGACATGACAGAACGTGACAATAATTAAAGGAAATTATTCTTTCATATTTTCTTTCAAAATTATTTCTAGTTGTAATGTCATTTTCAATTATCTTCATCTAAAACCTTGGAAGCGATTTAAATCAAAATTACTTTTGCTGAAAACTTGTAATGATATATCCTCATTTAATGCAAACGATATAACAAAACATTTTAGTTTGTCGCCAGTGGAATTCCTGACGTGAGGAAATACTTCACATGTAGATTAAGATTGATGAATAACAAAGACATTTTGCCTTTCTTTCTAAAGCCAGTTTAAATCAATTTAGAACCAATAGACATACCCTAATGTTATTAATGCCATAAGGAAGCATTAAAGATAATTCCTGTTAAAGTTAGTGTCAATTTCATAAAAAAAGGAAGTAGACATAGCCTGAAGTCGTGATACTGGGACATTTGTGGATAACAATTACATAATGGACACAAAGAGAATGTTGTTATTTATTTAGGTACTAAATCGTGATTGAAGTGAGATGAAATTTCCAAATGTTGAAGGATATTTCTTTAATAGCACTTTCATTAATAGTTGAAGTTGGTTTCCGATATGACATATTTGATTGTATTTCGATTAAACTTTCTGTGATGTTCAAGATGTAGTGTTTTTGGAGAAACTACTTTTGTGTGCGCAATTAAATAAAGCAAACGTATGACATTAATACTTTGCATTTTAGACACATTGCTCAGAATGTTATTTTGATGAGCGACAATAACATACATAACAGAAAATATAATATAAACCTTTAACTTCATTCGTTTTAAGACCTTCAATTTGATACCATCTTTATTAAATCAGTTAATCAGTTGATATAAAACGAGAGAGAAAGCGAGTTTGATACCATATCATTCACGATGGTATTTTATGCAGTAAAGTTTAGTATTCTGTTGATTACTTGCCCAAATTAATCAAAGAGAATTACTGAAAATGTTGTCAACCAAAGGTTTACGCAAGTCATATAAGGAGAGATATTCATAGAGGGGTAACCCTGTTTATCAATCCCCCTTTCAAGGTACCATCTGGAAATAAATACCGTTTAAATCAAGTCATGTACCACTGTAATGGCGCTTTGGCCATCCCTTATTATGCTATTGTGATTTTTTACTCTTATTACACTAGTTTAATATTTTTTAATAATATAAGTATTACACTGCAGTATCTTCAGAGGGTGAGTGTGGAATAATACGACAATCCAGAATAATTGCAGTTGGTGTTCTCTCTAACAATTTATACATGTTGTCAGTTGACGCTAATGCTATCAGAGAAAGGTATTCCCTCAAGATCTGTTTCCACAAAAACTCTGAAGTCGTAATGTCCCTTCTGAAGATCGTCTAAACAAGTTGCATTACACAGTACAATCATAAGAGTTTGTATAACAATGTAAGTTTTATACAACTATATACTATTTCTCCTGCAGGTTCATCTCCAATTCTCTCTTCACGTTCGATATTATACCAGTGTAAGCTTGCAGTCAGAACAAATTGACCAATGTGGGATTAATTTCTGTAGTAAGTTTAAGTAGCGTTGCACAATGCAGATTTGAAAATATCAAATACCTTGGAATTACCTGAAAAATAACAAAATTGTCATTTCATACCTTCTTATCATTTTTCTTTTTGATTTTAAATATTATCTCTCGATATGTGTGATATGCAAAAAACAGTCACAAACAAGTAATTTGTCTATGTGCATGAGGACATTAGTAATCTTTGATCTTATCCATCTCTTATTAACTAAAATTTATCACGTTGCTTTCTTGTAACAACGCTCACTATCACTACATTGCTAGCGAATCAAGAGATTTACTTCTGTAACATCACTTTGTACCCTGGATTTTAAAGTGCTCAGATTTGTACTTGAACTAAGATTTTGGAGGATTCAGATGACAAAAGTCAACGATTAAAGAATCTGATACAATGGTTTTTGATTGGTAATTATTTCCCCAGGTTGTAAATCTCACATGTGACTGGCAAGAACATGATTGTAAAAGCGAAAGGTGAAATTTCACAATTAATCAATTATACCTAATCAAACAGGTCAGAAAGGAATGAGAGAAGGAAAATGTTGTGTTCGTGAATAAATTGTGTAATATAGATCAATAAGACTCTGTTTTTAAATAAGAAAAAAACACTACAGATGAAGTTCTATTTTACAACGCACAAATAAACTCAAGGAGACATGAACAACTTCATGATGTTAATCAGGTTGATACATGTACTTGACATTGATAAAATGGTATTGATGTTGCAAAATATATAAAGAGCAATACTACATAATTATACAAATCAAACACAATAAGGAAATGTAGACCTAAATGTAAAGAGGCCAGCAGACAAGTAATCAATCATTCAAGTTGAGGGTGAGTCCAGCTCTGAATACATGTAAAGATGTCAAAACTATTTCACGTAATTACTTCAGGAGAATCTCATAGAGTGATCTGCAACCTACATCACGCTATCAAAACATGGTCTGACACTCTCAGCACAAGGATATTAAACACTTCTTTAGCTCGGGTTCAGTAGCCAATGTAAACCAGGATATCAGGAGCTAGACACAAACACAGAGATTGAATGAGGATTAGGAACGAATCCCGGGCACATCATCTCAACAGCAGAAAGTCTGGTTGATTCAATTTCAGATCGGCTGTTAAACTGATTTTTATCCTAACTCAAATGTGTTCACGTCCTTCCAATCGTCATCACTTTACGCTTGTCTTCTCTCATTTTCCAATCCCTTGGTCTTTTGTTTGTAAACTGTTTCTTGTATATACCCGGGTATTTCAATTGAAAAGCCATGTTCAGGAGAGGTCTGTCAAATAACATCTTTTGTTGACGTGAATGAAATTACATAACGTGTCTTCCTTAACGTTGTATTACATTACATAAATTAACCATTTTACTGTCACTGAGGAAAATATAACAAAGAATAAAAAATGCTAAAACAAAGTTCAATTTAATTGTTTGACGGTACACTGACGTAGTAAACTCATTGTTCATTTTTAAAACAAATAAAATGATATTGCTATTTTAACATTAATTGCTATGATTATGATTTTTGCACGTGCAAAACTTGTAACATGATGTGAAAACAAGTTTGCCTGGAAATGTTGTTTTACTAATATAAGCATCGTGCACTAGCATATCTTTGTTTTATTAAAATATTTTACTCTAAGATTACATATTCACGTGTTACTGCAACATTAAGCAGTATCTAATGCAATGTATATATAATTATTTGCCATTTCATATGTAATCTATACCAAATGCCATCCCCCTGCAAGTATGATATAAATGCGCAATTGGTTTCTCACATATTAAATCACAAATATTTGTTATTCACAATTGAAAGTAAAATTGTTCATGGGTCAATTCTTTTAGCAAGGATAGTATCGCCTTGCATTTTCAATAGGCTAATGTGGCATGAAGAAACGGAAATGGTCATCCGTAATAGCACTCTGCCTATGAGGAATGGACAAATTGACCCGGTGGCAGCTGATATCACTGGCATGAACTGTCTTGAGACATGAGTGTCTTGGTGTACAAGTAATGTATAGAGGAACATTATTTAATTATGGTGCTGATGTAGTGGGAAGATGAAGGAAGAAGGGATTCTAGAGTGTAATAAGCGTTTAAAACATACCTTTTACATAGACATGTATAGGTTGTATGTTGTTATTGTTGAATGATTTGATGTGTGGGATATTAGCTTGCTCTCTATGCTTTAAACAAAAGAACAAAACTTTAAAAATCTCAATAGAGAAACAAATGTGAAATTGATTACATATATTTCAAATTGGATATTTGCAAGATAAACACACCCGAACATAAACGAAATGTCATAAAAGAAATACAGAAAAGTATAAATATTGTCTTTTATCTTTGCAAAGTCAAGAATTTCATTACAGGATTTGTTAGTTGATATTGCTATCTATTGACATTCGGTGTCTCTTTGGCGGATGGTGAAAGCAAAAAAGATACATTATTCTCATAAACTTAAAAACTCAATAAGTTCGCCCACTGTATGTCATAAACTTCATGAACAACTTTTGTGTAAGCATATTCTACTTTGACCTTTTATTTAATTTCTTTCGGAATCAACGTTTGTTTTTGTGAGTTATTTGTTTGTGAGATGTTGTTAACATTAGTGTTGCACGTGTACCTTCATATCTTTCTAAGAAAACAGCTTTATATTTAAGAAGGCATGACATAGGATTGATTTCTAATATAGTAAATGACTTATGGTTATTCACTGATGGATGTTGAATGGTTCACGCCTGTCTCTAACCATTGGTGTGTTAGTTCTCAAGGAGACACAACTGGAGAAAAATGGGAATATTCTTCAATAATGGCAATGCTTATTGGTTCTTAAAATAGCAGAATCCTGTCACGGTAGCTATCTACTTGTGTTATCAATTTGTTTCACTGATGGCATTAGTTGATAACATTAAACACTCAATTAACAATTAATTATTTTCATAAACCTTTCATATATTCAGACACAAAATATAAATAATGACATTACAAAGATTTTGGATTTTTAATACTTTGATGTCTGTACTACACTGCTGATCTTGAAACCTTATATAATTTAACCTTATAATTTAAAAGCTTTTTCTCTCATATAATAACACTGTTAAATGTTGAAAGGGAAACAATTAAAGTACACTTTTATGATGAAGACTAATTTGTTTATCCAACTGTCACTTGACTTCACCCAACATGTCATTTCCATCTATTTCAATTAACAACATTACAATTCAACTTATAATTTAAAACAAATTAAAATAAATAAAAAAGGATAAAAAAATTTCATTTGACTTTCCAAAGTCACGTGATCGAAACTCAAGATTTGTTATTTGAAACAGATTCATTTCAATTGAAGACGAATATTAAAACTTAACAAGAAGACAGAGACAACTATATATATCCCCCCGCCAAGTGGGAAAAGTTTATGATATATTTACCAATGGTTATGGAGCTACATGTATATAGTTTTCAAGACCCTATTCTTGAAGCAAACTCGTAAAAAGCATTTTGAGTTGATGAAGATTGTTTTCCATGAAAATGGCTACAAATAAAAAAAAAACACCCAAAAAACACATCTACACATGGTTCAGGAACAAAATGATGGAAACGACTGAAGTTGAAATTTTAAAGTGGTTAAAAAACAAAAGGCATATATCATTTTCTGGAAGCAAACTCGTTAAAAGCATTCTGAGTTGATGAAGATTGTTTTCCATGAAAATGACTACAAATAAAAAAAAACAAAAAAAACACATTTACACATGGTTCAGGAACAAAATTATGGAAACGACTGAAGTTGAAATTTTAAAGTAGTTAAAAAACAAAAGGCATATACATGTGATAATTGTTCTTTGACTTACAATGCTTTAGCTCTGGTTCGGAAACAAAATGTTAAGTTATGTTTCTATAGAAACGACTAAACAAATTCCAAAGAAGTTGAAAACCCTAAAAGACACATCTACACATGATTACTTCCCAACATACAGTTTCATTGTGCTAGACAGGTGCAATTCCATTTTGTAACTGTAAAATTGAAACATGGAAGGCTTTGGCCAGTCGCCAATGTCATTACTGATGTGAAAAACTAATTCACGTGTAGATTAAGATTGATGAATAGTGAATCTGTTTGGTTTTTGTTTCGAAATCTAGTTTAAATCAATGTAGCACCAACTTATACCAAGGGGCGTAAAACATCCCCTAATGCTGTACACACCAAAGGTAACATTCCAAGAAAACAGAAATTGTCAATTTGATAATGGTAAACAGTAGAGGTTTCGTCTGAATGTTTTATACTGGCGGAGATTCGATTACATAATGGACACACAATTGTTTTTTTTTATGATATAAGTGCTAAATTGTGATTGAGGTTAGTTGAAATGTACAAATGTGTAAGGCAATTTCCATAATGGCATTTTTGCAAATGGTTACAGTTGGTCTCCTGGTTGGTTAATGTAGGTTTAGCTTTTAATGTAGACACAATTCAAAGGATTCTATCCTATGCGCGAATTTTCAAATCAGCTACAAATGCAACTACCTGTCGTAAACCCATTTTTATGGTAACTACTTTGATAAGTACTAATTAAAAACAAAAATATAGGGATTCTATAGGAGCTCAAGTCAAGAGCAGTACTTCAGTCTTTTTACCGTCTGTCTGATCTAGTGGTATGTAGATAGTTATTATAAAAGATTTTAGTGTGTTCAATGTCACTGTAATAGGAGCACAGCTATACATGCGACTCAACAGTTATAACTTCGCAAATTTACATGATAATTCCTTGTCAAGCCATGTATTTTTTCTCAGCAAGTATGATGTAATAGACATTAAAATACACAGCAGATTAAGTGTAAGTAAGAACAATTGCCGAATATTTGAATTTGAATTTCATGTAATATGAGGTTGCAGAATCATTGCAGTTCTTGTCCTTTCTAACAAAATTCCACTTTCTTTTAGGAATGTTGTCCCTAGAGAACGTGACAATAATGAAAGGAAAGTATTCCCTATATCCCTTTGAATTATCTATAAATCTTAAAGTCTGCATATGAATGAAAGCTTTGTACAATTATATGTCATTGTCCCGAAAATCTATATCCATTTTTCTGTCCATGTTCAAATAAGTGTAAGTGTCACTGTAAGAGTAATGTCCAAGTGTTAGTTTGAAGCCTTAACGTACATTTTACCAGCAACTTTCTATTTGGTGTGATATAATGAAAGGAAATCAAATACAAATTACCAAATGTGAAAAACATATTTTTGGAATAGAAGGTTGATGTACATTGTCTATATTTAAGTATAGATGCAAGTGATGTTATTTAGACTTTAAAATATCAGATACCACAAATAATGATATTACCTGGAAATAATCAAATTCAAATATGAGCGTTCATACTTTTTTCTTTCGATTTTAAAAAACTTATTTTGTTGTTTTTGATATGACTAAAACTTACTAATAAATCATGTGGCCATGTTGCGACTAAATTGTATTACATCGCTTTTTTCTTACACCATCTGTCATTACTTGGCTAGCTAGGCAATCAGAATATTCATTTCTTCAACATCACATCATGTACCCTAGATTTTACATTTACTCAGAATTCTACTTGAACTAAGATTAAGGAAGATTTCAGATGACAAAAGTTTTCACCTAAGTGCCCAAAATTAATAATCTGATAACGTTTTCCTTTTCCATTGGTAATTCGTGGTCCCAGAACATGTATCTCGCATGATTGTAAAAGCTGAGTCCAAAATTCTACGACTGATAAAATGAGTGTCACTAATCCGATAGGTCAGAAAGGGAAAGAGTGATGGGAAATATTATGTTCATGAATCAGTTTTTGTAATATTGATAAATGAATTTCTATTTTAATGACAGCAATCCATGGTGATGACATTATGTTTTTATTTCACAGAAACATAAATCTTGTCTCTTTATATATTTACTACGGAAATGTGATACAACTTGAAAATAACTATGGATATTCTAATAATGGAGATAAATGTGCACTTTAACTGAAGACGTGTTGTTATGTATTAAATTTGTTACTGTTGAACATGCGTGTTTGTCAATCCCTCTGTGTTCTAATCTTTTTCTTAGATGGACATTGTTGTTTCAATTAAGACTCCATGTTCACAACCGGTCTGTCTAGTGTTCCTTGTGTGGGCCTCGTGTCTAAAGAAGGTTATCATTTCGATGTGTATTAATTAAATATTATGGTCAAGGTTAAAATTCTAAAAATTGCGTCTTCCATTTATATGTTAATGGTCTTATGTTAGGAAACATATTTAAAGTCTCAAAGAACAATCAAAGTTCAAGCCATCCTACGTTACCATTAACCACCAGTCTGAATTATGGAAATCAAGGGCTCAAAGTCAAGGGCTCAACTAAATAATTTATTGATATTTATTCCTAAAAGGCACATGCATATCACAGATGTATACTCAATACACGTGTAAAGTTTCAGAAAGATGGTTAAAAATTGTGGGAGAAGTTAAGGTACTTTCAAACAGATTTAGGAAAGCCAAGCGCTCTCAGTCAAATGCCATTACTCCAAAGATAGTCATCCGATTCGGCCCAAAGAGGAAATGTTTATCGCTAATGTATCTAAAAAGCGTGTGTAAAATTGCAGAAAGATAAACTAAAACTATGGAAGGAGATGATTTCAGACCACAGGTATCCTTTTGTGGATGGACGTTCGGACGGACATGAACATATTTCGGTTTCATCTGAATAAATACCTTCAGATAACTGGAAGTGTTGCTAGTTTCAATGATCAATCAAATTGTGTTTCCCTTTCAAAAACTCGGCGACTTCAATTGTTGATTCTCTAAATATGGCATTGTAAACTTTTTAATCGCATAACAAACATTTTCGTAACTCAATGGAGAAATAGATACAGGACACAATATGGATATGATGATATTTTATTTCAAATTTAAACTAAGGCGCCATTTACCTCGACATACATGTAATTTAACTCGTAATGTGTGGTCATTGCATTACTGTATTCATTACATTACTTTTACTGTAATACATTTCCATATAAACATTACATGTAAACGTAAACGTAAATACTAAATAATTCTTAAGTTACAAAAATTAATATTTCAATTTAACTTTTCAGAAAACATTTTTTATCTATTGACATTCTGTGTTTCATAAAAGGACAATTGTACCGATTTTCATTTGATGACAGACGTAACAACGCAATAAGAAGGAATGTAATAAACATTGAGATAAAACATATATGATAACACATTAAATTATAAACAAAATAGTTAAATGTCATGTGAGTTAAGTATGGCAAGTGTAATTTAATTTTGAAAGCTTCATTCCGGTAATTAAAAGCATATGTTGTATTTAATGAAACCAGCACGAACAATTACTATAACTGACAACTTAAAACGATTGCAAGTAAATATCACCATGTAACACAAACGAGAAACGCAAAAAGTTTTAGTTTGTCGCCAATGGAATTACAGACGTGAGAAATACTTCACATGTAGATTAAAATTGATGAATGCTGACGACGTTTTGCCTTTCTTTCTAAAGCCATTTAAATCAATTTCGAACCAAATGACATAACTTTATGTTATGTATGCATAAGGAAGCATTAAAGAAAATTTAGTGTCAATTTCATAAGAGGGGCAGTAGACATAGCCTGAATTCGTGATATTGGCCACATTTGTTGATTAAAAAAATTGACACAAAGAGAATGTTGTTATTTATTGAAGTACTTAATCGTGATTAAAGTGAGAGGAAATTTCGCAATGTGGAAGAATATTTCTCAGCACTTGCATAAATAATTGTAGTCGGTTTCCTATCTGATATATTTGATTGTAGGATGATTAAAACTTCAATGTTCAAGGTGTAGTGTTTTTGCGGTGATGTTTGTGTGTGAGCAAGTTATTAAAGCAAATGTAAGGCATAAACACACTTTAACCGAAGCGCTCAGAATATAATTTTGGTGAGTGACAATAGCATACAAAAACAGAAAGAACCTCTCAAAAAGAATCCTCTTTTTATTTCAAAAAGTATTTTCCAGTCGTACACTTTGCATGTCTGAATAGTAAAGAAGTGAAGCTATTAAACACAATTCACTATTAAAGCACAATGTACACAAGTTGAGGTTTCAGAATAATTGCAGTTGATGTCTACTCTAACATGATTTGTACATGCTCTCGGGTATAACAACTCTTTGGAAGCTCGTCAGCTACTCACTTAAACTTGCTTTAAATATTAAAATCGTTAAAGTTTGAACTGCAATGTAGATCTGTACAATTATATAGTATTTATTCTGCAGGTCTATTTCAATTTGTCTCTTCATGACCGATAAATACCAGCGTGAGCTTTTTGTCTGGCACAATTGCCCAATGTGGACAGTTGTTCCTAAATAATAGGCAGAAGAATAAGAATAATTGCAGTTAGTTTCTTTTTAAAAATATTATATTGATGCCCGTTCGCACCTTCTGTTGTCCATGTCAAACTAACAAGATCATTACATACAGTCAGAAATAAAACATAGCTACACAAATGTCATCTAATGAAAACGAGGTCTTATTTTATGACATTTGTCTTACAGTATACTTGATTTTACAACAATCCAATGTTCCTATGAACGAAAATGCATTTATCAAACGTGTTAATCCATTTACTTTGAAGCGATAAAGGATAAAAAACAGACATCTTGTTGTTTAGGTACATGCATATTAATAATTACAAACAGTAATATGACATGTAGAGATATTGTGTATAGATTATATCGTGTACACTTTTAAACTTTGATATATTCTGAAGTATATTTGCCCACTAGGTTCCCAATTTTCCCATGCGAATGTGAAATAATACCACCGGAAGCTTGAACTCCATATACCAAATGTGGAAGTAATTTCGGTAATCAAAGTCTCGGGTACAGCATGTATATATTCAAGTTCGTATGCATATGAATTGATGCAAACCTGAAATATCAGATACCAAAAGTATTGTGATTATCTGAAAAATTATAAGACTTTCAAATGACTATTTTCTTACCCCTCTGTTTCCTGTAAAATTTAAGGTTTTTAGGTCCTGACCACTATTACCTATATTTTAGGTCATAGGGTCTGTTAGGACGTAATATGTAATAAACGCGGTAAGATGTAATAACTGCGGTTAATTGTAACAAAACGGCAGTAAATGCAATAAAGATAAGTGTGGTAAATTGTAATAGTGGGTACGGTAAAATGTTCAGATCAAATGTGCGGTAAATTGTAATACGATGTGCGGTAAATTGTAATTACATTGATGAAGAGGTCCCTGTTGATATAAATAGATATAATCGTGTAGGGGGCTTGTGAATAGCTTTGCCAAATAAGACAAACTGATTATTTCGATGATTTATTGACAAAGGTTGTTGTTTCAATGCAATAATATATCAATGTTTCCTTGCAATCCACAAATCTGATTTTGGGGTTTTTAAATTATTTTTGTTTTATTATTAATCATTATTTATAAATTATAATTTATAATATTATTTTATAAATTATTTTAACTCTATAACCATTACACCGGAGATGTAGCTCAGTTGGTAGAGTGTCAGCTCATCATCCGAGTTCAGTTCCCGGTCTCGCAATACCAAAATACATCAACAGATGAGAATTAATTGTTGCTTGACAGCATTAACTGGGGCTGCACTGTAGCTGCCCGGGACAAAAAAATGTTCTATGTATCTTTGTATTGCAGACAATAACGAGTTATTATTACTAATTGATTAACTTCTGGTATCAATTCATTTTTACTTAATTTCTGTCTGTAATTTCCGAATTCATAATTCTCATCATAAGACGACCTATCACCACTGCACTTGACGTATTACTATTACATGTTGTCACCAATGTAAACATCTACTCTACTTAAGCTAAACTTCAACATTTAAGTTGATCGTGTATAGATGAGTTCAAAGTCATATTATACAATTATAGACTGGTGATGAGGTCAATACCTGTTTTTATGGACCCGAGAAAACAATATTGACCAAGGACGAAGTCCGCGGTCAATATTGTTTTCTCGGGTCCATAAAAACAGGTATTGACCGATTCACCAGTCCATAATTGTTTTATTATGTATTTGACACAGGAACGAACAGAAAACAAATAAATACAGTCAAAAATGTAATTTGGTTTGAGCAGCTGGAACTACGGTCAGATGACGTCATGGTTACAATAGCATGACGTCATGCAACAATCGTTTGACGTCACTCAAGTCAATTTTGCTTTTTGTCGGACTCGGGCTGGAGTCACTATGCTTTTCTGTCGACGGTCACGTGATGGCCTCTCGACCAATCAGATCGCTCGAAAAATATGCTCGCATAATAATATGATATATTCCGTTTAACTTCAAATTTCTAAAAGTTCCTTTAAGTTTGTGCTCAAATATCCAAAATACAAAAGCGTCATGTTTGAACGGATACCATACTCTACACTACAATATCAATTGACCACAATGAATCGCTAACAGGGTTATTTATCCCCCTCTAGTTGTGTTAAACTATGTAATTATTAATATTGTCTTCTCTCTGGTATTATTTACCACATCATAATGACATTCTGATAGCTATCCACTCATTGTTGTTAAAATAGGTTCAGTCTTAGTTACAGATAGGTGCTAAACTGATAATTTATCAATTATATCTTTGCCCCTTAATATAGTTTCAAAATGTCGCACAAATCTTGATTTATATGAATAACCATATTCTAAAAAGAAATCTGGAATATGAAATTTATTTTTAGAAAAGTTTTGAAAAATTGTGCAAAATTGATGTACTCAGATGAATAATGTAAGAAAAGTTTTAAACAAAAGAATACAGGATATTTTTTGTTAGCATGACAATCGCTCTAGTGTTTATCACATCATTTTCTTTTGAAACAGAGAGATGACCATTTTACCCTGACTTATATCTGACTAACCGCCTATTTATTTGTAATACATTTGCACTTTCACCTAATGCAATTACTAAATAAAATAAAAGCAATTTTAATTACCCTATGAATTAAGATTTTTATTATTTAAAAACATAGGTTTCCCCGACACTTAGTTTCAATTTAAGATCTATTCTTAAAAACCTTAAACGGATTCAGCATTTTGTCCAACATGAACGGATTGTGTTAATGGTTGTCCCACTTTTCGAGTTACTTCCATGATTAACTGAAACGTTACAATGTTACAATGCGGTCTTCCATATGGACACAGTTGTTTACACAACATAATGTTTTTGCATGCTTGAATTTCCTTTTTGTAGTTCTTTGGTGCATAAACTGAAATATAAGGTGACATTACATGTGTATATGGAACATATGTGTATACTGTTTTTTTACTTTTTGAAAGGTTTTCCTTGGCTTAGGTACTCTTATATAATCATTTTTATTCCGTTCTTTGTATGCACTTATTTCGTATTCAGAACGTCTACTCTTGGGTGAAATATTGTATATATTTTTTCTTAAGGCAGCACATTTTGCGCATACGCCTGTCGTGCGCTCATTGAGACACGATTAACAAACCATTATTGGGCATTATCCTTTTGTATATACTATTCCTTTATTCACTTGTCTTACCCTTATCATAACGTTAGATTAACGTCTTTTTCATATAGTTTAGTTTGACATGTGTCTCTTGCATTATTTCTATTTAACTTTTTCTACAGTGACTAATAAATGACCACCTGATCACGGCTTAAGCATGCTAGTACCGTGTCGTATGCATATGTTTTGTGTCACTGTTTAATCATGGTTTATTTCCAGGGTTATTTTTGAAGTGACTGTCAGACCATTGATCAGACGGAAATCTTCTGATGTACTGATGGAGAGTCAAGTAGCAACACATATATATGCATTATAAACTAATTTGTTACGAATACATTTGGTATATATTCTCACACTTTTCCCTTTTGTACACTACAACACACACAACAACATGGAAGGCTTTGGCCAGTCGCCAATGTCATTACTGATGTGAAAAACTAATTCACGTGTAGATTAAGATTGATGAATAGTGAATCTGTTTGGTCTTTGTTTCGAAATCTAGTTTAAATCAATGTAGCACCAACTTATACCAAGGGGCGTAAAACATCCCCTAATGCTGTACACACCAAAGGTAACATTCCAAGAAAACAGAAATTGTCAATTTGATAATGGTAAACAGTAGAGGTTTCGTCTGAATGTTTTATACTGGCGGAGATTCGATTACATAATGGACACACAATTGTTTTTTTTATGATATAAGTGCTAAATTGTGATTGAGGTTAGTTGAAATGTACAAATGTGTAAGGCAATTTCCATAATGGCATTTTTGCAAATGGTTACAGTTGGTCTCCTGGTTGGTTAATGTAGGTTTAGCTTTTAATGTAGACACAATTCAAAGGATTCTATCCTATGCGCGAATTTTCAAATCAGCTACAAATGCAACTGCCTGTCGTAAACCCATTTTTATGGTAACTACTTTGATAAGTACTAATTAAAAACACAAATATAGGGATTCCATAGGAGCTCAAGTCCAGAGCAGTACTTCAGTCTTTTTACCGTCTGTCTGATCTAGTGGTATGTAGATAGTTATTATAAAAGATTTTAGTGTGTTCAATGTCACTGTAATAGGAGCACAGCTATACATGCGACTCAACAGTTATAACTTCGCAAATTGACATGCTAATTCCTTGTCAAGCCATGTATTTTCTCTCAGCAAGTATGATGTAATAGACATTAAAATACACAGCAGATTAAGTGTAAGTAAGAACAATTGCCGAATATTTGAATTTGAATTTCATGTAATATGAGGTTGCAGAATCATTGCAGTTCTTGTCCTTTCTAACAAAATTCCACTTTCTTTTAGGAATGTTGTCCCCAGAGAACGTGACAATAATGAAAGGAAAGTATTCCCTATATCCCTTTGAATTATCTATAAATCTTAAAGTCTGCATATGAATGAAAGCTTTGTACAATTATATGTCATTGTCCCGAAAATCTATATCCATTTTTCTGTCCATGTTCAAATAAGTGTAAGTGTCACTGTAAGAGTAATGTCCAAGTGTTAGTTTGAAGCCTTAACGTACATTTTACCAGCAACTTTCTATTTGGTGTGATATAATGAAAGGAAATCAAATACAAATTACCAAATGTGAAAAACATATTTTTGGAATAGAAGGTTGATGTACATTGTCTATATTTAAGTATAGATGCAAGTGATGTTATTTAGACTTTAAAATATCAGATACCACAAATAATGATATTACCTGGAAATAATCAAATTCAAATATGAGCGTTCATACTTTTTTCTTTCGATTTTAAAAAAACTTATTTTGTTGTTTTTGATATGACTAAAACTTACTAATAAATCATGTGGCCATGTTGCGACTAAATTGTATTACATCGCTTTTTTCTTACACCATCTGTCATTACTTGGCTAGCTAGGCAATCAGAATATTCATTTCTTCAACATCACATCATGTACCCTAGATTTTACATTTACTCAGAATTTTACTTGAACTAAGATTAAGGAAGATTTCAGATGACAAAAGTTTTCACCTAAGTGCCCAAAATTAATAATCTGATAACGTTTTCCTTTTCCATTGGTAATTCGTGGTCCCAGAACATGTATCTCGCATGATTGTAAAAGCTGAGTCCAAAATTCTACGACTGATAAAATGAGTGTCACTAATCCGATAGGTCAGAAAGGGAAAGAGTGATGGGAAATATTATGTTCATGAATCAGTTTTTGTAATATTGATAAATGAATTTCTATTTTAATGACAGCAATCCATGGTGATGACATTATGTTTTTATTTCACAGAAACATAAATCTTGTCTCTTTATATATTTACTACGGAAATGTGATACAACTTGAAAATAACTATGGATATTCTAATAATGGAGATAAATGTGCACTTTAACTGAAGACGTGTTGTTATGTATTAAGTTTGTTACTGTTGAACATGCGTGTTTGTCAATCCCTCTGTGTTCTAATCTTTTTCTTAGATGGACATTGTTGTTTCAATTAAGACTCCATGTTCACAACCGGTCTGTCTAGTGTTCCTTGTGTGGGCCTCGTGTCTAAAGAAGGTTATCATTTCGATGTGTATTAATTAAATATTATGGTCAAGGTTAAAATTCTAAAAATTGCGTCTTCCATTTATATGTTAATGGTCTTATGTTAGGAAACATATTTAAAGTCTCAAAGAACAATCAAAGTTCAAGCCATCCTACGTTACCATTAACCACCAGTCTGAATTATGGAAATCAAGGCCTCAAAGTCAAGGGCTCAACTAAATAATTTATTCGATATTTATTCCTAAAAGGCACATGCATATCACAGATGTATACTCAATACACGTGTAAAGTTTCAGAAAGATGGTTAAAAATTGTGGGAGAAGTTAAGGTACTTTCAAACAGATTTAGGAAAGCCAAGCGCTCTCAGTCAAATGCCATTACTCCAAAGATAGTCATCCGATTCGGCCCAAAGAGGAAATGTTTATCGCTAATGTATCTAAAAAGCGTGTGTAAAATTGCAGAAAGATAAACTAAAACTATGGAAGGAGATGATTTCAGACCACAGGTATCCTTTTGTGGATGGACGTTCGGACGGACATGAACATATTTCGGTTTCATCTGAATAAATACCTTCAGATAACTGGAAGTGTTGCTAGTTTCAATGATCAATCAAATTGTGTTTCCCTTTCAAAAACTCGGCGACTTCAATTGTTGATTCTCTAAATATGGCATTGTAAACTTTTTAATCGCATAACAAACATTTTCGTAACTCAATGGAGAAATAGATACAGGACACAATATGGATATGATGATATTTTATTTCAAATTTAAACTAAGGCGCCATTTACCTCGACATACATGTAATTTAACTCGTAATGTGTGGTCATTGCATTACTGTATTCATTACATTACTTTTACTGTAATAAATTTCCATATAAACATTACATGTAAACGTAAACGTAAATACTAAATAATTATTAAGTTACAAAAATTAATATTTCAATTTAACTTTTCAGAAAACATTTTTTTATCTATTGACATTCTGTGTTTCATAAAAGGACAATTGTACCGATTTTCATTTGATGACAGACGTAACAACGCAAGAAGAAGGAATGTAATAAACATTGAGATAAAACATATATGATAACACATTAAATTATAAACAAAATAGTTAAATGTCATGTGAGTTAAGTATGGCAAGTGTATTTTAATTTTGAAAGCTTCATTCCGGTAATTAAAAGCATATGTTGTATTTAATGAAACCAGCACGAACAATTACTATAACTGACAACTTAAAACGATTGCAAGTTAATATCACCATGTAACACAAACGAGAAACGCAAAAAGTTTTAGTTTGTCGCCAATGGAATCACAGACGTGAGAAATACTTCACATGTAGATTAAAATTAATGAATGCTGACGACGTTTTGCCTTTCTTTCTAAAGCCATTTTAAATCAATTTCGAACCAAATGACATAACTTTATGTTATGTATGCATAAGGAAGCATTAAAGAAAATTTCAATTAAAGTTAGTGTCAATTTCATAAGAGGGGCAGTAGACATAGCCTGAATTCGTGATATTGGCCACATTTGTTGATTAAAAAAATTGACACAAAGAGAATGTTGTTATTTATTGAAGTACATAATCGTGATTAAAGTGAAAGGAAATTTCGCAATGTGGAAGAATATTTCTCAGCACTTGCATAAATAATTGTAGTCGGTTTCCTATCTGATATATTTGATTGTAGGATGATTAAAACTTCAATGTTCAAGGTGTAGTGTTTTTGCGGTGATGTTTGTGTGTGAGCAAGTTATTAAAGCAAATGTTTGGCATAAACACACTTTAACCGAAGCGCTCAGAATATAATTTTGGTGAGTGACAATAGCATACAAAAACAGAAAGAACCTCTAAAAAAGAATCCTCTTTTTATTTCAAAAAGTATTTTCCAGTCGTACACTTTGCATGTCTGAATAGTAAAGACGTGAAGCTATTAAACACAATTCACTATTAAAGCACAATGTACACAAGTTGAGGTTTCAGAATAATTGCAGTTGATGTCTACTCTAACATGATTTGTACATGCTCTCGGGTATAACAACTCTTTGGAAGCTCGTCAGCTACTCACTTAAACTTGCTTTAAATATTAAAATCGTTAAAGTTTGAACTGCAATGTAGATCTGTACAATTATATAGTATTTATTCTGCAGGTCTATTTCAATTTGTCTCTTCATGACCGATAAATACCAGCGTGAGCTTTTTGTCTGGCACATTTGCCCAATGTGGACAGTTGTTCCTAAACAATAGGCAGAAGAATAAGAATAATTGCAGTTAGTTTCTTTTTAAAAATATTATATTGATGCCCGTTCGCACCTTCTGTTGTCCATGTCAAACTAACAAGATCATTACATACAATCATAAATAAAACATAGCTACACAAATGTCATCTGATGAAAACGAGGTCTTATTTTATGACATTTGTCTTACAGTATACTTGATTTTACAACAATCCAATGTTCCTATGAACGAAAATGCATTTATCAAACGTGTTAATCCATTTACTTTGAAGCGATTAAGGATAAAAAAAACAGACATCTTGTTGTTTAGGTACATGCATATTAATAATTACAAACAGTAATATGACATGTAAAGATATTGTGTATAGATTATATCGTGTACACTTTTAAACTTTGATATATTCTGAAGTATATTTGCCCACTAGGTTCCCAATTTTCCCCTGCGAATGTGAAATAATACCACCGGAAGCTTGAACTCCATATACCAAATGTGGAAGTAATTTCGGTAATCAAAGTCTCGGGTACAGCATGTATATATTCAAGTTCGTATGCATATGAATTGATGCAAACCTGAAATATCAGATACCAAAAGTCTTGTGATTATCTGAAAAATTATAAGACTTTCAAATGACTATTTTCTTACCCCTTTGTTTCCTGTAAAATTTAAGGTTTTTAGGTCCTGACCACTATTACCTATATTTTAGGCCATAGGGTCTGTTAGGACGTAATATGTAATAAACGCGGTAAGATGTAATAACTGCGGTTAATTGTAATAAACCGGCAGTAAATGCAATACAGATAAGTGTGGTAAATTGTAATAGTGGGTACGGTAAAATGTTCAGATCAAATGTGCGGTAAATTGTAATACGATGTGCGGTAAATTGTAATTACATTGATGAAGAGGTCCCTGTTGATATAAATAGATATAATCGTGTAGGGGGCTTGTGAATAGCTTTGCCAAATAAGACAAACTGATTATTTCGATGATTTATTGACAAAGGTTGTTGTTTCAATGCAATAATATATCAATGTTTCCTTGCAATCCACAAATCTGATTTTGGGGTTTTTAAATTATTTTTGTTTTATTATTAATCATTATTTATAAATTATAATTTATAATATTATTTTATAAATTATTTTAACTCTATAACCATTACACCGGAGATGTAGCTCAGTTGGTAGAGTGTCAGCTCATCATCCGAGTTCAGTTCCCGGTCTCGCAATACCAAAATACATCAACAGATGAGAATTAATTGTTGCTTGACAGCATTAACTGGGGCTGCACTGTAGCTGCCCGGGACAAAAAAATGTTCTATGTATCTTTGTATTGCAGACAATAACGAGTTATTATTACTAATTGATTAACTTCTGGTATCAATTCATTTTTACTTAATTTCTGTCTGTAATTTCCGAATTCATAATTCTCATCATAAGACGACCTATCACCACTGCACTTGACGTATTACTATTACATGTTGTCACCAATGTAAACATCTACTCTACTTAAGCTAAACTTCAACATTTAAGTTGATCGTGTATAGATGAGTTCAAAGTCATATTATACAATTATAGACTGGTGATGAGGTCAATACCTGTTTTTATGGACCCGAGAAAACAATATTGACCAAGGACGAAGTCCGCGGTCAATATTGTTTTCTCGGGTCCATAAAAACAGGTATTGACCGATTCACCAGTCCATAATTGTTTTATTATGTATTTGACACAGGAACGAACAGAAAACAAATAAATACAGTCAAAAATGTAATTTGGTTTGAGCAGCTGGAACGGTCAGATGACGTCATGGTTACAATAGCATGACGTCATGCAACAATCGTTTGACGTCACTCAAGTCAATTTTGCTTTTGGTCGGACTCGGGCTGGAGTCACTATGCTTTTCTGTCGACGGTCACGTGATGGCCTCTCGACCAATCAGATCGCTCGAAAAATATGCTCGCATAATAATATGATATATTCCGTTTAACTTCAAATTTCTAAAAGTTCCTTTAAGTTTGTGCTCAAATATCCAAAATACAAAAGCGTCATGTTTGAACGGATACCATACTCTACACTACAATATCAATTGACCACAATGAATCGCTAACAGGGTTATTTATCCCCCTCTAGTTGTGTTAAACTATGTAATTATTAATATTGTCTTCTCTCTGGTATTATTTACCACATCATAATGACATTCTGATAGCTATCCACTCATTGTTGTTAAAATAGGTTCAGTCTTAGTTACAGATAGGTGCTAAACTGATAATTTATCAATTATATCTTTGCCCCTTAATATAGTTTCAAAATGTCGCACAAATCTTGATTTATATGAATAACCATATTCTAAAAAGAAATCTGGAATATGAAATTTATTTTTAGAAAAGTTTTGAAAAATTGTGCAAAATTGATGTACTCAGATGAATAATGTAAGAAAAGTTTTAAACAAAAGAATACAGGATATTTTTTGTTAGCATGACAATCGCTCTAGTGTTTATCACATCATTTTCTTTTGAAACAGAGAGATGACCATTTTACCCTGACTTATATCTGACTAACCGCCTATTTATTTGTAATACATTTGCACTTTCACCTAATGCAATTACTAAATAAAATAAAAGCAATTTTAATTACCCTATGAATTAAGATTTTTATTATTTAAAAACATAGGTTTCCCCGACACTTAGTTTCAATTTAAGATCTATTCTTAAAAACCTTAAACGGATTCAGCATTTTGTCCAACATGAACGGATTGTGTTAATGGTTGTCCCACTTTTCGAGTTACTTCCATGATTAACTGAAACGTTACAATGTTACAATGCGGTCTTCCATATGGACACAGTTGTTTACACAACATAATGTTTTTGCATGCTTGAATTTCCTTTTTGTAGTTCTTTGGTGCATAAACTGAAATATAAGGTGACATTACATGTGTATATGGAACATATGTGTATACTGTTTTTTTACTTTTTGAAAGGTTTTCCTTGGCTTAGGTACTCTTATATAATCATTTTTATTCCGTTCTTTGTATGCACTTATTTCGTATTCAGAACGTCTACTCTTGGGTGAAATATTGTATATATTTTTTCTTAAGGCAACACATTTTGCGCATACGCCTGTCGTGCGCTCATTGAGACACGATTAACAAACCATTATTGGGCATTATCCTTTTGTATATACTATTCCTTTATTCACTTGTCTTACCCTTATCATAACGTTAGATTAACGTCTTTTTCATATAGTTTAGTTTGACATGTGTCTCTTGCATTATTTCTATTTAACTTTTTCTACAGTGACTAATAAATGACCACCTGATCACGGCTTAAGCATGCTAGTACCGTGTCGTATGCATATGTTTTGTGTCACTGTTTAATCATGGTTTATTTCCAGGGTTATTTTTGAAGTGACTGTCAGACCATTGATCAGACGGAAATCTTCTGATGTACTGATGGAGAGTCA
Organism: Gibbula magus; assembly: GCA_936450465.1. Lineage (NCBI taxonomy): Eukaryota > Metazoa > Mollusca > Gastropoda > Trochida > Trochidae > Gibbula > Gibbula magus. Next base: position 58,101,104 of record OW388294.1, read on the forward strand.
AGTAGCAACACATATATATGCATTATAAACTAATTTGTTACGAATACATTTGGTATATATTCTCACACTTTTCCCTTTTGTACACTACAACTGTGTCATGAGGAAGTTGATATTCAGCCAAAGGACCTTTCAATTCTGGAACTACCAATTGATCAATCACTTTGTTTCAAATGTCGTTTACTAATCGTCTAAAAAGCACATAGACATATCAATGAAAACATTTATTAGAAACTATTTCTATAAGAAATCAGGTTTCTGATGAGAAATGCACTCAGCTATTGATATAAATTTCTACATGCTAAAAACTCGCCATGTTTTAATCATTGTAAGCAAGTCAGAATTAAAAGTAAGCCATGTGTTGCCAGTCTTGACAGATCAATCAGTATGAAACAGTTACCAATTGTATTCGAAAATAGACAAAATGACGTTATCTATAAACGTAAATAAAGATTGCTGTTTTGCATAATGCTCCTGACTTCGTTTAACATCAGCTATTAGCAAGAAGGTTTATTATCTAATCCGAGAAAATCCACATATGTACGAAATATTTGTAACAAGTTATCAAAAATTAAAAAAAAAAATTGTTTTAACAATTCCAATCCGTAAGAAATGAAAGCCAGTTAAACATAACCAAACGTGTCATTGTTATACTGAGGCTCATATTATCTGCAATAAGACTAATTCTTGTACTTTTGGAACAAATCCATTTCACGGTGAGATATGTGTAATTTATATATTTTACAAACGGTGATATTGTAATATTCAGATGAGAGAGAGAGAGAGAGAGATAGAGAGAGAGAGATAGAGAGAGATAGAGAGAGAGAGAGAGAGAGAGAGAGAGAGAGAGAGAGAGAGAGAGAGAGAGAGAGAGAGAGAGAGACAGAGAGACAGAGAGACAGAGAGACAGAGGTAAAGAACATTAATGAGTTTATGTATATAGTGTTTAGTCATCGAGCCATTTCGGGAAATCTCTTTCCACATTTGTTAGTAAGTGGACCGTTTCGCATATTAATATAATACATAATCCATTATAATAACAACAACATGTATCTGTTGATGATACAGCTGTATAAACCTTTCTTTCTGTGTGGAGTAATGGAAGTGAAGCATTCCATTTCTACTAAAATCATAAAACTTCAGCATTTAGTGTTAATCTAATTCATTATTTTACAGGATATATTATTAGAAAACTGAGTATTAACATATGGACAGCCTGGAATTAGCTAAACGATTACAATACATTATTACAAGTACAAGCAAAGACCTCAAATTGACAGTCAAAGTAGAAATAAAATTATCAAAGATGGAGGTAGGGTTATTACATTTTACCGTATAGTGTGTTATAACTTTTTACCGCACCCCCTTATTACAATTAACCGCACTTATCTTTATTACATTTTACCGCATTTGTATTACACCTTATCGCAGTATTACATCTTATCACTTTTTTATTACAATTTACCGCAGTTATTACATCTTACCGCGTATATTACATCTTACGTCGTAACAAGGATTCTAAATTGAAACAGCAACCACAAAACATCGAATCACCAGATGATTGGGAGATGAGAGAAAATAAGCACAGTAAGGTGGTAATAGGGAATTGTAAGTGTAATAAAAAATACATGAGTGTAACAACAGGTATATAATTGTATAAACTAGTTCCGCTACTAGAACTCGTCCAAATCCTCATTCCAATCACTGTTTTTGTGTCTAGCTCCTTCTATTCCGGTTTACATTAAAAGCTGAACAAGTCAAGCATTATCATCCGTTTTTAGAGAATTTGGCCATGTTTTGATAGTGTAATGTAGCTTGCAGATCATTTCTTCAGATATTTTGGAATAATTTTGATGTCTGTATATGTATTCAGTGCTAGATTGACGAACAGATTGGATGGTTGAATACACAGCTAGTTTATTCTGATTATGTTAAGTGACGAAGTTATACATTTCCTGATTATAGATAACTTTTTAAAGGCTCAGTTGTTTGTCTTCGTTTCATTTTATTATATCATTATCTCAACATTGATATCATTTGTAAATGGATCTAATTTGCATCCGTATCTGTAATGGAACATTTTTATTTTTGAAAACTTTACAATTGTAAACCCAAATTGTAAAATTAATTTCTTCATGTCTCCAATATTGTATCAATGATTTTGTATTGACATATTTGTCTCAAACTTTCCATAATATATTATTCTTCATTTACCATTATTTATCATTTAAACTTGCTCCTACAGTTGACATTGCTTCTTTGAGATTAAGTGTATCTAAACTGATATCAGCTTTGTAGATATTGCTGTTACAACATCAGTTATAGATATCATAAGGCTTTGACATCATTGGACATCACAGTTGACAATATTTGACATACACTAATTGATGATGTTATACTTCTGATCAGCCAATATACTCATTGAAATCAATGAAATCACTGCTGAATAAGCTTACGTCTATCTACTGTCTCAGGTATCTTCATCTGTTTTAGAACTGTTGAAGAATAGACATTCTACCATGAAATTTTGAAATCCTTGTTTTTGATTGGTTTATTTTATCATCAAAGGAGGTTCGAACACGATTTTTGTGAAAGGCGATTTAGCGCGTTTGGATACATGATGACGAAACATTCTAGACCAAACTATGTCAACTTCAGTTTATGGTTTCCATCATGTCCTTCTAAATATGCTAAATTTAATCTGTGTATCTGTTTGGAAAATAATTATAATTTGGACCGGTATTTTAAACAGTGAAACTACAGTAGCCAAAAACGCCAAAAGGCACATCTGACATGATGTCTGTTCCGCATACCAAGTTTCATTGAGCTAGGCCCTACAATTCCTTAGTTTTGGCCCAGAAATGAAACCCGGACGCACAGACGGAGGGACAGACAAATGGAGGTCATTTAAATATCACCTGACAACTTCGTTGTGTGGTAAAATAGGAACAAAGATGATCATTACACCGTGGTGTGCACTTTGATCATGACCCGTGGCGTGGATTTCAGCGCAGTATAAGTATCCTCATTAGTATTATTGTTTATTAAATAACATATAAATGTACAAAGCTAACATTGTTATAGCAATTTCAGCGATTTAACTGTGTAAAGCCCCTCAAAGTGTTTGTCATCCTAAAGGGATATTACGACTGGGATGTTCTTATGGAATCAGAATGTGAGAGAATGCTTTCTTCTGATAACATTAGCGTCACGTTGTCCCGGGCCATTACACCTGACAGCATGTATAAATTGTTAGAGGGGACACCAACTACAATTATTCTTCAACATCATATTGTTAACTCTAGGTCACTGTTGGCACCTTCAATATCATTTTATCAATATCTATTCTCAACCTGATTCTGATAATACAGTTCTTTATTTCTGAAAGATCGCATTGATGTTAATTATTCATTTAAAGTAGGAATATTCAATTTATACAGAGGCAATTTTTATTTTATCAACAAAAACAAGAAATTGTCCATTAATAATGCATGCTTTCTCAAAAGAGCACACTTAACAATACTGGTACGACGTCCGTGCTTGATTATTAATGAGGCATTATTCATGAAATGAAGAATTTCATCTGCACCTGCCCATTTTATAAGAAATGCATTGATCAATATTCCAAAAACTGATTCACGAACATTTTCAATCTCTCATTCCCCTTCTGACCTGTTCGGTTAGTGTCACTGACATTGATCAGTTGTGAAATTTGTGATTTAGCTTTTACAGTCATGTATTCTCACATGTGAGATTGGCGTCCTGAGAATAAGGAATAACTAAATGGAAAATCATGGCGTCCTGAGAATAAGGAATTACTAAATGGAAAATCATTGTGTCCTCCAAAATCTGTCTTCTAGTAGAAGTCTTGAAACATCCTGTAAGTTCAAATGATAAAACCAAACGACCTGTCCACATACATGTTTTCAGGGCATATCTTAATTTTTTTATAAGAAATAAAACAAAACGTAGTTGTAACGGACGCAATTCGGGAAGTTCCAAGGTATTTATTCCTACAGCATCATGTTGGTACATTGTTCATGATCCGTAAAACACTTAAACACACTTACAAACATAACACTTTCTTCTTCTGAAAATAACTAGTTCGCATTGGCCATGCTTCTCGGAACCCATTCGGAACTGATACATTCGGCACGTTTGTTCATACCTTATCTCGGAAACTCTCAAGGGAGCTAACTCCCCACAAACCGCTGAACAGTCAAACTGTTACACTCCCCAACTTTAAATTAGAAATTAGTAATTTAAGAAACACATATAAGCAGTAAATAATTCAACAAAAAATAAAAAAAATAATAGTTTTATTCTTCTCAGGGAAATGATAACTTCATTTTTGAGAATAGAGTCTCTAGGATGCAAAACTATACACCCTTAGAATTGTGATACTGAAAGATTCCAAATAAATGTCTCTCCATTTTAGTCACTGTTAGAGTTCTTCATTATCAGCACCAGTTTGTGGATCGGCCTGTCCACAAAAGACAAGGAGCTGCCTTTCACCTCAGTAGATTCAACTGGGATAGCCAGTCGAACCTTTCACACGAGTCCATCACGTCCCTGGTGGACTTCCGAGACTCTCGCCAAGTGCCACGTATTCCGTGGCGTGTCGTTATCCTTCAGGATGACGATGTCGTCAATTTCCAGATTCTTCTTTGGAGAAGTCCATTTCTGTCTGCTTTGCTGACTCGAGAGAAATTCTTTTCTCCATCGATACCAGAATTCGTTCGAGATGTGCTGAACACGGCGCCACCTTTTCCTAGAGTATACATCCACTTCGGAGAAACTACCTGGAGGAGGCAGAAATACCTGAGATTTCAGAGTTAACAGATGGTTAGGAGTTAAGGGTTTTAATGACAGAGGGTCATTTAGTGTGTAAACGGTCAAAGGTCGACTGTTCACAATAGCCGCTGTTTCACACATGACAGTTCGCAATGATTCATCATCCAGGTGTGAACTGAATTCACAAAACAGTGCAGACATGATGTTCCTTGTCGTTCTAATTAGACTCTCCCACACATCTCCCATGTGACTAGCATATGGCGGGTTGAATTTGAACTTGAAGAAGTCACAGTTCCTTTTCAACATAAATGATTTGACATGGTCTTGGTTCAATGCTTCCAATTCATTCTTTGCTCCAACTAAGTTAGTTCCTCAGTCGCAACGTAACTGACGGATGGGTCCACGAATTGATAGAAATCGTCTCAAAGCATTTATAAATGAATCTGTAATCAAAGATGCAGGGCTTTCAAGATGTATAGCCCGACAATTCATGCAGGTGAATAGCACCCCATAGCGTTTCAGTTCCTTTCTGCCTTCATGGATATAGAATGGACCAAAGCAGTCGACTGCACAATATGTGAAGGGTGGGCATTCTTCACCTCTGTCAGAAGGCAAGTCGGACATCTTTTGGTTCTGTACAGTAGCACGTAACTTCCGACATTGAACACATTTAGCGTTGTAGTACGAAACATGTGATCCACATCCGACAATCTAGTAACCGTTAGCCCTGATTTCATTCAGTGTCAAACCCTTTCCCTGATGATGTACCTTCTTGTGGCAGAAACGGATAATCAACTGAGAGATGTGATGTCGTTTTGGAAGAATCACAGGGAACTTCATAGCATCAGAAGTTCGTATCTGGTTCAAGCGTCCTCCTACTCGCAGAATCCCATCATTATCAAGGAATGGATCTAGTTGACGCAACAAACTTTTGGACTTCAGAGGATGATCACCTAAAGACTACAAGCTTTTTATTTCCTCTTGGAATGCTTCAGCCTGAACAAGTTTGATGATAAACAGTTCTGCTTTTCTGAGATCTTCAATCTGAATAGGAGTGGCATCCAATGATTTTCCAAGTAGACGAGTCTTCAACTTCCTACAATTCGCAATAGCCCTTTTAGCCCTGTACCAGTCAGAAAAGTTCTCTAAACGTAGAAGAATGGAAATAGTCTGAGGTCTTTCTTCAGAGTTCGCAGTAAGCACAGTTGATTTTCGCAATTCCGGATCTTCTACTGATACAAAATGACAATGTCGTTTGATGAGGGAAGAGTTTGCTCCCAAAGAAAGTCTGGGCCCTGTAACCACTTTGACTTAGACAACTGATTGACGATGAGACCTCTCGACGCTTCGTCAGCAGGATTGTGACTGGATTTCACATGTTGCCACTGATCTGGAACAGATCGATCCCTTATTTGCTGAACACGATTTGCGACATACAAGTGAAACCGTCTTGCTTCATTTGAGATGTAGCCAAGAACAATACGGCTATCAGTCCAATAACTCTCTGACACATTGTCAAGCTTAAGTTCATTCTTCAGGAATTGACCTACTTTCACAGAGAGTAATGCGGCTTGCAATTCTATCCTCGGAATCGTAATTGGTCTCATTGGTGTGACTCTGGATTTTCCAAGCAGGAAGGGGGCGGGATAGCGCAGTGGTTAGCACGTTCGGCTTCGGATCAAGAGGTCCGGGGTTCAAATCCCGCCAGGGGCACGGCAACTTTGCAGTAGAGAACTGTTCTACACGTAGTAAGGTTTGGGTGCAATGCTATACTGAATTTCAGCGTAGTACCACCCATGGTTCGCTAGTTCCAGCCGATGCTCGCAGGTTTCACCGCAATGCATAGCCACATGGCGTTGCGGGCTTTCTCCCTGCCGTAATACTAGCAGCCGCGATATAAGTGAAATACTCTTGAAAGCGGTGTTAAACCACAACTCACCTAAGCCCACCTCCAAGCAGGAAACAACAATGCACTTGCTGATCCTCATTTACAAGTCTAAGATATGAGCACTGTCCATACCCCGATGTACTTCCATCCGCGAAATGGTGTTATTCCACAGAGACAATCCTTCCAAAGTTGTCAGGCTGCACGCAACTAGGAATGTTCAATGAGCGGAGAGAAACTAACTCTGATGTCCATCGATTCCAAGAGTCAAGGATATTTCCAGTCACAAGTGTGTCCAAGCCATACTTGTCCTTGCACAACTGTTGCAGAATTGATTTTCCTCGCAGAATCACCGGTGACAAGAACCCTATAGGATTGTAGATGGAGCTGATGATGGACAGAATTGTGCGTCTCGTTACAACTTCAGATGTCAATGTAATGTCTATCTTGAATTGAAAGGAATCCGTATCCGCACAACATTGTACCCCAAGAACCCTTTCTGAGGGTAAGGTTTCCAAGCTCATGTCCAAGTTCTGCGCAGTATCAGTTCGTTCATCAGGAGGAATCGCTTCCACCACTGTTTTAGAGTTTGATATGAACTTATGAAGTTTCAGTCCCCTATTTGCGCAGACTTCCTTACACTCTTGGATGAGATTCAAAGCCTCTTCTGAAGTGGGATCTGAACAAAGTCCGTCGTCCACGTAAAAGTTGTTTCGGATGAAGTCTGTTGTCCGCGGAGTGGCTTCTTGATCTTCAACAGTCTGCTTCAAAGCAAAGTTTGCACATCCAGGCGACGATACCGCACCGAACAAATGAACTTTCATTCTGTATTCCAGTATTTCGTCATTGTAGTAGGAGTTCCTCCACCAGAGAAAGCTAAGGTAGTCTCTATGCTCAGGGTTCACAAAAAACTGGTGAAACATCTGTTTTATCACACATAACAGCTACCTGTTCCATCCTAAATCTGCACAAGACACTGAGCAGGTTGTTAGTCAGGTCTGGACCCTTGAGCAGGCAATCGTTCAGAGACACATTGTTGAACTATGAGGCACAGTCAAACACAACCCTGATCTTATCAGGTTTCTTGTTGTGATACACGCTGTGGTACGGCAAATACCACTTCTTGCCTTCACTTCCAGACAGATCCTGCTGCGACACAACTTCTACATGACCCGAGCAGATGATGTTGTTCATGAAAGTGATGTAGTCTTCTCAGAACTTGTCGTTACCCTTGAAGCGTGTCTTGAGGCGATCGAGTCGATCAAGAGCGATGGATTTATTGTCAGGTAGTTCCAGGTCCTTTTCTCTGAATGGTAGGGGCATTTCATAATGTCCTTCACTAATGTGAATGCCTTCTTTCATCTGAGTTAGAAAGCATTTGTCCTCATATGAAATGTTCTCATTACTGACGCAAACCTCGTGGAAGTCCATTTCAAGAGCATGGATTGCTTTTTCTAATGTGCTTGTTCTTTAACAGTTGATTTGTGTGAGAAGTATACTTCTGTCGGCGGCTGCAGAGTTTGCGGAAGTACATGTGTCATAATTCTGTGACTGTTTCTGTTTCTTTGATTTCAGCATGGTTGATCGCTCCAACGACTCCCCATCCGAGATCACTGAGCTGTCCGAACGATTCAAAACTATTCTCAGATGCGATAACATCATGAGGCATTAATGCTTGAGGGCAGTTGTATCCTATCAAAAGTTCAACCTTTGCGTCATAGAGAGGAGATAACTTGTCTTCAAGTTGTTGAAGGTGAGGCCACATATCAACCTTGTTCGGTGTGGGTATGTGATTGATGTTGGCAGGAATGTCATCTCTTGTGTAGGCTAATGGGATCTGAATCTGATCTATCAACACCACGGACCTTGAGAGAATGAATTCTTCTGCTCTGCACTGTTTTGTTGCATGACGTAATTGTTGACAGAGATAGTTTCACACTTGGACCAGTCACATTCAGCTTATCACACAAATTCTGATGAACGAAAGATGTGTCGGATTGCGTATCAAGAAGTGCGTAAGTCAAATGGTCGTTTTCCAGATAATCAGAACTTGATACCATAACAGGCAATATCATGGAACATTTATCATAGGAGTCACTTCCACTGAGATGGCTGATACCATTAAAGGAATTGTCAATGGACCTTTTCTGAAAAAGAAGGTCACCATGCAGGACTGTAGAATGTAACTTTGAGCAAGTTTTACAGGAAAGTCTGTTTTGGGAAAAACCTTGACCTATGACCTTTCTTCAGACAACCAAAGCATAGTTCATTGTCAATCAAAAACTGTTTTCTTTCCCGCATATGTTTGGATAACAAGGTCTCACAATTGTCAAGGTGATGTGACTTCGTACAGAATAGACATGGTTCATTCGTTGGACGAAACTCCTTTTCCGTCAGATAATCTACTACACTTGAGTTTGAAGTGAACGTCGATTTTTGCCTACTAGGAAAGGAATTCATGTTTCGTTTCTCGATTTGCGCACCCTCAGGTTTCCTACCAGCCAATGAAGTAATTGGGTCACACATGAATTCTGCCTCATTTGCAACAAAGTCAACAAAATGGTAGAATGGCGGAAACGTTCCGTGTTGTCGACGTTGATCCACTACATATCGTCCCCACCGTGGAACTAACCAGTCGGGTACTTTGCTCAACATCTTCCTATTCTCCGCTTCGTCATTCAAGATATGGAGGGAAACACAATTGTTCATAGCAGTCTCACACTGTCTGAGAAAGTCTGGGAATTTCCTGAGCGCATAACCATCACGAGGAGATATTTTTGGCCAGTTATCAATCTTGACACGGAAGGCAGAGCTTATGGTAAATACATTACCGAATCTTTCGTCAAGAACCAACTTTGCTTGTTCAAACGCCTCGTCAGTCCAAATAAGGAAATAGCCCTCAGTAGCTTCTAACGCCGCACCAGAAACATACTTTTTTAGATAGTAGAGTTTTCACTTTCAGGAATACTGCATCTCTCAATCAGAATATTAAACGCCCTTTTCCATGCGGGATATGCTAACACGTTACCCGAGAAAATACCTGGTTCTGGCTGAGGTAAGCAACCTACACAGACCTGTTCAGTTAGATTCCTGATCAAGTTCAGCTGTTCAATGTTAGTGTTAGAAGTGTTCTCAACCTGAAGTGAAGGAGTCTGGAAGTCAACTTTTTGTGATGTGAGATCTCTGTCAACTTTATGTGAAGCAGGTATAGGGTTAGCTTGATGTGTAACATGTTCAAACTCAACTTTCTTATCAGATTCACTTGTCAACTGGTTGACATAATCCTGAACATACCGATTTGATCCATCAGAAACATGTTTAAGGGGTTCTTGAATGCCATGATCAGTATGGTCATCTGTACACATGTCAATTGCCTCAAGCTTAGCTTGTGCCACACAGAGTTTTTCCTTTGTCTGAAAGTTCTCAAAGTCACACCTTTTCTGATTTTCTTCATCAATTAGAGACAATTTTCCTTTAAGTGCTGCGGCCTCAGTTGCGGTTTCAATAATTTTGATTCTACTGTCTTTCATCTATTTGAAAGCTTTGAGAAAGTTCTTAACGATGACATTGACCTGAGGGATTTCTGTTCACTTGCATTACTCTCAAGTTCATGTATCTTGTCAGTCAAACTTAATTAATTCAAAGTGCTGTGTATCTATATCTTCAAACCTTGCATTCAAACTTGGATCAGATATTTTAAATTCACTTGTCAGCCTATCATGTTCAGTGTAAACTGCAGACATTTTATCTTCAAGACTATCCCTAGCCTATATGAGATCACCCACTAAGGTAGCGTCAGTCAGAATTTTCATTGCACTGTTTGCAGAAAATGAAGATTTTAGTCTATTGATACAAAGTTCTGTTTGATAATCAACGTATGCCGGTGTTGACATATTCTTTCTTGTCCTATTTTCACTCATGAATAGTGATTATGCGTTCTCAATTCACCATAAACAATGTAAACAATGTCACATGTGGTGATCGAAAACCGGACAAATTGACGGTCGGCATAGTGTTTTACTGTAACGGACGCAATTCGGAAAGTTCCAAAGTGTTTATTCCTACAGCATCATGTTGGCACATTGTTCATGATCCGTAAAACACTTTAACACACTTACAACCATAACACATAGCACGTTCGTTCATACCTTATCTCGGAAACTCTCAAACTCAACAAACCGCGGATCTCGCAACAGTCAAACCGTTACAGTAGTAATGGAAACAAAAGTTAAGAAATAGTGATTTTGAAATTTGATTATTTTCAGGTAGTTTCGTGGTTTAGTTGTGCCAGTTCTACATCAATACATAAACACTGTAAACCAACCTTTCATTATAGAACTTACTTTCCACGTTAGGGAATCTGTCCTGACATCATTTGTATTAAATCTCACAAGGAGACATAGAAACTTGTGGAGGAAAAATAACATTGAACAAAGTTATGATATATAGAACTACATTTTGCACATTAAGTTTTATAGTGTCTTAAGGATTACAGTTATACTTTAAAGGAAGGAAATATTATCTTACATGATACTTGTTAAATTGAAAACGTTAACATTTGATATACTATTATATAATATCTCAACATATAAATCATATAGATGAGTTGCTATATATGCGTATCGCTATTTACAATCTGTCTTTCTGTATCCTGTAATTCTGCAAGCTCACTTTTGATAAAAGTTAATCAACTTTGTCATGATGAATGTCAAGTGTTGAAAAATGAATCCTGTATTCACAGGTGCCAGACCCTAACTATAAGTATACTTACCTATCTACATAACATTTTAGAGGGTAGGACACTGCATAGGACCGGAAATTGTCAAACTGGTTTTCTTGCTCAAATATTCTTTCTAGATTAGATTAGATTAGATTAGATTAGATTAGATTAGATTAGATTAGATTAGATTAGATTAGATTAGATTAGATTAGATTAGATTAGATTAGATTAGATTAGATTAGATTAGTTAGATTAGTTAGATTAGATTAGATTAGATTAGATTAGATTAGATTAGTCAATGTATAAAGTTTGAATGTGTACATGCATGCACAATTATACTTCTGCTAGATTAGTCACTGACCGTATGACCTTTGAAAGAGTAAATAGTGTGCCATGTACTATGTACATTCCATATTGTGTAAATATATAAAAGAGTAAACATCAGGTTTTGACTGGATCAATCTTCTTTAATACAATACGACGAATTATATATCGTATATATCGTATATATCGTATATATCGTATATATCGTATATATCGTATATATCGTATATATCGTATATATCGTATATATCGTATATATCGTATATATCGTACATATGTCGTATATCATTGAATCGTTTCTGAAGAAATTCTACACCTTGAAGAAAACAGAAAGTGTAGCCTGGTTACTAGGAAAACAACTGCAATTATTTGCCAAAGTATCATTATATAAATTGCCTTACACGTTTGTAAATTTCACCTTCAATCACCATTTAGTACTGAAATAACAACATTTTGTGTCAGTGATGTAATTGAAATCCGACAGTTTAAACAATGCAGGAGAAACCTCTATTGCTCCTATCCTGAAATTGACACTGTAACCATTTTATAATATGTTTTCGTGGAATGCTTCCTTATGGCATTGCATAAGCTTAGGGAGTGTGTTATGCCTTAGGTTATAAGTTGATGCTAGATTGATTTTATCAAGATTTCGAAACAATGACTTAACGTCTTCGTTTTTCATCAGTCTTACTCTACATGTGAAGTAGTGGCATTGGGGACTTGCCAAAACTATCCGTGTTTCAATGTTTAGATTTAATTGAGCCTTTATTTCTAAGTGGCAACACCTTTTTCTATTCTAATCATATTGCTAGATATCTTAACGTTTGTTTAGGTGTAAATACGTAAATCGACGTTTACCTTTTATAAACATGTATTTAACTGCATTTTCGTCATAGTAAATTGTCTGTCAATGTCTGCTATGGAGGCGGCCATCTTTGTTATAATGTCACATTATGTGTATGATGTTTTGTTGACAAGATATTATTTTTGTAAATCTTATTTTATCAACGTCAATATATGTTTCAGTATTTATATTTTGTCCTATGACGTTCTATATTTTATAATAACAAATAAATAATATGTCCGTAAACATTGTAAACAAATTACGTCAAAAATATTGTTTTGACGATGACGTCAGTAATTTACAGTTAGATTAACGAGTAGTTGAGAATCCGCGATTTGACGTGATCGAGACGCTGTGTGTATCATCTGCTCGCTCTTTTGCTGCCGATTTTTACCGTGATCAATAATGTAAGTAAATATATTCCAAGCAAATACATTGCTTGAGATATGTACAGCAGTACCTGAAAATATAATATTTCAGAGAAGCATGTTGTAAAGTCACGTATTTATATTTTGTATCTGAAGAAATGTAAATTAAGGTCAACGAATATAATAAATGGTTCTTCAATTATCTTAGAAGAAGAATAGTTCTATGTCTTACAGACATGTGTTACAGAGAGTGGTGGAGCTCAAACCTATATCCCCCTTCCACTTCGTGGCGGAGGATAATAATAAATGGTCCATAGCAGGGTTCTTCCATTATCTTCTAAGAGCCAAGAAGGATTGTCATTATTGAAGAATAGTCCTATGTCTTCTCCATATAATCACCTTTAAAACAAAATACCCGTGGTTACAGAGAGTGGTGAATTAGCATAACAACCATTTTCCCTTCATTAGTGAAAAGTCAACACATGTGATTTCGTATGTTAAAATCACTTGCATGTTATACCATTGTAATGTATGACATGATTCGATACCGATATTAAATATTATATATGATTGATGTGCTTCATAATTTATGAAGAAGACAAATATTTTATGGATGATCAACTTCTTTATTAATAATAGCGACGTTTCGGTATAGAACCTTATACCGTTATCAAGCATATGGAAGAGATGGTGAAACAGGAGATTATATACAGGATACATGTTGGTATGATCAAGAGATAACAAATACAACAAGATGAGGTAACAATGACATAAATGGTTGTACAAGTGAAGTTGTGATAACAAGGAAACCAGAGAGTAGTAAGTTAATTAGCCATGCCAGGGGGGCGGATGAGAGGACAAAGGCAGGGTGAGGGTACCAATTAGTGGTGGAGGAGGAAGCCAGAGTGAGTAGATTGGATTAATCATTTGTGGATTAAGTGGTTGTAAGCTGATGGGATGAAATAGCCTTGATCCCTATTCATAGAGGCGTTATGTCTAACAATATACACGGCTTCAGCTAAACGCTGGTGAGTGGAGTCATGTTTGTTGTTTGTGAGTGTTTTGACAGAGTCCCAATGGATGTTGTGTTGTTGAAATTTGGTGATGTGTTCCGAAATGGCTGATTTGTTGTCTCCCTTGATTGTTGATGTTTTGTGTTCTTTGATGCGTGTGTTGAGCGGTCTTGATGTTTCCCCAATGTAGTTGCTGTCGCAGTCGCAGCTAATGTTGTTAACAACTCCTTTATGTTGTGTAGTCACAGTAATGCATTCTAGGTAAAATCATACATCGTAGACATTGCTTTACCAATATGGCATATTCACTTTGCTTCAATCTAAACTTCAATAAAACAAAATCGGAATGTGATTGATGTAATTGTATTTCACAAATGCAGTCAGTAAAACTCTACCGCTCCAATTATGAAATTGACACTCAGTAACTATTAATTTGTATGAGCTCTTGGAATGTTTATTGATAGCAAGTATAACATAAGGTAGTTTACGTCTCCGTGCGTCATCTGGTGCTAAATTGATTTAAACTGGTTTTGGAAATCGTTATACATCAATCTTGTTCTTCATGTGAAGTATTACTCACATCCAGTGTAAGTAATGTTATTGGCGACTCGCCATTGCTTTTCATGTTTCCAATTTCCGATACTAGGGCATGGTTATTTGCAATTAAGTTTAAAGTTAACAACCTGAAGTTACTTTGAGAATTACACTTTGACATTTGTTATTTCACAAACATCAGGAAGAAATGAAATAAAAGTTTGTAAAATATCTACATTCATATCATGTTTAATGATTTTACTTTTACTGATTTTTAAGATTGTGACCTACAGTGTACGCTCTTATTGCGTAATAATGTTTATTTCCAATAATAATAATACTGTTATTTGGTACCATCGTCTTTTTATTAATATGTGAATGTCAATAGATAGAAATGTCAACGGGCATATGGTTTATAGTAATCCTCTTGAAATGATTTCGTTTTAAGGCATATCCTTTGGTACTAAACGGATTTAATCTAACCTTCAAAACAAAGCCAAACCTCTCCATCCTCAAAGTCAACAATTTACTCAACATGTGAATTGTTTTCCCAGGTATTTTATTGAGTAGATGGCAACTACTTGTCGTGTTTCCCGTTTGCGTTACTAGGGGATATCTACTTGTTTTTTAAAGTAGTTTTTAGTATATTCGTTATTACAGAACATTTTTGTGCTTGATTCATGAAATTGACATTTGAAAAATTAACAATAGATCATGCATGTTCCATTGCCAATATGAGTTCAAAATGAATATGCTTGTATTACTTGGGATATTTACTTGCAATAATTTTTATATATTAAACATTCTGTGATGATTTCAATAAATTTTAAATTTCTTTAGTTCAAACTGAAACTTAACCAGTCACGCTTAGAAATATAGCCCATTGAATTATCAATGTGGAAATTGCAATTTAATTTAAAAAGGAACTAACCCACATGTCAAATAAATTGTATCATTGTATAGATCCTATAACTTTTAGTGATTTAATTTTCATTAAATATATTATCATAATTGTTTTTGCAATGTATGGCGTTCATTATCCCTGTATATTTTTATCTTCAAAAACACCTCACTTTTAAACTAGGAATGTCAAAAACGTACTACTTAACTAACAAATAGATTTTGGAAATATGTATCAGTTTCTTGATTTAAGTTTATGTTCATATCAGATGTTTAGCTTAAAGGTGATTAAAGTAAAATATAGTTAATGAATTATTTAATGAAAATTGAGATCAGGTTCAGTAGAGTAAAAGTTGAAAATTTTAAATGTTAAAATGGTTTGATTTGTGAGAAAAACAGGTTTTTAAAAATGACAAAGAGCAAGATAATATCAATAATATCACATCAATTAGCCAATACTATCTTAAAGGGGCAGTAGCACGTTTTTTTGCCTTAAAAAGTCGATGAAATGTATTTGAAAAATAATGTCACTAATAGTAACACACCCTAATCTCTTCGGAAAATCAAGTTAAAAAAAGGAGTGTATTGGGGTTCTATGAAGCTATTAGAATCATTTTTGTCATTCGAAATAATAAAACGTGTTCACAATAAAATGGCCGCCATGCAATTTTTGCTTTATACGCATCACCGCTATTACCATTACGGATAATTGGTTTATGTAATAAGATGTTTTACCCTCTAAAATAAATATAAATGACATAAACTATCATTAAAAATGGGAAATTTGAAAAAATAAAATTTGCAAAAAAACGTGCTACCGCCCCTTTAAACTCTATACATACTTATGTATTACCTAATGTAAATACTGCTAAAGATATATTAGCACTCTAGCACTCCTCCTTAAACTTCTCACTGTCAAACATTATTGCCATTATTAAAGAACACCCCCACTCCGTACATCATGCTTATTACTGGTGACCATATCCTGGGCATCGTTCCACTCACCGATTTTAGTCCTAAGATCAATATAAGCTCTTCTTTTATATTTAGATATGTCTTCACGCCACATTACAGTATAGTAAAAGTCGAAGCTAAATGTGTTGATAGAATTAATCCAAAACCATTTAATCTATTTTTCATTTGTCAATAATACACATAGGTGATTTCATGTGTTAAAATTCAATTTTACACTGTAAATTTGAAGAGCGCCAGATGTGATGTCAAAACATGTGGTGTTCAAGCCAGTAACAAGATTATGAACACTATGTGTTTGTGAAATGTTATTTAGTGTTAACTTGTTTAGGACATGGGTCTGGAAAATGCTCAAGAAATGTACACATAATTTTAAACATTGAAATGTGTTAAAATGTGGACACCTTAACAAGTCCAAATTGGTACACAATGTGTTGAAATGAAAACTTCTTAGGACATGACCAACAAAAGGACACAGTGGACAGACCAGTTGTAAACTGGAACTCCCAGTTAAAACATCCGAGTCCATGCAGGAACCAGATTACAAACAGAACACAAGGTATATAAAATAAGACAACCATAAAGTGGTGACGATTAGTAAGACGTGAGAGCATTCGAGTTAGGAAGAAACATCGGTGTTGAGATGATGTGCCCGAGATTCCTCTTACCCTCATTTAAATTTCTCTGGTTGTGTCTAGATCCTGATATTACGGTTTACACTACAAGTTAAACCAGTGGTAAGTCATTTTCATTTGGTAAACGGAAGTTGAACATTATCCATACTAAACTGAGATATTCAAATAGCAGTTTAAACGATGATTTATATAAAATTGGTCTCGAAGATAATCCTACTTGTAATTGTAAATTTGGTTGCGAAAACTCTCATCATTATTTTATGGAATGTTTTATGTATCATGAAATCAGGCAACAGATGTTTCGAGATATCAACAGAATATGTTGTAATAGAGTTCTGATTAATTTAGACTTATTGTTAAATGGCAGCGCAGATCTTACTTACAATGACAATATCAAGATTTTTAAGGAAGTTCAAAAGTATATATCTTTATCAGGAAGATTTGACAATTAACCCGGGTTTAATCTATCATTGTTAGTATTACTCATTGTTCTTTCCTAATATTTTACATGTTTATGTTTTCTTTCTTTCTTGTAAATATGCAACATAACTTTCTCTTTTCTGTATATATCATTGTACATATATTGCGTTTCAATATTATATGTCAGCACTGTACATAGGAGAGGGTTTCACTAAGTTGGATAACTTGTACCCAATCCTTTCAATTGAATAAATATGTTTAAATCAATGGTAAGTCCGTTAATATCCTTGCGTGTGTTTTGACAGCGTGATGTACGTTACAGATCACTCCTTGGGATTCTCTTGAAGTAATTCGTGGAATAGTTTTGACTTCCTTACACATAGCTGGGTTGGCGATCAGCTTGAATGATTGGTTGGTTGCTTGTCTGTCTGCTGGCCTCTTTACATGTAGTCCTACATTTCCTTGTTATATATAACTCCTTGCAGTTTTAGCTTGTTAGTTGTCTACTTTTAAGATACCTATTTGCGTTTGTAAAATTCCGGGATTCATTGTTATTCAACAACATTTTAGTTTAAAACCGACGGCGTTTTATCACGCTAACAGGGAGAAATCGAACTTTTTGGTGAAATTGAAAAATTTCATATAATATAAATAACTGTACAAGGCTTACATTCTTACACAAACTTTACAATGTAAATCGCTTCAAGAAGATAACTCTACAACACTGCAACAAGAGTTTTTTTCTGGAAACGGATTGTTAGGGAATACTTTCCCTTGAACATCATTCCCGAAATAATGTATAATGTTTGGTAGAAAGGATACAAACTGTAATTTTTCTGCAACTTCATTTTAAACGAACTTTCTTCAAACATACGGCAATTGTCCTTAATTATGGGGTATACTGCATTAGGGGATGTTTTATGCCTCTGTATCACTTGGTGCTAAATTTATTTGAACAAGATTTCGAAATAAAGACCAGACGTCTTCCTTATTCATCAATTTTACATGTGAAGTAGTTTTTCACGTCAGTAATGGCATTTGCTACTGGCCAAAAAATTCCCTGTTTCAAGTTTCAGTTACTTGGTGTTATTTTTTACAATCAATTTAAAGGTATATTTAACATTATTTTGATTATATTTTCTATTCGAAACTTGTCATTATATCCTAAGTTTAATTGAAAAACTAGTAAATCAATGATGCAATTCCAATTTACATGATGGAATTTTTAAAATGAAACAATACATGAACATTTTGTACTAATCACATTTTTGTCAACTATATAACTTAAATGTGCCAATAAATATGAATGAACAATTTAAAAAGATATACAAATTGCAGACTTAATCACAATTATTTATGTTATTTTATTCCAAAATATATTTACATGAAAGGTCAATAAAGAAAACTAATTGTCAATTAATCTTTAATGTTATCACAAAACGAGTGACACAAATATATATCTACCAAGACAGGATATTCACATATTCTCCATATGTATCACCTTTGGAACTAACACACTTTGATTAGAGACAATGAAGGATTAACCATACAACTATTTAACTTTCATGAGTGAATAGCATTATGTGATTTCATATGCTAGAATTCAATCTTATGTCATACCATTGTAGTCTGTATGACAATTATTATACAAGCTTGATGTCTTTTGCATTACTGAGCTGTTAGTTGTAAAGTCTGAGTTTTAGTGAAATGATTGACATTACTTTACACATTGTGTTCTTCAACAAATAACAATATGTTCTGTCTGCCCATGATGTATTTCTAATCCACAAATGTGGTAAACGTAAACGAAGACCAAGACGCTTCTGCTTCTACTCACACACATAACTTTGTTACAAGCTGTTTTCTTAGAAAACTTCCTTTTTGCAATTATAACATTAAGGGATGATTTATCTCCCTACGTTTCAGTGGTTGCTTCATTGATTTAAACCTGCTTTCGAAACAAAGGCCAAATCTTTTTTATTCATCTATCTCAATCTGTACACGAAGACTTTTTCACAACAGTAATTCAATAGGCTACTTGCGATTTTGTTTGGCGTTTGCACAACTGAAGGATATTCATTTGCAGAAAAGTTTAAAGTTTACAATCTAAAGTAATTACATTTGTTGTTCCAACTGTTACTGCTTATGTATTTTGATATAAACTCATGGTAAAAATGTTTGACACCCCCTAATACATTTTAAAAAGTAATTTAAAAATAACAAAAAGAAAACTATGTCATTTTCACATATTTTTCTTGTCCGACATCTTACATGTAGTTCTTAATGTCTCGAAGTGAATACAATCTGGGTAAAAATGCTCGCGCATCACTAAGGGCAACAAATCTTCGTCTGATGTTGTCAATGAGCTTGTTGACATGAGCTGCAGCCACAGTCTTCCACAATAGGAGCAAACATTGACCCAAATGACGTAATGTTGGCGTATACCACGGTTGTCCATGAATAATAATTATTAAATAGACTTGATGTCAGTTGCATTGCTGCGATGACTTGCTGTGTAGTTGCATAGTCAAACCTAACTGTAAAATATGGTCCGGAAGCATTTAAGCTTTCATTAGTGAAAAATAAAGAAATGTGATTACTTATGTGAGACATTAAAGCAACGTCCTTCAAAATTTATCCCCATTTTACATTCATTTGTTGATAACAAACATATATGATTTTATTTGTCAGAAATGTATTGTATGCTATACCGTTGTATAGTATGCATGGATTTCTATGAGTGTTGACTAGTATAGCTTGATGTCTATTGCATTGCTTAGCTATATATACCCCTCAAATACAATAAGCTCTCATTTGAATCACTGGGATGATCTTTTATTTTCATAACTTTCAAGAGGTTGGCATTTGGCAAAATGTGTCATTGCAGAGATAAACGTTGCGTCACACACTGCTGAAAGTTGCAGTAGCACGTTTAGATGCTATCTTACAACTTACAAAGTAACATTTTATTGAACCTTCTATGAGTATAACATATGTTTGCAAATCTACACCATATAAAACTGATAAGACAAATAGACAA
This sequence comes from Gibbula magus, assembly GCA_936450465.1. NCBI lineage: Eukaryota > Metazoa > Mollusca > Gastropoda > Trochida > Trochidae > Gibbula > Gibbula magus. The sequence goes on from OW388294.1 coordinate 58,121,550, forward strand.
ATGCATTTGTAGTACGGATGACATATGCCAGCTAATATCTATCTTCCAATCATAAAGTTGTAAGGAATGAATTGTTAAAGTGTAACAACTGCCGAGTGTTTCATGTAAACTTAATGCACCTGACACAATTTGCAAAAGTGCAAACTCAAACTCATGGGTTTTTTTATTAGCTCATTGCTTATGTCATGTAGGGCGTCCGGCATGCCGTCTGCCCATCCATCTGTCCATCCATCAATAAACTTTTCGCTTTTTCAACTTCTTCTCCAGAACCAATGATTCTAGAGAGCTAAACTTTTATGTACCGGCTCCTTGGCCGATGGGGATTCTAATCTGTAGATTTGGTGACCCTATTACCCCTATTACCTAACAACCTCTTTTCATCTTTTTCTCAAGTGCCATTAGCTCTAAAAAAACTGAAATATTGTCTACAGATTCCTCATTAAAAGTTGATTCTTAATTATAGATTTGTTGATCATGTGACCGTTAATTTCAAGTCCTTTCACATTTCTTTACTAATGAGAGGTAATTCATGTTTGTATGATAATAATTTAGAATTTCATCATCACCTGATCCTCTTACTAAGAAAAAGATCAATATTCCAAACGAGCACAATATATTTCTCTCTCATATTCACCTTCTGATCTGTGTGAGTAAGTATCTGATCTTGATTTGTTGTGAAATTATAGATTTCGCTTTTGCAGTCATATATGCCACATAGATATTGTTGGAAAAGGAATTACAAGTGGTAAATACTGGAATATGATTATTTGAAACTTGATCTTGAAACCTTTTGTCATCTTTATCCTCCAGCATCTTGGTCCCAGTACAAATCTGAGCATTTGTAAAATCTAGGGTACATTATCATGTTGGGGAAATCAATCTCTTGGTAGTCTAAAATCTAATGTTTGATAAAACATGTTAAAATAATAGGAGGTGGATAAGTTTAGTGATTCTCTGTATGCACCTTCCTTAAACCTGTAACCCATAATGACATTACCAAATAATTTCCTAGTGAAAAACTGTAAGAAATTTATATATCAACACAATTTGATAGATCTGGAAAACTAGAAAGAAAGCCAAAATATTAAAATATAGTTGGTTGTTAGAATGATTTTTTGAAGAATTACATTTTACAGGAAACAAAAGGGTAAGAAATAGTCATTTGAACATCTTATCACTTTTATTTCGTCATTTTTTTTATCTGATATTTTGAAATCTGCATCAATTCATGTGCAGCTAAACGTTAATATATACATGCTTACATTTTTTCATATTTCAAGCTTCCAGTGGTATTATATCACATTTGGCAAATTGGCAACTTGTTGGGGACAAAGGCATCAGGATATATCAAAGTTTAAATGTGTACAAATACATGTGTTCATTAAGTTAATGTTAATGTAAGGATTGCAGCTATTCATTAAGCGAATGAAATATGATATTTTAAGCTTATATGATATACATGTAATCTATACACAATACATCACCATATGCCAAATTGATTTATTGCATAATATACATGTACCTAAAAAAGAAGATGTCGATTTTTATCCTGTATTGCTTCAAGGTAAATGGATAAACGCTTTTGATGATTGAACTTTCGTTCATAGGGAGGTTGGATTGTTGTAAAACCAAATATTCTGTAAAACAAAAGTCATAATATACCTTGTTTTCATAAGGTGACATTTGTGTAGCTATGTTTTATTTCTGACTGTATAAAATGATCTTGTGAGCTGTGAGCTGCAATTTTCAGCCTTTTATTTAGGAACTACTCTCCACATTGGGCAATTTGTCCGGACATAAAGCTTACGCTGGTATTTTATCGGACGTGAAAAGACAAATAAACCTGCAGAATAAATAATATATAATTGTACAGAGCCTACATTACACTACAAACTTTAACGATTTTACGATTTAAAGCAATTTAAAGTGTTTAGCTAACGAGCTTCCAAAGAGTGGTTACACCTGACAACATGTACAAATGATGTTAGAGAGGACAACTGCAATTATTCTGCAACCTCAACTTGTAAAGTAATAGTGTTTTAATAGTGAAATGGTTCACTTCTTTACCATTCAGACATGCAAAGTGTACACCTGGAAATACTTTTTGGAAATGAAAAGATGGTTCTTTTGAGAGGTTCTTTATATGCCATTATCTTTCATCAACTTCTGAGCGTTTCGTTTAAAGGGGCAGTAGCACATTTTTTCGCTCAAATAAGTTGATGAAAAGTATTTGAAAAATAATGCCACCAATAGTAAAACACCCTTCTGTCTTCGGAAAATCAAGTTAAAAATGAGTGTACATGGTTCGGTAAAGCCATGGGAATCGTTTTTGTAATTCGAAATAATAAAATGAGTTCACATTAAAATGGCCGTCATGCCATATTTGCTTTATACGCAAAACCGTTATTACCACTACGGATGATTGGTTTGTGTTATAAGATGTTTTACCCTCTAAAGTAAATATAATTGACAAAAACTATCATTACAAATGAGAAATTTGAAAAAATAAAATTTGCTAAAAAGGTGCTACTGCCTTTTTAAAGTGTGTTTATGCCACACATTTGCTTTAATAACTTGTTCACAAAACAACACTCACTCGAAAAACACTACTCCTTAAACATCATGGAAGTTTTAATCAGGCTACAATCAAATATATCAGATAGGAAACCGACTAAAATTATTTATGAAAGTGCTAAGAAAATATCCTTCCACATTGCGAAATTTCATCTTACTTCAATCACGATTAAGTACTTCACTAAATAAATGTCCATTTTTGTAATCAACAAATGTGGCCAATATCACGAATTCAGGCTATGTCTACTGCCCCTCTTATGAAATGGACCCTAACCTTTATTGCAATTTTCTTTAATGCTTCCTTATGGCATACCTGACATTCGGGTATGTCATTTGGTTCGAAATTGATTTAAAATGGCTTTAGAAAGAAAGGGAAAACGTCGTCAGCAGACATCAATTTTAATCTACATGTGAAGTTTTTCTCACGTCTGTAATTCCATTGGCGACAGACTAAAACTTTTTGTGTTTCTCGTTTGCATTACATGGGGATTTACTTCAATCATTTTAAGTTGTCAATAGTAGTAATTGTGATTATATGTGTTATTCTAATTAGTTCGTGCTGGTTTCGTTAAATGTAACATATGCTTTAAAGGTCCGAGATGAAGCTTTCAAAATGAAAATTACACTTTCACACTTTACTTACATGACATTGATATGACATGACTATACTGGTATTCCTTATTATTTGGTTTTAATGTTTGTGTGAAAATAAGGTATATCATTTAGCACAATTGTCCTTTTATGAAGCACATAATGTCCAGTAACAAATGTCAAAATACAAATGTCAAGTAACACATCGTGCACTGAAGTATATTTAAGTTTTCTGAAAAGTTTAATTGAAATATTAGTCTTTGTAACTTAAGAATTATTTAGTATTTTCGTTTAAATGGAATGTTTATATATAAATTGATTACAGTGAAATTAATGCAATGAATACAATAATGCAATGACCACGCATTATGGGTTACATGTTGGAATTAGTTAAATGGCGTTTAAGTTAAAAATATGAAATTTAACGTCATCAAATTCATAATTGTGTCCTCAACCTATTTCTCCATTGAGTTATGAAAATGTTTGTTATGCGAAAAAAAGGTTTACAATGCCATATTTGGAGAATCACAGTTGAAGTCGCCAAGTTATTGAACTATCTGGGAAACTAGCAACACTTCCATCATTTGAAGGTATTTATCCTGATGAATGACTGAAAGTATGTTTATGTCGTGCGACAGTCCGACTGAACGTCCATCCAAGTTAGGGTACCTGTACTCCCTCCAGTCTTTGTGCAAGTTTAAGCATGTCAGTGATAAACATTTGCCTCTTTGGGGCGTATCGGATGAATATTTTGAGAGCCTTTGACTGAGAGTGCTCGGCTTTCCTAAATCTGATTGATAGTACCTTCTCCTACAGTCTTTAACCATCTTTCTGAAACCTAACAGGTGCTTTGAGTATACATATGTGATATGCATGTGCCGTTTAGGAATAAATATCGAATAAATTATTCAGAGTTGAGCCTTGACTTCCATAATTCAGACAGATGGTTGAATGGTAACATAGGATGTCTTGAACTTTTGATTGATCAATGATATTTCTTTGAGACTTTATATACATGTATGTTTCCTAACATAAGACCATTAACCTATTGATGGACGACGAAATTTTCATATTGTTAAAGTTGACCATAATGTTTAATTAATAAGCAAATGATAAACTTCTTTAGACACGAGAACCACACAAGGACACACCAGACACACCGGTTGTGAACATGGCAAATATTGGTAAGAAAACTCACACATGAAACATGAAGATGTACAGAGCTATCTCGCCTAACAGTCTAATGACAAGAACATGTCATATAAACCCAATTTTTGTGATCAAAAGGGGAACCTTTTCTGAACTAAAATTTAAGAAATCTACTGTATGATCCAAAAATAGTATTGTACATCTAGCAACAACTTGTATTGTCGTGTACTTAGATTCAACCTTTGGCCTTGCTTCCACTTAAATTGTTGCTCATGTGATGTCTGGTTAACAAAATAATGACAGAGACAGTGAACCTGAAGGTATCATGAGTGTTATTGACTAATGTTCCAATCAAGCATGTTCTCAATATATATATATATATATATATATATATACGAATACGGATGATAACAGAACAATACCGAAATGAATACAAAAACGAAATAAAAAATAAATATGTTATGGTATTAGATAATGTAAACTGCATTAGAAATCAATATGATTTAGAGCCATTCCATGATATGTCACCATTCAATGGAAGACATTGTGATCTGTACATGTGTTGTTATCAATGCCAAATTATTAGTAAGAAATCAAACGTAAATGAATATCAATCGAAACGTACAGTTCCATTATATTTCCTCTTGTAATTAAGTACAACTGTTTATAAAACATCCCAATATCTGACCAAATCATTGTTTACAATATGGTGCTGAACTGAAGACAGCTATCCCACAATCACCTAGCCAGATATTTAGCAATATTACATAATTCTAGTTCATGACCATGAGTGTAATATATGCATTGACAACTCCTGTATATGACGATGTATTGGATGTATCTGTTCAAAGACAATGGGCTCGTTATTGATAACATGGATGATAAGTTTCTTAAACACATTTTGACATCTAATGCTTGCAGTATTTTTTCATTTAAAGAAAAATAGATATGTAGTTGTGAAGCTTACAGCTGGACTTTCACTGTGTACATGTATGACAGCTGAACTCGCACTTTATCGACACTTCTTAAAGGAATTTGCTGCGTAAAATGGTAGGGGATAAGAAGACAATGTAGGTGTGTCACGACTATTTCCAGAGACATGAGAGTTCAAGTCAGACGTAACCTGGCTGAAAGACTTAACTCAAAAACAAGTTTTAAACCCATGTGATATAATAAAAAAGTAAGAAAAGATCATTGGAACGTTTGCCGGTACGACGTTTATGTGTAAATATTAAGTACATCAGCTGTTGAAAGATTCCTGATCTTCATGAAGCTGTACCTATCGTATCCTCGGGTTGAACATTCAATTAACAACACGTTTTCCAATATCATTAACTGGAAGTATTCAACCGGTACAATTTAAGTGATCAGGTTTTATTCTGTTATCTCCTGTACCTTACCTCTAACTCGATTAATAATGCCCACTGTTGTTGAAGTTTACCTGATAACAAGTACGTTTTGCATGAAGGGACATTGGAATTTGCTTCCATTTGTTAGTCAAAATGTAGTTATTTGCATGATGTTATTTCATGTTAAAACTGTAAGAGTACATGTTGCAGTTTAAAGAACAAACTATATCCATAGTCATAATAGGACAGCTGTGAGCAAGGATTGTAAATTGAAACGGCAACAACAAACCATAAAATCACCAGAGGATTGGAAGAATAAGCACAGTTAGGTGGTAATGGGAAATTGTAAGTGTATTTGGATTAGGAAAATACATTAGTGTTACAACAGGTATAGAATTGTATAAACTAGTTCCGCTACTAGAACCTGTCCAAATCCTCATTCCAATCTCTGTATTTGTGTCTAGCTACTTCTATTCCGGTTTACATTAAAGGCTGAACGAGTCAAGCATTATCATCCGTTTTGAGAGAATTTGGCCATGTTTTGATAGTGTAATGTAGCTTGCAGATCATTTCTTCAGATATTTGGAATAATTTTGATATCTGTATATGTATTCTGTGCTAGATTGACGAACAGATTAGATGGTTGAATACTTGTCTGCTAGTTTCTTCTGATTATGTTAAGTGACGAAATTATACATTTCCTGATTATAGATAACTTCTTAAAGGCTCAGTTGTTTGTCTTCGATAAATTTTATTATATCATTATCTCAACATTGATATCATTTGTAGATGGAGATAATTTGTATCCGTATCTGTAATGGAACTTTTTTATTTTTGAAAACTTTACAATTGTAAACCCAAATTGTTAAATGAATTTCTTCATTCTGACATCATTTGATATCAATGTTGACAATATTTGACATCAAATAATCGATGATGTTATACCTCTTATCAGCCAATATACTCATTGAAATCACTGAAATCACTGCTGAATAAACTTACGTCTATCTACTGTTTCAGGTATCTTCATTCATTTGAGAACTGTTGAAGAATAGATATTCTACCACGACATTTTAAAAACTTTGTTTTTGATTAGTTTATTTTATCGTCGAATGGAAGTTCGAACACGATTTTTGTGAAAGGCGATTTAGCGCATTTGGATACATGATGGCGAAACATTCTAGACCAAACTATGTCAACTTCAGTTTCCATCATGTTGTCCTTCTAAATGATATAAATTCAATCTGTGTATCTGTTTGGACAATAATTCTAATTCGGACCGGTATTTCAAACAGTGAAACTACAGTAGCCGAAAACGCCAAAAGGCACATCTGACATGATGTCTGTTCCGGATACCAAGTGTCATTGAGCTAGGCCCTACAATTCTATAGTAATAGCCCAGAAATGAAACCCGGACGCACGGACGGAGGGAAAGACAGACAGAGGTCATTTCTTCGTTGTGTTATAACAAATGAACGAAGATGGTCATTACACCGGGGTGTGCACTTAGAGCATCACCCTTGGCGTGGATTTCAGCCAGTATAAGTATCCTCATTACTATTATTTTTATTAAATAACATATAAATGTACAAAGCTAACGTTGTTATAGCAATTTCAGCGATTTTACTGTGTACAAAGTGTTATGCTGACGATCAGCCTAAAGGATATTACGACTGGGGTGTTCTTATGGAATCAGAATGTGAGAGAATGCTTTCTTCTGATAAAGTTAGCATGACGTTGTACGGGGTCGTTATACCTGACAACATGTGAAAATTGTTAGAGGTGACACCAACTGCAATTATTCTGCAACATCGTATTGGTAACTCTAGGTCGCTATTGGCAACTTCAATATAATTTTATCAACAGCTATTCTCCACCTGATTCTGATAATAAAGTTCTTTATTTCTCCAAGATCGTATTGGTGTTAATTATTCATTCAAAGTAGGAATATTCAATTTATACAGAGACAATTTTTATTTTTATCAACAAAAATAAGAAATTGTCCATTAATAATTATTGCTTTCGCAAAAGAGCACACTTAACAATACTGTTTCGACGTTCATGGTTGATAATTAATGAGGCATTATTCATGAAATAGAATTTCATCCGCACCTGCCCATTTTATAAGAAATGCACTGATCAATATTCCAAAAACAGATTCACGAACATTTCCCATCTCTCAATCCACTTCTGACGTTTTCGGATAATGTCACTGATATTGATCAGTCGTGAAATTTGTGATTTAGCTTTTCAGTCATGTATTCTCACACGTAAGATAAGTGTCCTGAGAATAAGGAATTACTAAATGCAAAATCATGGTGTCAGATTATTCAAGTATACCTTTTGTTTTGCGAATCCTCCTAAACCTTTCTTCTAGCAGTCTGTAAAAGCTTTCTTTAACCTCCATTGATAACAAAAGGGTGACCTGTCAACATAAAGGTTTTAATGATTCTTTTGGGCATATCTAAAAATGTATAAGAAAAATAAAAAAAACTGTTTTAATGGAAACAAAAGTTAAGATATAGGCACTTTTGAAAGCTGACTATGTTCAGGTAGTTTCGTGGTTTAGTTGGACTTCAAATTTGCATCCCTTCATGTCTAGCTCAACATCAATATATAAACACTGTAAACCAACCTTTACATTACAGAAATTACTTTCCTCGTTTGAGGTTTTCTCCTGACCTCAATGGTATCAAATCTCACGAGAAGGGAGACAAATAAATTGTGGAGCAAAAATTAAACTTTAACCAAAGTTCAGATAGAACTACATTTAAACACTAAGTTTTATAGCACTTAAGGATTACAGCTATACTTAAAAGGAAATAAATATTATTTTGTTACATGACACTAAAATGTTTACATGATAAATTGAAAACGTTAACATTTGATATACTATTACATAATATCTCAACATATAAATCATATAGATGAGTTGCTATATATGCATATCGTTAACAACAATGTGTCTTTCTGTATCCTGTAATTCTGCAAGCTCATTTTCGATAAATGAACTCGTTCATTATGAATTTTGATTGTCAGAAAATCAATGCTGTAAGACAAACATCACAATGGTAGACATCAGACGTTTTTGTCAATGTATTTAAAGATCATGTTTGCTGGGGATATGTAGCTTTCGTGCAAACAGAAGGTGCGACCTTGGAACGTTGTAATATTTCAGAGTGGAATCCAACTACAATTGTTCTCCAGTCTTCAATTTAGGAATTACTCTCTACACTGAGCATTTTCATTACAATTTTGTTTTGTCAGATGTGAAGAGAAAAGGAGATAGTCATGCAGGGGAAAACATTATGGCTGATTTTACCTTCATTAATGATGTTTTATATTTTGACCCATGTATAGTTTATCAAAATTGTTTATTGGCCATTTAAAGAGACTAAGGTGTTTTGTGGAAACATAATTTGACTGAGTATTTTCCTCTGATAATATTAAGGTCGTGTCGTACCGGGTTGTTACACCTGACAGAAAGTGTGTAAAAGAACACACCTACTGCAATTATTCTGTTGGGCAATTTCTTCTTACGTTCCAACCCTTGACCCAATTACACTTATATTATATCACACTTGCTGAAATAAATAAAAGTATGTTTCCATGAGATATTAAGTCAATTTATAAAGTTTGAATGTGTACATGCATGCACAATTATACTTCTGCTAGATTAGTCACTGACCGTATGACCTTTGAAAGAGTAAATAGTGTTTAATAGCTGTACCTCTATTTCAGACAGTAGCATGACTTCGAGGGGGATCTCTCTCTTGTGCATTCGATTAGTACTCATAAGAAAACATTCTGGTTACAGTGACTGTGTTTTACTATGTACATTACATATATATGTAAATATATAAAAAAAAGTAAACATCAGGTTTTGACTGGACCAATCTTCTTTAATATAAAACGGCGAGGTATATGTCGTATATATCGTATATATGTCGTATACCATTGAATCGTTTCTGAAGAAATTCTACACCTTGAACAAAACAGAAAGTGTAGCCTTGCTACTAGGAAAACAACTGCAATTATGTGTCAAAGTATCATTATGTAAATTGCTTTACACGTTTGTAAATTTCACCTTCAATCACAATTTAGTACTCAAATAACAACAAGGTTGTTTTGTGTCAGTGATGTAATTGAAATCTGACAGTATAAACAATGCAGGAGAAACCTCTATTGCTCTTGTTCTGAAATTGACACTGTAACCATTTTATAATATGTTTTCGTGGAATGCTTCCTTATGGCATGCATAACCTTCGGGTATCAGTTGATGCTAAATTGATTTTAGCTAGATTTCGGAACAAAGACCGAACGTCTTCGTTATTCATCAATCTTAATCTACATGTGAAGTAGTGGCATTGGGGACTGGCCAAAACTTTACGTGATTCAATGTTCAATTACTTGGAGATATTTGTTTGCAATGAAGGTTATAATTAAAATAGTTTGCATAATATTGCTACTTAGAGAGTGTTCTTCTATCTTAATGACTTTAATAGAACTTAGAATTAGAAAATGAAATTTCAATTGTCCTACTTATGTGAAATAATGTTTACTAAATGTTTACACAAATTAGAATTTATCTTGAAAGACTATACATTATAAAAAGAATGTAAAAAGGTCACAATAAACGCACTTTATTTCGTAGAATTAATATTATTTATTCATTTTACTGTTTTCAAAAATGTATTTACATGATTGTATTAAACAGAGATTAACACCCGAGGAAGTGTGTCATATGATTTGTACAAAACGGGTGTGCTTTTTTTGTATTGCCCGAGCGAGAGCGAGGGTTATACACAAATTTGCACGAGTTTCGTAAAAGTCATATGACTCACTTTCGAGTGTAGTAATTTCTTTATTACCCGTTCTTTTCCGTTTGATTCGCGTAAAAATAGTCAGACACCGACCCACTTCTCTTGCAACGGCAATAAACAGTGACATCACGAACAATCGTTTTATGACGTCACAGACGGCAAAATATGGGAAGCCACTGTGAAACAATCATTGCACCTGTGCTCATATAAAAAATATTAACTCGGTTATTTTCAACCATGTTGATAATTATCTTCATTAAGTTTATGGTGTAGGCTGTTAATGTGTTTTAATCTTTGTTTTCAAATTAAATGAATTTGTCTCACTTGGTGCCAAAGTCCAAGTTATGGTTCCAAATAGACAGACATGTCAAATAATAAACCTTGCAATGACTGGACTTGACATTCGAGCAAATCATGATTTCATTAATTGATATGTTTATCCTTTTTTAAAATTCGAAAATGCTGTGTTTAAACGTAATGTTGTAAAGTGGAATACATGTAATGAATTGTTTAATGACATCGAAAAAAACATGTTGGATGAACTGGTGATTTTTCAGTGAATGGAAATTTTGGAAAACTCTTATACCTATTTCCCTTTTAAAGTTTAAACGTTAAATTATGTGCGTAAAAAGGTATAAATAAAGTAAAATGCTTCAGATCAGTAGTGTGTTACAGACATCAAAGTGTTTAAAATCCGTAAAATCACGTATTTATATTTTGTGTCTGGGGAAATGTAATTAAAGGTCAATGAAAATAATAAATGGTTCTTCCATTATCTTTTCAGAGCCAAGATGAATTGTCATTATTTAAGAATAGTCCTATGTCTTACAGACATGTGTTACAGAGAGTGGTGAATTAACCTAACAACCATTTTACCGTTATTAATTAAAAGTCATACATGATTTCGTATGTTAAAAATCACTTGCATGGCTTACAATGTAATACGGATATTGATTACGGATTTATATATATATATGATTGATGTGTATTTCATGCTTGATGTTGTGTAGTCATAATAATGGTTGCTAAGTAAAATCATACTTTGCAGACATTGCTCTACCCATTTAGCAATTTCACTTGGCTTCAATCTCAACTCCAATAGATAACAAAATTTGGCCTGAAATTGAAGTAATTTTAATTCACTAATGTAATCAGTATCGGGAATTCAGTGGGTACAACTACAATTATGAAATTGAAACTGCGTAACTATTGTTTGAGCTGTTATATTGGAATGTTTATTGATGGTAAGTATAGCATGGTTTGGTGTAAATTGATTCAAAATGGCTTTCGACATGAAGACCAAGCGTTTTTGTCGTTATACATCAATCTTATTCTACATGTGAAGTATTTCTTACATCCAGTGTAAGTAATGTTATTGGCGACTTGCCATTGCTTTTCATGTTTCATGTTGGGGAATAGTTATTTTCAATCATGTTTAAAGTTGAACAACCTGAAGTTGCTTGGATTTTGATTATGCAAACCAACACTTATGTATTCAAACTTGTCATACTTATGTAAACTACATCCAATTGACATTTGTTGTTTCACAAACAAATAAGTTTATTTAGGAACAGATGAAATAAAAGTTTGAAGTAAAATATCTACTTTCATAGACTCTATCATGTTAATGATTTCACTTGTTCAAGTTTATGACATTCAGCGGACGTTGGTATTACGTAATAATGTCTATTTCCAATAAGAATACTGTTATTTGGTACCATCATCTTTTAATTAATCTCTTGAGGCCAATCTATAGAAATGTCAACGGACATATAATACAGTAATCTTCTTAAGGTTGTCGTATTAAGGTATGTCAGTTGGTACTAAACTGATTTTATTTGACGTTCAAAGCATTGGCAAAACGTTTCCCTCCTCATCAACATTTTTACTCAATGTGTGGATTATTTTCTCTTTTCCGTTATTGAGCAGATAACAAAATCTGTTCATGTTTCCCATTTGCATTACTATGGAATATCTACTTGCATTCATTTAAGTTTTTAAAGTATTTTTCATTATATTCATTATTACAGAACATTTTTGTGCTGGGTTCATGACATTGACATTTGAAAAATTAAGATCATTCATTTTCAAATATCAATATGCCAAGTTCAAAATGTTTTGTTTGGATTACTGTGGGATATTAACTTGCATACATTTAAATGTATCAAATATTTTGTAAATTGAAATTTTGAATTTGAATTTCATAGTTCAAACATAAACTAAACCAATCAAACTTATAAGCAATATAACCCATTAACATATCAATGTGAAAAGTTACAATTTAATTTAGAAAGAAATTAACCGTCATGTCAAATAAATTCTTTCATTTTGTAGATCATATGACATATGTCTTTTTATTTTTCATCATCGATTTCTGTTTTGCAATTTATGGCATTCATTAGCATTTCATGTATTCTTGTATACTTTAAAACACTGAATGTCAATAACTAACTGGTTAACTAACATATAGATTTTGGAAATATGTATCAGTTTTTTTATTTAAAATTTTGTTAAAGTTGATCTTCACATTAGATGTTTAGCTTATAAGTGAATAATGTAAGTAAAAGGTAGTGAATTAATGCAATGACCGCATATTTGAGCTCAGGTGTTAAAGTTTTAAAACTGAAATGTTTGAAACGTTTTGTTTTGTGAGAAAAACATATTTTTAACAGAACAGAGAGCACGAAAATATCAACAATATCACAGGCATGAATTACCCAATGCAAGCGAGCTAAACGTTAAAAGAATTAATTCACGACTTTCAGTTGTCAATAATATACAAACAAGTAGGGGATTCCATTAATTAGAAATCAATTTTACACTGTAAATTTGAAGAAGGCCAGATGTGATTTAAAAACATGCGGTGTTCAATCCCGTAACAAGATTATGAATACAATGCATTTTTAGATGTTATTTAGTATTGGTTTGGAAACGGTCAAATGTTCAAGAAAAGTACACATGACTTAAATGTTAAACTTTGAACACCTGAACACCTTGTACACAATGTGTTGAAATGGCAATGATAAACATCTTAGGACAGGACACTGACAAAATTAAAGAACACAGATTAGTTGTGAACACCGACTGGCCTTGGAATACAAAGAAAAGAAGTATATTACAAACGGAACACGGTAGTGAGAGCATTCGGGAAACATAGGTTCAGCAGCAAGTCTGTGACTGTATCGTCTAGATTTACTGCTGTTGAGATGATGTGCCCGAGATTCCTCCCATCCTCATTTAAAATTGTTTGTGTTTAGCTCCTGATATTCGGGTTTACACTACAAGCTAAACCTTTGGTATGTCCGTTAATATCCGTGTGTGTATTTTGTTAGTGTGATGTATGTTGCAGTTCATTCAAAGAGATTATCTTGTTCAAAGTAATTCGTGGAATAGTTTTGACTTCTTTACACATATTCGGAGCCGGGTCGGCGATCAACTTGAATGATTAATTGCTTGTTTTCCTGGCCTCTTTACATGTAGGTGTTTATTCCGTTATTATATGACTCCTTGCAGTTTTAACTTGTTTGACTTTGATAGTTGTCTACTATTGGTCTCTATTTCGCAACATCGATATCATTTCATCAATATCAAGTATGAACCTGATAAAGAGGTTCTTCATGTCTCCAAGATTGCATGGTTGTCTTCAGTGTTTTATTAAAAGTGTGAATATTGATTCACCATGATTTTTTACAACAGTCATGTCGATGTTTCTTTTTCTATTAAGAAGAATAATACATTCTCAGTTAATAACTAAGTTTTTCCCCAAAAGAGCGCACTAAGCACCATTATTACTACTATTATTTGTGTTATATATAAAACAAAATTGATCCATATCCTGTTATTTGCGAAAAGAATCTCATTGACCAATATTACGCAACTTATTCACGAACACATCCCTCTTCTGACCTGTGTGATTTGGTGTCATTTATCAGTAGTGAAACTTTACATTCAGCTTTTACAATCATTTAGTTGTCAATCACACATAACGCAACCTGGTAAAAATAATCGAAACGCATGGTATCAGATTCTTTAATCATTGACCTTTTGTCAACTGAATCCTTCCAAATCTGAGCACAAATCTAGGGTACATAATGATATAAAAGAAGTCAATATCGTGATTGTCTGGCAATGTTATAATATATTCTGAACGGTGTTACAAATATTTCAGTTTTATATATATTTCAGTAATATAAGAAATGGATAGGATCAGAGATAACTCAAACCATCATGTATGGACATGGACACATTATGTTTGTGATGTTTAGCATGTCACACACATGAAGTGATACATATTTAAAAATCAGAAAGAGTTTTTGAGGAAACAGAATTTGAGGAAATATTTTCAAATGATAACATTAGCGTCAACTGACATCGTGTATAAATTTTTGGAGAGGACACCATCTACACTTATTGTGCAACTTCGTATCATTCAAACAATAGTGTGAATTTGTGAGGTTACAATGGTTGAAGAATCATCACATGACTGGCAGAAATCTTAGTGTCAGCACACTGTCAACAATTTCGCTTGATTTACTTTAACATGTAATAAAAAACTAAACTTCCTTCCACATAATACCATTTTAGTCAACTTTGGCTCATTTAATACGACATCATTGACTCGTTCAATAAAAATGGTATTAAACGCAAGGACGTTTAGTATCCTTTTTTGGTTAAATTGGTTGATTTTTCGGCACTTTGTCTCAAACCTACTACATATACTTTTGTATATTTATAATGTTACACACTTCCTGAAAAAAATAATGTGTTCAAAATGAAATGTGTTTATGCCATACATTTAATATAATATTTTCTTCAAAAACACTATACTTTGAACAGAATGGACGGTTTAATCGGGCTACAATGAAATATATCAGAGACGAAACCAATTTCAATAATTTGTGAAAGTGCTATTAAAGAAATATCCTTCCACATTTGGAAATTTCATCTCACTTCAATCACGGTTTCGTACTTAGATAACACTAATCTCTTTATGTCCATTATTGTAATCCACAAATGTCATTAGTATCACGAATTCATGTCTAAAATTTACGATACTTGTTATATCAATTTTCCTGAATGCTTTCTTATTGCATACATAACATGAGGGTACATGTATGCCATTGGTTCGAAATTGATTTAAACTGGCTTTAAAAATAAAGGTTAAACGTCTTCGTTATTCATCAGCCTTAATCTACATGTGAAGTATTTTCTCAGGTCAGTAATTCCATTGGTGACAGACAAAAACGTTTTGCATTTCTCGTTTGTGTTACACGGGGATATTTACTTGCAATCATTTTAAGATGTTAACATACGTATTTTTTACGTTTGATTATATTTCTCATTCCAATCTGTTTTGTTTGTTTCATTAAATATAACATCTGCTTTTAATTACCGGGATGAAGCTTGAAGAGATTACACTTGCCACACTTTGATATTTTATATTCTTGATATTCAAGCATAGCAGCATTCAGACGATGTCATAATTTTCAAGCTGATCAGAGACCAGATCATACAGATCGAGATGATGAGATCTGATCTTTCGTAAATTACCCTTACATTTAGAGAGCTTATTTAGACTATATAGTGTACATCAATAAGACGTCTGTGTGCGTATTTATGAAATGTTCTTCAGTGTTAAGGTTTATATCACACTGGTTTGAACATGTTTTAAATGTTCAAGGAATGTACACGTGACTGTGAACACGTATGTTAGACTGAACGTTCTCTAAGCTGTTACACAGTGTCTTCAACTGGCGTTTAAAATGGACATGCTTAACTCTTATGGGCATGAGGCCAACTCAAGAATACACTTGACAGGCCAGTTCTGAACAAGAAGTCACAATTGAAGCAACTGTGACCATGTCAGAACAGATTACCAACAGAACACCAAGGGATTGGCAAATGAAATAAGACAACTATAAAGTGATGACGATTGGGAAGACGTGAGTGCATTCAAGAAAATAAAGATGAATAAATAAAGAATTTCATCAACACCGGCTTCTGTTATTCAAAATAGACACTTATTGTGAAACAGTACAAAAACTGATTCACGAACACAACATTTCCCATCTCTAAATCTCTTTTTGATCTGTGTGGTTAGTGTCACTGATTTTATGAGTTGTAAAATTTTAGATCCTGCTTTCATGTAGTCTTAAGTAGTGAGACAAGTGTCCTGGGAACAGGAATTACCAATAAAAAATATGGTATCAGAGTATTCGAGTGTGCACCTAATTGAGACCTTTTGTTATCTGTATCCGTCTAAATCTTGGTTCCATTAGAAATCAGAGCACTTGTAAAACCTAAGGTACATATTGATGTTGATGAAATCAATCTTCTGATTGCCTAGTCATTTATTGACAGATGGTGTCACAAGATAGGAATTATTTCTTAATGATGTTTAAACATATCAAAAAGATAAGTTTTAAAAATCGAAAGAAGAACATTAAGAAATAGTCATTTGGAAATTGTATTACTTTCAGGTAATATCGTGATTATGTGGTATCTGATGTCTTAAAGCTTGAATCACCTTATGTGCAGCTATACTAAAATGTACATCAACCTTCCATTACAGAAATTACTTTCCACGTTTGGTAATTTGTCCTGAAATCACTTGTATTTTCTCACGCTAACAGGTAGAAATGGAAACTTGTTGGTGAAATTGAACAATTTAAGGGACACAATACACAATGAAAAAAGTTAAGCACCCCCTGATATTTTCATATAGCTGAATGTCAGTAACAAGTAAGCTCTGCTATGACCCTCAATTAGTCATATGTTGTCTTTTTCAGATAGAACAGCCATCTGGCAAGACAGAAACGTACACTATGTAGCTGTTATCATTATTTAATAGCGATTACGTCATGTTTACGCAGGTACTGTTTTCCCCATGAAACAATGTCCACAAAAGTATGGAGCTGCAAGTGAAACAACACACCTTCGCATTGGTATTGTCACTTCTAAATGTTCTTTGTAGACCCTAGTGTACATGTTCAATAAGAATGATCAATATCTGGTAGGACCGCCACATACTCGGATAACACACTGCACCCTACGTCTCATGCCTCCAGTCAGACGTCGGATCTGTTCTTGCGTCATTAATATCTCTCAGCGTACAGAGCAGCCTCCAACTCATGTAAATTATGTACTGGAGGGTTCCGAGCCTGGAGTCGCCGCCCTAGAATACCCCACACATACTCCAGAGAGTCCAGATTTGAGCATACTGCTGGCCAGGGTAACGTTGTCACTGCGTTGGCTCGAATGTAATCAACAACGGCACGTGATCTGTGAGGCCGGGCGTTCACGTCAATGTACTGTGGTCGTGAAGCAAGTGCATGGTTATCGAAATGAGGAACAACGACCCGCTGTAGCACGTCCTGGATGTATTGAGCTCCCGTTAAGTTGCCCCTGATGGTGACCAAATCCAGTTTGCAGTCATGAGACGAGCATCCCCATACCATAACAGAGCCATATTCCTGGGGATATAAGCTGTATTCTTCTGTCTCCAAACACTCGCACGCCAATCAGCAAGAATCGAATTGCGGTAAGATGTAATAACTGCGGTAAATTGTAATAAAAACGCGGTAAGATGTAATACTGCGGTAAATTGTAATAGGAATGCAGTAAGATGTAATAAATATTAGTGTGGTAAATTGTAATAAGGGGTGCGGTAAAATGTTACTAAAAAGTGGGGTAAATTGTAACACAATATGCGGTAATTGTAACAACCCTACATCATTTTTTATAACTATATTTCTACTGTGACTGTATTGTGGGACTCTTCTTACTAATAATATTTCTCTTTTAGTTTATTCCAGTCTGCAAATATCTTAATACTCAGTTTATAGGAGTATATCCTGTAAAGAATGAATCGCAATTAGAATAACATAAAATTAAGAATCTTTATGATTTTTTGTAAAATAGAATGCTTCCTTTCCGTTCTACTAACTCCTTACAAAGTTTGAGGTTTATATTATCAACAGATAGATCTTGTTATTATTTTGCGAAATGCATACCTTTATATGCGAAATGGTCCTCATGTTAAAATAATATGGAATAGAGATTTTTCAAAATGGCTTTCGATACAGGTTATAGTCAGCAACATGTCCATAAGATTAAGATAAGATAATTCTTTATTGCCCGTCAGTGAATTTGTTTCACGTCTGAGTGAGCATACATACAAATTATACATTCATTTATAATAAAGACATGGAAACAAAATGATATATCAATTAGTATGATTATGGAAACATTAACGCTTATTCAATAGAGAAATTGATTTTGGTACAAAGGACATATTAGAACGTTTGGTTTTGCACGTCGGAACATTATACCGACGTCCGGAGGGTAACAATTCAAAACAGTCATGTAAAAGATGTGAAGGGTCACTAATAATTCATGTTCGTTCATGAAGTTCATCTAATGTCTTAAAAATTAGATTAGACTATTTGAAATGTTCTCATCTAATTTGTTCCTATTTGTTAATGACAGGGAGCCGAACCAACATTGGATAGAGAACATGAGTATAGACTGAACAGGTTTTATAGAAAAAATCCAAAATAGTTTAGTCAACGTGGTAAGATCGGAGCTTCCTGAGGAATTCGAAATGAAGGCGAGATTGACACTTGCTATAAATGCGATCCGTATTTTCAAGGTATTTGTAACTGTACTTCAATAACATCTCCATTAATAATGACTGGACTATGTGCTGGTTTATTCCTTCGAAAATCTATAATTTATGGTACATATGATAATGTATGTTTCTATAATAAATCAAGAGAGATTCTGGTAAGGATTAGTGTTACTTTGTTATTACATGATAAGGAATGGTTTTACAATAAATCAGGTTGATGTTCAAAGTGACTGCGAGAGAAAGGTACGAGGAGACTTTATCCATTGCATATAAATTAAATTATGTGATACTGAGACAATATCAGTTATATTGTGTTTGGATTCAAAATATTATTTATTGTTTTATGTTGAATAATATTGTGAATGAAATCATTCACTGTTGTTGTTTCGGTGCAACAATCAAATCGTTCAATTCATTACGTTTATGCTTTGTTATATGAACTACAGTTAAGCGAGAAACAAAGCAAACCCTTTATAGAAATTTCTAGAAAATTTCTAGTGCGTATCTAGAAAGTTTCTAGAGCGTATGAAGTCATTTTCATTTACACTATTGTGCTATTATCATATGTTCTCTTTGTCTGGTATATGCTCTATTAACAGTTGTGTTTGACACATTGTTTCCTTTGATTTGAACATCAATTCATTTCTTCAAAAATGAAGTCCCATATATTACAAGGGAATTTAACTGCTTATAGAAGATATGAATATTCAATTCCATTAGATTTTGATTACATGTGTATATACATCGAGAGGAGGGGATCTTTTCCCGGTTCTATTGTATATTAAAGTGAATGCAATACTGATTACACAATGTTGAGTCCGTGAATATAATAATTGATTGGCATGGTATATAGGATCTATTACCGTTTTGTTCATATTAAAAAATATTGATTTTGTTATTTGGCTTTTTAAGAGTTATAATATTCCAATATTAGTACAAAACTATTTCGTCTGTATGCTTGACAATGGTGGATATGAAATATATGCCAAGCAATTTTCAACAACTGTAGTTTCCCAGACAGACGTCCTCACTGAGAGTTATATTTTACATGGTTAGAGTTGCCCTTGTATGACATTTAATGCTATACAGATATTACATTTCCAAAAGTATATGAATGTACAATGAATCCCTTATTGAAGTGTACCGTTATTAACATATATCTATTGAAATATATATCAGTTTAATCCTAACATTTGTCCCAACTTATAAGTTCATAATAATCGGTATCTACTGCAACACTCTTACATTGCAATGGACCTTTACATAATTGTATCTTTATATAAAGAAAATCATTCAAATTTGTCTTAATATTTTGATCAATTTGTAAATTGTTATTGCGATATATGTTAATAATATATTATACATACTGAATATGAGAGACAAGCTGTGTTCTAAGGTTTGAAAATATTATTAATGCAGAACTTATTTCTGCCCGTTCGATAAAATGTAAAACAAAAATGTAGTCAAACGTGTACTTTATCCTTAACTTTATCCCTGCATTTTGAAAAGACGCTCATTTCTCAATAATTTTTTTTTTAAAATTGTATAACGATATGTTAATATGCTATGATCAACAAATATTGTTTTCTTACTCCTTACATTTTAAAATCAATTTCACTGGTCATAAAACAAGTTGTACATTCAAATGTTGTAGGATAAAAATATTCATGTACAACATAGACACAAACTGCCAGAATCGATGAACGTTACCGCTTTATCATTTGACAACAATGTAGTCCCTGATATCGGATATACGAGAAGCGTTAAGTTCATTGCCTATATAAGTCAAACTTTCTTTTGACAAAGGGTATTTTCTTTCTGGCACAGTCAGCATTTGCCTCTACCCGCTTCCTAACCTGGAGAGCTTCTTTTGTCGAGTCCCATTTCTTGCATTTTTTCTGATGAATAAGTTTGACGTCATCATTCAACTTCTCAAGGGCCTGTCCGCTCAGATACCGCAAGGGGCCATGTGTGTCTACAATGGTTGGAACGTGGTAAACCAAACAGTGCATATAAGAAGTCACATTCTGGTTTTTATTACCACTTCCTCAATGGACGAGATCTTCTAAGTGGTGCGACTTGGCTTTGTCGCGTTTCAGTTGTGCATCTCTTTCTATGGCTTCTTTGATGAGACTCCTCTCCAGAACATGTTACTCCCATCAAGAGGTGGAGTTCATCAATTACGTAATTAGCAATGCTAATGTTGAGGAGAGGCACGTGTTGAACACCAAACTGCAGCTTGTCAGCTGGGATGTCATATCCGGTATGGTTTGGGCAGGAGCTCCATGGTAGTGCAGCATGTCCTCCATGATGTGACGATCTTTCTTGTCCACAATACACCATGGACAGGCATAGTTGCCGGTTGAGTCCCTAACCCGAGTATGGTCTGAATCATTTTCATTTCAGATCCAAACAGAATGTCAACGGCAACTCTCTGCCCTAGCACCTCGATGAACTGCTCTCTGACTATGTCATTTACCTCCTGAAAAAGTCCCTTGAGGATGGATTTCAGGCTATTATAGTCCTCTTTACAACTGATTATAGCTACAGTGCACTGTTCAAGCGAGGATAGCTTTACGTTCTCATCAACAAAATGAAATGAGAAAACAACAAAATTTGAAATCCTGCTGACCTCTGTGCCATCACCTCCTAATTTAATAGTGATTTTAGATGTATAAGGATTCTCCTTTATGTAGGCAGTTGCCTTTCTAATTAACTCCCCCCGAAAACTAATAATGGCTCCAGGTATTTCCCCAGTTAATCGTTGGATTTCAAAGTATGCTGTTTGTTCTCGTCTGTGATCAACAAGTGCACTGTTTCTGGGTAAGCTGGATACTAACTGGGACAGTTCGTGATATGCGCGTCACTGATGCCAAATTTGTCTAGGACAAACGAAAGTGACTGCACTAAATCGGTATTTTCAGTCTCTGATAATGGCATGTGAAAATATTTTCTTCTGCCTGACCGTACGTTTAAACCTAAAGTTTCTATGAATCATAAGGCCTTCAACACACTAGTAAGAGCCCGGTGTCGCTGTCGGGAGACTCTGTATGGTGTGGTGTATGTGGATGTACTGGCATTCTGCAGGGATCTTATGTCCTTTAACTCGTTTTCTAGAATAGACACATTAATGAATTTTGAGGCAAAGTCTCTTTGTTTCTTCCCTTTTAACTTCTTGTAAGTGTCAAATGCTCTCCAACACACACGCTTCAACCTATCCTCCAATTGATCAGAGTGTTCTAACCTGATCACTTTCAATTTTGTATATACAATATGTACATAATATTGCAGGGGATATTGTCTCTTATACTTTTCAGCGTCTCTTAGAAAAGTGTCTGAAATGTCAAGAGCTGTTACTATAGAATTATTTACAACAAAGCTGTCAGTTACACGTGAACTTGTCACGCTTAATCTTATTTCACCTGATGTTGAAAAGGTAGCCATTTCTGCTAATGTGTATAAAAGGCAAACACACAAGAACAAAACAACACTGTGCATTATAAACACAACAACGTATACGTATTCTACCTACACACTACATAATTCATCTAAAGAGCAAATAAAAACAAACGCAAGTAAGAGTCTATGTACAAGAGTATCTACAGTTCATGCATATGTCTAAGCCAGCAGATTGAGGGTATCACAGGCTCTGGTAACGCAATACACCAGCATGACTTCCCTAGGCATCAACACGGATTGCATCTGTCCATCCAGGAACACGTGTCTCCGCTTCATGGTGAGCTTGGGCTTGACTCTGACTAGGAAGTCCATCTTCATGCCTTGTCCAGTTGGTAGCGAGTTTGTACCACCAGCAGGGTGACCTGACTTGCATCTTTTCTCAGCAGCGCTTGGAAAGCTTCTTCATTTTCTTGTGTTCTGTAAACTATTTTATGCAATAATTCTCGTATGAAGTCATGCTTATCACTTTCCGTCTGTATGTATGTATATATGTGTGTGCATGCGTGCCTGCGTGCGTGTAAATCATTGTAACGAGGGCACTATTTATTTTTGGTATTTTGGGGGAAATTAAATGATAGATCGTCGATTCGAACATGCTAATTATACGCCAGAGATTTTAATCACGGCAAAATAAAGTTTTATTAAACAATCAATAAATGTGCTTTGATTAAGAAGAAGTATGTTTACATGTATACGATTTACATTTTTCAGAGAATTTAAAGAGTTCAATGTTGGAAAAACACCTTCTGTTTTCCCGAAATATTCTATGTGTTTTGCACATGTTTGAGGCTCATTGAAAATGTTCATAGGAAGTATAATATCTTCAAATGCAAATTGCATTTTCTTTGTTTAATATGGTTTGGAAAATAATGTGAGTTTATTTCGGATTAAATTTTCTGTAATATCATAAATTCTTTCATTGTATGGACGAGAGTATGGAACCCACAACCTGAAAGTCAGGCACCAATCGTTGTACTGACGGTCTCAAAAGCTTATGCATCTGTGGACAGTGACCTCGACAAAATCGAGATCTAACAATCAGTATTGATATATTTCTAAAATCAGCGACCACTCTTACAGGTGTAAAGTGGCAAAGCCCTCAAGGCTGAATACATTAGAAAAAAGTAATTTTGATAATGACAAACGGAAGTATTTCATATTCCAAATCCTTATTTCTGCATTTTGGGGGGTTTGCGATAGAACTAGTTTCTTGCATAATTAAAATCAATATTCTTGGACTCGGAATCCAATAATCATCATTTGCTGTCCAAACGTCGAGACAGTAAATCTGAATATTAACTTTTGCTAAATATATAAATTTCACCTTTTTATAATACCATAGGAGTTGTGCCGTTTTACCTCTATCGGAGTACTGAATGTAAAATTAACTTAAGTACTGGCCTGGTTTTTGGTCATCGCTTCTTTCGAGGGGTATGTGGCCGAGTGGATAAGCTGTTGAGACTATCAGTGCTGGTGATTGTTGTCTGACTCTCAGGGTGTAGGATTTGTCCTAAAATTAATTACAAGAATTGTCGTATTGCAGATCATAATGAGCCCAATTATAACAATGCTATGTTTATTTAAGCTTTAAGTGGCTTGCATTTCTTATGGTTTGGAATTGTTAGAAGCTATGTGATCAAACAACTTTAAGATGTTCATTAAACGAAACGCTAAATATATTTTCTGATTGTTATTTTCTTATTTTAACAAGATAACAATACGTACAAAGTATCATTTCCGAGGGTTCTGAATTACCAAAGGTTGAAACAATTTCAAAAATGTTTCTCGGATCAGACATCGTTTCAGTTAATAGTTTTTATTCTGAAATTAGATTATACTGAATCACAATCTTTATGTTCGTCTATTGATACGGTCATTATTTCTATTTACATTACCATTGGTAAAGGTTTCATACTAACTGATTTGTCAAGCATAACTTAAGCAAACATAACACATGTCGATTTGTTAATTCTGACCTACTTATAATGATTGAAACAAGCCGAGTTTTGTATGAATCTAATTTAATTTCCTCCTGCAATTTTTATAAGTTTCCTGATTTCTTATAAACAAATTGTCTAATAAATATTTTCATTGACATACCCGTGTGGGATTTTTTTTATGGTTAAAAAGAATCTTTCAAACAGTGATGGATCGATTGATAGTTCTTTTGACTGAATATAACATTCTTCATTACACAGTTACATAACATTTTATCAATCATTATGGTCTAACAAAGTCACTTAAAAATTACCCTTGAAATCAACCACGATTGAACGGCGACACAAAACACAGAACTTTTACTTAGTTCTTTGCTCGTTATTAGAGCAAACAAATTATAAATTTATATAATTAACAACGAAGCCAAATATGTATTATCTTAGTACTAATATACTCTAGTCATGATTTGGTTGTCAGTTATTAATCACAGAGATAATGCTGGGCATTAAACAGAAATAATACAGGCGACTCATTTCAAATTAAAGTAAATGCAAAAGAAGTCAGTCCAACAATTGTCACACATGTATATGTAAGACAAATGCATACAAAAATAGCATAGACAAGAGGAGACTATACAAGACTAGTACTTTAACCAGTGGGTTGTATTGAGTGCATGACAGACCTATACGTAGAATTTGCAGCGTCAAAACAGTATGTGCAAGACTTTACTCAAAAGTAATCCAATGAAACGTACTGAATAGGATATAAGTGCATACAAGTGAATACAAGTGCATACATCTCTTCCATATGCTTGATAACGGTATACGAATATATACCGAAACGTCGCCATTGTGAAACGAAGAAGTTGATCATCCATTAAATACCATTGTCTTTCTATTATGATGATATTGTAAACTCACTTGCGAGATCAAATTAAAGGTTAAACTTTACAGTAATCAGAGTCAAGTATTACATTGGTGAAGACGTGTTGCAATAGTATATGTCAAGGTGATAGGTCATCATGTATTGAGCCTTGTTTTTCAATATATTCAACTACCCCAAGACCTTTTAATTGTGAATTTGGGTCAGAAACAGAGAAAACGTAGTTGGAGACACTTGAAAAGCACATGAACGTATTGAGTACCAAATGAGTACCTGTATTGATATCAGAACTAAAGCCATTAATAATGGTTACAGAGTTAGGATAATATAACCTTAGTTGGACATTTGCCAAACCATGTATGTAGAATGCACAGAAAACATTGATATAGAATCGTATTCAAACAAAAGGCTTTGTCAATAAGTCATTGACATTATCAGTTTGTCGTATTTGACGAATGGTACTCACACGATCTCTACACGGTTATATTTATATCAACAAGAACCTCTTCATTAATGTTATTACAATTTACAGCACATCGTATTACAATTAACCGCAGATTAAATCTGAACATTTTACCGTACCCCCCTATTACAATTTACCGCAATTCAGTGTATTACATCTTACCACACTTTTTATTACAATTTACCGCAGTATTACATCTTACCGCTTTTTTATTACAATTTTCCAGATTTAAAAAAACATCTTACCGCGTTTATGACATCTTACGTCGTAACAATCCTTGCTAACAGCTGTCCTATTATGACTTTTTTGACTTATAAATGGAATGCAAATTCCAATGTCCCTTCATGAAGCAAGTACATGTACTTGATATCAGGTAAACTTCAACAACAGTGGGCATTATTTATCGAGTTAGAGATAAGGTACAGGAGATAACAGAATAAAACCGTTACTGTTGAGAACTGTTAATGTTAACCCCTGATCACTTAAATTGTACAAATTGAAAACTTCCTGTTAATGACATTGGAAAACGTGTTGTTAATGGAATGTTCAACCCGAGGATACCATAGATACATCTTCATGAATATCAGGGATCTTTCAACATCTGATGTACTTAATATTTACACATAAACGTCGTACCGGCAAACGTTCCAATGGTCCTTTTTTCTTTTATATTATATCACATGTGTTTACAATTACCCTAAATTTGTTTTATAGTTAAGTCTTTCAGCCATGTTACATCTGACTTGAACTCTCATGTGTCTGGAAATGGTCGTGACTAATTACCCTTGCACTATCGTCTTATCCACTACAATTTTAAGCAGCATATTCCTTTAAGAAGTGTAAATAAGGTGCGAGTTCAGCTGTCAAATTGAAAGTCCAGCTGTAAGCTTCGCAACTACATATCTATTTATTTACATAGTATTGACTGCATTGATAATGATGTTTGCACAACTTTAAATTTAAATACATTTGGGCCTCTCCAACAGTGATCTGATCACACGTTTCCATTAGCAACACATTTAAAGCATCTCCATTGTAGCTGAGAAATACAGTATATTTAAGTGAATTCTAAATGTGTGTGACTGGTCAAAATTGTTAACGATGTCAAGATCAGAAATACATGCCATTTAGATAGTGAACAAATATAACATTGTTACATTTGGAAAAACACTTCCTTCAATAGTACAAATACTTGTTCGGACCGAGTCACTGAATCTGAATTAACACCCTCGGACTTCAAAACTATAACGATGTTGCCAATATCAAACGATTATTCAAGATAGATAAAGCAACACTGAGCTTTCAAGAAGGATATGTATGATTGAGAAACTCCCATTTTATCGCTTAATAAAAAGATGGTAGCAGACAGGTAATAAATCACGCATGTTTCAGGCATGAATACATGTAAAGATGTCAAACCTATTCCACGAATTACTCAGGAATCTCAAAGAGTGATCTGCAACCTATCTGTTCATCACCCTATATCTACACATGGCCTGACACTCTCAGCACAAGGATATTAAACACTTCTTTAGCTCTGATTCAGCTGGTTATGTAAAGCGGAATATCTCGAGCTAGACAAACAGAGAAATTTAAATGAGGATTGGGAAGGAATAGCGTACATCATCATCTCACCAGCAGTAATCTGGTCGATAAATTTAAGACCTGCTGCTAAACCTGTGTTTCTCGAATGCACTCACGTCTTCCCAATTATCAACGCTATGTGTTTCTCTTAACATTATTTCAACTCTGAATCCCTGTAAACACAATTCGGTCAGTGAACCTCTTGAAGTGATCTGCAATCTACATCACGCAATCAAAATATACAAAAGCTTGTGATGTGGGTAAGCCGATAATGAAAACCGCGGTTCAAAGTTAACCATACCATGTCAAAATGGAGATGTTTCGTTCAATGTAAAAACATATACTTGTGTCACAAATACTATAAGGCCGGTATTTTTCCTAGTCTCACACCCACTCATAGTCTTCACTTTCCTCTGTTCTTGTCGCATCCCCAACAATTTCCCCCTGTGTTCTTGTATGATGACGAACCTTCTTGTTTCAATTTCGAATTCTTGTTCAGACTTCTGTGTATAACACAATGACATTTTGTCCTTGGTACTCTTAATTACAAATGTTTTTCCTAACAATTTCATATTCTTTCTTTTAAGAAACATATTGTATTTCCCTGAGACACATGTTTAAAATAAGTTTCTGTTAAGAAGGAACATATTGCACAGGATATTGCTCTCACAATAAGTGGACATAAATGTTGTGTAAAAAATGGATATTCAGTCAACTTAAGCGCCAAAAGGCCAAGTCAACACACTGAGAGATGAGGTGAATGGTTTACATGTAAACCATATTCATGTTAAAGCATATACTAGGCATCAGCAACCCGAAAATTATTAAAAATAATATAACTTTCAACCAACTTATCATTTTGTTCTAATTTTACAAGTAAATTCCACAATGACTGCATTGTATACACAAAGAAAAGCATAATGGTTCTGTGTTATATCTTTCATCACGGTTAGCTCTCACTTGACACCAACTTCCAAACGCATGGCATAACTCTTGCCAGTCTGCATTACAAGCTGATTTAAGCCTTGCGGTATTTCCCTCGCTTTGTTGTGCCTAGATTGTGAATCGCTGCACCAGAAATGCATAGTGGGCCTGGATTTCTAAGCACAGAAATACTGCAAGGCCTAAATCAGCCAGTAATGGAAACTGGCAAGAGTTATGCCTTACATTGGGAAGTTGACTTGACACTTGCAATATGGTAATGTAGCATGAAGACAAGTTGTCGGGAGAAACATAGCACATAACAAAGTGACTCGGAGATTGCTGCTGTCGTTGGCCTCCGATGTCTGGAAGCATGGGTGTCAAGGTTTACTTGGTGATGAATGGAGAAAACAGGGATATTCTTGACTAATGGCAATATTCTAGGCCGATAGAAAATCCGTGTTTAACACTTTTTACATAAGTTTACTTCATAAACATGCATAGATTTCTTTTTCATTTTGCTTTAAAATAGTGTTATCTCTGTGACACTAATCATACCAGTTTCTTTTAAATATGTTTGCACTTCCAATTTTATGCATAAATTGTTTTCCATATAACTTTAACAACAAGTGTTATATCAAATCATTGAATAATTCACAACATGCATTTCATTTTTCAGATAAAACATTCCATACAAATATAGATTTTTAACATTGAAAAAATTATAACAATTCCATTTCACTTTTCAAAGGAATGATTTTTCCTAAACCAAGATGTGTTGCTAGACATAAACATGTATTATAACTAAAAGGATGATAGCGCCAATAGAGATATTGTTTTAATGTGAAGACACGGATTAAAATGCATTAAGAACTGATACCATAAACATATTTTGTCACATTAACATTTCAGTAGGTTTTAGTTTACATAAGTATGTAAAGTATGATTTTCTTTTGAGTTCTTCACAGTGTTAAAATTAACTTTTAATTTCACGAAACCAGTGGAAATTAAAAAAAAACACAAATATAATCATTATATTCTAATTTTTAAAAATGTATGCACGTCAATATTCCCAAATAGCCCAAACGGAAACAATGCGTTTTGGCCAGTCGCCAGGCGTATTATTGACGTGAGACGTGTAGATTAAGATTGATGCAGAATGAACATGCTTTGTCTTTGTTTCGAAAGCTAGTTTAAGTCACTTTAGAACATGATGATACCCATGACATCTAAAATATTTCCTACGGTTATGTATGCCATACAGAACCATTCCAAAAAACTTCACAAATAGATACAGAGAGTAAATTTAAGAAAAAGAGCTGTTTCGCCTGAAATGATTGCCTGAACACACCAAAAATTAGTTAATTATTAATTATTGAAGAACAGAATTGCTGTTTAAGTTGGGGGCAAAATTGTTAAATGTGTCACATTATATCTATGATCTATTGTACATGTAATTTTATTTTTGCATGGCATAAAGCACAACCCCTTAAAAAATGCATGTATATTGCTCAGAATATTTTGTAACATTGTTGGGTATTAATAGACTTTTAAGTAATGAGGATGTCCAAAAATCACTCTACATCTTATATTGTCCTATTTCGAGGTATAACCACTAAACACGTATTTTCATATGAAAATCCATTTCATGATAAAAAGTCTTGTGCTCAACGATTTATTTTTCTTACAACAACATTACTGTATATTTCCCTAAACCTGTATCCATTTCTCACAACAAATGTGATATTAAGCATTTAAGGCGCTGTAACACGCTGTGCATTTTACTGAAATAAAATGCTCTCACCCAAAGGTAAATAAGTGTTACTGACTAAATAGTACCCCTGAATCAATAAAAATAGTTCTAAAACGAATGTCCATGGTTCGGTTCAGCCATACGAGTCCATTTCCCATCGAGCGGCCATTTTAAGGTGTTCACATTAAAATGGCTACTCGAAGATAGTTCAAGTGATCCTACGATAAAGCTATACCTAAACACTCAGAGATAGATATGGTATAATGATGGAACGATATGGTCAGCCATATTGCTGACTAAACAAAATCGCGTGAAATCTACAAATCTACCTCTCACATTAAAAAGTTTCACAAATTTGTCGCTTTATATGTCGCACCATTTTCTTCCAATGCGGATAACAATGTTCTTTTAATATGACTTATTGGATCAGGTAATGATATATTTTACCTCTTACATAACAATATAAATGTATAAACTTGGTACATTTGAGAAAATACATTCTCTTCCAACAGAGGTTACTCTGGGTAAGATCGGAAATCTGAAGATAGGATCGAAAATCTAGAGGGGGTAACCTCTGTGGGAAGAGAATGGAGAAAATATAATTTGCCAAAAACGTGCTTGCCGCCTTTAAATGTATACAAGGAGTAGGTCTAGGTGTAATTAGGGAAAATATTTGCAAATGTTGAAATTAGTTGGAGAATTATTGCAATTGGTTTCCTCTGTGATTGATTACAGTTTGAATCAACATTTGCTTGGCTAACAAGAACTATGCTCGCTGTAAGTAATTATTTTCCTGGCACAACGTGAATCTAATGTTATCATTTGAAAGTTTTCCCTAAAAGTATGTTCCTATACCAAAAAACTCGTTTGTAATGTCCTTTAAATGATATTCACTTCAAAACAAAACGAAACACTGAAGTGCTTTACATTCTTATTCTAAAGTTTTTAAAAGTACAATAGTTTGTACTATTGAAGCTAGTGTTATCCCAAATGTAACCTTGTTATATTTGTTCACTATCTAAATGACATGTTTTTTCAATTCTACATGTGTAAGATTTGTACAATTATATATCAGTTCGACTGCAAGGCTATTTCTCCATGTATAATACACAACACATGTGTATGTTTCATTATGAAATTGAAACTATCAAAGAGGTTATTTCTTGAATTTGACACACTTGACACAATACATGAATAATTGATATGAAGCAGTGAGCATATATCGTGTAAGCTACATAAATCATTCATGGGTTAATGAATACATATAAAAGGGCATAATTCTACACATGTGATGGCTTTCTTAAAATTATCATTCATAGTATCGATTTCGAACTGAAACTGTTTGAGAGGCATTCTAGAAATTGATGGTATAGAGAAGACAGGGATATTTATGGATGGTTAACGTTAGCCATTGTTAAATGAAGAAGCTGATATCCTTAAATATCCTTGTCCTCTTATTGGATAATTAATTTGTTAATTTACAATTAAAGTCATTTAGATAGAAAAACACATGTAAATAGCAAATATAATGAAATGAGTTTATAACCATGATTGCAAACAAATATCCCCTAGTAACGCTGATAAATTTGGCCAGTCGCCAATGACATTACTGTCGTGAAAAACTACTTCACATGTACATGTAGATTACGATTGATGAATAGCAAAGACATTTGGTCTTTGTTTCGAATTCTAGTTTAAATCAAATTAGCACTAACTGATACCCAGAGGCATAAAACATCTCCTAAGGTTATGTACTTAACAAGGAAACATTCCAAGAAAACAAATTATAAAATGGTTACAGTGTCCATTTCACGAAAGGGGCAACATTTTCTCCTGAATTGTTTGTACTGGTCGGATCTCAATTACATCACTGACACAAAATAACAATGTTGTTATTGGAGTACTAACTTGTGATTGAAGGTGAAATTTACAAATGTATTTAGCACTTTGCTACACACTTGCAGTTGTTTTCCTATGATTTCATTGTAGCCAGGTTACACTTACTGTATTGTTGAAGGTATAGGTTACTACTATATATGCAATTAAGCTATACATGCAAGTACATGGCAAATGCACAGTCACATAGTGCTCAGAATGCTTTTCAAATGAGTACTCATTTAATGCACAAACCCAGGGATCCCCACGAAGTTCGTTTTCGCTCTCCATTTTAGTGAGATTTGATACAGATGATTTCAGGACAAATTTCCAAATGTGGAAAGTAATTTCTGCAATGAAAGGTTGCTTTACAGTGTTTATATATATTGATGTAGAGCTGGACACGAAGTGATGCAAACTCGAAGGCAAAACTAATCCACGGAACTACCTGAAAATAGTAATTTCAAAATGACTATTTCTTAACTTTTG
Source organism: Gibbula magus (assembly GCA_936450465.1). Classification (NCBI taxonomy): domain Eukaryota; kingdom Metazoa; phylum Mollusca; class Gastropoda; order Trochida; family Trochidae; genus Gibbula; species Gibbula magus. The sequence goes on from OW388294.1 coordinate 58,154,029, forward strand.
TTAAAATGTTGTTTTTTCTTATACATTTTTAGATATGCCCGAAAATCATGAAAACATATGCATTTATATGAACAGCTCATCGTTTGGTTTTATCATTGTAGCTTTAAGAAAGATTTTACAAGTTTCTTCTACAAGAAGAAAGCTTTTGGATGATTCAGATGACAAAAGGTATACTTGAATAATCTGACACCATTATTTTCCATTTGGTTATTCCTTATTCTCAGCAAGCGAGCTCACGTGTGTAATCACGTGCGAATCTCACAGGACTGTAAAGGCATCCAACATTTCACAACTGATAAAATCAGACACACTAAACACACAGGTCAGAAGCGGAAAAACATATTGAAAAAGTTCGTAAATCAAGTTTTTAAATATTGATCAGTGAGTTTCTTTTTTAAATAAAATAAGCAGTTGCGGGTGAAGTTAACGTTCTTTATTTTATGAATAATGTCTCATTAATAATCAAGCATGGACGTTGTAAGAGTATTGTTACGTGTGTTCTTTTGAAAAAGCCTGAATTATGAATGTACAATTTCTTATTCTTATTGATAAAATAGAACTTTATCATCGGAATCAGTTTGAGAATTGATATTGATAAATTATATAGAAGTTGCCAAATAGAGACCTAGAGTAAACAAAAGCAGGTTGAAGAATAATTGTAGTTGGTGTCCCCTCTAACAATTTATACATGCTGTCAGGTATAATGACCATGTTCACTGTGACGCTAATGTTATTAGAAGAAAGCATCTTTCACATTCTGATTTCATAAAAACATCCCAGTGCTAATGTCTCTTTGGATGATTGTCAGCTAACTATTTTGAGTGGCTTTACACAGTAAACTTTTATATATTGTTTACCCTGCAGGTCTTTCTTCATTCTTTTTTCATGTCCGACATAATACAAGTATAAAGTTGAAGTCGGGACAAATTGGCCAGGAAATGTGGACATTCTTATTTGAGGGTATTACTTAAAAGGTAATCTTACCACATCATATGTACTAACATTATTAAATTGCTTTCTTGCAACATCATTCAATATCTGTTTTTACTTTGTTTGGAAATCAAGAGATTTGGTTTCTTCAACATCATTATGCACCCTACAAGTTCTAAAATGTCTATTGAAACCAAGATTTAGGAGGTTTCGGATGACAAGTATTGTTAACTGTGTTTCCAGTGATGTTAAAACTTTATGAGATCTATAACTGATGTTATTATGTACGCATCTTTCAGGCGATGGGATTGGAGGAGAGGCGATTACATGACGTCAAAAGAAAAGCATATTGACTCCAGCCCGAGTCCGAAAAAAACATATTGACTTGAGTGACGTCAAACGAGTGTTGTATGATGTCATGCTGTTGTTATTATAACGTCATTTGACCGTAGTCCTAGCTGTTCAAACCAAATCACATTTTCGACTGTATTAAATACACAATAAAACAATTATGGACTGGTGATTTCGGTCAATTCCTGTTGTTATGTTGTAAGAAACTAATATTGATTGAGGACTTCGTCCTTGGTCAGTATTGTCTTCTCGGGTCCTATAATTGTATAGTGTAATGATTGTAGCAAAAGCTGATATCGGTTTTGGATATCAATTAATTTCACACAAACATTATCTACTATGGGTAAATGAATACTAATACATATAACATTTACTGAATAATTGAGATATTGATACAATCTTGGAAACATGATGAACTTCATTATCTGATTTTCAGTTTACAATTGTAAAGTTCTCAAGAAATGTTTCATTAAAAATAATAATACAAATAATCTAAAAAATTATATCAATGTTGCGAAATAGAGATATTATAGAAAGCATTTAATCTAAAACGGATTGGAAGTAGTTATCTAAAATCATGAAATTCATAACTTCTTTAATTAAGAAGAGGAAACTAGCAGATAATATTATCGTCAATCCCGCATTGTTAACATGTACATGTGCAGATATTAGAACTATTCCAAGAAATGACATCAAACATTATGTCAAGAAATGGTTTGCAAGCTACATTACACTATCAAAACATGGCCAAATTCTCTAAAATGGATGATAATGCTTGACTCGTTCAGCTTTTAATGTAAACCGGAATAGAAGTAGCTAGACACAAACACAAAGATTGGTATGAGGATAAGGACGGGATCTAGTAGAGGAACTAGTTTATACAATTCTTTACCTGTTGTTACACTAATGTAACTTCATAATCCCAATACACTTACAGTTCCCCATTACAATTTCACTGTGCTTATTTTCTCTTGTCATCCAATCCTCTTGTGACTTGCTGTTGTTTAGTGGCTGTTTCAATTTACACTCCTTGCTAACGGCTGTCCTATTATGTCTATTGATATAGTTTGAACTATTCTTACGCTTTTAACAGGAAATAACATCATGCAAATAACTTCATTTTGACTTATAAATGGAATGCACATTCCAATGTCCCTTCATGAAGCAAGTACTTGATATCAGGTAAACAGTGGGCATTATTAATCGAGTGGGAGATAAGGTACATGAGATAACAGAATAAAACCGTTACAATTAAGAAACTGTTAATGTTAAACCCTGTTCACTTAAATTGTACAGGTTGAATACTTCCAGTTAATGACTTTGGAAAACGTGTTGTTAATTGAATGTTCGACCTGAGGATACGATAGGTACCTATACATGAATATCTTACCCTCAGTAATCTTTCAACATCTGATGTACTTAATATTAACACATATACATGTATCGTATACTTTCCAATGCTCTTTTTATTTCTTTTATATTATATCACATGTGTTTGGTATTTACAAATGACCGTACAAATTGTTTGAGTTAAGTCTTTCAGCTGGGTTACATCTGACTTGAATACTCATGTGTCTAAAAATGGACTAATTGCACTTACACCACCTTCTTACTTACTACAACTTTAAGCAGCAGATGATGACATTTATCACTCCTTGAAGAAGTGTAAGTGAGGTGTGACCTCAGCCGTCATACATCTACTTCATTGTTAGTCCAGTTGTAGGTTTCGCAACTACTCGTACACATTAACATAAAATAACACCTTGCAAATAAATACATTTTGCCTTATAAATGGCAGCAGATGATGACATTTAAAAGTCCCCTAAGAAGTGATAGTCCAGCTGTAAGCTTCGCAACTACATATGTATTTTGTGTCAAATGAGAAAATAGATACCAATATGTTTTAGAAACTTATCATCCATGTTTTCAATAACGAGCAAATTGCCATAGAAGACGTACATCATTGTGACTGCTAACATATATTATTGTCATAAAAAAGGAGTTTTATCGATTGATATATTACACTGTAAATTGTCAAGAGATGGAGTTTTTAAATATTACTATATATCTGGCTAGCCTTCAGGACCATTTTGTACACAATACTTCAGCCATATTTCCGGGAGACTACGTTGATAACAGTTGTTCTTAATTATAAGACAAAATTATCGAAACCATGTGTTTCCATTGTTATTCTTTAACGACTTTTAATGCAAATGGCCTTGATAATCACATTGTGCTACATTGAGTGGTGACAGTTCACGAAATGAGTTGACACTAGCATGGCATCTTTCCTTGAACGCGACTGAAATACTCAACATAATCTTGTATTTCATCATCAATTAAATTATGGAATAGCATTCCCTTAGCAATCAGGAATTCTGATTATGTTTCATCCTGTTTACACACATGGTTACGATATATGGCCAGTTCACATAATTATGGTTATGAAGAATAAATGTGGTCATATGTGTGAAAAATGTTTTCATTATTTCCATAAAGCCCCTTGATCAGCGAGCAAAGATGTTTAAGTCTTTAAAAAATATTGTTAGAAACAGAGTATCAATAGATATTGATCTTATGTTACATGACGATGTCTCTCTATCTTTGAAAAAGAATATTTTCAAAATTCAAAAATACATATTTATATTTCTAAACGTTTTATCTAACTCCTGCTCTTGTGCTATCCTTACCACCTGTCCATCTCTTGTTGTGCATTGTTGTGCATTGTCTGGAAAGGGCTTTCATCAGTTAGATAACTTGCCCAACCATTTTCTTGACTGAAAAATATATATATATATATATATATATATATATACATACATGACAATATTATATTTTGAGAACATGCTTCATTGGAACGTTCATGATACCATCAGACTCACTGTCTCCGTCACCAGTATAGACAATGGACGTTATAAGTGTTCAGATATAGGAAGAGAGCCATGATTTAAGGAGAGATGGGACAATGAAATAAACTATTTCAAACTCCGTTTATTTTTTTTCAAAATAACAATTTATTAGGTCTTTCATTCAAAAATGAAAGAAAATTTAGGAGTAACTGAACAATTAAAAGAGTTATCAGCATTAATAATAATGCTCTGTCGGCAAATTACTCTATTATTAACTGATTTGGTTTACAGAAATGAAGCACGCGCTTGAATAAACTGGGAACCCTTTCAGATACATATTAATCATATACATGGACGTATAGCAAGTTAAATTTTGAAAATCAAAGACTCTGGTGTTAGAGAAAGTAATTAAATGAATAAATGTAAAGAAAAACAACATTTGTATCCTCGATTTTTACATAATCAACGCGAATGTTCACTGACACACATATTTTTAGAATATATATTTTCGAATTATATATTTCGGTGCTTATATTATAATATAATGTGCGCAGTTGAACTAACAATCGGGTCACAGGACGTTTTTCTTTAACGTCATTTTCTAACAGTCTTTTTTCATTTAAGTGTAAACAACCTATCGTTTATTATCATTCAATAAACTATCAATCTAAGAGTGATATAAGAAGAAGCACTATCAGTTAATCATACAAGCCAATTTCGATTCATCACTAACTTGAGATCAAAATATCAAAATAGGTGACGGTAACCTCATGCGGTATGTCCTAAAACTACTGTTAAAAAGGTCTTAGAGCAATATTAAGCGCATTCAGTTACTGTATGGATAAGCCTAATACTCCTAAAAACAAGGCACATATTTTGATACTAATTAAGATCCTGGCTGCTGTAGGCCACAATAGTGGCCCAAGGGGCTTTCATATATTGACACGTCACTGACGTTTGACCCTTTGACATACATGCAACAAAAGTGTGTGACAAAGTGATTCAAGAAAAAGTTCGCATTTTTCCAACCAGAAAGCAATGGGCTTTAAGATGATGTAATAAGTGTCTCTGTATTTGCATCTCTTTACTTTATTGAGAAATGACGAATTACAAATCTTGAACGTATTTTCAATCACAAAATTGCCTGCAGGTGCGTGTTTGACGTCCTACTAAAAATGTTGATTATAGGAAAAAAAGTCCTTGGAAAAAAAGTCCTTGGAAAAAAAGTAACGGTAAAAAAGTCCTCCGGAAAAAAGTCCTATTACTATAAAAACAGGTTAAATAGACATTAACATCAAAGATATTGTTAAGAAAACATGAATTGTTTGTACTTGAGGTATCAAGAAGGATGTTGTGATATCTAAATATGGATAATTAACTTTAAGACTTTACTTTAAGAGGCTTAATTAAGAATTAAGAAAATGTGAGTTTATCTCAATGAATTGAATCACATGTTATATTGAATAAGGATCAATCAGGGATTAATTAAGCACCAATCAAGGGTATATGTGATGTGAGTCTCATGTGATTTTTTCTAAGTGAATGAACTCAACCTTTGTCTCGATATTGTAAATGAAAACACTGGCTTCCAAATGAGGGTATATAGATGCAATGAAAGTAAATATTAACTATTACATCATGGAAGTAATTCAGACCAACAAGGGTGGGTTAAAGCTGGTGTTAGATGGCTACATGTACACCAAACATGCAACTCGAAAGTCCAAGATTGTTTTGAAGTGCAGTCGCAAATCCAGTCTGGACTGCAAGGGCCAAATTTGGACCAACCTGCAAACTGAAAATCCAGAGATCACCCAGACACACAACCACTCACCAGATGATTCTCAGATCAACCTCACCAAACTCCGATTGTCCATGAAAAGAAGAGCCGCCCAGACCAGAGACAAACCTGGGCAAATATGTGCAGAGGTGACGTCAGACTACACTGAAGATGTCATTGCTCTACTTCCAAATGCAGATACCTGCAAGAGGACAATGAGAAATCAGCGACCTACTCCACCGGCACCAACTCACCACAGTGATCTTGGTGAGATTCCAGAAGAGTTCCGGATGACTTTCGGGGAAGCCCCTGAAAGTTTCCTTATCTATGACAACGGCCCTAACCATCCTGAACGTATCCTTGCTTTCGCGACCAAGAAAGGATTGGAGCTTTTTGCAGATGCAGAAACAATATGGACGGAAATTTCAAGATGGCACCCAAGATCTTTAGTCAGGTATGTTAAAAGATAACCCAAATAAAGACAGTCTTATGATAAATACATATAAAGCTATATACATTGCTATACAGGTTTGTTGGTATATAACAAAACATAAGTATAAAACACATTTGTTCTATTTTCCAGGTATACTGCTGGTATATAGAGCTTGTTGAGTACATCGACAGGACCTACGTCAGTGGAACATACCGACGTCGACAGGGAGGAGGACTAACCATGAATGTGAGGCGAGTCCCTCCAATGTTCCCACCACACGTCTAGAACGTCCATGAGGCAACCATAGCAGGTGACCCAAGAACAAACAATGTCTGTGAGGGTTGGAATACCAAGTTTTTCAACTTGGTAGGACACCATCACCCGTCAGTGTGGAGAACCATCGAATGGTTCCAGAAGGAACAGACAACAGTGAAGATTGCCATAGCCCAAGACGCCATCGGTAACATGCCTGCCAAAAAAACCAAATCGATCTTTGTGAAGATGCAAGCTCGCTTGCAAAGACTCTGTAATGACATTAGGTCAGGGAGGAAGTCTGTCCCTGAATTCCTGAATGGGGTTTCCAGGAACATCAGACTGAATAAAGTCCAGTGAACCAGTCGATCAGAACTCATGTATTCAATGTGTTACCAGTGCTATGTTGTTGTATCTGATTAAAGATGTATTTTAACAGTCTGAATAAAGAGATCTATGTATTGTATCAGTAAACAATGTGTTAGTGCTAATTAATGTTGTTTTATCTGAATAAGGAGATCTATGTATTGTATCAGTAAACAATGTGTAAGTGCTAATTAATGTGTTATTACTATGTATTGTTACTATTGTTGAATCTGAATAAAGTGAATTACAACAAAAGTATTATTTTGTCATATTCTGTTACCTAAAATATAAAATAGGACTTTTTTTCCCGGAGGACTTTTTTTCCTAGTTAAATTTAGGACTTTTTTCCGGTACTTTTTTTCCGGACACCAAAATGTTACCTTTTCGATCCAAAGGTGAGGTGAGGTGAGTTGGGTAGGGTGTGGTCAAGGATTACACAACAACCCCCTACCTATTAAAACTTTTTGTATGTCAATTTGATTGACCTCCCCCTTTGCAAATTTCATGACCCACCTATGAGTCATCTGGTGAGGTGGTGATTTGGGGTTTAACGCCGCTTTCAAGAGTATTTCACTTATATCGCGGCTGGTAGTATTATGGCAGGGAGAAAGCCCGCAACGATATGCATATGATATGCATTGCGGTGAAACCTGCGAGCATCGGCTGGAACTAGCGAACCATGGGTTCGTGTAGCATTGCACCCAAACCTGCGGGATTCGAACCCCGGACCTCTTGATCCGAAGCCGAACGCGCTAACCACTGCGCTATCCCGCCCCCTCGATCCAAAGGATTGCAATTCTATAGTAATTATAAGTGCATGCAAAATGCATAAATGTTACATCATTATGTTCAGAATATCGTCACCTAGATTATTAAACAATGTAGACATTAAATATATTCTTGTAAGTAAATAATGGCAAATTTGCGAAAATATCAGCAAATGAAAACATCAATCAATGACATTTTGTAAAATCCGTGAAAATAAACAAAGAATTTCTTCTAAAATCTAAAATCTTCTAAAAATAAATAACATGTATCTGTGCATTGTTTGTCAATTCTTGTTTCCAAGTATAGCAATATATCCAACGTGTCGTCAACAGGAGTGCCATATCGGCCATTTACCTCAATTCACCCCATGGAAAACTTCCTGCTATATCTTATGATAAGCGAATTCGGAATGCCAAGTCATCGTTAGCTGTATCTATTTTTAGAAATGGTCGTCGATCTAACCATAGAGTCTTTTAAATTGTTACGATTAAAATCACTGTGAGTAAATTTGAATTTTGATTATTATATATACATACATGTACATTTGTATACGAAAAATAAATGTCATATCCTACCATTATCACAAAATATGATCATGCATGAGTTTACATTCGAAGTACGAAATGTGTTTGACATGACATGGACTGACTTATTGATCTGCGATTTCACAAGGTGAAATGCAGCCGTGAAACAGTAGCAGTAACCCTATCTCGCTAAAAAATAAATTACAAATTAACAAGTCTCGTCTATGTGAATTGATTGTATGAATACAATTGCTAAATGATTCATGTTGGTAATTTTAAAGTTGTCATTTTGAATTTGATAGGAATTATGCCCGTTTTCAAACGAAATCTTAGATACAAATGTCAGTTCGAATTCATTGCAAACGGATGCCGATGTGTCATCTCGTCTACGTCACACAATATATTGGTCTGATATAAATTAAATGAATGTAAATGTTATAACATCCCTGAAATTAACATGAATGACAAACAAATACATTTCAAAGAATAAATTGTCACATGATCAATTTTGTATAGTCGAGCTCGTCAAGTGACATTATTGACAAATACGACAACGCTACCCGACCATAATTTTGATTGTATTTTTCAACTTTTCAAGACCATGTTTGCATTAAATATTCAAGAGACAATTGGAAAAATGTGTTCTCAATTTGGTTTTAAACGGAATATTTACAAAGTGATTTAGAATATTAGAGTTGTTGATTTGAACAAATCTGTAATCGGCGAAGGAAATGCATAACAATGGCGAGCGATGAGTGTTTGTTGACTGTCATGTTTTGTGATATTGATGAATGTTTGTCGTTGGAATATATAAAAACTGTCATGCCATATGCTCATATTTGGAACACAGAAAGTTGAATGAATATTTTATTTGTGTAAATTTTATTACGATTGATGCATTATTTTACAAATATTTCACACGGAAGTAAATTCATTATTCGTTGAAGAATATCCATTGTTAAAATTTTTATAAATACAATGAAGATCGTTTATGACAGGCTCTTGTATTCTGAAAGAAAAAGACATATCATCATATTTTTTTCTGGTATAAAAGTTAATTCTTAACTTAACATCGAGTTGTAAAATGTAGTATAATTTTAGAACTACTGTGTATTATATTTTTTTTCCATATAGTAGTGTCAAAATAATTGATATTTGAAAAATATTATAGTAATTAAAAATTGTACATGATAATAAGTTAATAAATGTGAATCAGATATTTATTTTATTTATTTTTAAAATATGTTAATCACTAAGGGTGATTTTAAATGAAGGGAACCTATGTGACGTAATTGTTACTATTTTACCAATCTGACGCTCTGCAAAAATCTAAAAACAATCCAAAGGTTAACAACTTTAAAATTGTGTCGTAAAATGCAACTGCAACTGTGGGTCCCATCTCTCCTTCAGAGGAAGTAAGTACTTTTATGGACAATTTTATCATTTAGGTAACATCATTAGATGTTTTACTGTGTATGCATTAAAATAGTTAATATACACATTAGTAGTTCTTCATTCATAAAACAATTTCAGATATCCTTTGACATTTAGAATGGATATTGTGCATTTATGTGAAAACTATGCATACATGATTGAGATAGTGATAACAACATGGAAAGACCAACATTTACGTTGGAACAAAGAAGTTAAGCGAGTAAACATACTTGTAAATATACACACAATCTACATGGCATTCACAACTAAACCATCTGATTCAAGTCGATAAATATTTTTTTTCAAACGTAAAATGTAAGTTCTAAATGAAGTTTTATAAAAATTAACTGTCGAATCGCCCCACCTACACATTGCCCCAGTTGATTTGGTCAAATTACCCCGAAAGTTTGGTCGAATTGCCCATGAGCTGGTCAAATTGCTCCAGTCAAATTCAAAATTATTAAATATGCCCCAGTTAGACATCCATATCTAACAAATACCTTTATATGTTAGCAATTGAAATCATTGTGGAGTTGTATTCTTTGTATAAACTCATTAAGAACAAGCTATATAGCATGAAATTTAAAGACACTTGGGCATCATATTTATTCCATAAATGCCCCAAATATCAATAATAAAGCAAGCAACCCACGCTTGGTACATGCCTTATCATTTAAAAACCTTTATGAATCTAACATGAAAGTACGAGTATGGGCCGAATGTTTTATATATTGTATACATACTATAATAATATTTTAAGACAATAATAACAAATGTGTTATATTCCACAATATTAACCAATTCCAAAAGTAAACTAGATATTTAAAGTATCATGAACAAACAGTGTTTGTATATTCATATTTGTAAATATAGTTATAGTTTTCAAAACAATCTTGAGCTTTTGTCAAATTTCTACTAAGAGGATATACATGTTCAAAAGAGGTTCACGGATTGTCATTCAACGGTATGGCATGTTGAGCAAATGTTAAATGTCAATTTTAGCAGTGTGGTTGTCGTCCTTGTATATATCGATGTTTGTGTCCCAAGATAAGACATTCACTTGACAAGATAACCTTCACCTGCAGATGTATATATTGGAAGTCAGTGAAGGCCAAGATGTGATGTATGTGAAGGCTGGACTCACAGACTCTAGAACTAGAGTTTCCAAGAAGAAATATGAAGAAGCCGACAGGACATGATCATCTATACCCTTTACATGCACCATCTGCAAGAGTAGACCCGGGGAGAGCAGTCGCAATGGTGGATCATTTAGTGGACGTGTCGAAAGCATCGACAGAGAAAGTGATGTTAATCTATCAGCAGTAGACTGATGTCCCTGATGAAGACGCCTCACTACAAGAAGAAAGACAAGACCTCTCCGACACACTTGAAGAAGACATTCAGGAAAGGTAGTTAATCTTATATACACCATTCAGATATTTGTTTTATACATAACTAGTATCTTTTATTACTGCAGTATTTTAAACAGTATTTTCCCAGAAAATGACAGGTAACATACACTAATTAGGAAGAGTATAATGGAAAGAGGATTAACAAACAGCTAGTTTAACTTCAAGTCATTCAAACTGTTCTCATAATAGAGCTACTTATAATATACCCAAAGCGCTTTATAATTCTATGTAATACTGCAGATGGTTAAACATGTACATCACTATTAAGCTTATTAACTGTCTAGTAACACAAAAGGTCTTTTGTCAAAGGTCTGTGGAGGAAGACAGGAAGAAGATGACATCCCTGACGTTTAAGAAAACAAATGGACTGTCCTTGAAACAGGCTTCCAGATTAGCAAGAGAAGACTTGTGGATAGCTTGGCTATATCTATGTTGTAAAGGTATGATGAATGAACAAATGAACTTGAATCTTTCATGGTTTTTTTTTAATCATTGTGTCCTTTCCAAAAAAATAGTGAAATGATTAAAGTTGGTTCATTTCTTTTTCAAAAAGATGTAACAATCATAAGACATTATTACAGCAATTTGATAGTTTTGAAGTTCTGTTCATTTTAGCTGATCTGAGAGAGAAATCAGATTTATCAACGTGAAATGGTCATATTCATCTTGTACATTACATTGTAGTCCTTCACTTGTTTATCTACATACACACCATTCTCGTGAAATTCATGTAATTTTGTTAAGTAGAGGTATTTATATAAGACATAAGGCTTCTTTACCAATCTGATCCTTTTGAAACTTGATGACCTACCACGGGCGAGTATTAAGTAAATATATTTTAAAAATTGTGGTATATCTGCATTTCTATTGCATCTTTTCAATTATCCGAGAGAGAACAGAATAATTGGAGACAAGAAGACTCGATGTCCCGCTTCTGTAACCCAGATAGGAAACAGCTTCACACCCAGCGACACAATTCACAACCATACAGCTAACCCCGGTCAATTGCAGGCATCACAGTAAGGATGACATGCAGTGACCTTAATTGTTAATCCTATTAGAACTACCGCTCGTTAATCAGTTTGACACTGAGGCTGTTCAACAATTCTTGTCTGCATAACCTTAATAAAAATCTTTATTCATTTGCATATTTGAATAAGGCAATACGCATGTAGTTCCTATTTTCATAAAATGGACTTTTAAATTTCAATTATCAGATAAAATTAGATGCCACAATGGATTCGTGAAGTCAGCTGCCATTGTTGAGGATACTATAACAGACATTATACATCCAGATGTTCGAACATTTGACAAGGATCGCAAACAGAGCACGAGAAAAGAATAAAGGATCCACAAAATTTGGCTTTTGAAGTATAATCATGTACACCTAGTCTTCACAACTAAAACAACACAGTTCACTAAATCCGGATTCAGCAGTCATTCTTCATTGGTATTTAATCTTGACTATACACTGTCACGAAGAGCCTTATGTTTGGAACTTTCTATTTTCAAGTTTCCACAAATTTCATCCCAAAAGGCTTTTTGAAAGCAGACAAGGACCGAAGGCACCTCATCCTCGTCACTGCCCGTCAGCTTCTAGAACTCTGCAATTGCAAGTCACGACAATGGACTGTTAACAAGATAGAATCTTTAAGGTTGTTAAACGGCCCTATTATCAACTCCTATCTGTGCTTTTATTTGTGACATTAAAACATGATGTGAAGAGCATACCCCTTCTCTTTGTGATTATGTCTTAGAGAACAAAATCTGACTACGTGAAAGTGTTCCGAAAGTTGCTTGACGGGGAGCCCTGATGATTGTTCTTCAATCTTTTAGACTCCTTGGGTCTGTTCCAATACACCTGGTCAGTGTGGAGGGGATACAGTCGAAACGGCGACATCGCCTAGTCAAAACGGCGAAACAGAATTATGATATATTTTTATGTCAAAATCGCTGGTTGAAACGGCGACAAGTTTTTTTATATTCTTATTCTGATTAAAGGTAACATAAGTCGAGAATGATAATTATTGACGTGTTTTATTTAATGTGACTTTGAAACTTTTTTTGAAACTTTTTGAAACATATTGTGTTAGTTTCACCGGATAATTGTTTTTTTTTGGGTAAAGTATGCTAAAGTATGTTTACGTAATGAGCTAGATTCAACGATTCAACGGGGGGCGGGATAGCGCAGTGGTTAGCGCGTTCGGCTTCGGATCAAGAGGTCCGTGGTTCGAATCCCGCACGGCAACTTTGTCTGCAGTAGAGAACTGTTCTACACGCAGTCAGGTTTGGGTACAATGCTACACTGAATTTCAGTGCAGTACCACCCATGGTTCGCTAGTTCCAGCCGATGCTCGCAGGTTTCACCGCAATGCATAGCCACATGGCGTTGCGGGCTTTCTCCCTGCCATAATACTAGCAGCCGCGATATAAGTGAAATACTCTTGAAAACGGCTTTAAACCCCAACTCACCTCACCTCACCTCAACGATTCAACGATTTTATTACTCAAAAAACCACCTTAGTGGTACAAGAGCATACATAGATACATATTTTCATAATAAAGGCATGCGTCTTATGGCAGACGATTATTGATTACATATATAATTAATTAATTAACCGATCACATACAGTTGGTTACATAACTTAAGTGTAAAATATCATTTAGTGATTAAACATTGGATAACAGATTGTTAAGATGGATAACGAAGTTTGACAAAAATTTCATATTTCGTTTAGTTGATGGAGTTAGAGCATGGGTAAGGTTACATATAGCGTTTAAACTCTGCATAATGGGTAAATATAACTTTCGTTTTTCATATAACGTTGGACATGTAAGTATATAGTGTAATTCGTCACCTATTTCATTCAAGTTACAGATTTTACAAGTTCTTTCATCTCTTGGTATGCTATGCCATCTTCCAGTTTCAATTGGTAAGTTTAGGTTTAATGTTCTGAATTTCAAAATCGGCATATAGATATTTCTTGGTAAAAGAAGATAATTTTCAAAAGCAAGTGATTGTTTATAGTGTTGATAATAGAGTCCTTTTGGGCTTGATCTGATGTTTTCTCGCCATTGTTGAATAAATTGATCAGTTAGAATTTGTCCAGCTTTCAGAACTAGGAAAGACGTAGAGCATACCAACGGATTTACAAATACATTTGATAAGCCAATTCTATCTAATAAAGTTTTGATAAAATGAATCCATGGGTCTGATATGATATTTTCTTTGTATTTGTTAAGGCTGATATGATACAACACATTGGATAGTTTTAATGTTTCAGCACATGTTAGTTTGTGCCAAAAAGACAGCATACGTTGATAAATCTTTATATAAATTGGTGATCTACCAAATTCGCCATAAACCATAAAATTTGGTGTTGATTTTCCTAAACCCGAGGCAAATTTTAAGAATTTGATGTGGATATTTTCTATAAGATCAAGTTTCTCAAATCCCCATACTTCTGAACCATAAATTAAAATAGGAACAATCATCGTATCAAATGCCGATATTAGACAATAAAAATAAAAATCACATAAAAAAGAACCTATTACTGTCGAGAAACTACATGATTATTTTAAGGACATTAACGATGGACCAGACGATGATGTTGAAGATGTCCACACCTGTGATATGCAGAATGAACATCTCAACTCGCCAATCACAGATGAAGAAATATCGATAGTTATAAATGAACTTAAAAATAACAAAGCATGTGGTATTGACAATGTTATAAATGAATATATAAAAACATGTAAGAATATAATGTTACCATTATATTCAAAGTTGTTTAATCTAGTTTTAAACTCAGGTATATATCCTGAGAAATGGCTTGTGGGTATTATTAAACCCCTGTATAAAAACAAAGGCGACAGTGCTGACCCATCTAACTACCGTCCTATCACGCTACTTAGCTGCGTCAGCAAATTGTTTACGGCAGTGTTGAACAAAAGGTTAAGCAATTTCGTTGAAACTAATAATATTTTATTTGATAATCAAGCTGGTTTTAGAAAAGGATTTTCTACCACTGATCATGTATATACTTTGCATACCCTCATTGAACTATTACAACATAAGAAACAAAAACTATTTTGCGCATTTATCGATTTTAGCAAAGCATTTGACAATGTCTGTAGAGCAAATCTTTGGATTAAATTAGTTTCATATGGTATTAATGGAAAGATTATCAACGTTATAAAATCCATGTATCGTGGTATAAAATCTTGTGTTACATACAGCGGCAGTCTATCTGATTACTTTTATTGTAAAAACGGAGTAAGACAGGGAGAAAATTTGTCCCCGCTAATGTTTGCATTGTACATAAATGACTTGGAATGTTTTTTGTTATCTAATAATGTTGATGGTACATGTATAGATTTCTCTGACGATGAATTGTATATATTTTTGCGATTACTGGTCCTGTTATATGCAGACGACACTGTCCTACTAGCGGAAACTGCAACGGATTTGCAAAATTCTTTAAATGCCTTCAGTAGCTATTGTGTTAAAAATAAATTGACTGTTAATATGGAGAAATCTAAGATTATAGTCTTTGGCAGTAAAGTAAACTTCAGTAAGCATACATTTACATTTAATGGAAATGAAATGGAAATTGTAAATCAGTATAAATATCTTGGTGTAATTTTCAGTCACAATAGATCTTTTGCAAAGGCTAGAAAATCCAAAATCCTCCAAGCTAACAAAGCTATGCATTTACTATATAAACGTATTAGAAATATTAATATGGATATTGATTGTAAATTATATCTTTTCGATTGTACAGTATTACCAATTTTATTGTATGGATGTGAAATATGGGGCTTTGAAAATGTAAATGCAATTGAGAAAATACACACTGACTTTTTAAAATACATTCTTAATTTAAGACGCAGTACGCCGTCATACATGTTGTATATCGAAACAGGACGTAGTCCGCTAATTGTACATATTAAATCACGAATGTTATGTTATTGGTCTAAAATTGTTACAGGAATGTGTAACCCTACTCTTTCATTACTTTATCAGATATGTTTATCTCTTTTTACATCTAGAAAAGTGAATTTTAAGTGGATGTCATTTATTAAAATAACTTTAGATAATATCGGCTTTTCCAACATTTGGCTTAATCAGAATACTGTCTCCCATTCTTGGTTTAAAAATTCCACAAAACTACGTCTACACGATCAATCCCTGCAATCTATTTATGAAACAATGATGACATCAAATAAAGGAAATATGTACTCCTGTTTACAATCTACCTGCACTATATCATGGTTACAAAGAAAATTAAGCCCAAAAATGTTTTCTGCTTTAATAAAATTTAGAACATCAAACCATAAATTACCAATTGAAACTGGCCGATGGAAAAATATTAATCATAATGATCGAATTTGTATATCTTGTAATACTATTGGTGACGAATTTCATTATTTATTTGAATGTCAATTATTTATTACACATAGAAATATATATCTCAAGAAATATTATACTGTTGCACCCAACTTTTACAAACTGTCTCAACTTTTCAAAACTAACAATGTAACACAATTAAGAAATCTATGTAAATTTATTATATGTATTCTTTCCACTGTAAATTAATGTAATGGCTGGAAGAACGATCACTTTCACTCCTTTTGTAAATATTTTGTACTTGTTAATCCCGTTATGCTTTACATGTATTTGTAAACTTTCGGTGTAATAAAGTTGATTGATTGATTGATTGATTGATAGAGGCAAGTTCAGATTTCTCGCTTTTTTCAACAAACTAAACATGGCTTTTGTGGCATTCTCAGCTATAGCTTTTATTCCAGTTAACATTCTTTTATTTCTATGTAACTTAATCCCAAGATATACATAACTGTCGACTAAACTAAGAGATCTTTCGCCGAATTTAAAAATAAAGTTTGATTTAGCTGCAGGTCCTGAACCAAATACTAATATTTTCGTTTTTGATACATTTACATTGAGCTTCCAAGTAGTACAGTAGTTGTGAAACGAATCAAGAGATTTTTGCAGTGCATTGGGTGTAAGACCAAATAAAACGGTATCATCGGCGTAGAGCAACAGTAGGAGTTGCAGCCAAATATCGAAGTCGGATATAGATATATGTGGAGTGTGACATATTGTGATCTTAACAGCTTACGATTAAAATCCAATTACAGTCTGTGATCCTTGGCTACTGTCACTCAATTTAATTGATGTCACGTGCTGCATGTCAGTGACTACTGTAACTCAATGTAATTTATACTACTTTAGTTGTCTCGGTTCGATGTAACTTATAACTCATTGTCATACGAACAGTATAGATCGAGGCTATAAGTATGAAATCTGTCATTCAATGGCATATTTCTCATCATGCCTTCCCGTGCACCGTGTGTCGGAAAATGGTAAGAAGCTTAAGAAATCAACATGCTGTAAGTTGTGATTACTGTAGTCAGTGGACACATAGAGTTTGCAGAACTTCTTTGACTGCCTTTGAATATAAGAGGATGGTTAGGGAAGAAGAATAAATCACATACACTTGTGATCACTGCACAGCGCCTGAACCAAGCATACAGTTAGAACAAGAGCCCCAGTCAGAACAAGAGCCACAGTCCGATCAAGAGCCACAGCCAGATCAGGAGCCACAGTCAGATCAAGAGCGACAGTCAGATCAAGAGCCCCAGTCAGAACAAGAGCCCCAGTCAGATCAAGAGCGACAGTCCGACTCCAACTACGAACCAGATGTGAGAGCTCCAGACATTTCTGACATCAATATATCAACGACTACACTACCCGAGGAGATTGAAGAAATGAAAGGAATATTTTAAAATTTTGGTTTGAGTAATCTTTTGACATTTTCCTGAGATTGAAGATAATGACATGACATGTATTTCATTTTATGTGTATAATATTAAATATCTTAATATTTCATTTATCGTTGATATCCATACATCTTATATCGGCAAATACAAATTAATTAAAGTCAAACATTAAAGATATCAATAAATTTGAATGATCTATCACTATGTAACACTAGTTATCTATTTCCAGAACTCTACTGGAACAGACTGTAGTTGACCCTCCCACGATTCCGGACACTCCACGATTTAAAAGTAGTGAAAGAACCATTCCATCAGCTACTGTCCATTCATGGTTGTGTGCGCGTCGGTCTTCACATGAAGATGGTGCCTTTTGACTTTATACTTATGTCACGCCGCACCACCCTCGACTACATAGTTATGTTACGCCGGCTCTTGAGACTGCTGCCTTCTCCTGCCTCCGTTGTCACCATCACCATGGACTTCGAGGTAGCTACATGGCGAGCTGTGAACAAGTTGTTACCTGATGTGAGAAGACGCGGCTGTCTATTTCATCTGACACAGGCCATATGGAGGAAATGCCAAGAAATTGGTTTGCAGGTAAAGAACTATATTATATATACAGACAGACATATTTTAAGGCCAACGGCCCATAATACAGTATGTTTGTACAATTTGTTTGATGCGCAATTTGATATTACATATTTATGATTTCATTTTTTTCTAATTTTATATACATGGTGCAAGAAAATACAGACATTTTTTATGGTTTCATGGTTATTGCTATTTATAATATTCACAAAAGTGTGTAAATTGATAATATTTGACAATAATGGGGTAATAAACTTAGTTCTGGCATCCTTATATAATTTACAATAAAAAAGAATATGCATTTCATTCTCTATACAATTAATGTGATTTGCTTTACAGTACTCGCACAGTCTATCAGCCATTTGTGTATTATTGTACCTTCCTATCTCTATACCTAGACCAAAATTGCTACACCTAAACTTTGCTAATAGAGATTTCAAAAATGGAGAAAATGGCATAGAAAGATAGCCTTCAACATTAAGCAGTGACTTAAAACCCTTATAAGCAAAAGAATCTGACAAGTTTTGTATAGAAGTAGACCATGATTGTTTAAGATTATCCGAAAGTCTTAGTTTAAAATGCTCCATGAATACCTTACTATCTCCAACATCCTGTGAAACCCATACAAATCCATAACCAAATCTAAATAATATATGTTTTACATGTGTAGCCCAGGTAATCCTCTCTGAATCATCAAGTGATTTCATCATACTATAACTCTGGAAGGGTAATCTATGTGAACCTAACTGGATTAACCTACACCAATATTTGATAGCTTTAGACATATAGTTAAACTGCAATGGAAGCCTACCACATTCACCTAAAACCATACTACTACTTACATTTCTGCCAACTCTAAGAAACCGCCTACAAATTTTGATCTGGAGGCTTTCAATAATCTTACAATATGATAATCCCCAAACTTCTGACCCATAACACAGAATAGGTAAAATGATAGCATCAAATAATTTGAAAAGATCCTGCGCTGACAAAGTACCAAAATTTCTTTGAAAAGAATAAACAGACATGAGTTCTTTATTACCCTGTGAGAGTAGACAATGTTGAGCCTTAGTCCAGGATAGTCTAGGGGTGAAAACAATGCCAAGATATCTATAAAATGAAACAACCTCAATTTGTTTACCCTCGAAGAACCATTTCTCATAATGCCTCAAGTATCCTGAAACACTATAACCTTTGTTTTATCCATATTTACCTTCATTCCAGTATGTTTACAAAATATCTCTAGTGCATTTAGCCTCTTCTGTAACTGCAAAGCAGTATCTGCCACCCCTGACACATCATCAGCAAACATTAAAGCATATAAATTATCAACATTGACATTAATATTTACACCTTTTCCTCCAAATTTTTCCAACACTGCAAATAGCCTGTTTATAAATATAATAAATAGTTGGGGACTTAAGCTACAACCTTGCCGGGTACCCTGATTACACATAAAGATAACACTGAGACCATTTGGGGTCCTAACACAAGCTGTCAACTTTGAGTACACATGGACATTAAGATATCATAATATTTACCAGTTATTCCCACATCTTTAAGACAATCCAATAGGACCTTGTGATTAATAGTATCAAAAGCTTTAGCAAAATCTATGAAAACACAATAAAATCTACCCTTTTTCTTATGAGCATACTTTTGAACAATAGCATTTAAACAAAAAATATGATCAACAGTACTATTCTCAGCTCTAAAACCAGCCTGACACTCACTAATAACACCATTATTTTCACACCACCGCTGTAACCTGGAGGTTAAAATACAAGTAAATAATTTGCAAAAAGAGTCTATCAAAGAAATGCCTCTATAATTGTTGGGGTCTTTCCTTATACCTGATTTGAAAAGTGGACATATTATACTTGTGCCCCACACAGAAGGGAAATTACCTGTACAAAATATTTGGTTAAAAAGAAGTGTGACATGTTTTAATGAGTAAGGTTTTGATGCTTTAATAAATTCAGCAGCAAGTCCATCAGGTCCAGGAGATTTATTTTTTTTAGTTTGTCAATGCTGATGCTGACCTCTTGTTCAGTAATAATATAATTTAGAACATCATCACACACTGGGTTACACACATCACCGGGAATGTCACAAGGTGGCACCTGTAAGTTCTCATCACAAATGAGCAGAGAGGAAAAATGTCTAACCCAGTCCTGCGGATCAATATCCACAGTCATATTTGGTGGTTTTCTGCAACATTTTAATAATTTCCAGAACATTTTAGGGTCTTTTCTGGATTCAACAAGTTTAACATGTTTCTGTTCATAAAAAAGTTTCTTTTTCTTCTTAAATAGACATTTCATTGTTGATCGCAGTGATTTAAAAACAGAGAAATCTACACCGTATACTCTGTGCGCTCTAAGAGCAGCATATTTCTTTTGTTATCCCCCGCCGCGCGTTTAGCGCGAAGCGGGGGATATAGTATTCGGCTGCGTCCGTCCGTACGTCCGTACGAAATGGAATAACTCAAATACTATTCACTGGATTCTTTTCATATTTTGCATATTGGTTCATCATGGGAAGAGTAATGTTCTTACATAGGTTTGTGACCTTGACCTTCATTTCAAGGTCACAACAAGACTTTGTTATTTTACCCTTGTCAGCGGGATATCTCATTAACCATTCTCTGGATTCTCTTCATATTTTACACATAGCTTCTCCAAGGAAAGACGACGGGCTGATTAGATTTTGGTGACCTTGACATTATTTTCAAGGTCACAGCGGAACTTTGAATTTTTCGACATGTTAATGTACATGTAAAGCTTGTCAGCGGGATATCTCAAGAACCATTCACTGGAATTTCATCATTTCTTACACAAAGCACCTTCTAGGGAAGACGACGGGCTGATTAGATTTTGGTGACCTTGACATTATTTTCAAGGTCACAGTTGAGCTCTGACTTTTTCGACATGTTTGACAGTCGATTTTTCTGATCTTGACATTATTTTTAAATTTTGAAGTATTAATTTTCGGCGGGGGATCATGTCACCTTAGTGACAACTACTTGTTTAAGTTCATCTAGTTCTTGGTCCCACCATGGAGGCTGCATTTGGGTCACTGTAGACTTAGGCTTATAAAGTTTCTTTGTAAAATCTGCTGCTTGGTGGAAAATGTATATGAGACTACATATTGCAGAGTCAATATTATTGTTAATTTTATCATAAAGCGTTTCGGTCTCAGCTTCTATTAGATATTTAATGTTGTAAATGAAATTATCAGAAGAATCTTGATTCCACACATATTTAACCCAGTCCCGAGAAGTGTGTTCATGAACAGTGTCATCAGTTGATGAGTTGGTAACTGTTTCAGCATTATCATTGTATTATAGTCACATGATAATGTACAGCAGTCGGTGCAGCCGGTGCCCAATGAACAAGATATTGGGAAATGATTTGATTTAATTTATCCCAATCTTCAACTTTAAAATCAATTATATGTGGAAAAAGTTTTGACGAAGCTATCATATAGTCCACTACACTTGATATATTATATATATCTAAATGAAAACGTTATCAACATAACCGGGTCGTATGCTATATACAACATATGTGTACAGCTCAGGTTCAGTTTGAACGAATGCAAACATGTATTAGATAGTACCGAAATTTAGGAAGAAACGCATAAAACATCGTAACAAAAAACATCCCTTTAAGTTGAACATTTTACTCCTACTGCATTATACTAAACATATTCCATTCATTACTAGGTTGGCACGGAAGGCTGAACAGTAAATGCCAAGAAAGGACACTCGGCATGTACAGGTTGATTCCACTCCTGGCCGACGAAGGCAACCTACTACCAATTCAGATGCGACTCGTACAAGACAGGATGCTGACTCCATACATCAGAAAGCGAGCATCTGAACGTCAGGAAGAGATTTTCTCGCTCTGGAAGCTACTGAAGAGAGGGAACTTGTCTGCTTCGGAGATGCTGAGCAGAGTCTCGCAGATACACGGATCTGTTAAGACCCGTTAGCAAAACAGACAATTATTAGTAAACATGTTCATAAAAGACATTTCTGATTTCTGTCAAAAAATTAGTATTTACTTCAGTCATCTATATTTCAATTTTAAGAAGGTTTTCTTAATTGCCCTTTACTAGAAGTACGTAAAGCACGCTAGTGAATACTTACATTCAAGCGGTTACCCACTACCCACTACCCCCGGGCAATCAATAGATTAGCGTATAATGTGCTCACGGTGCTTCTGTTTTGTTTTCTAATTACCTCCACGTGGACCGTGATAGCAGTTAAAATGCGTCTTTGTATCGATATTAAATGTTGCTAGTGTCGCGAAGTCAGTATGAATAAATGAAAATAAAATTAAATTGATGTAGATATGATTATGAAAGAGCCGGAATGCCTTATATGAACATGACTACCTCAGCTATATCATGTATTGTAAGTTATATGTTTACAAGTTTCTGAACATATAAATGAATTGATTGAAAAAAATATATATTATCGCTACACAGCGAAACAAAATAATAATGAATGAAGCCAAAGATATATACTTGTTTTGTTTTATTTTCATAATGTATAATATCGCAATAATTAAAGACAAATAGAAACTTCGGTTATCATAATGAAGATATATATATTATTAATATACAGCGGGTGGCCATATTATTACGTACACGTGACATATAGTATTACGTGTTAATTAGCTGTTGCGATAATAATATTCGTGAATCTATTTTTTGTCGATTAATTCTGAAAATTTTACCACAATATAGGAACTCATCTGATCTACAGATAAATCATTTCTATAATTTTTTCTCATCGTTTGTATTAAACCGACATCTTTTCAAACAACACTATTCTAATATACAAAATACCAATAAGGTTTAAATGTCGCTGTCAATTGGACATCACAAGCTGTACATACGATGTACATACAAGTGTCTTTCGAAAACAAATCAGCTGATAGATGAAAAGTACCAAATATGATTACCAATCTGTCTGCAGAATATTTTACAAATAGCTATTTAACACGTAGGTCTATGGGAATTACGCACATGTACGTAGTGATATGAACACTCGCTACACATACATCCATATGTATATATAAACAAATATCTTATTTGCTGTCGCCGTTTTGGTTTGTCGCCGTTTTGACTATAACCCTGGAGAAGGGTCTAGGTAATATGATTAATGGTATGTGTATTTTGTTATCGATTGCTTGTAAAAATAACAAATCTGAAAATGATCCTTGATCTTCATTGCATCAGTAATAATATTGCATAGTTCCATGATAATTCTAAATCTAGGTCTAACTGATGGCCTTGCCCTTCATCCATGATTCAAAGGTCTGTCCAGTCTTTGAAGAGCTGACCGAAACTGTCAGCCCAAGAAACAAGCTCCGTCAGCTGGTTTACCTACATGAGGACCCACTGGTTATAAGTGAACCTGCCCTCCTTCCAGTTTGTCATGTTACCGACAGACAACAAGGACAAACAACCAAATTGAAAGTAAATATATTTTTATGCCCCCGAATCGGAGATTCCGGGGGTATATTGTTTTTCACCTGTCCGTATGTCTGTCCGTCCGTGTGTTTGTCCACAAAAACTTTGACCAACTTTGGATTGCTCAGAGCAAGGGCTTTCATACCTTGTGATGAGACCTTTCAGATGAGGTCATCATATTTGACCTTGTGACCTTGACCTTGCCGCAATGAACATTTTCAGAAAACTTTAAACCTTGGCCATACATTTTGATAGTTAAGAGTTTTGGCATGTGCATACCTTGTGATGAGACCTTCAGATGAGGTCAGCATATTTGACCTTGACCTTGCCGCAGTGGACATCTTCAGTAAACTTTAACCTTAGCCATAACTTTAGATTGCTCAGAGCTACGGCTTTCATACTTGGCATCTGCATACCTTGTGATGAGACCTTTCAGATGGGGTCATCATATTTGACCTTGTGACCTTGACCTTGCCGCAGTGGACAATATTAAAAAAACTTTAACCTTGGCCATAACTTTGGTATATCCGGGGGCATCCGTGTTTAACAAACACATCTTGTTATTAATAAAACAAATCAGAAATCAAAATAACATCTTTGATACATGGAAGCTAAGTATTTACACCATTGTATATAATATAATAATAATAATAATAATTGGATACTTATATTGCGCCTTTCCTCGCCCTAAGGCATGCTCAAAGCGCTACAATTATTACCCTGAAGGAATTGTACTTTCAGAGCTGCGTCGTCAGTACTACCCGTATTCAGGTACCCATTTGTACAGCTGGGTAGACTGAGTACAATGTGGATTAAGTGCCTTGCCCAAGGACACAACACAGTGATCGACCCAAGTCACAAATCTTTGGTGTCTCCACCGGGATTCGAACCCGGGTCGTCGGCGTGAGAGGCTAGCAAGCTAACCACTACACCACCGTGCTCCAGATTTATATGATGATTTATGGGAATATAATTGTTTCAATTTAAATTAAAGATCATTGCAGAAATTTTTATTTATTTATACATTATTTGTTGCTCTGGGTTATATCAGGAAACAATAGCACACCTTCCAAATATACATATTTACAAGTTACAATTTTCTGGTTGGCGCCCGCGTCAAAATGCAAAAGTAGGGGAGCAGCAGCTAAAAGTGTACAGACAGACAGGTCAAGGCTCTGCATCGTTAGGCGTTCCTGCTGCCTATCCAGGTCCTTCTGCTGAAAGACAAGCTAAGAGCAAGACACCGTGGCCGATCCACACACATCTCAGAAGGAAAGAGAGAAGAGTACAAGGAGGAGGAAGGTTCAGCAGCTGTTATCTAAAGCAAGTCACATGCATGGACCATCCCGTCACGATGTAGAAAATTGAAAGCCTAGATGGAGTTATTCCATAAAAAAAACTATAAATCACTTCTTCCTCAAAAGCGTTGCACCATTATGTATGGTGATTTTGTAAATATATTTCATTAAGAGCATTGCAGGAACCTTTATGTTTAATTTAGAATCATATTTATTTACACATTATTTAAGCACGGTTATATCAAAACCCTGACTTGACTGGCGGAGAAGTAATCAAATGAAAATAAAATGTGGCAGAAAGAAAACTTCTGTACCGAAGTGTTCTCAATGAGTTTATACATGCCATTAAAAAAACACGACTTCGTTCACATTAACTTTCAATTGAATAATATGATATATATGTTGACATTATAAAGGTATTTGGATATCGATGTACAACTCGGGCATATTTTAGCATTTTAATTTTGACAAGGGCAATTTGACAAACTCTGGGGCAATTCGACCACATCAACTGGGGCGATTCGACTGACTGGTATCCGTTATAATGATGCTAATTAATTATTTCCAGTTTTATTTGATTTTGATTCGAATTAGTTTGATTAATTTTACGTTTTGAACAAAAATAGAGACACATATCATACGAGTATCAATGACAAAGACAGCTTCACTGAGTTTTCACGAAAGGTTTGTATAACTTAGAAAGTTCCATTTCAGGGCTTAATCAAAAGACGGTAGCAGACAAGTAATCAATCACTCAAAAGTGTTTATCCGTTCAGACATGAATAGGTGTAAATAAGTCAAACTATTCCAAATAATTACTTCAAGATGATTTCAATGAGTGATCTGCAATCTACATATGGTCTGACACTCGCAGCACAAGGGTATTACTTCTTTACCTCTGATTCAGCTGGTAATGTAAACCGGACTATATGGAGCTAGACACAAACAGAGAAATTTAAATGAGGATTGGGAAGGAATCTTAGGCACATCATCATCTCAACAGCAGTAACTCTGGTCGATACAATTTAAGACCTGCTGTTAAACCGGTGTCGAATGCACTCACGTCTTCCCAATCATTATATTTGTTTCTCTTTACATGGAATCAGGGATGAAATAACGTTAAGAAATCCAAATCATTCCATAAATTTGGTTACCTCTTGGGGTGATCTACAATCTAAATCACGCTATCAAAGTATGGCCTAACACAAAACAAATTATAAAAAGCTTTTCACACGGGTTAGCCGATAATGTAAAACGTAGTTACCATGTCAAAATGGAGATGTTTTATTCCATGTGCCGCCAGGGACACGGCAACTTTGTCTGCAGTAGAGAACTGTTCTACACACAGTAAGGTTTGGGTGCAATGCTACACTGAATTTCAGCGTCGTACCAGCCGATGGTCGCAGGGTTCACCGCAATGCATAACCACATGGCGTTGCGGGCTTTCATAATACTAGCAGCCGCGATATAACACCTATTCTCACGAAACATGTACCAATGCAAAATGTAAATTGGTGAAAAATAAAACTGTTCATATCATAACAACAACTTGTGTTTTGGAAAAGGACACTTTATTCTTCAAAGAACAACAAAAATCAAAAGTCAGGGTGTGATGATATGTCTGATACATTCAGAGTTAGACACATACCCTAAAATGCAACTTGTAAGCTACGTTGTAGTAACCCAAGTTCTGAACTTCAGCTTGTAAAATAAATGTTAAATGCAAACTCAAAAAAGCTTGGGCAATACCTTGCTATGAACCTAAACATAATGTGTGAAACTTTGTGTAGAAATAGTTCTTTTCATTTCAGATCCATAACATTTTGATCAAAGTTGCTGATTCATATTCATCACTTTTAAACTAGAGACCAATCTTTCAAAACTGATATGACAAAGTAAATTAACCACAAGTCAAGTGGAAACTATTAACTTCAATTTAACAAAACTCCAATAATATAACCATGAATCATTAACAAATAAATGAGTCAAGCCTTTGTTGCATGTAACTTCAACTAGTGGTAATGTAAATTACACTTCTCTGTCAGGTAGATTACATGAACAATATGTAAAGAAAAACAGCACTCTTCATGCGGAAACTAATCTTAATGACCATAACGTAAACTTTCAACTGCAGAAACCAATGTTGGTACTTGCTACTATCAAAAATCCATGATCATGTAGATTACACTTTTTGCTCAAAGAGCCTTGACACGCACTCTAACTCATCTGTTGTGAATCGGAATGACCGGCCATACCTGCCTACAGGTTCAGGATCAGACAAAACACAGAGAATGTCTGCAAATGAAACCCAGATGACGTCTTCCCTTTTCGGCCACTTGAACTGATTGATATTCTTCGATGAAGTATTTTCCATGAAGGAGACTAAACAGTCACATTCAGTTGAGTCCACATCTTTGGTTTTGCCAATATACCATTTCTGTTGGTATACAGCTGCAACATACTGATCTCGTTGTGGTTGCACAGAGGCGTCCAACTGCACAGGGGCATCTGACTGCACAGGTTCTTCTTCCATCACGTGTTGAGGATCATCAGGTGGAGCAGCAGCAGCAGCATCTGGTCCAGAGGCTTCAGGAGTGACATCTGTGGCAGGTATTTGTGCTCCCTCTACATCATTTGTAGGCTTCTTGATCTCATCCCTTTTCCAATCCGTGTGATATTTTCCATCTAAGCACAGTTTGCAGTAACATGATGTTGTTCTGGAAAGAATCACTCCCAGAGACAAACCAACAACTGCATGGACAGTCATTGTTCCTTTTAAGGCCTTTGCAGATTTTGTGAGATCCTGAAGTTCTTCTCTCATGGGAGCAATGTCATCAGCTGTCAGGAAGACATAACTTGCACTTGTGTGATACTTGGTTCCCCATGCAAAATAATCAGAAGCATCCTGAATTACCACCTTGCCCTGGCGAACAGATAGATCTGCCATCCTCTTTGAAGTCCCACCAATACCATCACAGGGCCCCTTCCCGTGGCCGGCTTCAAAGTAATTCCATATTGCTGGGACTCCAAAGATGTCCTGATGATCTGATACCAAGTGGAATATGGTCTTATTTCGATATTGCGAAGAGGGACTATCAGTCCAATAATGAATACACGAAACGGAACCAATGTCGGCCTGCAATTGTGGGATGAGCTGCTTGATGAAAGCGAAGACTGTTCCAGCGTTGTGGCCTCCATCATCAGAGACGAAGACGTAACTTTTGTGTGCAAGATTGCCATCAGCATTGAAGTATGCCACAATAGGATGTAGAGTCACAGTACTTGCATTCCAATAGGCACTTTGTACCTCGTCGGCGCTTGAGCAGGTAAAATTTTCAGAAAAGTCCATCTGAACGATGACATGATTATCAGGCAGATTTTCCTTCAACAGTTGAAGCGCTTTGTACTGTTCTTTGATTCTTGATGTGTGATTCAGAAATTCACAGCTTTCCTTTTGAACCATTTCAATGAAATCAGACTTGTTCATCTCATTGTTGACGATTTTCATCCTTTTCTTCCCATCATCACACGTCACCCTTTGCCACTTCTCATATGTTATTTTGTCATTCTTTGTATTGTTGATTTCTGCAATGTATTTTTCAGGTCCTTCTGATGTAACTTTTCGAGCATATTCTTCAGGATTTAAAGGGACAGAACACCCAAGCATTTTCAAGGATTTTAACAACAAGGCCATGTTTTGATGGCGCTGACACAGGCATTTGTTCCTTGAAAGAAACTTTGTTAGCGAAATGTGCTTTGGGCGCAGTTTGCAAAATGTTGAGAACGACATTTTGCAGTTGGGATTTTCCCCCTCAAATTTCAGAAATAAGTCCTTTAAACTGTCATTCAAGATCCTTTTCTGGAGATGTTCACCCTTAACACGTTTTGCATCAGCTTTCCCAGGCATTTGACGACTGTTGTCATCTCTGGATAAGAATTCTGTCACAGATGTTGTCTCCAGAATGTGTTTTCTCTGTTTCATGGTAACAGAGCATGCTTTTGAATCTGAAAATAACGTTCTTCTGTCCATTCCACAACATCTACCTAGAGCTCGTCGAAGTCTGTATTTCTGGGTGATTCTTCCAGAAACTATCTGATTTATCAATTTCTTGTTTTTAGTGCCAGCTCCACCTCTAGCAGACTTGATCTCATCGGACATGACATTTGCAAGAAGCAGTTTGTTGATAAGCCTTTTAGGAGCCTTGGATGGAGAAATTCCACCATCACGGAGATCTTTTTGTGTTCTTTTCCGAGGTGTCAACGAGTTTGTGACATCTGTTGTACTTGAAGTCGATGTTTCCTTTGTTTGGATCTTTTTTACAAATCGTTGGTGACGCTTGGTGACAGCCTTGTATTTTTTATTTAATTTAAGATTGTCCTGTTTTAGCTTTTCAATTAGCCTTCTTTGTTTAGCGGTGGTTCGACTGATCCGCTTTCTCACCCTTTCTGATGGTGGAGGTGAAAATGGGAACTTCACCAAGAGAGAACCGCTGGTAGTTGCAACATCTGCAACTGTGCTGCTGACTCCATTATCATCTTCTTTCACCGCTTCATTTGAAGGTTTCTTCATCGGTTCTTTCTTCTTTCTTTTTACCTCTCTGTGTTTGGCAACCCATTGTCGAACTTTTTCTCTTCTGACTTTCACATCAGCCTTTGACCTCTCAGCAATGGGCACATAATATCCCTTTACTCTCTTGCTTTCCTTTTCAAGATATTTTACCCCTTCTTTTTCCAGTTTTCTAGCTCGATAGTCCCTCTGGATTTCCGCCCTTGTTTTCCCCATAATTGTGATCTGAAACAAAACCATAAACAATGACTAATGGAAGCCTGTGTTGAGTATCATCATTACGTAATTTACGTTACCTTTAGTGTAATCAACGTTACCAACATAAACATCAAGTATAGTGTTAATTGTTGATAAAATAGCCGACAGAATATACGCTAAAAATATGAGAAGGATCATAAATATGGTATATAAAGAGGGTTATTCATGATTTCTGCACCTTCAACAGTTTAATTGTTGAAGATATTTGACTTTATTCAGAAATCGTAATCTACGTTACCACTACATTCAACCAATTTTTTACCAGATATACACTTGATTTCATAAATGTTTTTCTAGCAACTCCTTCTTTATCTCAAACACTAAATATATCTTACACAGTAATGAAATTTCTTTAAATGCAAACAAAATATAGTCATTTGAAAAATCTAATGTTTTGTCATAATATGTAATCACGTTACCAAAACTCATTTTCAAGTCAATTCTGTCAATTGAGCTGTATCCAAAAAATAACATCCAATACTTATCAAGAATGAATTGTTATACTCTTAAAAACTTAAAACACTTTACCTGCAACGTTTCTGGACTCTGAATCTCATCTATGGTCAGCAAAATGTGTTTTCATTCAATGTCATGAACAGTTCACAAACATGTCAGAAAGCACATGGCATGAAAATGGTCAAAAGTGAAACTGGATCATCTATTGGTCAAATTGTGAAGGGAAATAATTCCATTTACAACAATCAAGCATACCACATTAAAAAAATGACAAGCATTTATTTTGTGGTATTGTAGATTACTAAACGTAAATTACATCAAGTGGTTTAAACACCAATGCTGCTGTAGTTATGGACATTGAACTGAAAGGTTATTTACTGAATGCCTGTCCACATGCTACCTTATCACATCATGTGGTAATAGAAATTCTCAAGTCCATCAAACCTCAGATATAATGGTCACGTAGATTACAGTCTTAAAACAACTATAAAGAAAATACTTTTTCTACTCTTTTAAAGACAGAAAATGTTTAAAGATTAAAGTTTTTTGAATTTTAACCGGTTATTTCACATATAAGCCGATCATTTGTAATAAAAAACAATACATTTCTTTGATTTTTTTATCTATGCATACTCTATTCATGTTTGTCTTGTAAATTACATCAATTTAGAGACAAAATATGAATCAGTTTTTTTCAGAGAAAACCAAGTTAAGCTTCCAAATATGCCTTTCTAACTCATGTCTATAGTTTCAATGTTACAATTAAGTGGATATTGACAGATCATCTTTGTAAATGTATCTGTAGTACTATATTAAGTGTGAATACCCTAATTAGAGACAAACAAGTTTTGCTCATTTGCAGACTTGTTTCAGATCATAAATATCATAACATTGGTTCGATCATTCATATCATAGGTTGTCAAAGTCAAATCCAGTCTTACCATCAACGGAAATATGGCTTTTACAAAAGATTGATAGATTTAATTATTTTAACTCGCTGAGACACGAAATCAGTTGATTGGCACATGTTTCGTGAGAATAGGTGATAAGTGAAATACTCTTGAAAGCGGCGTTAAACACCAACTCCCCTCCCCTCCCCTACCCTACCCTACCCTACCCTACCCTCTCCTTTATTCCATGTAAGAAACATATGCTTGTCACAAATGCTGTTAGGCCGGTAGTTTTTCCTAACCCGAAGAGACGCAAGCTACCTAATAGTCTTCACGTTCTGCTTGTCTTCTTGCACATCAAATAGTTTCCCCCTGTAGTCGTGTGTGGTGGATGAACCCTCTTTTTTCAACTTCGAATTCTTGTTCACACCTTTTGACTTCAGTGTGTTCCGCAATGACGTATTGTTATTTTAAGAAATATATTGTAATTCACTGAAACAAATATATAAAATAAGATTCTATTAGGAACATATATCACAGAATAATGCTCTCTCCAAAAGTCGAACTAAATATTGTGTACTTATACAAAAATGGATATTAAGTCAACTTATTCTATCAAGGGGCATAGTCAATACACTGAGAGATAAGGTGAATGGTTTACAAAACCTGGATGTCACCTTTGCGACTAGGAAACGTGCTGAAGTATATGTAGATACTCGGACAATATAAGACTGCACATATACTAGATAATTTTTGAAAAAGCTTGGATAGGATATTTGTTACCAAGGGTATGTTAAAGCATGCAATAGGCACAAGGAAGGCGAAAGAAACTTACCACCAACCAACATTATAATCTGATTTTAAAAGTAATGGCAACAATGGTTTTAGGAGAGTAAGGAGTGGTTCTGGGTTCATTCTTTCAGCACAGTTACCTCTCACTTGGCACTTGCAATATTGTAATGTGACATCAAGGCAAATTGTCTGGAACCGGTCAGCACTTATAACACTTACATGTAGCATACAAAAGTATGAGGAACACAGTTTCTGTCACTGGCATCCCAATGTCTGAAGCCAAGGGCATCTCGGTGTACTAGATGATGTATGGAGAAAACATAGGGATAGTCTTAAACAATGACAACCATTATAGACCGATCATTGAAGAATCATGGAGTAGTAATCTGTTACGCTTATGTGTATTACACTACTTTATTACATAAACATTCATAGATTTATGTTTCTATTGGCTTTAAAATATCGTTATGTCTAACTTTGTTGTTTATATTTTGTTTAAAATCTTTCTTACACAAAACTGTAATAGGACAGAGGCAGATAAACACTTAATAAATAAGTTAAATTACAGTTTGAAAAACATATACTTCAAAGTTTCCATTTAACTTTAACCTAACCAAAAATGGTATAATGTCAGCTCATTAATTTCTTCGCAACTTCTTTTTTTATTTTCATCACTTTCAAGATAAACATTTCACACAAATAAAAACTTGGAATTTGTAACTATTTGTTATTATTTAACTTTTCAATATAATGAATTTCTTTAAACTAAAAAAAAATTGTTAGTTGACATTTGTATATATTGAAATTCTGTGTTCAATAAAAGGAAGGATGGCAATATCTGAGGATATTATTATCATTTGAAGACAAATTTAAAATGCAATAACAACGAATGCCATGAACTTCGAAAAATAAAATGACTGATTTTAATTGTCTACAGACTATGATATGTTTTTCAAAGTAAAATTTTGATTGATAAAATTTCAGGGGGTTATAGCTTTCTAAGTATTTAAAGTATAATTTCTTTTTGACTGTATCAATTTATTAAACTCATACTAAACTTTTATGAAACCCGCATATATATGGTTTAAAATCAAATATAATCATAGTTTTGTAAATTTGTAAATTTCATTGCAAGTAAATATTCCCTAGTAACGCAAACGGAACAAAACTGTGGCTAGTTGCCAGTGGAAGTATTGACGCGGGACATGCAGATGAAGATTTATCATAATGAAAATATATTTGTCATTGTTTCGAAAGCTAGTTTAAAACACTTTAGAATCAGCTGATACCCAGAGACGTAAAATATATCCTAGGGTTATGCATGACATATGAAAGTATTCCAAGAAAACAGCTTCAAAATATAGATACAAATAAGAGCAGTACATAATTCGCCTGAATTGTTTATCCTGGGTCAATTTCATAACATGACTGACACTATAAGTGCTATGTTATGTATTGAAGAATTACATTTTTGTTTAAGTTTGGCGAAATTGCTTAAAGTGTAAGGATATTTCATTGATGTATTGCACTTAATTGTATTTTGATATGCCATTTATCACGATTCCTTTAAACATATGTTGCTCAGAATCTTTTGTAACTTTTGTTGAGTATTAATTGTGTAGAGTATTGTGTAATAAGTATCTCCCCACATGTCGTCTCCTCAACATTGATCCACATCTCGTTTTGTATGTCTTATTTAGATTGTAACCATTAAGAACATTTTTGCATCTTAAAAGCAATTCAAGGAAAATACGTCTTGCTATTTTACTATTCCTACAACAACATTACTAAAAATACAGTTTTTTTACATTGACTAAGTATTTCCCAAAACCTTTATTCATTTCTCTCAGCAAATGTGATATTAAACATTAAGTGTACACAGGACCTGCTAAGGAAGAGAC
Organism: Gibbula magus; assembly: GCA_936450465.1. NCBI lineage: Eukaryota > Metazoa > Mollusca > Gastropoda > Trochida > Trochidae > Gibbula > Gibbula magus. Next base: position 58,188,163 of record OW388294.1, read on the forward strand.
TGACCACTGCTGAAAGTAGTTTCTTTAATATCCAGTTTGAGAATATATGTAATCCTCTCTGATTTATTACATTGTGCTGTTGTCTAACCTGCTGTTCGTTAAGAATCAACATTTGTTCGGCTAACAAGATCTGTGATCGCCGTCAGTAATACCGACCCGAAACAACGTGAAGCTAATATTATCAGTGAAAAGTATTCCCTCAATGTCTGTTTCAACACAAAATAACACAATGATGTCCCTTTAAATGATTTTCCACTAAACCTTTGAAGCAATTTACAAGTTCTTATAACAACAGAAATTCTACATATGCACGATTTACACAATTATATATTATATCTGTTCTATTTCTATGCATATGTAATATACTACAAACGTAAGGTACAATATCATTTTGCATGAGTATCAAAGAGGTTATCCCTTTGAATTGATTCGAAATATATATTTAAAAAAACACCTCGTTGTTTAGCTGTTCATTGTACGTCCATTATGCAATAATTAATAAATTGATATGAAGTGGTATACAAATAACTTTACAAACCATGCATAGTTTAATGAAAAGCTTAAAAACAGCATAATACTACAAATGTGTAACACCATCTCGATTTCTCTGTGAAATTGGGATAAAATACAAGCGATATCTGAAGACAACAAACACTCCCAAATGGTGAAAGTAATTTCTGTGATATAAGATTGCATAGTTAGTGCAATCTCAGAAATATTTAATTGCAACCTGGTCCCACTTGCTGGTTTTTCAAGAGCAATACAATATCTTAAGAGGCACATATAATATACTGGTACATATACAGGAACATCTTTGTACCAATGTCATCCCTCGTCTGAAGGCCAGTGAGACACTGGTACAAAGTGGTATATGAGACTGTATTACCCTCGTGGGAAGCATACAACTTAAAATGCTAATTTTTTAGGAAGCCGAGGTTCGTCTTTGTGACATTTGTCAACAACGTATTTGGTGTTACGCAAATGAATTTATTTGGCTGAGAAAAGCAAACAGATGGATTCGCAAGGAAGAGATCAGAGCTTGGTTAGAACTAGGAATGTAACTATAGATCAAACTATCTACTTATTGCGATAGTTAAAACTATTGATGGTGTCGATCGCACAGCTTACTATCGATAATTTTGATAGTTTAGTCAATTCAGTTGTTTACTTGAGTGAGTGAGTTATTGTTTAACGCCACTTGGGCAATATTGCAGCCATTAGCGGCCATGTTTACTTGAAACTCTAAACTGACCACTGGGAGCTTGAAAACTTTAAAACTTAGCAGTTCTGTCATTGAAAAGATTCACCTTGGAAGAAGTCATTTCAAGGTAAAGACAATATAACACTGTTTATTCTGGAATGTGTTTCATTTCGTTCATTGATAAACTATCGCAACATTTATTGCAATAATAGTTCACGATAGAACAGAACTTTTTTCAACGTTTTATATATCTTTAGCTTAACTTAAAGATATTTGAATAAAAGCAGAAATTGAATTAATATCATGACTTGTACACCACATAAAAGTTGTGCATGGTGGATGATATCTCTCCATGTTGTGTAAGCATTTTAAGAAAGTATCCTTAAAGATATTAAGATATGTACCTCTAATAACAGTTTTAGGCGCATTATAAATGTATGTTATGTCTTTATCAACTTCCCAATGCAAGGCATAACTCTTGTCAGTCTCCATTACTGGCTGATTAGTCCTTGCAGTATTTCCTTAAGAAATCTGTGCCTAGAAATCCAGGCTAACTATGCATTTCTGGTGCAGCGATTCACTATCGAGGCACAACAAAGCTAGGGAAATACCACAAGGCTTAAATCAGCCAGGATTGCAGACTGGCAAGAGATGATGCGATTTTTAAAATTTTATTTACGACATTTTTTGTTTTGGAATGACGAGATACAAAAACATTTTTAAACAAACCCTCTTAAATATGTGTTTCTATTCCAAATAGTCAATAATCTCACCCCTACACTCCATTTCAACAGAAACGAGTGACATTTTCTATGTCCAATGTTTTCTGAGGCCTAAAAAGTTATAGTTATCTGCCCTTACTTTTGTTAAAACCTTGAAAAAAAGACCTGACGCGTGGGTTTGAAACTGATGCGGGGGGGGGATTCACAGATGACATAATGTAACTTTGAGACAAGTCATGGGTTAGCAGTGTAATATGATATATCTCCGTCTTACATTAAATTATGGCATCCTTCTTTGCTGCATCATATATTAAGTGCACCACTCATGACTAAGGTGTATGGTCACATTTCCCCTAACTGGAAACATTGAATAATGCCATATGTCCATATACATTCGACTTAAAACACCTTTCTTGATGATATTTCTCCTTATTTACAACCTTTCATGGTGATATCTCTCCTTATTTACAGCCTTTCATGGTGATATTTCTCCTTATTTACAGCCTTTCATGGTGATATCGCTCCTTATTTACAGCCTTTCATGGTGATATCTCTCCTTATTTACAGCCTTTCATGGTGATATCTCTCCTTATTTACAGCCTTTCATGGTGACATCTCTCCTTATTTACAGCCTTTCATGGTGATATCTCTCCTTATTTACAGCCTTTCATGGGGATATCTCTCCATACACCACGTGGTGTGGTTATCAGGTCAATATCAGAGGTAGTTATTTTTAGATAACCGACCTCCAAGCAACCGAGAGGTCGGTTATAAAGAGGTTGGTTATCAGATAACCAACCTCGTGATAACCGACCTCTCGGTTCGATCTGGTAAACATGTCTCGGCTTCGCCTCGCCATACATATTCACCATATCGCACCTCGAAAATAACTTACCCTCGGCATGCGGGTCTAAATGACCCTTTACCTCGATTTGTGACTTTCGACATTCTTTACATCATTTTTTTTGTCAGTTTTGTCATGCCAATATTTTCATTTAGTTTACACAAAATACGACAAATAAGCTGATTTAAAGAATATCAAAGATCGCAAATACGTGTATATGAAAGAAAACATGAGACAGAATCCACATAATTTATTAACCATCATTTTAATTTGTTTAATGTTCACACACATATTCTTGTTATCCGTTTTATAAGTACGATTAAATGAGTCACTTAGTTTGTTAATATCCCGTAATTCAGCGCACACTATCGATGGTGGTCCTTGATGCTGTCTTTTCTTGGTGACGACCTCAGCTAAATTCGTTTGGTTATCCCTGAAAAAAGCAAAAGAGACACATAAGTAACAGAATCATGATGAATTGTTGGTTGGGGGTGTATTTCTGATGTCTCATCTTGTATTAGTTTTGTAGACTTGTGTATGTGTGATATAGGCTACTTCCTTTACTTTAAGGTGCATCCATTGCGCCGTTTGGGGTCACATATGCCGAATGTTATAAATGGTGTTATTTTATCTGGGACTACTGGCTGTTGCCGAAAATGTCCATGTTGGTGATAATCGACTCAAAACATCAGCACAAATTATGGTTGATAATGTTGAATAGGTCATGGCTACTGTACATGAAAATGGGATTTCGGTTTCTACACATGTATAATGACGTTGCTCGATTTAAATTTGAAACTATTAGTTATGATATATTTTACGATTTGGAATGGGTATGCAAGTTAAGTGAAACTATTTGAACTTAAATCCGCCCTTATGGAATGTTGGCACGTATTAAAGTCAAATAACATATTATGAAACAATACTAGATGCATCTTTAATAGCAGAATATTTACGAAATATCTAAATGATAAAATTAAAAATTTTGATAGCAAGAAAATCAACGACATCAATTTAACACTCGATATCGATTATCAATAAAGAGCTATTCATTTTTTAAGTCAATGAAAATGACATGCAAAAGTATATGAGACGGTAATGTCAAAATGGTAAAGACAATCATCCCGCGCCCTGGTTGACAACTTAGTTGTATGATACTGTGAATGAAACACTATCGTGAACATGTTTATATTTCGTTTGGTCACTCGAAAACGCCATATTACATGAGCTAAAATGTCAACTACGGTTAAACAGCAAATGAATTTAACTCACCTTCATTTCGCTCCGAACAGACCTTGAAACTCTTATTATGTGTACTATTGTTTGAAACATCAGACCACTCCATTTTGGCCACTTCCTCACAACCACGCGCTTTTGGTTGTGTGCAGCACGTGAAGTTAGAAACGTAGCTTGACAACATGACATTCATGATGTCCGTGCATCACAAGATGCAATGAACAACGTCCGTGCAGCCACGGTGTTAGCTTAACGCCAGTAGATAGTTGGTCATGGACTGAATGGCTTGTTAAAACAGAATAATATGTTGTCAAAAACAATCTTATAAAATGTTTGTTTTATTATTTTTTTTAAATCATCTTTATTACATATATATTCAAAGAAAAGGTGATGTAGTTTCTGTAGTAAAAACGAAAATAAACAGTTGGTTACTTCCTAGGAATTTCTGTTTGACAACAATGAATGTACACGACTCGATTTGCACGTGAATTTCGCGAAGTGTACACGTGATGTTGAAGCAATGTTTAGAGTAGAATTCACTAAAGCATTACAACTATTTCAAAACGTTAAATTAAAGTTACTATTTCATATTTAAATTAATGAAAATAAAAACGACTTGTCACTTTGTCAATCACAACCATGTGGTGTATGTGAAATAATGACCTCGACCTCGTGAATATCTGTGATAACCATCTCGCGTACCGCTCGATGGTTATCACAGATATTCACTCGGTCTGCGGTCATTATTTCAACCTTATTTACAGCCTTTCATGGGGATATCTCTTCTTATTTACAACCTTTCATGGTGATATCTTTCCTTATATACAACTGTTTTTTTTTACATCTCTCCTCATTTAAAATATCCTTTGGTGTTACCTTTTATAGTGACATCTCTACCTACCTATTTAAAACATTGCATGGTGACATCACTTGTCATTCATAAATTGAAAAAAAAACCACTTTTTGAGGGGTTTTCTGGGTAACCACAATATGGTAAGCATTAAATTATGTTTTTCTTCGTTGTGTCAAGGAGGATTTTTCTGTATGTTTCAATGACATCTCTGTAATGAAAGCTTGTAAACTCAACAAGATAGCATACTTCTCTGACTCTAATACTGAAAGTTATGTGAATTAGTTTTATCCTCGTTGGATTGCATGCCTCTGAAGTGCTACAAATGTAAGCTTTTTAAGCAACGTTTTCATCTTGCAATGTCGTTTCAAATGAAATGTGTGTTGCCACATATATCTTATGAGAAGATATAGTGATGCTCGCACTACTTGCCAAGAGCAAGATCTTGGCCTGTGACATATCAGAGGGGAAATTGATGCAACGTTAGCTGGCATGATTTTATTAACGATCACGTACCTCTAAATAATATATATACATTCGGATTATCGGTGGCCGGACTGTCGCGGCTTGACTGTATATCGTGAGCAGTAGTAGGTGGATAGAATTAGTGTTGACTTGTTGACTCTTATGCAATGTAAAAATTAGTATCACGTGGCACATGATGTTTATATTGTATAACAGTTTGCAGCTCGTATAAGAGAACATAGAAGATTTCATATATTGACAACGATGAATTTAATAGTGCATTCCCTGTGGGAAAATGCCCTTAAAGCCGCTGTAGCACGTTTTTCTCCCTTGAATAAAGTGATGTTACGAATAGGTAAATAAGTGTTATTAATGGCTAAATATTAGTAAATAATATTCCTGAATCAATAACAAGTTCTCAAACTAATATACATGGTTCGGTTAAGACATGCAGGTCCATTTCCCTTCGAGCGGCCATTCTAATGTGTTCACATTAAAATGGCAACTCGAAGGTAGTTCAAGTGATCTGACCGCTCTAGCGATACCTAACACCCAAGAGTTTTGAATATTATACCATGATAGAATGGTCAACCACCTTGCTGTCTGAACTCTTAAATTCGAATGAGACCTACAAATCTACCCCTCACACAGAAGTGTTCATCACCCTTGTCGCTTTATACGTCGCACCGTTTTCTTTCAATACGGAACACCGTATTTCTATGGATATGGTTTATCGGGTCGTGTAATGAGATGTTTTACCCTCTAACATAACAATATATTGTACAAACTTTAATGATAAATAGCAAACTTGAGAAAACAAAAGATGCAACAAAACGTGCTACAGCGCCTTCAAAACGTTTATTTATGCGTGGTTCAATGCATTTAGAAAATGCAACTTAATTCTCATTAGTATTTTACATATTTGAATTCTTGGAAACGTTATCAGGTGAAATAAAACAAACAAGTGATGAATTATCCAAGATGACTGACAGTTCAGCTCTTAATACAAGATAAGAAGTCAAAACGAGTCAAGTTAGAGCAAAATCTCAAGGAATGATCTGCAACCTACATCACGCAATCAAGCGAAGAAGACATGGTAATATCAAACATTTTTAATTTTCTTACATATTTGACATTCTGGGCTATAATATTACTTGGATAAAACATAGAACATGCAATCTACATGATGCTATCAAAACATGACTGCACACTAGGCTATAGGAAAAAGATATTAATGCTTTGGCTCTTGTTCAGCTGGTAATGTTAACTAGAATAGCTTGTCTTCTCACGTCTAACAGTCGTGTCACTTTAGAGTTGTTGTTCACAACTGTCCTGTCTAGTGTATCTTAATAATGCTTATTTCCATTCGTATGCTTCGTCTTCTTAGCTGTTTCATTTTCAAAATGACCTTAGTTACTACAATGGTAGAATACCCCACCGCTGAAATTGAGCAACATATAGTAATATCATAAAACTAAAATATTTTACTATGACTACATTTAACATTCTGGTTTAAGAAGTAAATTCCACAAATCGCCGAGTAAAGGACAAATATACTTTGAAATGGTAATCACTAATACTACATACACAACCTACATTTTCAATTGAACGGTGAACATTGTTGGATAGTTATAAGCTGAAATATATTTTTTTAACTGTCTGCTGTCCTTTACAATGACTTATATCTTTTTCACAAAATACGTTTTGTAAGATTTACACTTCAGAATAGGTCTTTGATTTTACAAATACAAACCTTGTTCACTGACTTATTTTTGTTTAAAAACAAATATTAATTATTTGTGATGATATGTTTCATTACAACATCATATGTATTTCTGCCAAAAGACATCCTACTACAAGTGTAAAATGCCACTATGTCTCAGAAAGTAATCATCCTTGTTCTTCAATAAAGCACATATTGCCAATGAACAGACAAATTCACAATTCACAAATTAGTGTAAACTGTTCTGGAATTCATTCATGTAGCACTGATAGTTTCGCCTTGACATTTTCAATACAGCATTGTAGTATGAGGACATAACTTGTCTGGAAATGGTTCACGTTAATAACACTTCATAGAGTGACTTAGAGACAGTTGCGGCCACAGGGGCGTGTATCGCTTAGAAACATTGTTTAAAAGACATATACCTAATAGACCCTACCCTATTACTATATAAAAGGAAAGGTGTGTAACGACGAAACCATCCCATGCTCATTCAAAGTCAAAGTTCGCATCAAAAACAATTTGTATGGCACAGTCGATGACTACGATACGAAAACAAAATGATTTCCCTACAAAATGAGCTATTAATGTCACAATCGGATCATTATTTCATAAGATATGCCTCGTAAATTTTAAGCCAATTTCCCCGCTCACGCAAATCAGCGAAAACTCACCTTTTAAAATCGTTTATTAATTCCATCAATGTTGACAGAATCTATGAATCAGCAGATTCGAACCGCAGAGTGAAACTACAGATGTATAACATATTACAATACCTACATATCATTTCTCCGAATGTACTGCGGCATTATGTCTCAAATCATCGCCAATGCAGTGGACGTGTCAGCCATTCATGACCTTGACATTCATTTGACCTGGAGAAGACCTATCCCGATTCCCGGGCCTACGTCTTGCTAAAAGGCCCGGGAACGAGGATATGGGTACTCCAGATGATTAGTTGTTGCGGCCACATGACCTGCAATATCTGGAACTACCATTGTCGTGGTTCATTAGATGATAGGGGTTTATTCTAACATATTGCATTAATTATTGGATATCAAAAGATAAAGATCTTACAGTGGTCATTAGTGTATATTACTAATCATTATTTTACCTTTAGTTCTAAACAAAACATGATTATTTGATACTAAAGTAATTGATTCGGATATAGTTTACAGTATAATATTTATTACATTGCTAATGTAATCCATCTAATTAAATCAAGGAATTCTACGTTTATGATCCTCTCCATAAACACGTCAAATACCTCTTCAAACACTTGTATAACAAACTTTTGATATAAGACTTCAGAATGACTTTGCCAAAACGAGACCTGTAGCAAACTTTTATTTAAGGCAAATATAGCTACACTGAGAAGAATATATATAATTGAGAAATGTAAAACTTTAAATATATCGCTTATTCAAAAGGCAGTTGCAGACAAGAAGTCAAACACTCACGTCCAAACTATTCCACGTATTTACTTCAAGAGAATCTCAAGGAGTGATCTGCAATCTTCATCACGCTATCGAAAATGGTCTGACGATCTCAGCACAAGGACAATATGCTTTACCTCAACAGGTTATGTTAACCGGAACATCATGAGTTAGACACAAACACAGATATTGAAATGAGGATAAGGGAGAAATCTTGGGCACTCGTCATCTCAACAGCAGTAATTCTGGTCGATAAAATCATAGACCTGCTATAACCTGATTTTTCTTCATAAATCAAATGAGTCTTTCCAGTGATCATAATTAAACAGTTGTCTTAACGTCAGTTCACATGTAAAGACGTTCAAATTATACCACAAAAAAAAGAGAATCTCGGAGAGTGGGCGCAATCTACAACACCAGAGGGCAGAAGTTTATGTTTATTTAACTGAATGAAAATGCTTTTAAAGTTATGGAACAAAACGTCTAAATATGGTACATAATTATAAAATTAAGTCAGTGATACCTCAGGACGTGATGTAGATGATTGTGGTGAGGTTTGAGAGGTCCCTCTCCTCACGTTAACACGACTCTTAGAGCACCCAGGAACCTAAAAAAAACACAGGGTACTTGGTATTCACATTACATGCATGGTTACGGTGGTTATTATAGGGGTAACGTTGTTTTTCAGGGCATTATCATTTGCAGAAGCCCGAGGTCTTCTGCAAATGATAATGCCCTGAAAAACAAGTTACTCCTATTATAGCTCGAATGGATGGGATTTGTTCTTTTGTACCCGAATTCTTCTACAAGGTTTAATTACAGTTGTATATCAGCAAAACAGCAAAAACCGCACCGTGTTACCGCCGAGAACCGCTGTGACGTCATAAGTGAAAAATGACGTCATAGTCGCTTGCCTTTCACGGCTGTTTCGAAACCGAACGGAATGTCAGCCGTTGATCGGGAAAACGAAAGCAGTATATATGTAATGATTATCATACTTATGCATAGTCGTGTATTATTTAACCAATCAGTGAAATAATGAAAATCAACGAATCGTTTCATATTTAGCAAGTTTTGGATGCAGGCAAGGCCTACTTAGGCCACCTAAATCTAACATTGAAGGTCTACCGGAGGTGACTGATAACGATATTCTTCTTTGTTTTGTTTAAAAATCAGTGCCGTTGTACTGTCACATCGTGTTTATGATATGATTTGGAAAAAGAAAGACATGTCTAACGTTTAAAATGTTCGAGTCGATACGCTCATTTGGTCGCCATATTTGTTGAAATTTCAAGAGGAGATTATAAAGTGACGTCACTTAGAAACAACGCGATAATGGCCCGTCGTCAGCATTGAGAGGGTTATGTTTACTATGAATAGGGCATGCCTATGTATTATGGGCTCGAAATGAAAATAATATTACTTAGGAATTGATGTAACGTGACATCATACGTGTATGACATTATGAAAACAGTAGAAATATTAGCTACCTTTTCCCTTCTTGTTTCTGCCAATGGTAATGCGGGTTGGGCATTGGAAGTGCTTGCTTTGGGAGACTCCATTGCATGTCCCGAATCGGCTTCTTATGACAAAGGAAATGGTAAATTATGGTTTCAATGAAAGGTTACAGGACTGGTACAATACGGGATAACAGAGGTATGACTTGATGGTACAGCAACTATTACCTCGCTTTTTGAAAAGTCACTGCCACCCACATATGTCCCGTTGTTGTTGTCCGTTAAGTCCCTGTCATCCTGAATCACATTGGGAAATGTACACCATTATATGTAGGTCGTTCCTCAGTTGTCAAGCTGCTTTCAATTTGATTGCGTCGGTCTGACCTCCATGAGCAAAAGAGGGGTGTGCATATGGTCTTTAAGGTGTAAGTTGCTTGAATCGCCTGTACAATACAATGGAGATAGAATTAACCGTTAGTGGCCCTTTCCACCATTCCCAGGATCAAGACTCCTATCCCCTTTTAAGCCCCACTGTGATACTTGCACATCGTCCAAAAAGGGATTCATCAATTTCCACTTCGCCTTGCAGTTAATAATTTCTCAGATGGTCATGTGCCCATTGCTTAATTATTTTTCTTACATACGAAGCCCAGTTAATTTATGTAGTCTTATACTTGAGTCCCGAGTTTATTGCAAGCCGATATAGTGGAATACCCTGTGCGAGTCCATGGATGAATTGCAGGATGTCCGGGATGAAGAGATGACTTCTGGTGAAAAAGGATAACTTCCATACTGAGAAGACATGTTATCCATTGCCAGGACATCTCCAACCGGCTATTCCTGTGTGGGGTCAAAATGTACATGGAGATTGACAGTAAGTGCGGACTACAAAAGATTCCAGGAAGGCGTAATTTAATAGCCATCTGATTAAAGTCGTTGGGGTGACCATCATCACGAGATAAAATATCCAAGTCACGCACGGTAATGTTGTCTATATTCTTCTTCCCCCTCCTAAAGGGGGCGGGATAGTGCAGTGGCTAGCGCGTTCAGCTTCGAATCAAGAGGTCCGTAGTTCGAATAACGCCAGGGGCACGGCAACTTTGTCTGCAGTACAGAACTGTTCTACACGCAGTAAGGTTTGGGTGCAATGGTACACTGAATCTCAGCGTAGTATCACCCATGGTTTGCTAGTTCCAGCCGTTGCTCGCAGGTTCCACCACAATGCATAGCCACATGGTGTTGCGGGCTGTCTTCCTGCCATAATACTAGGAGCCGCGATATAAGTGAAATACTCTTGAAGCGGCTTTAAACCCCAACTCACCTGACCTCACCTCCCTCCTAAAGCTTCACTGCGTCTTTCCCTCATGTAGGAATTAATCATATGATAGTTTTGTAAATGAAGTACTTTCACCTAATTCGGTGTACATACTGTTGCCTTTCTTTCATATCGTAGTATATGGTGACACTTCAATCCGTCATGTGGTTTATAAATGTATGGATATCAAATACCAATATCGATGTCCTTAAATCAAATTCCCTATCCAGCTGCCTTTCTTCCATATCCCATTACATTCATTTATACCATTTCGTCACATGTCGTGAGGATGTAGGAACATCAAATGTTCATTTCCTCCCTATGTTTCCACTGTACCGGGGTTTTCCGAAAGCAAGCCCTCTCGTTTAGAAGCCCATGGGCTACTTTTTGGAAAATATTTCCAAATAAAAGCCCATGGGCTTCTATTTAATTCCAACGTGTGTCCAATGAGAGTAGCCAACCCTTGTTACAATACAAAAAAATCCGTGTTAATTTAGCTGTTTAATGATTTTTAGAAACCGTGAAGATGATGGTTCAAGTACTACTGATTGCGACGATCCGTTGCGTGATACATTGACTCATTTGAATCTCCAATTCTCGTAAACAAATCTGAAACATTCTGTACAGTTTAGTTTTCAAGAGTTACAAAAGTTTTCTTAACCATTGCAATACTCCTGAAAGTTATATTAAAAAGATTGCCTTCAATTATTCCCTCAGGATTTGTAGTTCATATCACTCTCAAAATATTATATATATGACTTACAAAAGAATTCCGAATACAAGCCCGTGTTTCAGAATATAAGCCCGGGCTTCTGTTTTGTGTCAAAGTTCACTCGTCAAAAACCCAATGTTCCGTTTAGAAGCCCCGAGCTTGCTTTCGGAAAACTCAGATATATGTTACTATATTATATATTAGCCACCCCCTATGAAAACCCTCTCCAGGCATACGCAGAATGTTAATAAAAGGGATTCCTCTTAGTATATATACACTCTGGTTTTAGCTCGGAAATCCCTTATTTCAGCACATAGTCATCATATAAAATTACCATTTCCGAGCTATTCCATTCGTTCGTTTTAACAATATATTTCCACTTTATGTGTTAGTGTAGGACGTAATGAAAGTGCTTAACAACTTCCGAATTATTCTATGCACTCCCGTATGTATTTGCATTTCGTCCATATCACATTAGAGTGATTTATAGCATTCTGTCATATGTGATATGTGCAAAAAAATGTAGCATGATAAATGCCATTTTTGGTGATACGTGAGGAATGAATCTAGGGCACATCACACCTGTTAGGGTAGGGAGGGCAATGTGAGAAATGACTTAAAAGGCTTTAATTGGCAGGTTGCATACTCTTAGTGAGAAGAGAATGAGAAATGGTCATTACACCAGAGCAATAATGCATGTGCGCTGTGAGCACGTTCTCAGTGGCGTGGAGTTCAGCGCGGTATAAAGTACCCTCATTACAACTATCATCAATTCTTGTGTAGCAACTCTGGTCAATACAATCACAGACCTGCCCGTAATTCTTTCCAAAAGGCACATACTGCTGCGTCGTGTTATTTAAGTATGCTTCCCTTCTGGCATCTTCAGAAAATGTGTTTCCCCTGTATCCTTTCATGTTTGATGAACCCTTTGATGAAATCTTGTTCACGCCTTTCCTCTTCTGTGTATTACCACATGACTTCTTTTCCTTAAGACTTTTTTTATTCCAATGCTTCTTTTGCTTTAAATGTTATGTTCCTGTTTAAGAAATACATCGTCAATCACTTAGGCAAATACATAAAATGATCCTGTAATGAAGTAAGATAGTTTACAGGATATTGCTCCCTTATTCTTAATTGCTCATTTATAAAAAAAATGGATATTTAGTCAACATCAGCAACAAACCTTATAGTTACCACATGGAGAGATAAGAAACCTGGATTTCAACTTTTCGACTAAGAAGTATATGTAAATGCTAGGATAACGTAAATTGCATATTCTGAATACCCCCTAAGGTAGGTGAGCTTGGAAAACTGTTAAACCAAGGAATGTGGAAACATATACACTCAGATTCTGAAAATATTACCATTTTATTATATCACGAGCAGTGAAATACTGTGATATATCAGTGAAATAAACTGTCATCAAGCTACAGTGAAATAACTTATATTTTCACTGCGAACAGTGATTGATATAATTTGACTTCATAAAACAATGATCTCACGCGGCAAATTGGCTTATGACGTCACAGGGCTGTTGCCAGCGGCCGTTCGGGGAGAAAACGACCCTTTTCGGACGTAATTCGTGAGGTAGAAAATATATTTTCACTCCTGGCTGCGCCACTCGTTAATATATAACAGTTCTACCTCAATCGATGAGACAAACATGGTATTAGTTAAGAAAATACATATATCGTCTATTTATTAAATATTGAAAAGGAGACTAAGACATGGCTGCTTTTCAATATTTAAAAAATGATTTTCAAATTATAAGTGTTAGACTATAAAGCATATCATATGCCAGGGAAACCGAAAAAAAACTTATAAGAACTTATCACCAAACAACATTATGTTCTGATTTTACAGGTGAATTAGACAAAGGGTGTTATAATATGCACAGGAAAGTAAATTGGTCCTGGATTAAGTCTTTCAGCGCGGTTAGCTCTGGCTTAGCACTTGCAATGTGGCATGAAGACAAATTGTCAGTAAATGGTCAGCACTTATAACACTTAGTCTTTGAGGAAGAAAGTGACTCAGGGACAGCTGCTTTCACTGGCCTCCAATGTCTGGAACCATGGATGTCTTGGTTTACTAGGTGATGTATGGAGAAAACATAGGGATACACAACAATAATGCCAATGATTGTAGGCTTCAGAAGATCATGGATGTGTCCTAGAGTAGTAATCAGTGTATAACACTGCATTTGTTTAACACCGTTGTCAGTACAGCTGCGAAAAATTTTTCAGAGCAAATACCATGTAATGTGGCATGTCTTTTAAGCATCGCGAAAACTAGACCGATCATTTATCTTTTTGCGCCATTAGAAGACAGTTGAATGTTCCATTCTGATTTGATACATCATGGTTAACCGTTAACGTTTCCGCAGCTCCTTGAAGTGACCTGTGAAAATATTCAGTAAGTGATTAACTGGGTCAAACATACATCATATATTTCCTCTTATACCCATTCAATGTAATTTCGATGCCATTTTTCTCATTTAGTCGATATGGAAATTAATGAACATTGAATTTTCAATTTGACCGTTCTGTTTATTTCATTATGCCAAATTTATTTAACATGCACCACTGATGTGACGATCACACACTTTGTTTGGTTATTTTACTAATGAATATATATGATGATTCATTGCCATGTATGTGATTTAATTTTATAAACGTTACAATCCTGCTGTACATTAGTTATTTGCATTTGCAATTGCATTGCGATTTTCATTTAACATTTAACTTTTAAAGTTAAATTGTAATTTGTCCCACTCAAAGTTTAGTGGGTTTTAGTTAACATACGTATATAAGGCATACTTTCATTTTGAGCTTTCCACAGTGACACATGAAATAAATTATCAATTCTTTCATTTAAAATTCAAATTTCATGAGACCAGCAAAAACCTGTTTTAAAACCAAATACGTATCATCGTTGTTTTTCTTTAATTTGAAAACTTGATTGCAAGTAAATATTCCCCAGTGACGCAAATGGAAACAAAACGAGTTTGCCAGTCGCCAGTGCAATTATTGTCGTGAGACGTATAGATTAAGATTGATGCATAAAGAAAATGTTTTGTCTTTGTTTCGAAAGCTAGTTTAAATAAATTTGACATCAACTATTCACCAGAGACATAACATATCTCCTGAGTCTATGCATGCGATAATATTTCCCTAAACCTTTAACCATTTCTCCCAGCAAGTGTGATATCAAACATAAGGAAAACATTGGCCAAGTATTATGAAGTTATAATAATAATATCGATATAATAGAATAATTGCAATTGGATTCCTCTCTGATTTATTGTGTTGTTGTTTAGAATCAGCATTTGCTTGGCTAACAAGATCTATGATCGCTGTCAGTAATAACGACCTGAAACAACATGAAGCAATTGTTATCAGAGGAAAGTATTTCCTCAATGTCTGTTTCTACACAAAAATAACAACATAATGTCCCTTTAAACGATCTTCCGCTAAAACATATGAAGTTATTTACACCTTAAAGTTCTTACAACACAAGTAAACATATGTAACATTGATACAGTTATATACTATTTCCCCTACAAGACTATGTCAAATTTTCTACGCATGTGTAATATACTACAAATGTATAGGTACAATAATTTATAATAGTTTTGAAACTGAATCTATCAAAGAAGTTATCGTTTGAATTTAACACACTTAAACAATGCATGAAAACACCTTGCTCTATAGGTGAATGTCTGTTATACACATAAATAGTAAATTGATATAAATCATTTTTATTTTAATGAATATTTGTAAAGTAGCATAATTCTTCATTATATTAGTACGTTTTTGATTAAACGTAGTTATTTATACTTACCTGTTGACTAGACCTACTATGTCTACCTCCGCTCAAGGTATGCTATTTCAACGTTAACACAGACGAAACTGAAACAGTGGAGTAGGGAATGCGTAAAATCCCTCTCCCAAGGGCGGTAAGTCTGCATGGTCTCGTGACGTCACCACCGGAACCTCACTCTCTGAACAGGCCCAACAGTTAAAAGCGAAGCTAAAGAACAAAACAACAGACAAGGAGCAAACAATGCGAACAAAGTTTATTACAATGAGCATCATAAGACCAGCGGGAACAAAACTCCTAAGAGGACTGTCCCCTTCTCGGTCCAGTCGGGGGGACCACCTTCGCCTGAGCGAAACCCTGTGGACCCAGCGAAGGAGGAGGCAGGTCGGCGGCCGGCGGCCGACCTCAGGTACACCCCCAACGCTCGCTTGTCTAGCTCTTTGGTGCTCCTCGGCGAGTGAGGCAAGAACAGACGACGCCTGCCATCCCTCAGCCTGCGGGTGCGCTACACCCTCAACGCCCTAACAGAGAGAGATCCATCTCAGAGTCAGAACCCAGAGCCGGAATAGAGGAAGGTACGGCCAGCCTGATCAGCTGCTTGGTTTTTGCAGACCAAGACGGGAGCTAAACCAAGTAAGGCTGACCCTCCCTCCCTGACCTCAAAACGTAGAAGGTCCGCCTGCAACGCATGGATTTCAGAAATCCGAGCTGCGGAGGCAATGGCCACCAGAAAAATGACCTTGATGGTGAGAGGGAGGGGCACGTCAGAGAGCGGTTGATCGGAGCGAAGATGGTTGAGCACAATGGCTAAGTCCCACTCAGGTGGACAAAGCTTAGTCCTGCCGTCAACAGAACAGTAGGTTTTAATGAGGCCCTTGAGGACCGACACATCTAACCCTGGCGATCTCTTCCTGAGAACAGAGAGGATAGCAGACATGTTGGTATTAATTGATGACGCATCAAGATGCCTGCTGTTGCGTAGGTACACTAAGTACTCCGCCACCTGAGGAACTTAGGCCTCTGCCGGGATGAAATCCCTCAGAGCACAGAGGGAGGCGAAGGCCTGCCACCGAAAATCATAGTTTCCTAGTGGTCTTCCTATGAGAGGTAGCTATGGCATTGGCGACGCAACTTGAATAACCACTGCTCCTTAACCCTTTCTTAATACAAGCCAAGCGTGAAGGCAGAACACCTGAGGGTTCTCTTGTAACCTTCTGCTTGGCCTGCTGAGGAGCAGGTCTCTCCGTGGCTGAATCAGAACAGGTTCCTGATGACAGAGCCGCCGGAGAGGAGCGAACCACGTTGGGGCTGGCCACCAACGGGCGACCAGAAGAAGACGAAGAACCCGAGTTGTCCCTATCTTGGCTACCACTTGGGAGAGGATGGCTGGCGGTGGAAAAGCATAGGCGTCCATCCCCTCCCACCCTAACGAGAGCGCATCTAAGCCCATCGCTCGCGGGTCTGGTACTGGAGAGACATAGGTTGGCAATTGGTGATTGAGGCATGTCGAGAATAGGTCTATCAGAGGGGTGCCAAACTGGAGACACAACCCCCTGAAGACTGCCGGGTTCAGCTGCCAGTCCGGGGGAGGAGTGCCGAATGGGAGAAAATGCCGACCTTGACCCGAGTCACCTGAAGGGGCTGAAAGCTTCAAAGACAAAGTAACGGACTTACAAATGGGCGAAACATACGCCCAGAAGTCTGAAGACGAGAGAGTGACACACTCGTTACACAGGTCCTTGCACTTCATACAAAGCAAGTCCAAGCAGACTTCCTACCTCTGCAATTGTACAAAACGCAGAATACATAGTGAAGCAAATACGGAGGTAGTAGAGTTTCGCGCAGTTAAGCATCGCCTGACAAGCGAACGCCACGTGATTGCCCAACCCAACACTGTGCGAGCCTCTCTGTCGAGATGCGTGAGCTGTGCATCAGTAAAGCGATGGGGCGGTTCGGGGGAAATCAGTCGAGACGAACCCTGATCAAGAGCAGTCGGGACGAGTTGAAAGGGAGTCGGGTACAGAGGCAATTGACGCCGGCGCTTATCAGACACCACTAATGGCGGTAGCAGACGGTTGGGGACAGCAGACGAGATGACCTGTTCCATATGTTCCGAGGCGTCCAGCAGGAGCCTGTGAGGCGGAAGAGCGAGATGCGCGGGAGCTGTGTCACCTTCGGGACAAAAGGAAGCCTTCCTGGCTACCGACGAGCGAGGTCCCGAGACACTGACCTGATTGAGTGGTACCTCCGCGAACGAAGCCACCCCCGTCAACATGGCGACTGAGTCCACAACCCGCTGGTCATCCAACGACCACGTACCCTCCGCATTTGACACTATACTGATGAACGGAGGGTCAGAGACGTCAACGAAGCGGGCCTCATGCTCCATCGTGTCTGGCGAGCAGTCACAGGTGGGCGACACCACCGTGACACGGCGCGTGGGTTTGTGAGCAAGAGGCGAGGAGGCAGCGGACCCGGAGGCCCTTAAGGAAGTGGGACGCGAACCCTGAGACACGCAGTCCGCATCTGGGTCACGACATAGCGTAGCAGCGGGGTGGTGCGATTGGGTAAAGCCAGCGGACCCAAACGAGCATCCAGCAATGAAGAAACCATGTCCATGACGGACGCAAGAAGGAGCTCCGGTTTGACCGTGTCAAACTTTGCTTTCTTGCTCTTCTTCTTCTTGCTCTTGGGAGTACATACGCTTGTCATTCTCCCCACTTGGCAAAGGGGGAGACAGAGCGCGAGCCTGAGGACGAGAAAGCGAACGCGAAGGGGGAGAGAGCGAATCTCTCGAACCCCTACCGGTTTCGGATAAGACCGTCGACTCACGGTCAAACTCATCTGTACCTTCGGTGAGAACAATGTTCACCACCTCCTCTGGAGATGGGTGACGAATGGGAGACAAATCCCGACATTGATCCGACGTAGCTGAACGCTTCTTAGAGCGAAGCCCTATCGGTGACGGACTTACGAATGGCCGTAACATACGCTCGGAAGTCTGAAGAGGAGAGAGTGCCGCACTAGTCGCAATGATAATCCTCCTCACACAAGTCTTTGCACTTCCTACACAGCAACTGCGGATCCTTGATAGCAGACTTCCTACCTCCACAATTTGTACAAAAGGCCAAGTACATGGTGGTGGCACGTGGTCCTGTGCTTAGCTCAGTCGACCGCTATCAGTGAAGTTCAGCAACAATGGGCGCGGCTCGCCGCATGGGTGGGTTATCCGCTTCATTGCTGGATAAACTCAGAGTTTGAAGGGTCATTCCCTGCCCCACACTGAGACATGAGTTGAGAGACTTGTGGTGTCACCCTGGGTAAGTGACTTAGTTCGAAGTGTGCCTCTGTCCACCCAGCAGTAAAATGAGTACCTGGTATGATACGATGGTAGTCTGAATTTGAACCTTGAGCGCCTGACAGGCGACCAGTTGTATCTACTACGGGAGTGTTCTGTATTCGTTGACCAGGGGTAATATGTCGACCAGCGCTTTGAGCATACAATGTGCATGGATATATGCGCTATATAAATGGTCTATTACTATTACTATTATTTGTACATAGTGAAGTAACTAACGAGGGCGTAGGGTAACGAGGTGAGTGAAGGTCGGGTCACTGATGAGACCGTCGAGACACTAACAGGTGAGTGACAACAAACCACTTACGCGTGTAAGCTGATGAGGTGAGTGACACTCAAATCAGTTAACAGGTGAGTGACAGGCGAGTCACTAAAGCGCGTAACCTAGGCGAGGTGAGTGACAGTCGGGTCACTTACCCAGGTGAGCGACAGGCGAGTCACTAGCTCGCGTAATGTAGAGGAGGTGAATGACAGTCGAGTCACTGACGCAAAACACCTAAGTAGATTAGCGTAAGAACTAAGTTCTGACACTAAGAAAAACAACCCTTCCGATAGCTAATTACTCCAAAAACAACAAGAGTGTAAACTCACAAAAACGTAGACGACAAGACGCTAAAGTGAGTAACACGCAAGGCAAGACGAGGGAGATTATCGAGAGTGTTGAAGGCAGAGGCTCCGAACCCGAAGTGTGTGAAGTCAATATCAACTACTGGCCAGACAATGGTGAACGCCTAAGCGAGTGACAGGCGATTGACTCGCGAAGCGAATGACTGGCGAAGCGAGTCACAGACGAGATGAGGCAATCAAGTCGAGTCGAAAACCGAAAGCGAGTGACTAGCGAGTGACAGGCGAAGCGAGTGACTGGCGAGAAGAGACACTGACGAGGCGAGACACTGACGAGGCGAGACACTGGCGAGACGATGCAAGTCAAGTAGAATCGAGCCTAAGGCGAATGACTGGCGAAGCGAGTCACTAGCGAGAGACGAGGCGAGTCAAGTAGAATCAAGCCGAAGGCGAGACACTGGCGAGACGATGCAAGTCAAGTAGAATCGAGCCTAAGGCGAATGACTGGCGAAGCGAGTGACAAGCGAAGCGAGTCACTAGCGAGAGACGAGGCGAGTCAAGTAGAATCAAGCCGAAGGCGAGACACTGCGAGCCGATGCGAGTCAAGTTGATTCGAAACCCGAAGGTGAATGACTGGTGAAGCAAGTGATTAGCGAAGTGAATCACTGGCGAGACGAGTCGAGTCTACTGCCAACAGCGAGTGACAGCTCACAAAAAACGTAGACGACAAGACGCTTAAGTGAGGTCACTGACGAGTCGAAGGTGAAAGCCAGCCGAAGCAGACGACGAGCAACGGAAGACTCACCTGATCTAGAAGACAAAGGGACTGGCGGAAGGTACGACCAAGGCCTTGCGATCCGAGGAGTCACCCAACGAAGGCGAGAGAAAAACAAAAGACACGAATTGCACGTGCAAAGCATGCAGCCACCCGACAGGTAGAGCACACCTAGCACATGTCAACAAGGCCCCATGTTAACTCAACACCTACATAAAACAGGTTGTCTAAAACAACCTGTTAACCACGAACGTAGATATAGACGTTGATACTACCTCTTAAATTAATAAGAAGTAGCTAGCAAGTTAGCAAAAAAAAGGCGCTAAAAATACCCAGTCTCAGAGCGAAAACACACACGACTGCTTTGCTCTGCAACAGAGAGGAGAGTGAAGTTCCGATGGTGACGTCACGAGACCATGCAGACTTACCGCCCTTGGGAGAGGGATTTTACGCATCCCCTACTCCACTGTTTCAGTTTCGTCTGTGTTAACGTTGAAATAGCATACCTTGAGAGGAGGTAGGAATAGTAGGTCTAGTCAACATATACGTATTTGAATAATATTATGTTATTTTAAGTCAACAAAAACGCTCGAATGTTGAAAGTTTTTCTGTGATATAAGAGTGCACAAGAATAAGAATAAGACAGTATGAATACTCCTTAATCAATAAAAAGAGTTAAGCCATGCAAGTCCATTTTCCATTGAGCGGCAATTTTAAGGGGTTCACATAAAAATGGCTGCTGGAGGGTAGTTCAAGTGATCTGGTTGATGTACCGACACCATAACAATCCGAGTAGAATCTTAATTATGGCACCATGATAGAATGATCAACCATGCTGCTCGTTGAACTCTATCTATCAAAACTGAAGAGTTCCACACCAATGTTGCTTTATATTGCACCAGTTTCTTCCAATACATATACTCGTTTTCTTTGAATAGGGCTTATCAGGTCATATGTTTTACCATCTAACGTAACAATATATTGTTTAAGCTTTAATAATAAATGATACATTTGAGCACAGGTGAAGATCGTGAAAAAGGTCGTGTCGTACAAACATTATTTTGAGTTAACTCCCCCGGTAGTTCATTCACTCGATATAGCAGAAGTTTGTGTGTGGGAATGGAGGCGAAGAACACCTAGAAAAGCCGCTCTGAGCGCTTAAAATAATAAACTGTATATATTTTACGTGTGTAAATGTAACATATTGGGTTGGGATTAAGAGAGCAGTGTCGAGTATGAATTTTTGGGACATTGAACTGTGACGATACAAAAATTATTTCGATTTGAGTCGAGGGAAATACGTTGCCAACCAATGGTCACTTCGTTCGCACATAGGGTAAACTGGTCGTTCATCTCTGTTGCGCAACATATTTGCGCTAAACTTCACCTGTGATTTGAAAAAGCGTATTGTTAAAAAAACATGCTACAGCGCCTTCAACAACACAGGGAAGGGGGGAAATCAGCAATGAAAAATCTAGTTTTCCTGAATCTAGTTTTTGTAAATGAGTTGCTTGTTAGAGTCTGTGTGAGGAAACATCAGTTGATAGTTAGCCAAGACATTAATATTGTCTCATTAGTAAAGAATTGGATAGACGATGTAACACTGATGTTAAAGAAATATCTATCCATTGGAATAATGTTTAAGACATTTATACCAGCTTGGAAACGTGAATAACTTTATTGGTAGATTCAGGATGATAACATCCTCGATAATCCAGCGCTATTGTTCCGATAAATCTACACACAAGCGCTGGAAAACAGTAAGGGTATTTATCCCTAACCTAGTTACCTCCTCTTGGGTCCATGTTATCCAATCAGATACGAAACGCAGACACTATCTGCGTAAACAACTCGACCAATCAAAACGCATCACTACCGTTGTTTATAGATACAAACATAGCGGCGGCCGACTCACTCGATTACGATAAAGTTTGTAACACATTCAGCGTAGAAAACCTGACAGAAACTCAAAAGAAAGTTTTAAGATGTCTGTACGAGAAGAAGGGTGTATTCATGTCCATCAAAACGGGTGGAGGTAAATGATTAAAATCCCTGTGCTACCAGGCGTTCCCAATCATCTGCGAAAGCCAAGATCCTGACACGAGAGTGCTTATTATTTCACCCTTGATTTCAAGTGATCTCATTGGTTGTTAGAAAGCAAGCGTTTCGCTGAGTCATTGCGAAGGGAGGTAACTAGGTTAAGGATAAATACCCTTACTGTTTTCCAGCGCTTGTGTGTAGATTTATCGGAACAATAGCGCTGGATTATCGAGGATGGGATGATAATTGTGAAGTCCTGAACTATTCTAACACTTCTTTTTCTTTAAAAGGGGTGGTAGTACGTTTTTTACAAAATTTATTGTTCAATTTTCTTATTTATAATGATAATTTGTGTTATTCAAATTTATTTTTGAGGGTTAAACATCTTAATACACAAACCAATTATCCGTAGTAGTAATAACAGTCCAGTAAACGAAGTAAAAAAAGGCCGTCTGGTTGGACAAAATTGCTTTATTTTGTTTCTCACCTGAATTTGGCAGAAAATCATGTCTACAAGCCAGGATTAAAAATCTAGCAAGATCTCAGAGGTGCTAGTGCACCAAATTTCACGAAATCCAAGATGGCCGCCATTTCAAGCCAAAAATATGAAAAACTGTCATATCTCCAAAACTAATAGAGCTACATTTGGAAATAAGGTGTCAAACCCCATGTTTTTGGGGTCACAGAACTCAATTATCACAATAGATTTTGTGTACAATGACCTAAATTGGTGATTTTTGCAAATTCGGTTTATATTTTTTGTAAAATATTCAAAGATGGTCACCCGAGCCGGCCATGAATGTAACAGAAGTGAGCATAATATCAACAGAATCGTAATTGTTTTGTATAGTGTATTCTCTCCATGTCAGGATACTAATTAATGACATTTTTAAAAAAAACTGCTAACAAACAATACGGGAATGATATGTATAAAGCAATCATTTCAGTAACGAACACACAATCCCTTCAATGAAGAAGAGATCCTTAATCCAAGTATAGACTTGAAAAGTTGGACTGCATTATAACAGTTGTTCTTAATCAATGAAAATCTTAAAACCATAAGTAGTACTATGACAAAGTATCTGTCAATATCACATGATGTGATTAAATGATAAAGAAACATGTTTTCATTTCAGATAACAAGAACTGAAATAAACTGATAATGGTAACCGTGTAACTTGAATGAAGCAAAAGGTGTAAATCACCTTGTACATTACTGGTCATCTGCTGATTCAGTGGTCACAGAATTAAGGCATGCAAACCCTTTGCAGTGTCCACAAGCCAAGGAACACAGAAGTCCATTTTTACGACATGAGCAAGTGTTTTTGTCACATTTGCCAAGGCAGTTGCATTTGATCAGCTTCAACAAACATTCTGGTGCAGCATCTTTTTTCATTTTTAATGGCTTCAGTCTCTCCTCATTCCGACATTTGTAGATCTTCCATCCCCATTTGGTCGCATCAAGATCGTTACCAAGCCATGTCTGAACTTGATGATAGACCCTGTAGCTGTGATATTTGGCTGAATCTGTGGTAGGTGGAAGGGATTCAGGGGGTAGATAGACTGATCTTGACGCAACTTTGCTGCTGAACCTTGCTGCTCTTTCAAAGTCAAGACTGCGTCCAGGATTACATCCGTACAAAACTTCGAGAGCTGCCTGACCATGCATACTGACATCATCTTGGTTTTGATTCGGTTTCTTGAACTCACTGGCATGGTCCTTGAGTTGGCTAGCTTTGCCCAATGCCATGGTCTTCCCTATGCCATATGGTCTTGACGCTGTATCGCATCCAGTGATTGCATGCAAGAAGAGCACAGTTGCAATAAGGTCCGGATCTACTCCATTTTGTAGGGTCTGAATGTTGATGACTTTTGTTGATGTTTGCAGATAGATGACATGATGTCTGGGACTAAAATGATGAAGAAGCAAGACCAGCAGGTCTGTGTCATCTCCGACTACTATCACAGGACCCCTCGTGGCTGTCGTACATGCAGTTTTAACGATGTCATAGTCTGCATCACCAGAGCTGTGGTGGACCTTAATGCCTGCTTTTTCCATCTCACAGCCAAGGAAGTAGAGGAATTTCTGTTTATTCTTTGAGTTTGCAAGGAATGCCTTCTTTGTCATGGTCAGTTGCATATTTGACTTGAAATTGACCTCTGCGCCAAGGCTGTGGAAGCCTTCTCGTCTTTGATGTGTCTCATCCTTGGTAGAGGGGCCACTCTCGTAACCATCAAACACCACAGTAGCATGACCATAGTGTTGAGTTACATACTGGACATAGCTGCTTGATATGTTGGCATATGTTGTCCGGCTTGGAGTCCATGGTAAACGTTGCAAGAGAGCACCACCATCAAGGACATAGATTACATCTTCAGCGGATTGAGCTTCAACACAAGAAGGCACCTTTTTCACCAAGCAAGTCTGAAGACTGGCCTTGTCTGGTAGACGCATTAGGAGACTTGTGTCGAAAAGAGCTGTTGGGTAAGATGATAGTTCATATGAGAACAAGGTTTGTGTGTCGATAATCCCTACCCCAGCTACCACAAGGCGCTGAAATAACTGTTTTGGATCGATCTCCAGACGTTCTCCCTCAACAGCAATATAAGTGGATGAGGCTAGTGTGCTGACCTGGTCCTTCTTGCAGAATTTGTACTCTGTTACAGTTTTGCCTTGCATTGATGTTAAGATAGCCTGCCCAACTGTGTCTGCTCTGTCAGCATTTACAGATTTGTCACCTATGAGTCCAGATGAAAGACTTCGCAGTTCCTTTGAATTCTGTGAGAATGGTTTCCTTTCAGAGAAGTAGTTCAGGATGGTCTGTACATCTTTGGTATCTCTTGTCATCCGAGCCACTGACCTGTCCTTGTGAAGCTCTGAGTCGTTGTCTTGAAGATCAGTAAGAGTTCCCATTGCCTTGTTGACCTCTGCACATGCAGGAGTGGAGAGCAACCACAACATACTTGTTGACTGCTCAAACCCTCGACCTCTTGTAAGACCACCAACCGCCTTAACATTCCTCATGAGAACTTGTTCAATGAACAGGTCACTGTAGATTCCTGCCCAGTACTTGTCAGATCTTCTCAAGACAAATAACCCATCAACAAACTTGTTGTAGATGTGGGGATGAGTTTCCATCAGATTCTCCATCTTGTTTAAGTAAAGAACAAGGGACTTTGTATAATTATGGTGTCCTGATGCAGCAAGATAGGGCAACATCTGGTGCAGAGTCTGAAGATACAGCATCCAGTTTCCTGTGCGACCTGCTCTGATAAATGCACGCAGAATAGCAACTAGTGTCATGTACATGATCCATAGTTTGGCAGTGCGGTGTTCCCGTAGAGATTCACGCCATCCTGTAGAAGCTTCTCTTAGTTGTGACACTGAAGTAGATGAGAGAGCTTCATCTAGGGGGAGGATGTCTTCCGAAACTTGTTTGCCAAGATGCTGTATTTCTGTCAAAACTTCTGCTCCAGTCTGGTGAGCTGAAAAATAATACCACAACCATATACCACCACCATAAGCACACTGTCCTACACATTGATTAATTTATAACTGAATCAATTACGGATGCATGAAGTTAAAAAATACAACATACAGACATGAGGAGCAGTCTCATCATCGTCATGCTCATCCATCATATCTTGCACCTTGTCAGTGACATCTTTGTCTGGTTCCTCAGGGACAAGATTATCTGAAAAAACACAACAAATGACTGTTGAGCGTCTTGAATGGACAACTATTAACATGTTAAAAAACAAAATGCTGGAATATCGGCATCACAATGAGAAAGAATAAAGTTACCTTCTATTCGCTCATCAGAGTCTGAGTTCTCCTCCGTGAAGACACGTGGTACAGCGATACCAAGCATCTGCGCTGTGGCAATTGTGTTTAGAGCAGCATCCACCAACAAATGAGCCCTAACAGCTCGTGCAATAGCCTTCCCAGACAGCATATGTTCAACACTGCCTTCAGCATAGACTTGAGTCATGGCCTCCTTCAAGCCGGAACCAGCCATCAGACTGCCAATTGATCCTAAGAAACTCATTTGAGTGTGAAAACCTCCTAGCATGAGGACGACTTGGTGCAGAGAACTTTGTCTTGGTTGTGACTCTATGACCATATAGGCTATCCACCATAGCTGCTGGTCGAAGGTAATGACTGGTGTGGAATTGTACCTGTTTGCATGATGAACAACAAACTCCAATGTTGAGCGGACGCAGGTTGGGTCTGAAGGCGTCAGGTCTATCATAGGGAGGAAGATATCCGAGCTCTGTCCAGGATGTGTCAGGTTCTTGTGCAGCATTTGCATGTAGCCAGACCACATAGGCTGTGGTTGTGGAAGGTGAAAGGCTACTGTCCACATGATATCAAGACTGTCATTACAGATGCAATGATGGTAGACATCCACCTTTTGATAAACGATCTTGGAGAGGACTTCCCTAGGGTCCTTCTGGTTAACAATATTTACTTTGGCCAGACGTTTAATGGCTTCAAGGTCTACATTGAGTCGTGGAATTTTCCGAACGCTCTTGATAGCTGGGGTACATGTTGCCATTTGTCCCATAACATGAATTGACCCATATCCATCAAGGGTTTTTGAGGCATGGTCCACATTGTCTGCCTGATATTGCAAAAATGATGTTGTTACATCCTCAGACAGATCTACACCTTGCGCTGCCGCAGCATTGGTTCTGTATTTGTTTGCCTCTGAGTATGAAGAGCAGAATCCAAGTGTACTGATCATATCAACTAGGTCACGGTGACCATATTTATGCTCCAGTGTTACACTCAATCCAACTTGAAGGGGTGGGAGAAAAGATCTTGGGCAAGTTGACTGCATAATAGCTTGGCCCATTGAGGCTACACGTAACTTTGCATTCTTGCTCTTAATTATGCTGCTTAGAAGCAATTGTAGAGAATGAGGAAGGTAAGCAACATTTTTATCAACTGAAGACATATCCTCTGATGTAGGGTACTCGTCGCCATGACGTTTCATGGACTTAATATCTGTCCTAATAAACTTTCCAACAGTTTCAATCAGTTTGTCCATGTCAGAAAGATCACTCATTACAGTTGCTCTGTTGTGGGCTTCTTGTATTATGGTTTTTAAATTTGACGTCAGTGTTACGATGTTAGGTCGTTGTCTGATGGTGGTTATTGAAACCCTTGTACCATAGTGCTTCTCCAGTTCTCGCTTCAGTTGTTTCGGGGTGTAGACTTCCTCCTCAGGTATTCCACTTTTCACAAGCATAACTTGGTGCAGGTCTTGCAATGTGATAGTCTCATCATCATTATCTTCTAAATACTCAATCGCATATCTTAGAGCATTAGCTTTAGGTATGCTTTGTGGCCGACCAACCCGTCTTCTCTTGATGGAAGAATTTGTATCCTCAAGTGCATATTTGGGAGGGAACTTTCCCGCCAAGAACAATTCTTTGCAGGTATGATGGTAAAGAGCCTCCTCAGCTGGTAGGTCATTTACTGCACATAGACGAGATTGGATCTCCAAAGCCCAGTCATCTTTCCTGGTATTACACTGAGTAATAACAGTCTGTTGGAAGCCTAGAGTCAGGACATGACTATATCTGTAACATGCTTTGGTTGGTCTTTTCCCCGCAAGAGAAATGTCAACAAACACCCCACAAAATAAGCAGTGAGTTTTAAAATGAAAAACATCTTGGTCAGTTGATCTCAGACTTGCTTTTACCACTTCAGATGAATCACGCCTCTTGGCAAATTTAATAGAATTTGGATTTGTGTGCTTGCTTCTGCAGGCTTTGTGCACAAAGATATCATGACTTCTATCAAAGACCAAGTCTGGAATATCTAAATCTCTCTCTTTGTTTGCTCTGTTAATGCCTGAACAACCTTTCTCCGTCAATTTCACAAAATCACTGGGCTGGTCAAAGTTAATGCCTTCTCTACAAATGACACATGTCATGATCTCTATTTAGAATGGGTGTATCATCGTCCTTTATCTTCAACCACAGTCATGCTTTTACACCATTCTCATGCATCCTGGAAAGAGAATAAAGTATTAATTATCAATCAACATATTCTACAAAATAGAATTCTCTTAAGGCCATTCTGTATTCTCAAAATATTATTTTTCAATATTAAAAATCCATGGTTCGTTTGAGGTATCCACAAAAAGTTATTCAATGAAGCAAGTTGAGAGGGAAATAGTATCATTGTTGAAAAGTTTACATGGAGGGAAGTTCATTTTGATTGTTTGTTTTAATAAAAAAAAGGTCTATTTCTTAGGAATTATACTTTTTTATTTGTCTTGGGGATGAAGTCTATTTAAGAAAATAGATTTACATACCTTTCATTTGGTTAAGTCCAAATATTTTGATGAAATCCTTGCCTGTCAAAAAGCATATGCTGTAACAAACATGGCGGCTCTGGAACTACTTGTAACAAGACTACTAATATAAATTAATTTGATGACGGTCATCAAACGAATTTTTTTAATTTAATGGAGTAACTGATATGTAAATAAAGGAAAAAGAAAAAGAAAATGAAAAATGAATGACATGGACATGAATATGGCCTGCTCGGGTGACCATCTTTGAATATTTTACAAAAAATATAAACCGAATTTGCAAAAATCACCAATTTAGGTCATTGTACACAAAATCTATTGTGATAATTGAGTTCTGTGACCCCAAAAACATGGGGTTTGACACCTTATTTGCAAATGTAGCTCTATTAGTTTTGGAGATATGACAGTTTTTCGTATTTTTGGCTTGAAATGGCGGCCATCTTGGATTTCGTGAAATTTGGTGCACTAGCACCTCTGAGATCTTGCTAGATTTTTAATCCTGGCTTGTAGACATGATTTTCTAACAAATTCAGGTGAGAAACAAAATAAAGCAATTTTGTCCAACCATTTCTCTTTATTTACTGGACTATAATCAAATATTGCATGGCGGCCATTTTATTGTGAACACATTTTATTATTTCGAATGCCAAAAACTATTCCCATGGCTTTACTGAGCCATGTACACTCATTTTAATTGATTTTCCGAAGAGAGAAAGGTGTTTTAATATTGGTGAATTTTTTGTTCAAATACATTTCAGGTAATTTGAGTTAAAAAAAAACGTGCTACTGCCCCTTTAAAATCTTGGTATGAATTGTTTAAAAGTAAAATATTGTTGTCGTGGGAAGGAGACCTAAAGTAAATAATCATCCAAGACCAACAAGCTAAACAAGAATAATTAGGAAACTGAAACTTGTTCGAAACTTTATCAGGTGAAACCAGCAGAGTAGCGATTAATTATCTAAGCTGATTAGAAATTCAGTTCTGAGAAAGAAGTCAAAACTATTCCAAGAAATTAAAACAAAACCTCGAGGAATGATCTGCAATCAACATCACGCTATCAATGAAGACGATATCCAACGTCATCCATTCATTTTTTTTATTGTTCTATTGCTTTGACATTCTTGGTTATAATTTTACTTCTTTTACTTTACAATCTATATCATGCTGTAAAAACATGGCCACACACTATAGGAAAAAAACATATCAATGCTTTTGTTCTAGTTCAGCTAGTAATGGAAACTGGAATTTTAGAAGCTAGATATAAACGCACAGATTGGATTAGGATGGGCTCTATCAAACTTCAGTAACTCTAGTCTACACTAATTTTTCTTCCTTACTCAAATTCACTTACATTACCTAATGCTTGTCTTCTCATATCTTCTAATCATTTGGTGTTTTGTCGGCATCTTTGAGTTTTTTGGCCATGGATCCTGCTGTTTCAACTTAGAATCGTTGTTCCTAACTGCCCTAGTTTGTTCTTTTCGTCACTTCGTGTCCCTAGAGCGTTTATTTCCATGTTTTGTCCTCTAAGCTGTTGTGCTACATTTTTTAAAGAACTCAGTCACCAAAAAGTTGTAATACTGCCCAGGAAGCCGAAATTGAGAAACATTGAGTTTAATTATTTGTAATTAAAAAAAATCAATATCTTGATACAAATGATATTTTACTATGATTAAATTATACATTCTGATTCCGCAAACGAACTCCACATCTAGCCTACACTGGTCTAAAAATCAAAATTGTCTCATTAGATACCACTTGAAATTAAGGCGAATTAAGTGAATTCCACAAATCTCCAATTTGAAGACAAACATCATTTGAATTGATAATCACTAATATTACCTTCACAACTACATTTTCACTACAACTCTCAACTGTGTAGAATCGTTCTAAGATGACATATACGATAGATTCTTAATGTCTATACATCTTAAAGAACTATACCTTTTGCAAGATTTAGACCTGATTATACGTCCTTTGTTTACGAATATAAACCTTGTTCACTGACTTATTTTATAAAAGAAAATTTCATCGTTGCAACTTGTTAGATGACATCTTCACAGGTTACGCGAAATGTTAGAAGTGTATGATGACTTTTATCTGCTCTTTAAAAGTGTATATGTGATGATATCTATCATTGTAACTGGTATTTCTGCCAAATGACATCCTACTTCAAGTATAAGATGCCACTATGTTTCAGAAAGTAATCATCCTTGTTCTTCAATAAAGAGTCAGTTCACGACTCTCATTCAAGGAAATTGTTTTTGAATTAATTCTTCAAGCACTGATAGCTTCGCTTTGACATTTTCAAAGTAGCAAAAGTATCCGTGTTCTTCAATTAAGAGTCCATTGTCATTGAAGACGTAAATTCACGAAATTAAAGTTAATTGTTCAGGCACAGACAAAGTAATTCTTTTGACACAGATACCGTTAGCAGTTTCAATATGGCAATGTGGCGTGAAGACAAAATTTGTCTGGGAATGGTCAGCAGTAATAACACTTAGTCTAAGAGTAATCGATAAAGTGTTTTGGGGACAACTGCTGTCGCATGGCCTCAAGTATGTGGGATAACCAGTGTATTGGTTTACTAGGTGTAACATATTGAGAGGGCATAGGTTTATTCTTCAATCATGAAGACAATTATTGGTTGTCACAAGATAACGAAAGCATCTTAGCGTGATCATCAGTGTATATCATTAATGATACTAATATCTTTACTTGTAATTTGATCTATTTACAAAATATGAGTATGTGATTTTAAAAGTACTTGATTGAGATACACTGTACAGGGTTATCTACCTTGATACCTGATATTACCCAGCTAAAGTTTAAGGATATCACTTATGTGGTCCTTTTCTTCCCACAGAGGTTACTCCCTTCAGATTTCCGATCCTATCCTCTGTTCTTCTTGTCCTGAATTTCTGGACTCCAGCAAAATTCCCTAGCGGGGGGAAGGGGAACTTCATACTGTATCGCTGCTTCTTAACCAGCGGCCATGTCGACCGGGTGACTTCAAAGATCTAGGCATTTGACTCTTAATGTTCCTTCTAATTAGCATATGTCCTTCGAATATGTTTGATGTAAATAATGTATATATTTCGGTATTTGTATCTGATTTGGTCTTCAGCATGTTATGATCAATTGTTTTGACAAGATCAAATAGCATATTTCCAGGAAAACACATTAAATGAAAAAACTTTTATCTTGCGTTTATTTAAACATTTTGACGTGTCATTGGCAAATGTCACTTTAACAATGGCGTCGCTGATTGCACAACTAGATCAAATTGAAACCAATCAGGACACTCCATGTTCTGACCCGAATTCAGACCAAGTAGAACAGAGGTTAGGATCGAAAATCTGAAGGGAGTAACCTCTGTTGGAAGAGAATGTTTTATGGCCTACTCAATAAGCAGGCAACATACGCTTGTGGTTATTACACTAACAGTGTGACATCACATTCTCAACAGCAAGTTCATGTCATTAAGCAGCATGCGATTATGTTACGCAGGGTGCTATGGACTGACAAATTTATCAAACAGTGAAATATTCATTGGGCGAGTCGTAAAATTGGGTTCATGAAGTGAGCTATTGCTAATATCAGGCGATATAGGCTGATCTTCATCTTCGCCACATTTTCATTCAGTAGCATACTAAAATATGATTGAATGTGAAAATGGTTTTAGCTTTAATGTATTATCAATCAACAATAACTTCCGATTGTTACACAATTGGCAATATTTAATTTCTATATGGGGAACCAGGAACCTTTTATCCATATTCAGGCCTACCAAAGAAACAATCAAATTGTAACGAAAAGCATCGAAATACACACATAAACAGACAAAATGTCTTCGCAAATTAAAGATACAAATGAAATGAAGCGAATCTTTACACAAATGCAACGATCCGCGATTATAAATACATGACGATGCAAAATGAAAGATGTGAAGCGCAACACTGTGACTGAAGATGAAGATGTTTTTTTATTTAACTCATTAAAAGTTATCTTCTATTAAAATGGTATCTTTTAAGATACGTCCGATTCAGCCTTTGTTATAGTGCATTGTGATGGATCGTTTACTTGACCTTCTATCATATGGATCTGCATCATCAAATAAAGTTTGATCTACATTACAATCAAACTATCCCTTTAACAGCATTCCGAAACACACATTTCAAGTTTTGAAATATTAAGTGTCATGTAAGATTTTTAAATTTCCAAATTTATCTCAATATGTACACACTTTACGATGTCATTTATAAAATTGGTTTAGGTCATTAAGTTGGTTCTTGTAACATCAGTAAGCATCTGTAATTACACCACTATGATAATCATTAATCATTAGTGTGCCTACTAAGTGATATATTCATATTTCTAATTCAGATTGCAACAAGGTGTATAGCAAAATCATCCGATATCACACTTTCCATGGGTTAGTCCTTTTACCAAGGAAACACAACCACATTACGTTATTATATAAGTAGAATCTAAATGCATATGGCTGATCAAGATCAGTGATTATAAATTAATCAATATGTATTAATATATATTTAAGCTAAAAATTGCTAGTGCCTCATTTGTACAGAATTTCGGTTCATACTTGATATTCAGAATACCCACTGTGCAATTATACTCGAACGATTAATACCAAAACAATACGCCCATAAGAAACATGGAAACCCAGACATGGACGCGGTATTAATACCGTGAACTCGGTAACCTTAACTTTAATAAATGTATGGTCAAGACATCAAAAAGTATATGATCTGTTTCAAGTTGATACATGTTAAAGTCTTTACAGATGATGTTACACCAAACAATTACAAATGAAAGTTCTACTAGTGATGCTAGATAAATATGATTATGATAGAAATGAAACCTAAAAATGGAACATAATGATGGGATCCAGCTTGTCCAACGCTTGTTTTTTGAACAATAAAATCTTCAAACAGTTGTATCACAAACGCTTAATATAAGACTTCAAAGTGATAATGATGTTGGCATGTTGCCAAATAGAAATCTATAGCCTACAATTATCCAAGGCAAATATAGCTTCACGTTGAGTTCAAGAAGGATATTTATAATTGAGAAGTGTAAAACTTCCATTTTACTACTCACATCAATCACTCCCTTGCAGACCTGAACGGTGTAAAAAGTCCAAACTATTCCACGAATTACTTCAAGAGTATCCAAGGAGTGATTAAGAGCTGCAAGCTACATCACACTTACATCACTTCTTACATTAGAACAATTATAACTATTTTCATTTCACTTTTCAAAGGGATGATTTTCCGAAACTCAAAACCAATTTCATTGTAAGCTTTGTTGTTTTAAATTTATATATATTGATATTCAGTGTTTACTAAAACGATCGATGGTACCATATGAGATATATCATTCTCATCAAAGACCAAAAAATGCCGTTAGAATAAACGTCAATGACTACGAGAAAGGACGGGGGTATAAGATTACTAATTGGTATGATATATACAAAAAGACAAAATAAGATAAGAAACTTTATGTCTATATCTTTTGTAGAAAACTTGTAATCTGCTACATTACAATTTCAGTGGATCATAGTTTACATACGTATATAAACTGTAATTCTATATTGAGCTCATCATAGTTGTACAACTGATTGCAAGTCAATATTCTCCAGTGACGCAAACGTAACACCAATCGCCGCTAATGGCTGCAATACTGCTGAAGCGGCGTTAAACAATAACTCACTCACTCACTCACTCGTAACACCAAACGTTTTGGTCCGCTGCCAATGAAATTATTGACGTTGAACATGCAGATTAAGATTGATGAATAAAGAAGACGTTTGGTCTTTGTTACGAAAGCCAGTTTAAATCACTTAAGCGCACACTTCCAGAGGCATACAAAATCCCCTAAGGTTATGCATCCCATAAGGAAGCATTCAAAGAAAACATATAATAAAATAGTTACAGTGTCAATTTCAGAACATGAGCAGTTGAGGCTACGCCTAAATTGTTGATACTGGCCGGATTTCAATAACATCACTGACACACCGAACTTATTTATTGAAGAACCAAATTGCTGTTTAAGTTTGGCTTAATATGTATGTATGTATGTATGTATGTATGTATGTATGTATGTATGTATGTATGTATGTATGTATGTATGTATGTATGTATGTATGTATGTATGTATGTATGTATGTATGTATGTATGTATGTATCGCAATTGTAATATGCCATAGCATAAAGCAAAATCATTTCAGAATTTGTCAGATTGCTATGTAAGGTTGATGTTGTTGCACTGAGTAACAAACATCTCCTCAAATACCGCGTCCATAGAGTTACTCCATGTCTTGTATTGTCTGTCTTATCTAGGGTCATAACCACAAAGAACGTATTTGAAACGAACTCAATGATTTACTAGCCATTATTCTGACAACAAAATTACTGTATAAAATCGTTTCTACACATGTAAGATTTTTGTAACAATGATATGATATTTTCCTAAACCCATGTCCATTTATTTCAGCAAGTGTGATGTCAAATATTAATTGTATACAAGAAGTAGGTATAGGTGTAATTGGAAGGAAAATATTCGCCATTGTTGAAAGTAATATATTTGATATTAAGTTGTAGGAATACCTTCAATTAGTTTCCTCTCTGAATTATTACATTGTGCTGTGTTCAACCCTCTGTTTTGAAACTACTCGTTTTCTGCTAACAAGATATATGCTCGCTGTCAGTACTAACGACCCTGGCACAACGTGAAACTAATGTTATCAGACGAATATTCGCTCAGTCTTTTTCTTTCCAAAAAACCCACCCCATTTGTAATGTCCATTTAAACGACTTTCAACTTATTACATTAAAGCAACTTAATAAAAGTTCTTATAACAAGTTAACAACACAAATGTGCATGTGTTATCTTTGTACACATATTTATTGCATTCAAGGCGTTGTGCATATCTCTCTGCACGTGTAATATACTACAATGTAAGCATGAAGCTTGCAATTGACTGCGTGTTCGCTTTTTCGACTATAATTTTTAAAAAAAAATCAGTCTTTCAGTTCATTTAGAGTTCATCCTTTCTACATTACTTTAACACTCTCCCTGCCACACCAGTTCGAATTCTCTCTTCAAGCGTGATTAAATAAATGCATTATCTTGAAGGCACCACAAACTGTCGCATGTGGAAGTAATTGTGTGATATGAGGTTGCAAAAAATATGTCATCTTTGAAATCTGATTGTTCAAGAGCAATAACTTCATGACTATCAAGATCTAAACACGCAGTCAGGAATAACGACCCCACGAAGTGATACTGAAGGAAAACGAGGTGCATCTTTGGGACATTTGTCAACACTATACTTGGTGTTAGGATTACAATGTTTTATTACAAACCAAAGTTTATTAATCAAAGGGAACACCCACTGTACGTGTCACATTGTAGGACAGGGAACACTCTTTGATGTTGAGCATTATCTCAGTAACGCAAAGGAATTAATTTGGTTGAGAATACCATGCAGATAGATCAGCAGGAACATAATCAGTGGTTGATTACAGGACGAGAGCTATTTCAAACAGTGGAAGGGAAAGGCAAATGAGGGAAGCACAGCTGTAATTTTACAAGTACTAATTTTCTATGTGAAGAAAGAAAGGTTGATTTCGTGTTATACTCGTATGACGACTGTGTCAATAAATTAAGAATTCCTGTAATGTGGTTAGTTATATTCATAACACATAACAGTAGAGACGAAAGGTTTTACAATGTCTACTTTTCTATGTAGATAAAGAACGGTTTGTTTTCGTGTTATTATAGCTCTTATACTTAAAGACGTTTGATCACAGTCTTAATAAAAGTCATATGATGAATTATGCAAGACATTTAACCATTTATAACAATTTTGTTTCTAAAATTGTAACTAATGATGGCACCTCTCCATAATTAGTAAGATGAGCAATTTATCATGTTGGTGTACCCTCAATGTTGGTACTGATTAAGGTGAAGACGACGGCATCTATTCGTCTAACTGCAGTTCAAGTTATGACATACCTCTTTGTTTCCTATCATCATTGTAGTTCATGAGTTAGATGTGGCTCATGACATCTCTCTTTATTAATATAACATGAAACTTTGTATAATGACAATTTTCCTTATTTACATGAATGAAAAATATGATAATGATAATTATAGCTCCTCTTAATTAAATCGACGATACCACAACTGTAAACATTAGCAAGTGAAATCTATCTTCATTGTAGCTTTTAATGGCATTTCTGTAAAGAATTGTTAGCTGAAATCTCTTCTCTTCTCTGCTTCTGCTTCTGAATTATTTGTAGAATACGTTTCCCCTTGCTTGTAAGATTGCATGCCCCTGAAGTGAAGTTTTGTAAGAAAGGCGAATATCATATATGCAAAATGAAAGCTCTGTTGTCTTGTTGCTATAAGAAGATATAGTGCTGTTTGTATTACTTGCCTACAGCCAGATCTCCACCTGTGACATTTCAGTGTAGAACTCATATAACGTTATCTGATATCTTATTAAAGATCACGTAGGAATACCGTACATATATCTCAACAAAAGTTGTAATAGTTTGAAGTGTTTTATACTATAACTAAATAGGTCTCATATATTGATTTGCATGAATTTAAAGTACATTTTCTGTGGGATAATATCAAACGACTTCTCTCCTTTTAAGATTGCACGTTGAAGTATAAAGTTGTGTATAAAAAAGGCAGTATATCTCACAAGTTTTTTCAAGTGATAGTCGTGCATGTAGTATGAGAGGATATAGTGATGTTTGTATCACTTACAGCTACACAACAGATCTCGACCTGTGATATGTCAGTGCGGAATTGATGTGACTTTAGCTGACATGATATTATTAATTATCACGTATCTAGGAATAATGCACATTCACAAAAGTAGAAGATGGATAGAATAATTGATATGTACAGATGACTTATATACACTTTTACACAAATATTACACTTGGCATATGGCGTTTATATTTGTATATGTATTAAAACTTCACTTATGAAACATGATCTATTATATTTTCCATAGTTTGTACATTGCTCGGTTATGAATAATACATTTATGCTTGCATAAATGAATAATGAATACAACATGAATCTCCCATGACTGTTTGTAACATTGAAATTGAAACTTCCAACAATTCACTGCGACATTTGTACAAAACATGATTTTGCATCTGTTTTTGCTCCAGTATATTTCAGTATGTAAACTATAAGTTACAAAATGTAGGTGTTGTTTATATTGTTAAGTGTAAGGGATTTGGTCGTGTAATGCATCCAGTACTAGTATATAAACACAAACATATCATAAATGTAATTCAATTGTAAGCATGAAACTATTTATACACATTTTTTAATTCATTTGAATTGAAGTAATGCCGCATTTAACTTTATTCGATAAAATATACTAGCTGCTCTTTTAACGAAAGTATAACTTATATTGACATTTCAGGCATTAACAATATGAGTATATATAGGAGACATTGACTAGCTTGCTATCACCATACACATTACAATGATATGGGTGTACTCTAAATGTGATGGAAGTCACGCCACTATCACCATACATTGTGCTGCCCTGCCTGTAAATCCATATCAATATCAACCAGGACGACTCTAGATTCGAGTTATCTCCCTTTGCTTGTGAAGGCGATGTGGAGTGAAAGTAATGAACCTTTTCACCATCAATTATGTTGATGACGGCTTTATTTAAAAAAAAAATAAGAGCACCATTCAATGTTTTATAAATTGGTACAATATTTAGTAACATGTCTCATATATTTTTCACAACTCTTATCGTAACAGTTATACACATTCTCATAATGAGAATATTAATACCGCGCAATACTCCACACTACAAAGGGGCATGCTCAAAAGCGCACACACATTACTACACTAGTGTAGGGAACGACATTGTACATTTTTATTCCAAAGTCAATACTGGAAGTAGGAAACTCAACTAATAATCAAGGCGCTGTAACATTATGTGTCACACTGCCTTCATTTCCAAATCGGATACCAAATTGTAGAACAATAAACTCAAATACCTGTTTTCTTTTTTAAAACGGGATTATATATAAGAAAAATTATAAAAAGTCTCTTTTCACCACATACCCGTATTAGTCATCGATCATGTATGATATGTTGTGTATGATATGTAAAATGTAAAGAAAACCTCTCATTATCTACAAACATATAACTGTTACCAAACATTACATATATTATAACATTATATCAACTAAATTTGATCAATTAAAAGTACCACAGCTCTGTTTAAAAAGAACAATGCACATGAAGATCATGACATACCTTTGATTAGTTTTAAATTGTCACAACTATTTCCTCCGTTGTACACTCTATGTCAACATCATTAACCTCTAATTATTCATTCATACTATTTCTTGCAAACATCTACGCGACGTAAGATCTACTGAAAGTAAATTAAATAATTTTTAAAAGTTTGTTATCATCTTAAGTCTGAAAGATGATATATGGCCTTCTTTTCCAAGAAATGTTGTTTTCGATAATAAGTGTAGGTGAATTTGTTGCAATCAAATATTGGAATGTCAGGAGTGAACCATTCTAATTGACATGCCTGGCAAAGCGTGGGAATAATTAATATTCAAACAAACACGCATTGACTTAAATGTTTTTTAATTTAAATATATGGTAATTTATTCAAGTCCATTATTTCCCTCGAATACCTATGCAAATATGCGTACATAATGGATCACAAAGTTAAATATATTTGAATAAAGTTGATGTAAAATATGACAAAAAGTAATATCTCACATTCAGGCTAATACAATTTAAGAAATTTAAGTAAGAAGAAAGACTTTTGTCAACTGAAGCGTTACTATTTGAATTGATTTTATAAATATTGATAAAGGTCAACCATGTTTTTACTTTGGAAATAGTTCAGTCGTCACCATATTTGTGAATTAATGATGTACTTTTTAGGTATCATATTATCTCGTGTCAAATCTAATAGAAACG
Organism: Gibbula magus; assembly: GCA_936450465.1. Taxonomy (NCBI): domain Eukaryota; kingdom Metazoa; phylum Mollusca; class Gastropoda; order Trochida; family Trochidae; genus Gibbula; species Gibbula magus. Next base: position 58,228,032 of record OW388294.1, read on the forward strand.
ATGTTTTATGTTTAATAGCTTAAAGATAGTTCGTCATACAGTATCAATTTGCATATCCATGATGATTTCACCTTTATTTTATACAATCCAGTTGACGTTGTTGTAGTTCAGTATTACACATCAAACTTAAAGTTTATTCAGCCCAACTTCGAATGTAAGTTTAATTAATACATCATATGATTTGAAATGACGATAACATTGCAATTTCGTGTACATACAATGTATACCTCTAAATAAAAGTATTAATGATTCTACAATTCTTTAATGTTTTAAACGCTGTATTTTACCTGATCGCATGTATGAATCTTTCTAATGGCAAAGCAAAAGACATAAGTGCTCGATGTTGAAATAAAATAAAATCATAAAGATGAAAAATCAGGGAAATACAAATTGGCGAACAGGTGACTAGGCACTATAATTTATTCTATTTGTCAGAGTAGATGAACATAGTGACAATATTTTTTCATTTGCAACGATGACATGCTACTTTTAATAATATGACGTCATTGATTATATTGATTTAATAACTAAGAGCATGTATTTAAATCATCAAAAAAAATGACATAGAGAAGTACTGGGGAGACAGGGAAAGGGAAAGGCGCCCACATATGTGAACAGAGAAAGAATTCCACTGTTTGAGACAAGCATATTTACGTACACATACCATACAGGAGATCGAAAGTATCAATTTCCGTTACAAAAACATCTCGCGATCGACAGCGTTGGCACCTCATAGACAATTCTCCAGTCAGAGATAAACCCGCATGCTTATCTCTGTCGACATCAACCACACGCGTTGAAAACATAAACGTTTTCGAGACGGGGAAATCGAGTTTGAATATCTGGACAAGTTTACATCCCACAGGCGAAACATTTTAAGAAATATATTGTTTGTACTTACTAATACTGCTAATAAAAATGATACAAAATAGTTTCATTTGTAAAGCCCTTTAACATGTTTAACGCACTAAAGACGCTTTAATACTCCAATTTATGATTTTAATATTATGTTAATCTAATAAGAATGAGTGCACAATACTCCGTTCAAACGATGGAGGTGGTCCTTAGACAAATGAAAAACCTGCCTTATCAATCTCGGCAATAGTTCTTACAAGAGGGTCGTAAAAAGACAACACTTTCCCTGACCTTTTGTAAAATAAATTCAAAATGCTTTACAAAAATAATTTTTTATCAAGTTGTCTCGTGACGATAACGTATTATTTCTCCTTTTAATTCGTTAATAAAATAATAAAAAGAAAAGAGTAACAAATTTCATGAATTGCTTCAAAGCAAACAGAAGACATTTTATCTACTGAATTATTTACTTGCAGCCTTTATGTCAAACACAGCTTTTAATTTAACTGCAATGTTTCTTTTATGACCCTTAAAGTTTAACCCTTGTTGATTTTTATTTGTATGTCTTGAGCGTCTCCAAACAAGCAATGTTAGCTAATCTAACAGAGTAACTTTATTTGCCTTCAGCTGACAATAACGCCTGCGTTCTACAAGGTGTGCCGCAGGGCTGTTCTCTCTGTCCCGCTGTTTTTATCGTTACAGTTTGACTTGATCTTCAATTCAGGAGCAATGACAGACGTTGGTCTTCGTGTTTGTCAAAGCGTACCGTAAATTTGCACGCCATCTCCACCCATGAAAAAATCATAAAGAGCAAACATTACACCATAATGTTCTTCATACCACTACGTGCATCAGTATTGACACAAGATTCTTGTTGTATGACGATAAAAACTCGCATGGTAACATTAGGAGAAATACTTCTAATTGTGCTACACTGGGGCATGATAAATGTGAAAGCATTCTGTATCAGAGGAACGAATCTTAAGGCTGCAGGTGTATGTTATTTATTGAATTATATATGATTTTATCATTTACTCTGAAGGCATGTTCTAGATCGTGGATGAATTCTAGATTAATAAGTTTCAATCAAAACCTTTTTTTTAAATCATTTTTAAAACACAGATTCATGTTTAGAACTTTAATATTGTTTAAGTGCAGTCAGTAAATCATTAACATCTGACATTGAATAAACACACATGTCCATCAAAATTCTTCCAACTAATTGAAAGTAGTTACAATATCATGGTGGAGATCGGATATATCACTTCATCTTTAAAAGCCAAGAGAAATTTGTTTCGGAAATGTCCATCACGAATTTAATGGTCAGCAAACAGACTCGGATGTTTTAAGTACCATTAATTTCAATTTTCTTTCCAGATGTTGAGATAGTCAAGTAACAGAACCCTATTAAACTTCCTTCATCAAGCCCTCGCAGGAGTTGACAATCTTGACACTGTCACTTTAATAAGACTCCCAATAGTCAATTCTCGCCAGGCTTCGCACAATCTCGCGGTCATGTGACGTGACCCCTGGGTCATGTCTGAATGGACTGTGTCACCTGTCCCGAGGCTCTCATTAAATGCTCGTCAGCACGCGTTGTCCCACAATGGGCGTCAACCACCAATGTTTACCTGTCGGAAATGGTCAGCAAAGTTACACTTGGGCCATATGGCACCGTTGACCCAACACCACGGTCGGCGAGTGGTCAGGCGGGCGTAACGGTAACCGCCATTAATAACTGATAATGGCGATGATTTATTAATAAGAGCAGTTATTTTCATAAAATTATTCGCGGTTTTCTTGAAATTATTCGGTTATCAATCACGCACAGGAAGGCAAATCAATCATGCCTTGGGGTCAATTTAACCTGGCTTGCACGAATGCAGATTTTGAATGGTGATTAAAAATTGAATAACGATGTTTTTATATTAAACCCCGAGGCTACTAATGAAAATAAACTGCCAGATGTGTTGGACAGCTACAGAATCTACAACGGAATGAAATAGAATATTGTATTAAACCAATATGAACATCTAAAAAAAATTCAAAGTAAGGCGTAGGAAAAGTTTCTCGAAACGTAGGAGAGGAAGCAAATTATTATTATATTGCAATAAAATAAAATTCTAGTTAACAATAAAGTAAATGCAGAAATATTGTTTTATTTCATTTGAAATACATAATGGATGTTTACCAGAAAGATATCCAAATTGATCATTAAAAGTTAATATACTTGTTATAAAGTATCTAATGAATAGGTGACAGTGACAGTTCCATGACAATAATATCGCACTTATTACTTATGATAAGTCCAGTGAATTGATCACTTCCTAAGAATAAAAAGTACGCATTTCATGTATCAATGATTTTATTTAGTCTGGTGTGATTCAAGTTGATCTTGACAAACGTTGCAAGATATAATCTATAATCTTTTTTTTATTTTTACATTTAAAGTAGTGACAGAATACAGGATATACGATTATCCAGAAGATAAACAGAATGTTTCATTTTATAATTGAGAGTAAGATAATCAGTTCTATAAGTGAAATATACCATATATACAATGGCGATAATTGTTATCGTCGCTCGACTGTGCGGTGGACCACTTTATCGATATTCAGGTTACGTCATTGAGACAATGATATGACGTCATGCTGGGAGCTCGCCGACCGCACATTATCCATTGAAATTAGTCAATTTCAACATAAACACAGAAATAATGATATAATGAATAGATTATATTTTTCCTTGACAAATACCATTTTTATCTCATTTCATGATGTAGAAACGTTTAATTTTCACTCGTGGCTGTGTCATTCGTTAAATATATATGCTTCTACCTAACTCGATAAGATAAACATATTATTTGTCAAGAAAATACACGTATCCTCTATAGGAGTATCTGCAATTTTATTATTCTCCATTACGTAAAATTTACAAATATGTCACCTTTTGAATAATTAAACACATGTATTGATAGAACATAAGTAGCAAATAACATCAACATCTCATTGGGGTGGGTTTTTTTTAAATTAATGAATATCACAAAAAGTGGTGGAATCCATCTTCTGGATCCGCCCAATGTGGCGTGGATCCGGAAGAATCTAGAAGGATCCAGAATAATCCGGTAGGATCCGGCAAGCCTATTCCACCCCGCTAGTCTTTATCAAATCATTGTCAAATATAAAGTCATCAAATTATTTCCCTAAATAGTATGTTTCAACGTAACTGTGTGATTATTATGTATTAATAACATACGTGTAATCATGAATGTTCCCTAGAATTTCGTTTCGACAAAAATTCCTCGATAGATCACACCCTTTAATTAGGAGTTAATTGCCTGCTGGTGGTCAGTTTAAAACATTTATCCATCTACCGATTTTCCTGATTGATATCCAAGTTTAATTAGAGCACTGATTGCTAACAATGGTGAATAGTGCCTTTTGTTTAGGACTGACGTGTAAGAGACCAACTTCCACAAGGAGTTCGCTAAAGGCAATCTTGTTTGCTGGAGATAACCATTCTACTGAATTGCACAATGTAGTTCAGTTCCAGCCGGTGTTCGCAGGTGGGGGCCACAATGGTTGGCCACACGGATAGAGATTATTGACTGAGGAAGTGTGTCATAAGAGTGTGTCGCGAGAGCGAGAGTTATACATACTATTTGCACGAGTTTCGTAAAATCCATATGGTACTCTTTCGAGTGTAATACTTTCTTTATTATCCATTCAAGTTCCTTTGCTTCGCGTAAAATTAGCCAAGAAGCGGCCCACTTCTCTTGCGACGGCAAGCTACAGTCACGTCACGAACAATCGTTTTATGACGTCACAGAAGAGGAAATTACGGGTAATCGCGGCGAAACAATGGTTTCTAGGCAAATGTGATGTGATGCACATGTGTTCATATCAATAATATTAACTCGGTTACTTTCAAGCATATGAGTAATAAGTTAAAATTAGCCAAGAAGCGGCCCACTTCTCTTGCGACGGCAAGCTACAGTCACGTCACGAACAATCGTTTTATGACGTCACAGAAGAGGAACTTACGGGAAATCGCGGCGAAACAATGGTTTCTAGGCAAATGTGATGTGATGCACATGTGTTCATATCAATAATATTAACTCGGTTATTTTCAATCATATGAGTAATAAGTTTAAATATTACACGAGAGCATGTAATCAACTTACTACAAATAGAAGATGTGATTTGATATTTAACATATTTACACGAGTCGGTTATCCAAATAAAAATATTAAAAACGATATGATGTCAATGTGCATATATGGTTAACAATGCAAAAAAGGTGGTGTATCTCGGGAGAATAACTGAGGGAATATATGACGCAAAGATATTGTATATAGTTCAAGAATACACGATACTGCGTGTAATCTTCTTTATAATAGTATGCACATACTAACATTTATTCATTTCATTGAAATAACTATATGTGATCTTCAAAAGGGACGTCTTCCCTTATAATCTACTCGTTTGTTCTGATTCCACCCAATTACCGCGGTACTTAACCTGAATAAATAAATAATACTAATTCTCGTTCCTGTACTTAATTTGACCAGTAATTACATGGTGAAACGCATCATTTCAAGTCACGCCGAGGTTAAAACCTTCCAGCATGCTATCCACAAACTACATATTTCAACAAAGAACAACATGTCATTCGGTGTACACGTACTGGAGTACCTAGACAACGTAATGATTCCTGTATTAAGATGGTGCTTGCCAATTGTTTGCCTTTATTTCCGCTCATTGAATTCGAAATAAATATTCAAAGTAAATGTAAGTAACAAAGATAGTAAAAAGTAATTAGCATTCACCAAGACTCGCAAAATACAATGTTTATTCCTAATACAGGATATTGACCATCCGAAACTAACTATGATAATCTCTATTTCTACTGTCTTTTTCACAACTACATGTATATGTACATTTTATCATATATTGGAGGGTGTTATCGATGCATTAAAGCAATCTGAGAAACTTAGTATTCAAATCTGATAAATATGCAAAACAGGTCAAAGGTCAAATACACGAACTACTTTCGCAAAATTCCACTCTGTTCATGCGAATCCTAAAACTGCTTACGAATCATTGAAAAGCGTAACCGGGAGTTTATCCGCGTATTTTCGCTTGAATGAATGGATATTCGAAAACACGAAATCATCTGATATGGTACAGTGCATTTATAGTTTTAACAAAGTCAAGATAATTGTAAATTTGTTTTTAAAATCATTCAAAACGTCAGTGCGCTATTGACCAAGAGCATCAGCAAGTAGCTGCAGTGTCCTGTGTATAAAATCTTGATGTGTCAGTGTGACCTACCGACGCGCCTCGTCGATCGCACATCATTATGACAGTTCTTGAGGACTGAGCATACGGAATTAGGTACATTAATAGGTACTTATTGTCATAAACAAAAGAAACAACCTCACCTCACAAATAACTACCGTTTAAATATACTGTTATGCAGCAATCCGAATCAACCCTGCAACGCAGCTTCCAAAACGTTGTAACTAGAGTGATTTCCCTTGTTCTAGCAACGTGATTTATGAGTGCTTTTTATTTATTAGATAGATGCTTATAAACTAATTGAACATATCTCAATGAACAATAAAACCAGGGACCAATCGTTTATTTTTGAAAGAATCGCGCACATCGTGTTTTTAAATTGTTTTAATTAAGAACTATTTTTAGGCACTTCACAGCCGATGTCCTGACCATCACTTTGATGTACCGTTTATGATATTACTCCGCTAAAATTGGGTCAATTCTCTTACCACTTTTAACACAAAAACACGTTTATTTTAATAATGACATAATATGATAAAGAGATTATTAACCTCGTGTGTTTCCTTACAATAATATCGTATATTTGGAATACAAAATAATGTATCATGCACGCCAAAGGCACGCATAATACAACTTTTATTCCAAAAATATGATATTAATGTTACGGAAACACACTTGGTTAATAATCTCTATATATCAAAACTATATTAACTAGTAATGTCAGCAGATAACATCAACCGTGGTGTTTAACCTGAATTGTATTTAAATATTTAACCAATATTGATGTGAAAAAGTACAGAATTGCATTCACACGTTTCGGTCTCAGTTCACATATGTTTATGGTCGGAAAAGGAAGATAGAGGGTGCCTGATATCCCTTTTAATGATAAATTATGTCCGTTCGGTAATAAGGAAGAAGAAGATGAACATCATGTTCTATGGTTCTGTCCAAAGTATCTAAATACATGCATACGAAAACAATATTATTGAAGTGTTCAACGCTTCGAATTGAATGTACTATTAAAGAAAGATGTATTTTGATTACTAACAGCCTCTGTCGTGGCCAGTAATATTACTTCATTGTGACTGTTGGCTAGATATGTTCCTTTCCATGCGTAGAGCTAGGAATATGATTTATGAGATGAATTGTACTGGGAACTTTGAATTTGATAACTACATTCCTATTTACGCATCTAATGATCTAATGCTTACTGAATCAATGTTGTTTTTATAATACCAATCTCTTTAAAAACCACTCAGCTTGTATAATGAAACTCTTCAGATTCCAATTATGATTATGAAGTGGAATATCACGTGTAAAGTCCTAATCGGTACTTATGCATGTAATTATGTCATTTACTACGAAATCCTTTTCACATGAAAGGGGTCATTATAGAAACATGCTGTTCTGCAAGTCTCATCATAAGTCAATGCCTTAGAAGTCATGTCCTCTTATAAAACCATGTGGTTAAATTCCTATGTTGTATTGGTATATATAAAGACGTTTATAGTGTTTCTGTTATGACATGAACATCCCATTTACAAAGGAAATGAAAAGTGATTAGGACTACTTATTTAACATTACGCTTTCTACTGATGAATGCAAATACGGACAATGTACATTAGACTTCTTAATACAGCAAATTGAATTTACTTTCAACATAAAATGCATATGTATTATGTTTTTGCTTACTTTTTAACTTTTTTTGATTTTCAAAATCTTGATGGTACAATTGTGAAATGCAATGAATCAAATTTCTTTATTGTTTATATATTCTCATTCGTCATTCATTCATCAATATCTAACAGAAGCAAGTCGAAATACTTATTAAAGGTTATACGTTGATAGAATTAATAAAGATGATAAACCTGAAATTCGATTTATGGCAATTTAAGTGACGTTAAAAATAATGGTATTGGTATGTAAATGCTAGATGGGCCAAACTCACAATATTGTTCATTTCTAGCTTATTTGTCTTTGGGATATATGGAGACCAAGAGACGGCCCTTGTACATATTTCATTTCAAATGAATATAAAACATGATTTGTTTTCTTATAATTTGGTACCGCAGACACTTAAAAGGAAATCGAAAACCTCAGACCATACAAACTAAATGGAATCAGTTTTGGTAACTTACCGATCTCCCCAAGGCTGTTTAAAATTACTGGAAGAACGGGAAATCTATCTATTTTGGTCGGAGCCAAAACACATTACTCCGTGAAAGGTTTCAATGAAACGGGACAGACTCCATGTACTTTCCAATTGAACAACAAAGTGTTGTATGCCCTGGAGGAAAAGCCTAAGGGTAGACTAATACAGCCGCAAAACATGCATTTAAATCAAATTGTAAAAACTTTTACACAATATTTGTCTCTTACTAAAAGGTTTGCAAAAATCATAAACGTTATCTTGTTTCCTCCTTTATCTACAGTCACAAGAAGGAATATGTCTTTTCACGTATATGGAATATGCCTAGATTGAAATTGTTAGTTAAATTGGTTTTGCTCTGGTCACATAGTATTTCGCACTATAACTGCAGCGCCATTTTAGTAGTTTGTTAGATATAAACTATTTCTTAAGCAGTAATATCAATATGAGTACTTTTACTACGAGGAACTGTACTTGAGTTATTCTGAAAATACGCTGTTGTGGTGTGGTGTGGTGTGGTTTGGTTTGGTGTGTTGAGGTGTGATGTGATGTGGTGTGGTGTGGTAAACAAAATCAGATAGCAGAATAAGATGTTGGGTAAAAAGGACTATTCATACTTTGCTGAAATCATAAAATCATATCCAATTTCTATTTTAAAATTTAACTTTCAAATCATTTTAAAGTGAATAATTAATGTTATGGTCTTTGAAGGGCATTTAGAAGTGGTATACATAAGAACAGGAATATTTTCTGGATAACAACTTCTTTAATGTGAAAATACACGGCGTTTCGGAGTACATACTGACTGTCATGACATTCCACCTGATAATGGAGTGAGTATGCACCAAATGCACGTAACAGCAGTCTGATGTCAGTTTAGTACAGGCGAAACAAGTCATTACCGGACTAATTAAATCGTAACTTTTATAAAATAAAGATTTTCATGGATTCGGATTCTTTTCTTTACACAATCCGAATGGTACGGACCTAAATGAAAGGATGGTTATCGAAAGTGGCTTGCCATCAGCTTCTCGTCCCGAAGTCTTTTGTTGGATGCTTTGTGATTGGTTGACTATGTGCCATGGAACATTGTTAGACCCCACCGTGAGGACTCAGCCGAAAGAGTTCCTTTCCCATTATAGGCAATATTGTTTAAATTTTAACTTTTGGAATAATTCCATAGTGACCATCATAATTCAATTGCAGGTTTAATATTATGTCACTAACAAGACAAAACAAAGTAAATGACACACTGATACCCATGATTCTAGCTTGTGATAAGCTCTCATCTTAGTTGACTTGATAACGAAGTTTTATGTTGATTCAATGATTTGATGATAAAACAATGAACACTAAGACGCTTATAATGGCTAGACCGGTTCCATAATTCTGGCATTACTGTCACAACGCACGCTGGACGCGGGTCAGTTAAACGCCAATGACTTCTCATAATACCATATATGTCTGCAAATGACTGTACACAGATCACAGACGAAACACGCCTGTCTGATGGTTGGGCGGCGTTATACATCAATGATTAGGATAGCAAACTGCACTCAGGTAAATGATAAACAAAAGTGTTGGTAACATATTGGTGGAAACCTGCTTGATGTTTATATATTAAGTAACTTAAAACATGAAAACGTATCAAACAAAGGTTATCGTTAATCTCTTCATTATTTCGTAGGTTAAGTTAGCATGCATATATCACGAAATCCCCTGTATCAAACTACATAAACCATATACTTGAGCTGACAAGATGTAAAATTCCCTAGTTTCACTGAAAACACACACACTAATTTAATAAACAAATACATGTAATTAATTACATGTATTTGTTTAACGTTTAACGTTTAACGTTTACATGTCAAGTAGTTTATATAAACTCGTTCAGCTCCAGTCTTCCGTTATGGTTCGATTAGAATCCTTTTACCAAACCACCAACAGTTGAACAGTAGTTATACGATTGCATTTACAAATTTGTCAAGACAGCATCTACAGACATAACAAGTAGCAAAATAATTGATATACTAATATACATATGAATAAGAGAAGATATCACACGATTTTTCCTTTAATATTTTTTTTGATAAATAAGTTCAATAAGTTCACGAGTTTACTAAAATTACATTTAAAGGAAGGATGTTTTGCATAATTCATTTTTATTACTTGCCAAAATTAATCAAGTATGCTTAAACTTAATGACCGCGAATTAAGTACAACCATGTTGATGGCGGTACTATAACTGTGACAACTGCACATGTTAGTTTTGTATGATTGTATTTGCTATGTTATGCATTGGTTATTTATGAAATACAACTATTGCAAACGAAATACAGTGAATGATGTAGGACTACATTCTTTTCAAAAGCCCCAGTGTGAGAAACAGACATCTTTGTCCGCATATTAAATCCATATAAAAGCTGAAAAACATGAACTGAGATCGGTTATGAGGACTAGTAAAAGAAGGTTGAAATATATGATATGGTTATGTTCAACAAATGATGTACAGAAATGTGTACGCATTGATGATAAAGTGTGGTGTTACCTAAGATTTATGAAAGACAGACAAATAATAAAGCAATAACAGACAATTTACTTCCAATATTTCATGATAAACTGTCGATAAGCATACCCCTTGCCAACTCTAGAACTGATTTGATTAACGCCAGACTAGCCATAAACTGAACTCAAGGTAGATGTGACAATTACTTCCTATCAAATTATTCAGCATTAAGACTTATTATCAACGTATTGTGAAAGTGATGAAAATATCACTTCATTAAAGTCAAAGATGTCAACTAATTTGTATAACTGAGGTAAGAGAAACATCATATATTATCCTGAAGATTAAGGTAAGACTTTTCTCAAACTAACGTTTGGTTGACATGCTTTTGCCGAACAGAAGGACAGAATAGATATACATGTAAAGGCAGTAACATTACTTTCAGCTGTCATTTAAAAGCACTTAAAAGTTAGATGTCATTTTAAATTTTTCCGAAACTGGAGGAATCTCATTATCGGCGATATTCAGAATTCAACGTAATTTCGATTTTGATAATTAATTTTACAAACAAATCTTCAAATAAAACAACTTAAATTTAATTTAAATATATATCGAAGGTTCAGATATTCAACCAGGTAATTTAGCAGATGACAAGTACATATTATTAAAAATGTGTGTTTGGCGATTTAACACACCTCATAAATTCATCTAGCGGTAGTGATAATCATCATTAAATAATTAACGAGGCTCCGAAGACATGCTTTCTAGAGGGCCCGTCTGTCGCTCATCACAATCACACCTAAAGGATCGTCTTCAAAGCCGATCGCCTCGCTGATTACGGCATTAATTGTTAAAACGGGTAAATTAAAATCGTCTTATTAATCAACTGCAAGTGTATATAGAATGAACGTAGGTAGAGGTAACAATCTGTCATTAAAAAAATGCATTACACGTGAACTTTAAGCACTCTTTGCTGAAAACAACATTCTAGATGATAATGGCGATAGGCTGCGTCATAATGAATACTTTTAAGGGTAAAGAAACAAGTACTTGACATATGCATGTTTGATAAATTATATGTAAAATCTATTATGAGCGAACTTTATTATACATGTATCTTTTAAAGTTATTTGATATTTTGGAAAATCTTTGTCTTAACAGATACTTCCCTTAACATCAGACAACTTGATATCACGATTGGCATTATGCATTTTTAAATAGCGTGTCTGAATAATAATAAAAAAGAATAAAACGTGGATGTAACAGAAGTCATAAGTTTCAATTTTAATAATAAGAAACTCTTAATGAGAAAACTTGAAAGTTTGTCATGTTATTTATGCTTTTAATCATAATAAACAACGAACACATGTTAAAAACTCAAATGAAAGAAAACATATGTCGTATTTAAGGATTGAAATAAAGGATATAGATAAAGCAGTCATATGCTTTATGTTGCATTTTTATGGTCAAAGGAATCTGCTTAAATTTTGCTACAAAAATAATTTAAGAATTATTTTACATGTTTTGTGCCTCAGTTGTGAGAACCTAACTACACCCGTCAATCACATTACGTTCGCATATTTAACTTTTCTGTGTCCATGGTGTCGTTTTTTTGATAAATCTCAATATTGAGAAGTTTATTTTGATGACCTATCATTTGCTGTGGTCCCTTAGCAGCCTACATGCAAGATTCAAAAAATGAATACAAGCTTTTTGTTCGTTTGCAGTCTGATTAAAACTGACGGTATTCCGCGGAATAAATGTGCAAAATAGTGCAACTACCGTGATACGAACTCATATCGTTCGGAGGTTTCCACGCCAAACCGTCTGGTAATAGCCCGTAGACTCCCATGTTCTGACGCAATTCAGTAAACCAATCACAAGACGTCCAACAAAAGCTTTCGGTGCGAGAAGCTAGGGGCAGATAACTCCAAACAGCTATCCTTTTGTCTGTTCCGAATGCTTTCAAAACAGCGACCATTTAACAACTATGATGTGATTGGTCAGCTATTTGACTGGTCTTTGGCTGCGCTAAACTGGTTCGGAACACACGCCTATACGGGATGTTCTCAGACCTTGTGGCGAGGAATCTACAGAACCTGTTCGTATCCCGGTAGATATATTATTTTGCAAAGTTTGTTCCTCAGAACAAGGTCGATTTTAATCAGTTCGTTTGTTAGAATTGATTGTGACGCAGTGATGTTCGAGGTATGACTGCACATTCTATCTGCGTTCAGTAATGGTTGCATGTTTTTGAGAACCCTCGACAATCAAAAACGCCGAAATAAGTGTAACAATATTATGTTGTAATTATTTCAATTTGTATAGTTGTGACACCTCAGTTTAGTACAGTCTGTACACCTTGTTAACACACCGTTGTCGGATTTGCAATCATCAACAAAACACTAAAGGACGTAGTGTGTAATCCGAGGCTTATTTAACACCGGACAAATTTGGTTTCAAACCCACGTCCGTTCATTTGATACCAAATAACAAACAATAAAAATGTATTAGAAGGACCCTCAATTTGTATCTTATAAATAGTAAAAAAGAAAATGTTTTGGTCAAAGGAAACCATTCGATGTTACAAGAAAAACAAAGTTTTTTAAACCATGATATGGATTACATATATGCTACAAATAATATATAATTTACTTTAATCCTTAGGCTAAAGATAATCCTATCAATTGATACAATGAAAAGTTCACATGTAAGACTATTTTAAATGTTGAAAAACAACTATATTGTTAAGAGTAACCTCTTTGTAATCGATTCTTCTCTAATCTTCCCTATACGATCTAACTGGTTAAATGAGACGGAAAACACGGGTTCCTGTGCATTAGAGACTGTCAGGCGATATAGCACTAACATTAGTTGCGCTGACAATCGATTTATGTTAGTGAAGGAACAGATGTATATATATAATCAGAGTAGTTATACTTGTTATTTTGTGTTTCACTGTATAGTATACTGCCTGAGATAAAGTGCGATTTCGTAGCTATGTACTGTATTCATTTCATAATCATGTCATACGTGTAGGTCTTCGAAACTACTCATGTTAACGTAAGTGACTTAAACGGTATCGATATTCCCTTGTGAACGAAGGTTGTCACTTACTCAATCGGTCAGGAACCACAGCGCTTACAGCCATATCACTTCATAATAAGAGTATATGTTCAATACATTTAGATATTTTTCGAAATAGAATTTGGCTCACGATTGCCTCTCCGCTGACCACTTATGAAATACAGACTGTAATAATATTTATGATAACAAAACAATTGCAAAGGACAACACAATCTAATGAAACATCGACTATCATTATTTAATTTCATGCTAAATTCCCAATAAAATTCCTGTTAATCCTTATGTGTATAGGTAGTTTACATATGATACTTATAGTGAGCTTCTTGTTATCGACCCGTTCTTTACACAACTGCTTGTAATATGCTCTAATTGTACCGAATCGATGTTGTAACTTGTACAGTCGGCAGTGCAGGTAATACGTCATTCAACACTGCCAGGGCAATTCGTGAGTGAGTGAACCTAAATGAGGCTGATATACAAATGTACATATCAATGTTATGCTGTTTTGGTATCAAATGAACACATATGTAAAAGTAGATGTTTTCGTCATTGATGGAATTTTACTCATGATTTTTCTCTCTCTTCCTTGCTATTAAAAGGGCAAGATATTTAAACAATGTAAAGGACTTGGTTGAAACAATTAGAGCGTTTCATCTGATAATACGATCTAATATAACATTTTTTTTGTTCGACCTTTTCTTTATCTCATCCAATAAAATCCCTAAATTCTATAACTTGTTATGTCCTGTGTTCTATTACATGATGTATCCATCCCATTTACGATGGAAAAAAGCTGTGATAGAGGCAATAAATACCACTGAATTCTCCAGAAATGCTACATCTTACATAAAATTGTGCCATAAATGTCAATCTCACCTTTATGTGTCTACCAGGAGAACATAGAACTGTGATATCACTTCAATGCTAACTTTATTACCCAAACTGCCTTTGGTTCCTGCAAGAGTCAATATAAGTTTGTACTAGTGTGAAATCTACAGACGGATGAATCAATCATGTTCCAAATTATATTGGGTGATGTATAGCTCTGTTGTTTTCATCAGCTCAAAATTGCTATCAAATGTCGATCTTCATTATGTTTTAAAGAACCAAACTATCAATAAGGTTTCATTTGAAACTTTTTATTCCAGAACGATGATATATGAGCTAAAAGTAAATCTATTTAAGCCAACTCATTTTGATACACATCTAATTTAAAATCCATGCATCAGAGTTGTTGTGTTTCTGAGTATACACATGCATGTATAAGAAATTAAATTCCAAAAGAATTATTTTCCACCTTTAACTCCACGACTATGTATCTGTGTGGATTACACGTCAATCGGTTTAAAGTTATTACATCTAAAAACATATGTTATTTAAAATCCTTCTCCCTCCGAATTATCATATATCAGTATATACTCGTGCGATGTTTATAAGGCATTTATATTGCATTAAGTAGTACCTTAGGTTTTCACTAAAGTTTCTGATACCAATATTTACTAATTATGAGTGTAATGCATAATCCGTTCAACCGCATGCTGAAAGACATTATCTAAATATTATAAGTTGTGTCTGATCTATCAAAAGAGACAATATCACCAAATCCAGTGACATAAAATGCTTTTATTTGCGTTGTTTTCTTTTGATCTGACGAGAAGAATTCTTGTTCCCTGATGTCTTAAAAAAATAAAGGTCTTTTATGTCCTTTAGATATTTCATAGATATAAAACCCAAAAAATGAAATAACAACTAACAACGTCAAACATGGACGCTGATTTGAGTCTTATTGACATTATACATCATTAAAGGCAATAAAAAGATCTCAAACCTTACATGATGCCGAATTGTCATTGATGAAGTTACTTAAGCTCAGTGAACAAGTTTCTTTGAAAATCACAATTGACTTTGAATAGACAGGTCCGTTTCGGTCTTCCAACAGCCATGTGAACAATACCACCATTTGTATACTTCGAAGATGAAGGATTTCTTATCCACACTCCTTTAGCATGTTAGAACTTTGCCTCATGCTTATTGCTAAACGTTAAAGCACTCGTGCCTCTGTCATATAAACGAGTGTGTTATTACTTCGTTAGGGAAACATCCACAATAGAAATAATATATGCATTATATAGTGAGTTTAGATGAAGACAATATAGTTTTGAGGTATGCTAAATATTACTACACTTATATCATGTTTGGTGTTATTGGAGAAAGCTCACACCACGATTGTTGTTTTGTTACTTTGTGAAAACTGGAACTGTCAGTTTGAACTTGCTTTGAACGTTACTGAATGTTGTCTATTACTGATCATTTCCCAAACGCGATTTATTGTATTGTCACAATAAGAAGGACTAATATTTAGCGTTTTCTTTTGACAAACATATATTTGTGAATTTAGCACTACTGTGACGTACTATTTTATGGGTTGACTGAATTTATTTGGCAGCTTATACAGACACTTTTGATCCCATTTGATACTAAGCATCTACTACTTGAAACCTACTCTTATAGACCAGTGTGATGGATCTATATTACAACTGCACTCTATTGCGACGTCACACATGCAGCGGTATTACACCAATTGTTTGATATAACCGTATAAACATGACACTGTGGTCCTTTCCATGGGCGAAATGTAAATGTAAAATGTTTGTAAATGGGTAGATTATGTTAATGTTTTAATGATAAACAACGGAATCAAGTCTTTCAGTGAAGAAGAAGAAGAAGAAGAAGAAGAAGAAGAAGAAGAAAAATGTTATTAACGTGTCACATAAATAATAATATCGACATATAAGTGAACTGTCTTAAACTGTTTTAATCCCCTGGCAGTCCCATTTTTAAATGCTGGCACACACGTCGAAATTTACTGCATTAAAATGTTAATCAGCATGTAAAGCTTTGTGTTTTCAAATTTTCTCTCCAGATCCTTTATATAAATCCCTTATAAATGCAGTAACTATATCACATCCTCGTTTTACATGTCACTTACAGAATACCCAATATGATTTGTGCTTTCATTGTTGAGTAATGCAGTTACAAATCGAAATAACTAGACTCTGCAAACAGAGAGATCAATTCAGGGAACTTCCCAAGGCTGTATACATTTAACAGAAGAACGGCCAATCCATCTATTTCGGTCAGAGCCAAAACACATCGCCCCATGAAAGCTTTCAACGGAATGGGAAGTAAGACTGTTACAGACTATATTCACTACCAGACAGCGATACAGCAGCAAACAACGTATATTCTTCAATGAAACGGGACGTGTTACAGACTCGACAGAAATCTTTACATATTTTGTACATCAAAGTATATCAATTTGAGTAGTGTTATATACTCACGTTATCCCATTGTAAATAAGCACTCAAACCCTCTATATCAGAGTATGATACTTTTATTTCTATGTGAGTTCAAATACATTTGCTTTTAAACATGTTGTTTTGGCTAGAATGTTTGACCTCAGTTTAAATGTATAAAATGTAGAAATTTAATTAATACAAGATGTTGTCGACATAACTAAACTTCTGCTACGCAACTGTTGGACGTCATAAAACAAGCAAAAACATTCTTAAAACGTGTGTATCTCGGAAATATGAGCAGATAATGTTTTGATAATTCAGATGTAGTTGAGTTGATTCTTTTTCAGGCGTATGTATCACTCGTTAATTGAAACATCTTGTAATTTGTTTGGTGACGTTTCTTTAGCATGTGAGTTTCCCTCTAACGTGACCATTGCGAAACGTGTTAAACATTATCCTTTTCATCTAGCATGTGACATCATGTTCCCGTGATTGTAAAAATACATATTGCATGACTGCACTACATATCTTATACCTTTTCCTGAACAATACTGTAACAACTGTTGCGAACATTTATATATTTATAAATTAACATTCAGATTGGTAAATAGGAATAAATAGTTACTGGAGTTTTATACGATATCTAATTGCTTGCTCTAAATTCACATTAACACAATGCAACCACAACATGACTGACAGTAAGGAAAGTAAAGCCACAAACGGACCAAACATTTGATTCAATCTTTGTTTTACCATTATCACATACTCTAGACACAAGTGTGTTAAGCTTCAATGAGTCGTGTTAAGACCAGATATGTCTGGAGATGATTGTACCCAGACCACAAATGAAACGTATCTTACTGATTGTAAGGTATTATTATCTCTCTTTATTATGAATTATATTCGGTTAGCAAGCTTCAAACATTGGTATGAAATTGGTATAACACAGCTCAATGAGAGACGAAATCTAATCATTCCCTTGAGACAATCCAAACCTTTTCAATAAAAGACTCCTTTAAGTATACACAAATATGAAAAACATTCTACGAAACTAACTCTAACCATCCACACAAAAAGTATCATTGTACATGAGTACAGAACATATCCATCACTTCTTTATGTCTGTGATGGAAACAGCAATCCTCTATAATATATAAAATTACTATGGAATTCATCACACTAATAATGATGATGGGAAACAAGTTCTTGTCACTTGTGATAAATGATTTTGACCCAACCTCTGGTGTTAGATTTAGTGAACATTAAGATCATAACGGTTGATAACCGGCTCTTTAATCATGATAAAATGTATCGCAAAGTTAGCAGCCAATAATGAGACACAAAAAGTATACAGTATAATGGTCTTTGCTTTAATTGTGATACATATATTTAACAATAAGAACATAAAACTTGAATATCAAATGGAAATGGTCTAAATTTAAAGGTGTATTGGTTTTATATGATCAATTTTATATACACACATGGTTCAAAACCCAGGGTATATAAGTCGAGCAGAGCATTTTATCCTGAGACAAAATGACACACACAGTAGATAACCAAACTAAATCAATATGTTAATGTCCCATTAGCTAAATGAAATGAGGAAACTTAAAACAGAAAAAGAGAGGTTCACTCAATGGCAACCACACCAATGTATCATCCAGGTAGAAACTTGTTGGCTGGGTTCAGCGGGAACAATCTGATAACACGAAACAAACTTGCTGTATTTCTTTAAGAAGATTATTGTTATCAAGCATCGCCCATGACATGTGTACATACATATTATTTTGAAATAGAGGTAAGCATAACATACATGTGTACAAACCAGTGGAACAAATAGTTGTTTTCTGTTTGGAAGAAAAGAGATAAAACCTCTCACAGTATGTAAGCATATGTCAATACATGTGTGACTACGAGCAACGCTAAGTTACAATCAAAACAAATCTAATGATAATACAATGCAAGGCGGAAGTACGAGTTCCTGTGAGTCACGTGATGTAACAAGTTTGCTTGTTGGTGGTATTGACATCATGGTAATGTTAAAATGAGGTCCTATTTATCCATCATTCATAATTTCTAACTTATATTCTTGAATATGATTATTAAGATATTAGCTCAAAAAAGGACAAAATTGCAATAACATTAAATTAACAGTATTCATCTTGTAACACGTTATTTTATGTGTACAGAGTGAGTTTTGTTATTGAACTGAACTGCTTGTAATATTATCTAATCGTTCTGATTAATCGATGTTGTAACTGTTCAGTGAGTCGGAAGTACAGGTACCAGGTCATTAAATCCTGTCAGGACAAGTTGAGCCTGAATGAACCTACAGGAAACAGGTCCTATAACGACAGCAATATACATATACCGCTGGGGAATCAAATTCCATTTCATAATTGGAATGTATGTTAAGGTAGATAACTTTTCATCAATGTTGAATGCGGCTCATGCTTGTCTCTACTTAAGACCTTTGACAGGCCAGTGCATTTAAAAAAGTGAAAGAGCTTTGGTTGTTACAATATTGTTTTTTCAGTGTTTTTTCTTCATTGGTATTGAATTTTGGCACACTATACTAGCAACCTAAATTTAATAGTAAAACGCATTTGTTGTGGTACATATAACTTTCTTGATTTAAACTTATTACATTTCACAACTGTGTAAGATCGTGGATCTTTCAAATGTAATGACATGATAAAGACCAATACATATAATTTCAAAGTTCCAAAGAAATATTCCCTTTTGCACAACTATGATACACTTTACAAAACTATGATACCATTTGATATTCATAGCACAACTGCACAAGCCTCCCCTAAGAGTAAAAAAGCTGACTAATCAAAACTGCATTTTCATAATAGAAATATCCATGCATCAAACTGTCAATGCCGATATGCCATTTCCTGTTTCAAAGTTATTTGTGCTATTGTTTCAATTAAAACAATAGTTGGAAACCATAGACAAAGATAGTGTTATAATATAGATAAAACAATCTCAAACCTGGTCAGAACAGTCTGACACAATTTTAACCAACGATAACTTTGACATTTAGAAACACAATTCCTTCAACTTAATTTCATGTCCTTCTCTGTGGAAGTATTTTAAAATTAAGGAATAAAACCTGAATGAATGTTTACAACTTATTAAAGTATGTAATATAGTTTAAAAAAATTAAAACCATGTTGCATCATGAGTTAAGAAAAGAGATGATGGTTTTCTTTGAGTGTATCAAATCAAAAAGGTCTCCAATGACTGGGAAATTATTTTTTATAAACATCTGAAACAAACAATTTTAATCCGAAAACGAAACCTATTTCGTTTTCATGTTAACCTGTTTACCATTACAGTGGTAAATGCAATGATTGCTTGTTTCCTTCAAAACATTTTATGGAACCGTTTTCGTTTTGGTCCAGATAGACTTATGAGACACATACACATTAGTTTAGCTTCTTAAACATTCTGAAAACTTTGTTGATTCTGATTTAAGCATATTTATTTTAAAAGAATGGATTGGGTACATGTCATTTTACTTGAAGTGAAACCCTCTCCTAGAAACTGTGTTATATAGTCCATACAGTCAGAGGTATTAAAATCTTGAAAAAATTAATAAATGTTGTAAATACAACCGTTTGACTCATCTTGAGAAATGATGTTTCTGTTTTAATGAGAAACTATTACAGAGGGTCTACTACAAATGGTAAAGGATGAAGACGACAAATTTAGCGTGAATCCTTGTATAAGTACATTTGGAAATTAATTAAGAAACACACAATTTTTTAACAGCAAAATCGTTCCGATTTGCAAGAAGACAATATGTCAGGAAAACAGTTAGTGATTTTAGGTAGAACAATCATTTAGCAGTGTTGAAACGAAAGGTCACTCAAATAACGGTTTGCTGTCTTTTGGATAATGGCTGTTACAATAATTTGGTATTTTGGTGTCAACATCCAAGTTCCATTATGAAATGAAATGAGAGTCAATATTTGTTGCTGTAATGTGATTGGTGTCATTCTTTCAAGTGAAGTGATTACATTTTACTAACTGACTTTTTAACAAAAGTCACTCGTTAAAGCAGTATGCGTCTTCAAACTCACAAACTCTTGAACTGTCAATGTCAATGAACTAGTCTCAATGAAAACATATGGTCACTACATACGGTATTGGCTTATCTAAAGCGAGAAGAAGTGTTTAATAAACAGATTGAACTAAACTTTATTCACAGATCAATTGGTTGTAGGCATTTTCTCAATTATCGTTAAAAAAGGGACTGGAAGTTTAATATCTGTCTAGCTTCTTATCATGCATGATAACAGATGTTTTGGTGTGTGAATGTCAACTTGGTATCAAACATGTTGTTTACAATTAATCAATTCTAAAGTTTGAAGTGTAGCTTCTCTTCTAGGACAATAGTTATTTTAGGTCAAATTCAGTACCATCACATTTTCCCTCACATTTTGACAAGTCGTGAATTTTAATTTCAGGGAATTAGTCGCTAATTTTATTACTCAACCGTGGTGAGATCACTCATTAGAAAACAATGAGTTGGTTACACACATGTGTGATACCACCGCATGCTGCCGTAACGTTATAATCGGCGCGTGACGTCATAGTCGTTTTTAGTTGACATCACAATGTTAGCCGCGCAACTGCAATAGCGGATGGCCTTTTTGCAAGAAAGCGTCACTAAAAGCAATTTTCTTGCAATTCAGCGCTATTTACATTATTGAGTAATAAATAAAATACTAAACTCGGTCCCGTTTGATAACATGTTTATGAAACTCGTGAATGGCATTGGTATTTAACTCGCTTTCGCTCGTTAAAATACCAAACCATCCGCTCGTTTCATAAACACGTCGTTTAGTATTCTATATTTCATGTCTGGGGTGATAGAATCGTTCAATTTATCCTCACAATCCCAAATCACTACATTTCAGTTTAAAAACTAGGGTGTTGCTTAATTAAGTAAGTGTTTATAACCTGTGGAACTTGTGCATAAATGCTGCTTGTTATATGTAATGTCATACAAGTAGGAGTATGTTACAGCATGTCACAGGAGCCCTTCCCCACTAACATGTATTCGTATTATGATATCCGTTCCGGTTGTTCAGGAATAGTTATGTAACATGTATTTAAGAAGGGAAAACATTCTCATGTAGCAATGTCCACTATTATTCATTGTGTGAAGAGAATCACAAAAACAACTATTGCTTATTTGAATTGAACTTTTCCCGCACTGGCTGCAATCTAAACGGTTTTTTTGTCAAATGAACCGATGTTGTCACTTGTTCATCCTGTCAGAAGAACAAAAACCAACCCATTAGGTTCTGTCACTTCACTTGCAGCATGAGTATGTAGATATTTACGGAGAAAATTCAAATGCCAAGGCTGCATGTAAACTTTTTCAAGAATTCAGTCTAGTGTTGACTTAAAACCACAGAAGGTTAGAAGTGTATTGCAGTTGGTTCACACCGGCTGTCACATTAAAAGCTGCTTGTGTGAGATCAAGTGATATCCAATTGGGAGTAGAACACTGAAACACTCTATCATATATATAGATAGTATTGTATGGGTGTTTTCATATCACATTCTGTATCAGCCCGAGAGATATTGGTCGAGAGCTGATACAAGATGTGATATGAAAACACCCATATCATACTATGTTTATCATATACACTTACGAAAAAAACCCAATTAAATTAAATATTCATAAACTTTATTTCCTGAATCTCTTAATTATCACCACACACCGTAGCTAAATAAGAAAATGTTCTCATGTCACATGCGTTTTTACCTTACGGTGTTTGGGTTTCACATTTGCTCTGTACCCATTCTGAATGCCTCGCGACTTTGATCTATTTGTCTCGAGGTTCGAGGTTCAAGTCCCTTGACGACGGGCTGATAAAGGGTTTTGCACTTGACGACGGACTGATACAGGTTATCTGCCCACCGGGCTGATACAGGTTATCTGCTCGCCGGGCTGATACAGGGTGTTTGGAAGAGGCTCTATCATTCATGCAAAATCTTCGTATTTATAAGCAAGTATATGATAAATTTGGATATAATTACACATATCCTCGATAGACTCTCCATCAAGCACCCTATATCATCCTACAAGGTAGATAACCTATTCCGTCGGGTCGTTGTAGATCATCTTCATCAGGTGTCATTATTCAGGGAGAATACAAGGTAAAACACGGTATCATTTAGTTCTTTCTGTATCCAATCCTGCATCTTTTCACATCAACATCAGCCCAGGCTAAAGCTCTCGGGCGGATACATGATGTGATATGAAAACATCCATATGATACTTTCGATATTATGTAGTATTCATAACATGATTATAGAAGTTGTACTATTGCAGGTAGAGTTATCCCAAATATAATCAGGTCATTCACTATCTAAATGGCATGTATTTCTCATGTAACATTTGCTGTAATATTGCATGCTGTCAGATATCACAGTGTTAACTAATACGATATCAAATTTGGGGCTCATCGAAAACACATAGCTGACATCTGAGTGCTGAGTATTTATATTAACACTCCAGCCCTCAGAATATGCCACTTCTAAAGACAATCTCCTTCAATATGTTGAATCTTAATGGTACTCCTAGTTCCTGACTCATTATCAGTTAATGGAAGTGAAAACGTTTGTAATTTTCTCCCTTGGCTTGAGGAACAAGGCCTTCGAGGTCTGGATAGATATCTTCATTGATATAATTTGAATTATTTGGTAAATATATGCTTCAAAACAAGGGACCAATACAAAACACATCGGTTATCAAACACATAAGAAACCAAAAATAAAAAGCCTCAGTTTAAGGCGATATAGACACAAGGAAAGTTAAACGGCATCTAGGAGGTCCCGCTGGCTGTTTTTGAGGGCTTTAAGTGGTAAACAATGACCCGGTGCTGAGCGGTTATGGCATACTAGTCCGGCAGAATGGTGCAGAAAATCAAGGCAATTGTGCACTTTGGGTGAAAAGTACCAAACTTGGCACAAAGATAGCTTAAGGTATTGTGATTAAATTTGGTCTGAGGGCCAAGTCAATTTCGATCTAAGATGGCCGCCAAATCCAAAATGGCCGCCACTGTTGAAACGTATCTGCTTTTACATGTTTCTGCATATTTAAATGACCAATTCATGTTATTTTATTGTTATTCATGTTAGCTTGGAACCCAAGAAATACAAGGATTGATACTGTATTGATAAATCCATTGTTGACGATGGTACAAATGATAAATAGAAGAAAACAACAAAAATGGCAGCCAATTTTGTGATCTAAGGTCATGTATGTTTTTGTACGTTTCTACATCAAACTTTATTATGGATCTTGCTTGTTTAGACTAGAAATACCATGACTAACACTTTATTGGTAATCTCATTGTTGACAGTAGCAAACAAAATCCAAAATGGCGGCCAATTTGTCACTGAAAGGCATCCTTCGATAACCTAGAATTTGAATTGTTTTCCTTATTCTTATTGCGATTCATTTAGGTTGGTATTCTTAGCTTATGGTCTTCAAATAGATCTGGTCCAAGGGTTTAAATGATTTTCCTTCAAACATGGCGGCCAAAATCAAAATGGCGGCCACTGTACGTCAACCATATCTCTTTTGGCATATTTATGCATATTTAAATGATTCAATAACGCATTGTATTGTTATTCTCAAGATAATGATCTAGCTGTCCTATATTTTGCAAATAATGATTGACTTTTTGCAAGGGAATTTCTTCTTACTATTTATCAAGGTTGGTATTTATAGTGCCAAAAGTCCAATCATAACATAGACCACAATCAATTAAAGCTATTCAATGAATTCAATGAAAGAAACTGCAATATACCCATTTCATAGACAGTCATAGACATCATGTTCGCCAAATCTTTTCCACAAACATTATGGAAAGTCATGACACATATTTGGACTTCCCAGCCAAGATATTGAACTAGTTCTATCAGACATAACATTATGCACTAGGTTTGGGTCGAATACTGTAAACAGTGGTTCTTACAACAGACGAACAATACATGCATGTATATTTAAAAACAACATTAATTGATTGCACTGTATACGATTATAAGTATGTCTAGTTTGTCCCATTTCTTTTATTCGTCTATTACCTCTGTTACCCCTCTGGAAACACTGAACAAATGCAACATCTCGGGTTTCTCAGTTTCCAGCGTGTCTAGAACATTGTTACTGGTATCACGACTCTCACTCCAAGATACCATCACTTCACTCCTATTCAGACCTCCATTCACTGCCAGTGAAATACAGGATATACACTCATTATCTACAATCAATTCAGGATAAACACATATATAAGCTATCTCTCAGAAACCCCTTATGCCCTTCGCCTACCATATCTCTTAAGCAAGTATCTGATGTAATGAGTTACCTCTCTATAAGCATCGCCAGTGCTCCCACAGGAACTCAATTGTCTGTCTTTCATGAGGAAAACAGATATTGCAATTGTTTGCATTCATTCATTCATTCATGGTACCTTTTTTAAAAAGACAGTATCCCAAGAGTTGAAAAAAGCTTTTACACAACAGGGAAAATTTTGCCTGCTTCAATGTTGTTATTTCATTTGTCGCAAAATAAGGTTAGATCACAACCGATATAGATATGAATCGTTTGAGACAATTTCTTACGATCCAAGGATCTTGGTAGCAGTATTTGCTGGTATGAATCTGTGATTGTTTCAGTAGCAAATGCTAGTCAGAGAGCAACGAGGATGGTTTGACTGAACAACGGTACAGCCTAAAGAACACAGAGAGCATCATGATACTCTGGTTTCATTGAGTAATGACATTGATTGCACACAACAATAGCCTGCTATCAAATTATTCTAGGAGTTATCACGATCAACAATTTCAACGTACCTAAACTAGAGCTAACATATGTTTACCATTGTACCCCAGCAGTTGATACATTTTGTTCAGTAAGGAAGGCAAACCCGTGGTATATTGATGATTGCATGCCAATAAGTTCCCGTGAGAGCGTTGATGTTAAACGTTATTAACTTATAAATCAAGTTCAGATATAGTGTTTCAACACACAAGGAGATCAGTATATCAGGCAGGACAGACCTATTGAAACGCGGTTGTAGTAATTTAAACAGAGGATGTCATTGTGGATGCTAGTTTCAAACTTTCATCGTGCTTCAAAGTGTTCTCTCTTGAAATATGAGCTATATGATGACTTAATCTGATATGAAATCTATACTGAAAACAGAATGAAAACCTAAAAGAATGACAATAAGGTGAAAGAATAAAATTACCTGGAGAATCGAAGGATACAAGTGAATATGGCATCTTAGCACTGTCCAGTTCACGTTGTGTACTTTCAAATATTGTGTAGTAGTATAGTACTGTGTATTATGTACAATTGAACTAAACGATATATGTCGGTTCACAATAAAGTTATATACGTTTCCTAGTCAACTGCCTACAAAAATATGAACAGACTATTATCTTCAAAACAAGCAAGAATACTAATAAGATTGGGCTATTGAATCATTTAAATATGTGTAAACATGTCAAAAGAGATACATGTTGACATGGGCGGCCATTATGAATTGGGCCGCCATCTTGGAAGGAAATTAATTGGACTATATTTATTTGAAGACCATAAGCTAAGAATACCAACCTAAATGAATCGTAATAAGATTAAGGAAAACAATTCAACTCTAGGTTATCGAAGGATGCCCTTCAGTGACAAATTGGCCGCCATTTTGGATTACTTTTGCTACTGTCAACAACAGGATTACCAATAAATTGTCAGTCATGGTATTTCTAGTCTCAACGAGCAAGATTGACAATCTAATGTGATGATATAAACACGTAGAAACGCACAAAACTAAACATCACATTAGATCACAAAATTGGCTGCTATTTTTTTTTTTTTTTCTTCTATTTATCATTTGTACCATCGTCAACAATGAATTAGTCAATACAGTATCAATCCGTGTATTTCTGGGTTTCTAAGCTAGCATGAATAACAATAAAATAGCATGAATGGAACATTTAGATATGTAAAAGCAGATACGTTTTAAAAGTGGCGGCCATTTTGGATTTGGCGGCCATCTTGGATCGAAATTGACTTGGCCCTCAGACCAAATTTGATCACAATACCACAAGCTATCTTTGTGCCAAGTTTGGTACTTTTCACCCAAAGTGCACAATCATTTCACCATTCTGCCTGACTATATAAACTCGCGAAGACGTCAGCCCGAGCAGAGTTTATTGGCATAACGTTAGGCAAGCGTGTCATTATTTCACACTCATGCGGAACAATCTATTTCTAAAATAATTTCATATATGCCTTTCATTGGGATATTTTGATGGTTTATGTGACATGACCGAACAAGATCAATATAAAAAGAATAGGAAAAAACAGACATACACTCCTGCTGACTCGCCAGAAAGGTTTAAAACTAAAGTCTTCATTCCTTACATAAAGTAGTCAAAAATGTGCACCTATAAATAAATATACAAATATAAATAGTATAGGAAAAATAACAAAACACAGACATGACACAACAAAATGTGCACGGCATACAGTTTAAGTGACAAAGTCGCTGATTGACAACATAGGCTCAGGGTTCCAATTTGTTCAAATTCATTTGTTTCCGTTGGTTGAATACCTCATTACTGAGAATGGTGATTATGAGATAACCAACCTATGCAGATGGTGGTTATGACAAAAACCTGCAACGTAAAGAAAAGAAATAATTTCCCAAGTGGAGAAAGTGCACATGGTATAATATGTTTCATGATTAATTTATAAGTAAAATTCGGCTGTAAATTATTTATGCAGTCCGAAATACAGATACAGAGTGGTAGTGCCCTCAGTGTCGCGGTGAGTGATACGTTAACGTAATTGCATATTTACTAAAACAATATCCTGACTTTTCAATGTTTGCAAGGAATAACAATGGCATTTTATGCAATATGTGGTTTTTAAAGCTGTGACTACCACTGGAGCGATGACAAAAAAATGAAAATGAAAACAGAATTTAACAGTATTAATATATTATACATGTATGCAGTATTTTGTTGTTTAAGTGCCTACACGAAATATGTTTATCTCATCATGCAAAATCATAATTTGGACAAAAGAAGAAAAAAGAGATAGCAAATATTAGTTTGATAAATTCAAATATACAAAAGGCATAAATTACTTAAAAAGTTGGCCGAAACTAAATGGTTGTACATAAAGGACAGGTTTACTCCATACTTCTGACCACAATGTACTCTATAATACCTAAATTCTTCAAAGCTGTTGCTTTGGGAACATGAGTATAAATCCCATAAATTACACAAGGCCATGGTTTTTAAAAATGGTAAATGTTACAATACCAACTGTAGATTTCGAAGTGTTAAATGGTTCATGCTTATAATGTTATTGAAATGAATAATCATCGACAAGAAAAAACAAAGTTGCTTTCATTTTCACCAAAACATGTTCGAAAATATATTTCATTATAGTTTTAAAGCAAAATGTTTGAAGAGGATGTAATTCGTTATTAAATTCCCGACACGTCCCAAGACATAACAACCATTATGACTTTCATCAAAAGACTCCCGACTATTCGCAATTCTATTTGGTAGCTGTTTTGTGATAACACCAAGCCTGAATGCAACTAACAATTATTCCCAGTCTCCAGCAATGGTATCTGGCCCAGTGCTCCCTCTGTATAACATTTTATTACCAGTCTCGATGAGAAAAGGATAGTACTTTCAACAATAGATGTACAACATAATGGGAATAATCATAAAACAGAACATGAGTTACAGACTTCTTGAAGTCTTCCACACCATCATTTTCATGTCTTCCTTAATAACCTTATTATCAGAATGATGAAGTCTATAATCACTATTGACTGTCACTTTATTTACCCTGGTGTGAAATTATGTCACGATGTCATGCCCCAGACAAACCCCAGTTGGAATTTAAAGATCGGTGATCTCTTAGTCCCATTCCTTGTCTGTTTTGAAATATATTCTTTGATGCATTTGTTTTCTCCTGCCACTCATTAACTAGTTCCCGATACCATTAGTACGAATAGGTTGATTTGAATTAAATAATGCTTAGATTTTAGCTCCCGTCATAAATTGTTTTTATTCATAGATACTCCATTTCGTGGAGTACATTATGGCACTTTTAAATATATATGACAATTACGGACCAACATCTTATGAATATGGTGAAAAAATAATAATTTTGAAGATTTTGTATTAGTTCTCAAACATTTTTAACATTGAGTAATACGACGTGGAATGACCATTCACAACATATTTGAGATACTAAATCAATTCGAGTGTCTACATCAGCAAATGAACACAGTTATCTTCCAGCTTCAAATGGAAAACATTGATCTTAAAACAATAATAACAAATCTATAAAATGGAAATTCATCACAGAAAACTACTGTCCAGATTAGATAAATTATATATATATTATTTCTTTCAGGTTACTTAGAGAACCCAGCATAAAAAGAAACTGTTTATTTCCACAGCAAATAAATTAGAGAAAAGCTGTTCATATAAATCCTTAAGACGATGTCGCTTAAGAGATGTGTTCTTTGAATGTCTTAGTCGGTGCACAGTACGATTATTTTAATCCTCTGTGTCCTCATCCTCATGGTCGTTTGTTTGCTTTAAATTGATTTGTTATGTTATGATAAAGACTTAATACAATATTACAGTTAAAACGCTTGTTTTTAGCCAAGTTTATATGTTTGTCTCTCATAAAGGTAATACTTTAAAATGGCCTTTACTGAATGCAATTTTTCAATTAATGCGTTTTAGAACATATCAAATACTGACTTCTGCAGGTATTCTGGTTCAAAGAGGATGGCAAACCCTGAACTATTATAAGTAATAACATATAACAAAGTTGATTCTCGAGATAGTTTTTACATCTAAAGTCAGAAACTTAGGCATTTTTTCTCACATAAAACAAAGGCTATAGGGAGGAACACATATCAAACATAGACCTCGATCCTTATTCACCGACGAAATACTAGCAATGGGGTAACTAAAAAAACTAAAAAACTAAAAAAAATATAACTTTAACAAATTGAGGTTCAGACTGGGAGGTTTCAAATCCAACTGTGTTTTCTTTGGGACATTACATAATGATGTAGAGTTACGCTGAGGAACAGTTAGGGCATCAGCAACGGTGATTACGAAACTCATAACACTAGAAAGGGTGTCATAATGCAAGAGCCTTAGCTTGGCATCCCAATTTATTACATGTTTAGCAGTGAGAGAGAAAACAATTCTCACCGCTGAAGTTAAGGTAGATGTCACTGTGAAAATACCACAAAGGGATGATGACACTGTGCAAATGGTAAGACATCACTTCTAAACAAACGCCCAAGAGAAGGGATTTAATAAATACCACATTCCCTACTAAAAAGGCATATAATAACCACTTGATCACTCGTGGAAATACCAGCTTAACACCCACATTTGATTTAGAGATAAGAAATACATTTATAACGACGTAAAATATTCTCTGTATATTTATTCAATAAAGCTTAAGTTATGTTCACACTAAGTAATGTATATGTTGTTGAATATCACTCAAGAGACTATTGGGTCCTATTAAAACCTCGATAAAAATATGGATTACAAAGCGAACACAAGACAATTGCTGACATCTAGAAATAATAACTTGCATTATTTCTTTGCTTCATCATAAACGGCAGACGTATCGAATAGTTGATGGTTTTAAAAGTTCAGGACTCCTAGTTTTATATATCGTTCATGTCATTAAATGTGTCTTGAATATTTTCATAATTGAAATTGAAATAAAATTACATAAAATCCATCAATATTTCTGAATTGAAAGTTATATGGACAAGGTGCACAGTTTAAGCTATGCGGTAAATCGATTGTAAGTATCAGGCAGTGCTTTGTAAAAAGGTCAGAAGTCCAAGCCACTTTGAGAATGACAAAAAATACTGATCCTAACATGATTTTACCGTTACCTTTGTATGCCTTTCAACACGATTACTTCATACGTGGCGTGCATACAGGCTACTGAGGGCAGTTCCAACTAAATGGTATTCTTAGGTAGTCAATGCGCTTCTTGCAACTGGTAATTCCAAATGAAAGAATAGTCTTCTTAGATAAGGGTGGTACTCATCAAGCTGTCTGCACTAACTGTTTGTGTTTACTTCTGCAGTCATTCTCAGTCATGGCTGAATGTTCCCATACTTTACACATATAATCAGGAAAACTTTAATGAAAGTATGCGCTCAAAGTTGGACAGCAAGCAAATATTTGACGAAAGTTGCCTTCTCATTAGTTATAAGTCACAATAGAAGGATCAGTCTCATTTACGAATATTACTGACAGGTTGGCTATCCCTGTACAGGTTCACCTGATGAAAAGTCCTGCACATTATATATGTGTATAGTATCGAGAAATTACAGGCGCTGTAGCACGCCGTTCTTACTTAAATAAAGAGATCTCAGGAAAAGGTAAATAAGTGTCACCATATAAGATAATATAAGATAATTTTAATATCAATTGGAAATTGGTTGTATACTGTTTTCAGGCAAAACAAAAAAATACATAAAATTTATATATCACATAGAGATACAAATATAAACAATACGCACATATATAAACCAAGTTACATCACTCACATTAGATGGCTTTCAATTATAAGATAAATAGTTGCGTTTGTAAAATTTTCGGGATTCATTGCTATTCAACACCCGTAAATTTAGTTTAAAACGGACGGCGTTAGCAGGCGTTTTGAAACGAACTCTCTTTTTGCGTAACTATCTCTGAGTGGAAAGGACTTTGCGACCGTTCTATTTTTGTAAGAGGTGTGGTCAGGTCAAAACAAATGTAAATACTCGGCGTAATATGTACATTGGTAACCATTTACAAATAAGCTCAAACAGTGTCACTCAACTATGTTCACTTCACATTATTCACGTATCCTTTTAGATGGCGATAAACATTTATCTACGACATCAACACAATAAAAGACCTAGGAACATAAATCTTAAACTTGCCCTAACCCATTGTGACAATGACGCTAGCATTGTGACGTCAAAACGGTTGATCACTACGACGTCATTCCATGGCAACGGCATTCGGTAAACACAGCCGCATGAAAGAAGGCGTCAAACTCGGACAAAATTAACTAGTTGAACACATTTTAGTTACTTGAAACTAATTCATTTTGAGAGTTGTTTGTGACATATACGGGTATACACAAGTTAGAAAATGACAATGCCACCTGTCAAATTTGAGTAAGGAACACATATTAAGAGAAATAGAAAAATAAAATGTTAAGTCGGGCCGAATCTTGTGAACATGATGTATACGTTCGCGGTGATTCGCCCCAAGTAATTTGCGGGTATTCATTGTCATTCCACATTGGCAAATCAACCAATCAGAATCAAGGATACACCGAAATCATGTTACAATTAACATCAAGTCACAAATTCACCCACCACCCCACACTCCCAACCCGCCCCAACCACACCACGCCCCAACCCAGTTTTACACACAGTCTCTTTTCTTATTTAATTCTCGTATACCAGATGATACAATGCTGGCATGTGTAATCTTCGGCCTGAAGGAAGAATAGAATATTCCGAAAACAAAACATGAGATGAGTCACATACAATTTTGTCCTTTTTAATAATGTTATGTTCATAGAAATACCCAATATTTTCTATGGATAATCCAATAATTTTGAAGAAGTATTTAGAATTCTGAAAAACTTGAAGTGTTTTAATTTGATATAGTATAAACTAAATGGAACATTTGAGAAAACAAAATTTGCAAAAGTGCTACAGCGCCTTTAAGTTCTGAGTGACCAAGGATGTTTGTACACTTGATTAGATAATTGATAAAATGTCATTTACAACTTTTGATGTATTTTTATAGTCTCTGTAAGTGTTTTATATATACACACAAAGTATAAAGCAGGTCCCAAAACCATTTTGAGATCGTTTTTTAGGGAAAACTTCCTGAGCTTGGAATACTTACTGAGCTAGAAATTGGGTGTGTAAGGTTCCTGAGAATATAACTTCATGACAATGTTAAAACTGAGCCATAAAAAAAGATTTATCATACAGTTTACATCTATCAAATGTGGCACTAATATGCATTATGTTAACATACGTTTATGTCTTGACTACACCAAATTCATGAATACGTTAATTCGCTGCATTGACAGTGGAATTCTCTTCACGAGCTCACGGACGTGACAGAATCTAACGGCTTGGTGCCTTCCCTTCCAGCTCAATGAACAAGTGACAACAAAGGTTTTCAGGGAAGTATAGATCAGAATATAGAGAGTGCTGAAAGGTTGACTTCCATGACGCCAAAATATTCATGCTATAATGGTACCATACAAACGAAGGGGAAAACAAGACTAAAGTGACGGCTATTCTGTCATCCTCTCCCACGTATCTAGCCACATAGCTAATGACCCCAAGGACTAACTCATATAACACTACAATGCTTATAGCGTTGTAGTTGTGTTTATCACTGGCTCACTGTCAACAAACCACATTTTGTCCATGGATATATATTATAAATAGATGTATGGAATTTTAGTTTGGGTACTATTGATAATGCCCTCGATCAAGTTCGAAAGGATGTTTTGAAAACTGATTTTGTAGTACAGTATCATATCTATTAAATAAGTTATTATAACCGGTGTGATAAGTATGGATTTTGTTTTAATATTTGCCCTAATCTCATTAACTGAATAGGATTTCTCTGTAACAGAACTTATCTTTATGTCAATATTACATCAAATTGGCAAATTTTGTATTATATGATAGATGATAAATGTAAATACATGTATGGGATTTTAGTTCGGGTACTATTGATAATGCTCTCAATCAAGTTCGAAAGACTGTTTCGAAATAGTATTTTTGTACTTATGTCTCTAGAATGTTATTAAAACGAGCGTGACGTTTATGACACAGCAGTATTTCTAAGCAGCCGTCTATATTGTCTTTTTCATTCAGCTTTCCTCAGTAAATCCGATAGATGATTAATGTTACAAACGTTTGGGATGTAACTTGATAACATTCAGAAGGAAATATGTGACTTTTCATTAGCGGCAAATGACAAAACCAAAACTGAACACTATTACTTTATGATTATGAAATGGAATCCAAATGGTACATTTATATTGTTGTGTTTATAGGACCTGTTTCCTATTTGTTCACTCAGGCTCAATTTGGTACCTGTACTTCCGACTCACTGAACAGTTACAACGGGACGATACGATCCGATTACAAGCAGTTTGGTTAAGTTCAGGCCAATTACAAAAATATCTCTTTAAGTACAGTCTGTACACAACACATATGGGGATTAAAGAGGAATAATTACTTTTGTATGTCATTGTATGTTTGCATTTATTGAATGTCTAATGAGTATATTTTTGTTTTAATATTTTCTGTTTTCTCATTAAAGAATTGGATGAACTTGTCTTTTGTCAATATAACATCACACTGGCAACTTTTGTATTTCGTGATAGATGACACATTATCAATACTACACATTATTATTTAAGTAAGCTGAATAAATAAATGTGTAAATGGTATATCAAAAAGTTTGCTTCTTAACTGAAATTGATCATCAATGCCATATCTATTACACTCGCATGCAATCGTGTGTTATATCACGTGACTCGGAAACCGTGCTTCCACCTCATTTAACCATAAGGCAAATTAGATTAGAATTGATTATTGCTTACCCTGTCTCGTAACTGAACATCTGTAAACAAAGACTTGAAACATGACACTGTATTTATATGTTTTTCATGTGGAACACTTTTTATTAATTCAGTTGGTTTTGTGCTGCTTTGTTGTATATCACAAATGTAACAGTTAATTTATAAAACCTAGTGTAACAAATACTTAAATGTTGGTGTTAATTTAATATTTTCTATTTTATTCAGCACTGCAAAATCAAAATGGTTTAATCTTTCATTCCTTAAAAATCATATCTGTTCTGAGAATGGGATTTCCAATGGCAACGTTAGAACTAAAAACTGTTTTTAATTAATTGCGAAAGATTTGTAATGTCAAACTCCTCAAAACTGTAGTATGAATACCAGATCCTGTTATCATGAATAACTATTCAATATGTACATTAGCCAATTTACACCATGTCAAAACTATAATTAAACTAAGCTTAAACTAAGAATATTGAGTTAAGATAACAATAGGAGAAAAAACCTTCCGAAATGACAACACAACGCATAGAGAAATATGATTGCTTTTCAATACGCTTATCTACCAAAACTGTGATATTGCCACATCACCAACGGTTATGATGTCATTTCCACCCATATCTATATATACACTGGATGAACGAGAATAATTCCGAACCGTCATCACAGTGAAATGTATACAAATGCATTCTTTGGGTATATACCTGTACATGTATACTAAAAATAAGAAAATAGATCATATACATTTTTCGATTTCGTCGTTACATTTGCTATCAGTATGTAAGAGCGAGTATGTCTGATACCAACGAAACTAAAAAATGTTTCATTGTATAAAGCGAGAAAGCGTTTTTTTTCAGTTTCAATGTTCATGTTAGTTACTGTTCAGAGTTGAAGAGTCAGTTATTCAGCTTTATCATAGAATGTTAACAACAAGCAACATCAAGGGTTGAAACGAAACATTTATCACAAGTGACAAGTACTTATTTCCTGTCAGTGATAAGAGTCAAACCTTAAGCTCTATGTACTTATATACTGTGATGAACTCCATACTGTTTTCAATTAGGGTAGCGGTTTTCATCACACAAACAAAGCTAGTAATTTTTCTCTTCCAAATAATAGTATACTACTTCAATGTTTAACATGTCAGTATTGTTAGTTTTTTTTCTCAAGAACAGCTGTAGCAACGAGAGTGCAAGTTTTAGAGAGAGATTAGTTAAAGGATTTCTACACTACTGGACTACTATTTTGGCTTCATTGAAGTTTATAGTAATGTATGAAATTGGTAATAGTTGTATCCTCAAACATCATATATTCCAACAATGGTCCATTGGTGAACTAAGATCAGATGACAGAAACTAAAGCTGACTTTATCATAATTATTTCAAACTGAATAATTTTGGCTAGATTCATATCCAATACAGTAAGACATTGAAATTTTACAATGACAGAATGAGAGCATTGACAATTTGTTAACTTAGTATTTACAAACTAAATCAGCCAGGTGAGTGTCAAATCGGTATGATTATGAGACAAACGACACTATGGGACCTGCTTAGGGATATGTTTTTCCCTGTGCCTCAATTATTTAACAAAGATACAGGATCGTTGCCTTTCTATAAGATACATACAGGATCGTTGTCTATAAGCTATAACTATCCTCGGGTCAGTCTTCCACAGGTTAATTATGTTTTACAATTGATCATTTTTGTCAATAACATTTTATCATTTTATTATAAATTCTTTAAGGAACATGGAAACGTGTTAAAAACAAAATCTAAACTGCACAAAAATACTTTGAAGAAACACATTGCATATTATCATGACATAGGAAAGTAACTTTGTGCTTTTATTAGAGAAGATGTGATTTTATACTATATTAAAAAGCATGTATGTTAAATAATGTTTTAATCACATTGTAAATTGACAATCTTATCAAGCTCGTGTAATCCAACACTACAATTATTATGACATACCCAGCCCATTATAAACATACGTCAAAAGCTTATTAGGCAATGCTTTGCATCTGCTTTGATGCTTTATATAGATTATTGTCTGAGAAAGTATGTCATATGGCTTTTGCGAAACCACTGTGAATTAGTTTATTGCCCGTTCGAGAGCGAATTTCATAAAAATCACATGTCATAAATTCAAGTATAATAACTTCTTTATTACAAATTTGATTCTATTTGACTCTCGCATAAATTGTTAAAATGGGACCTCATCTCTACAATGATATCACGACAAATTGTTTGATGACGTCACATACAACGAAATGCGAGAGCTCATTCCCCTGAAGTTATGCGTTATCAAGACAATCATGGTTTCTTATATATTCCACTTCACTCATGAAAGACTTAATCATAGTTTAATGTAGTAGAGATGCTTTGACATGCTTGACATTATGTTAAATAAACTATTTGTAATTCAAGATTGCAGCCAGGAATTTGCTTTGTGTTGTTACGTGAATCAATACCTTAACTAAACAAATGAGATGATGTCTCTAAAGGCTTCAGGCAAACACTTATATTTCTTCTCTTCATTAACACCAAATATCAGTTTGATACTTAACTTTTTCTTAACCCGGAATTTATTTTCTTACAGCAATAATGATACTTCAGCAGAAGACAGACAAGTTTCATATGTCATTTGAAAACAACTACATCCAGACATACAAGGTATTAAGAAGCTCATTGATGTCTAACTGAATTAAGTCTAGCATGTGTGATGATGGTAAACAAGACTTGTATCAAGTTCTTGTAATTTTAAACTCATGTGTGTCTCATTGCACCTTTTACACCGTTTCTCACCGACTTCGAACCACCATTTTAATCTGAAAATGTATCTTTTATAATCTTGTGACGATCTATTCTATCTAGCAGCATAGTTATTTTATATGCTAAACTTTATTGCATAGGGGTGTGCTCAGTAATTTTAAAGATCTGTTAATTTAAATACTCATTTTCATTAAGATGGCATTACAAGTTACTGAAAATCACGGTGTGATTAAAGTGACGCTGGTACTGTCTGATGAAATGTGACATATTTAACATTTGATAGATCCTGTGCCAAAATTTACCTGATTATTAGTAAATCACAAGGACAATTCACATGTTTTCAAAGAAAAAAGTACAAATTTCTTAATTCCTTGTAAAATATTGACATGAATTCTCTCGTCACATCACATTGTATTCGAAGAGATTGTTTTACCTTTTAAAAAAATAAATAAGATATTTAGCAGTCTTCAAATTAATAAAAATAAGTATCCTGTTGCTGTTTTGGGCAAGAGTTTAGTTTTGAGGACCTTCGGTCACTCTGATATACAATCCGCTAGTAAATGGAGTAATAGTATATTGCCGTTTGTAGAACCGTTTCAATCCCATATTACAGTTTTTCGTCAATTGTTTCAGATCAAAGGCACACTAGTAACTTCAGAACTGTTGCTATTGAAGAAAGAGGAGGTCATCAATGATTTATATCTGTAACACTTAAACATTTACTACAGAACAACAAAATGTTAAACTTTTGAGCTACGAACTTCAAATATTTAAATCCATACTTAAAGTGCACCCTTTGCCTTTAGTTTTATCTAGAACTCGTCCGTCATCTTACAGCTAAATGCTCTTGCGCCATCAAAAGCTGGACCTTCCAAAATAAAGAAAATGTTAAGTTCAGTCATCTATAAGGATTGAATTGCTAGAACATTTATCCCTGATACGATGGAAAAACTGTCACTAAGTTGTAGAAAAAAACAGATATACACAACCTTTATACAGTGCTTTCATTTTATCAGTCAAATCGAGTCCATTGATTTTCATCGTCTAGAATTACAATTCCATTCTATCCTGTGGTTTCATTATTCAGATAGTTTATGACTTTGAATTTAGAATGTGTATGCAGTAATATTGCAGTTATATAAATATTGTAATTTGATATGGAATTGCAAACAGCAGCAAAGAAAAATAATGTTCATATCAAATTTGCAAATGGCCATTTGAGCTATCACTGAAAATATTCTTCTGTGAGAAATGCAATTTCTTTCTACCACATTACATCATTCACATAGTTTCTGAATATATTTTTTGACTGCGACTTCTTTATATTTTACAAACGTTTTGAAATTTCTTTCAGCAAATATTAGGGTATGGATAATCTTTAAAAGATTGATGTGTAGATATCCCTACAGCTTGGATGATATGTTGTTACTAAAGAAATTAAATGAGTAATGTTAGCGTGGTGAGAAGAGAGTACTTGTGGTGTCACATTTATTCGCAAAGGTCGTTAGAAGTAAGAAAGTTTACTGAAAAATTCATGTTGGATTAAGTTCTGTCAAAAAATGTCAAATAATAATTTGATTAAGAAATAAGGAAGATTTGTATTTAAGAAAACCAACAAATATAAAACTCATAATGATATTTTGTCATGTTTAAGTCGAGAGAGAACACATGCGTGACCTTATACTTAACAAAATAGTGAATGTTGAGATCACAGATGTCACGTGGCTCGAGCGTCACCTATACTGGGTTTCGTCTCTTTTTAATCTTTGTTATACATTATATGTATTATTATATTACATATATATAGTTATCAACGCTTTAAGTTGAAGCGTTGTGCAATGTTGATTTTAAATATGTAAACATTATCATAATCCAAAATTGCTTCGTTATTAGATTTGACATAAAAACAATGAGTCAGAATATTTCAATAGGCTTTATTCAAGATGTTCAAGTGACAAGTATACCTCGATTGGAGCTGAGAATGGAAAAGATGGATAAATGTCTTTATTCCAGGGTAAACATATCGGAAGCACCCTAAGCAAAAAATGGCGACATGAATCAGTACGCTATATATTTATAATAATCAGTATTTATATCATCCTTCAACCTAATATATGTTGATCACTTCTACTTATCTCCATCGATTTGAAAGGTAAAGTAAGACAATGTTACATGTATTAATAAAATCTAAGATCTATATCGATCTGTCAAAGTATATCCATGTTCACCTTTCTTGGTCAATCGTACAGTAATTAACATCAATCATGTCATGCACTACTAGAAAGTATGGTAACACTTTGTTCAGATCATTGCACCTGTGCAATATTGTCTTTGATGTTTACCTGTGTCTATGAGAGGTTGACCTCCTCAGTATAATGATTAAGTTTGTATTATACTGTTGT
Source organism: Gibbula magus (assembly GCA_936450465.1). Taxonomy (NCBI): domain Eukaryota; kingdom Metazoa; phylum Mollusca; class Gastropoda; order Trochida; family Trochidae; genus Gibbula; species Gibbula magus. The sequence continues at coordinate 58,268,138 of OW388294.1, forward strand.
AATGACATGTATTATGAAGAAAAAAATTTAGGCTAAAACTTGAGGAATATAAACACATATGCGTCCCGCTCTGGAGAGAAACACCATCTTCATCAGTATTGATAGAAGCATATATCTGTAATGCTCTTGTATATATAGTAAATAGAAATGAAATGTGAGTTCTAGTAAATCACGAAGTCGGAAAATGTATGACTATTTATCACATGTAATGAAAGGGCAAAGCTTCATACGTTCTCCATTTAATACCTAGAACATGTGTATTTGTTGTGGAAAGGATACATGTGTGACAATGTTTAAAATCAATTAAGCTATTCATCCCCTTGACCTGCATGAAAGCTATAATTAGCTTCAGATTTTCAAATGACTTTCATTTATGACTGAGTACAATTGACATGCGAGCTGATTTGATAATCACAAGACTGGAAATAAACGAAGATTATTGGAAGCTCCGTTCTTTTCTGCCTCATGCAGTAACCTGCTGAAATATACGACAGCTTTCAGTCTGGATATCTCAGAGGTGAGAAAACTTTTTAATTCAATGAGTTTGTTTATAGTCGCCACCGAGTTCAATTTGGAGATCTTTCCGCCACCTATTCTAACTCTTGTCTCAAACAAATGATTCAGATTTTGGATTATTCTGTTCTGCTGATACAGTATGGTCAATCCGGTTGTGTTAAGGAACACAATCCTAAATTGATGTTTTACTCAGATACAGTGTATTTGGTAATATCCCTTTCTATGGCTCTAGGTACAGTGACAGTGACAAATAGAGAAGATAGATCACTGCAATGTTTCTTAGGGACTGTATTCGAATATTTAGATTGAGTCTCTTTCAGCACATGTGGTAATGTTAATCATCGTAAAAGAAAACGCCCGTGAGTGAATGTATTACTCAGCTATTAGTCAATATCTGTGAATGATGAGTTGTTTGGAATCAATCAGGGTAATATTCTTCTTAGACTGAGTCTGCTTATTACACAGAGGATAGATATTATGAATACCCCAAATAACGAGGCACATGTTATATGAAAGGGCTTCTTCACCAGTTTAGTGTTGCACAATTAGTCATTTTGGCTTCATGTAATTCAATAACTTGTACTAAAGTTGCCTGAATCAAAACGAGAGTATACATAAAGTAAGCTGCATTTTCAACAATCTATTTTACTTTTCCGAACATATAGTATTAAAATCTAAAAATTCCTCTCATACTTGCAATAGTCTCACTAAGGAACAGTTGTATATAGTTCATCAATGTTAAACGTGGTGGTAGGCCTCATCTATTATCGGACGTTGATTATTGGCCTGACCTCACATTTAACCGATGAAGGCTATTATCTCGTCGCAAAATTTCAATGCTGTGATCGTCCGAACGAAATTGGCTTCAAAATCACTGAAAATGTTCATGACAAAAATTTGTCAACAAGTTAATGTCTTTATATTCATCATAGTCGTTTTGTTTTGCCGATTGAAACTCTCAATCATGATTACCCTTCACATTGAGCATATGGAAAGCGCCATTTTGTATCCCACAATGCAATGTGAAGCGGGTATTTCAAAACTGGAAATGGTAACTGGAATACACATTTTAATTTGTAAATGAGCTTTTTGAGGTTTATTGCTTCATTTGTTGTATCTCTTTATTAACACAATGGATATATTATTTCATTTTTAAGTATTTGGATAAAAAATATTTTAATGATCTTTTGTAAGTGCTTGATCCACATTAATTCGAAATTCCAGTTTTGAAATGTCCGCTTCGTGGGGTCAGGCCAATAATCAACATCCGATAATAAATGAGGCCTACCACCACGTTTAACATTGTTGAACTACAGTCGTAGATAGCTTACATATCTCCATTTAGAAGTGGCTACACCAGAACAATATGATTTTCCAGTACTCCGAAACGTTGTGTAATTTCACATTAAAGATGTTGTTCTCCAGAAAACTTCCTGTTCTTTAAATATCTGATTCAGTTGTGGTGTATTTTGATGTCGGTAAACTTAAAACACCAGAACATTTTACAATTGAATATTTAGCGTTTTGGTAAAAAATAAAGAATACACTTAAGAAGCCCACAACCAAAAATCGAATATTGTAAAACAAAACTTACTTCTTTCTTTCAGGTACTTACTTAATTACACTATTATATATTAAGATATCATTATATAAAAAAGGTGCCTGGCTAAAGGGTCCTAATCAACTAAAGTAAAAGATGTATAAAAGTTCATTCACAATCACAGCAGAAAAGACACATTGATCTAGTTTTTACAATGGATCAAAGTAAGAAAGTGTTTAATGGTGAAAGCAGTTTAACACTGGTTGCTGAGAACTTTCACCAGACCGAGCTCTACCAACTGAGCTTTCGCCTCATACTCTCACACATCTATCACAGAACATGATAACATGTGTGATCTATGGCCCACCCTTTAAGGTCTATCATTCCTGCCTACCAAAATATCATATTGATGCATGAGATGTATATTAGAATTAACATTTAAAGATAGAAACTTCATATGTATTTTAAAATATAAAACACTGGCTATATGGAGAAACAGGTGTCAAACATAGACCTCATTCCTAATTTACTACGAAAGACTGACAGGAGTGGGTAAAAATGTCAAGGAATAAAACTTTTACAGAACAAATTTAACAAACTGATGCTAAAGTACTGAGAGGACTCATATCCGAGTAAGTTTTGTCGGGGACGTGGCATCAGGTGTAGAGTCATGCTGGGAACAGTGAGGTTACCAGCAGTAGTGATTACCGAACTCATTACACAAGAAAGGGGGTCATTAGCAAAGACATCAAAATCATGATGCAAGAGCTTCAGTTTGACATCAGGATTTATAACATGTTAAGCGGTAGGAGTATTTCTCATTTTGAAAAAAAATCTGCAGTTAGATATCCTTTTTCTCATCACTGTCAAAATGTTTACAGACAAGGGGGTGATTCCACTTCCAAAATCATTGACACATAATAACTATTGCAAACAACCACTGCTACCGTAGTATGACATCGCCAAAATTTCATATGTATATAATAAAATATCTTTAACGTCTTTATTCAATAAGCTTAACTTCTGTTTCACATTTATTCATGTATCATATGTTGCATATCACTTAAGAGACTATTACTTTCTCTTCAATAATTGATAAATATACAAGACGAGAACCAGTTGTTAGCTTCTGTAAATAATTGTAAATTCTTTTTTCTTTTTTTGAAAGCACTGTCCACTAATGGATGGAATTCTTCAAAATTCAGGTCCCTTAATTCTTTTTCATTTCAAATGTAACGAAATGTGTCTTTCATTTGAACTTTGCAAATCTTGAAATTGTCATAGTATTCTGAATGTGTAAGTTATTTCGATAATGTTCACAACTGAACAATGCGGTAAGTCAATAAGAAATATCATGCAGTGCTTTGTAAGGATTTGAAAATGTTAGAAGTCAAATTGACTTTGAGAAAGATACGAATCACTGATCCTAACATGATTTTACTATAACCTTTACATACTCTTTCAACATGATTACTTCATACATGGGGTGCATACGGACTATTGAGGACAATTCAAAGTAACTGATAATATTAGGTAGTCGGTCGTTTCTTGAAACGGGTAATTCAATATGAGAGAATAATCTTCCTGATATCATTTGCGTCTTAATAACCATAACAATAACTGCAAACTGACTAACATTTATTAACCCTTACATATATAACGTAAGAAATTATATTTGCTAATTGGTCATAAGATAAAGCAAACTTGTGAAGTGACACTCTCACCCTAATGCAAAATTTATGCAAATAAGTAAAATAAAATAAAAACCTTCTTGCACTTAAATTTGTTGATGCACCACAACTGAAGACGTCATCACATCTCGTCTAAAATTGGCGATTGTTTTTAAATGTGTATATCTAGGAAATATGAAAGAAAATGTTTTGATAATTCAGTTTTAGTTTTGTTGCCTCTTCTTCAGTTGTATCTAGTTCTCGTGAATTAAAATATATCTTATAATTTGTAATTTGTTAATGAGCTTACCTCTTACATTCACATTGCGAAAAGTGTCAAACATTATCCTTTCATATATGTTCATGACTCGTCACCACTAGCAATGAGACATGATGTTTCCTTGATTGTAAAAATAAATATTGCATGGCTGCATGACTTATATTATACCCGATCTTGATCTTTACTTTAAAAGCTGTCACGAACATTTATGTATTGTAAATTAACATTCAAATTACTAAATAGGAATAAATAGTAACTGGATCTTTTACGATATCTAATTGCTTGCTCTAAATTTACATTAATACAATGCAACCACTGACAGTAAGGAAAGTAGGGCGACAAACAGACCAAACATTTGATTCAATTTTTGTTTTACCATTATCACATACTCTAGACACAAGTGTGTTAAGCTTCAACTGGTCGTGTTAAGACCAGATATGTCTGGAGATGATTGTACCCAGACCACAAATGAAACGTATCTTACTGATCGTAAAGGTATTATTCTCTCTCTTTATTGTGAATAATATTCGGTTAGCAAGCTACACACATTTGTATGAAATTGGTATAACACAGCTCAATGTAACATAGAAACGAAATCTAATCATTTTCTTGAGACTTTCCAAACCTTTTCAATAAAATAATCCTTTAAGTATTAAAAAAATGAAACCACACTCTTCGACGTGAACATAGAAACTCGAAACTGCAAAGTGTATTGTTGTGAGTACAATTCTCTATCTTCTTTATTATCTGGAAGAACGTATCAATAACTTCTATATGTGTGTGATCGAAACAGCAATCCCCTTGAAAATAACTATGGAATTCATCACAATAATAATGATATACATTTTAAGGTTTGAGTATGACCACTGGCCGGGAACAAGTCCTTGTCACTTGTGATGAATGTTTTTGTGAAGATTAAAATCATAAAGGTTCATAACCATTTCTTTAATTATGATAAAATGTATTCCAAAAATAGCAGCCAATAATGAGACATAAAAAGTATAAAATATAATTGTCTTTGCTTTAATTGTGATACGTGTATTAAACAATAAGAACTTAAAACTCGAATATCAAAATGCAAATGGTCTAAATCTAAAGGTGTATTGGTTTTATATGATAAATTGTATATACATACAGGGGTTAAACCCAGGGTATATTAGTCGAGCAGAGCAACTTATCCTGAGACAGAATGACACACACAGTAGATAACCAGACTAAATCAATATGTTTATGTCACATCAGCTAAATGAAATGAGGAAACGTAAAACAGGAAAAGAGAGGTTCACTCAATGACAACCACCCCAATGTATAATCCATATGGAAACGCGATGGCTGGGTTCAGCGGGAACAATCTGATAACACGAAACAAACTTGGTGTTTCTTTAAGAAGATTTTGTTATCAAACATCGCACATGAAATGTGTTTTACACATTAGTTTTAAAAAGACGTACATACAAACATTTGTACTAAGAAGTGAAACAAATAAGAATTATTTCCTTATGGTACGAAAAGAGATAAAATCTCACAACATGTCAGCTTCTTTGTCAATACACATGTAACTACGAGCAACGCTAAGTTAGAATCAATACAAATCTAATCTAATGTACATACAATGCAAGGCGGAAGTACGAGTTTTTGAGAGTCACGTGATGAAACAAGTTTGCTTGTTGGTGGTATTTACATCATGGTTAAAATGAGGTCCTATTTATCTATCTAATTCAATAAAATACATTCATAATTTCTAAACTTATAATCTAGAATATGATTATTAGGATATTCGATCAAAAAAGGACAGCATTGCGTAACATAAAACCAAAAGTCTTGTAACACCTTATTTTATGTGTACAGAGTGAGTTTTTTTATTGACCTGAACAAAACTGCTTGTAACCTGATCTAATCGTTCCGATGAATTGATGTTGTAACTGTTCAGTGAGTCGGAAGTACAGTACCATGTCATTAAATCCTGTCAGGACAAGTTGAGCCTGAATTAACCTACAGGAAACAGGTCCTATAACGACAGCAATATACATATACCTCTGGGGAATCAAATTCCATTTCATAATTGGAATGTATGTTAAAGTAGATAATTGTTCATCAATGTTGAATGTGACTCATGCTTGTCCCCACTTAAGGCCTTTGACAGGCCAGTGCATTTAAAATATGTAAGAGTATCGGTGTAACAATATTGTTTTTAGAACATAGTTGTTCTTCATTGGGATTGAATTTTGGAACACTATACTAGCAACCTAAATTTAACAGTGAAACGCATTTGTTGTGGCAAACATAACTTTCGTGATTTCAACTAATTACGTTTTACAATTGGGTAAGATCGTGGATAAAAACTGACATGACCAATAAATATCATTTCATAGTTCCAAAGAAATACTACCTTTTACAAAACTATGATATCATTTGACATTTAAAGCACAATTGTACAAACCTCAACTAAGAGTATAAAAGCTGAACAATCATTAACAAATTATCTTCATAAAAATGTCCATGTATCAAACTAACAATGTCGATATGCTGTTTCCTGTTTCCTAGTGGATGTTTTATTTGTACGATTGTTTCAATTGAAACTCTAGCTAAAAACTGTAGGCAAAGATTTTGTAATAATTTTAGATAAAGCCATGTCAAACTTTGTCAGAACAATCGGACACAATAACTTACAGTAACTTTAACATTTAGCAACACACTACCTTCAACTAAGCTTTATTTCCTTATCTGTGGAATTATTTTAAAAGTAAGGAAGGAAATCTGAATGGATGTTTACAACTAACAACTTACAACTAGTTAAAGAAATGTACATGTAGTTAAGTTGCACTAAATCTTTTTTAACCAGGTTGCATACTGATTTATGATAAGAGAAAGTGGTTTTCTTTGAATGTGGAAATTATGTTGTATAAACATCTGAAACGTGAAATATATGATTCATATTCTTGAAAGTTTAAGGAGAATTTACACTTCAGAACAAGTTAAAGCAAGTTACTCAAGTTATAAACATGAGCATATCATATCAAATATTATTTCAAATTATTTAAACGAAAAAAATAGTGTGAATTTTTTTTCCTGAAGACAGAATACTATGAACCATATGCAAGTTAGAACAACATACTGTACACTGTTTGTGGTATACATGGACATAGTTTCCTGCACACACATTCAATTGTTTTCGAAATTTAAAAGTACCTATTTCGTTTCCATGCAAACTTGTATACCATATTAGTGATAAATATTCAGTCCCTGCAATAATTGCTTGTTTCCTTTAATTTCCGTGTTGGTCAATATAGTCTGATGGACACACATAGACATTAGTTGCGCCTTTTATACACCATGAACACTTTGTTGATTTTGATTTAAACATATATATTCAAAAGAATGTATTGGGTACAAGATATCCAACTTAGTGAAACTCTCTCCTAGAAAACTGTGTTATATAGTCCACAGAGTCAGAGGTGTTAAAATCTTAGAGAAAATAGAAAAGTTTATAATGTTGTAAATATAATCGTTTGGCCCATATGTCTGTTTTTAATGAGAAACTATTACATCAGGTTTACTGCAAATGGTAAAGGATGAGGACGACAAAATGACCGCGAATCTTTGTATAGTACACGTGTACATAACCTTTGGAACCTGTGCATAAATGCTGCATGTTACCTGAAGCACTATACACGTAGCAGTATGTAACAGCATGTCACAGGAGCCCATCCCCGCGAACATCTATCGCTTTATGGTATCATTACGGTTGTTCAGAAATATTGTATCTTTGGTACCATGCACATAAGAATTGAAAATTTTCTAGCAATGTCCACTATGGTTCATTGTGTGAAGAGAATCACAAAAACAACTATTGCTTATTTGAACTGAACTTGTCCATCACTGGTTGCAATCTCTACGTATTTTCATATGAATCGATGTTGTCACTTGTTCATTCGGTCAGAAGAACAAGAGCCAACCCATTAGGTTCTGTCACAGCACTTTCAGCATGAGTACATATATATTTAAGGAGAGAATCCAAATGTCAAGGCTGCATGTAAACCTTTTCAAGAATTCAGTCTAGTGTTGACCTAAAAAAAACACAGAAAGATGGAAGTGTATTGAAGTTGGTTCACACCGGCTGTCGCACTAGAAGCTGCTTGTGTGAGATCCTATTGGGAGTATAACACGTTTGCTGTACTGAAAACAGTTTTATCATATACTTGCTTATAATTACACATAATTATGCGCGATAGACCCTCCATCAAGCACCCTGTATCAGTCTGCAGGGTAGATAACCTGTTTCCGTTGGGTCGTATTAAGGTCATCTGGGGGAAGCATCTTTATCTGGTTTCGATTTTCAGCTTAATAACTAGTTATATATGATAAACATGCATAGTATCATATAGCTATCTCCTTATCACAACCTGCATCTGTCCACAACCAAAGATCAGCCCTAGCCAAAGCTCTCTGGCTGATATTAAGGTCTCGGGCGGATACAGGATGTGATATGAAAACATCCATATGATACTATCGATATCATGTAGCATTTGCTGTAATATTGCATGCTGGCAGATATCACAATGTTACCTGATACGATATCACAATGTTACCTGATACGATATCAACTTTGGGGCTCATCGAAAACACATAGCTGATAGTTGAATGTTGAGTATTTATATTAACTTTCCAGCCCTCAGAATGTGCCACTTCTAAAGACAATCTACTTCAATACGTTAAATCTTTATAGTACTCCTAGTTCCTGACTCACTATCAGTTAATGGAAGTGAGAACGTTTGTAGTTTCTCACTTGGAGTGAGGAACAAGGCCTTTGAGGGCCGGATAAATATGTTCATTGATATGATTTGAATTCTTTGATAAATATATGCTTCAAAACAAGGGACCAATACAAAACACATCGGTAAAAAGAAACCAACAATGAAATAAAGATTCAATGAAAGTAATTCGTCAACTTGAAGGCCCCACTGCCTGTTTTTGGGGAGTTTTAGTTGTAAATAATGACCAGGAGCTGAGCGGTTAGGCAATTGGTTCATTATTTGCCTTACATTCCTGCTGAACAATTTGCCTTTAACGAGGTGTGTATAGTGCATGTGGTTTAATATGTTTCATGATTAATTTATAACTAAACTTCGGCCGTAAATTATTTATACAGATACAAAATGGCCATACCCCCAGTGTCGCGATCAATGACACGTTATTGTATGTTTATTAAAACAAATACTGACTTTTCAATGTGTGTAAGGGATAGATGTTGCAGTATATGCAATATGTGAGTTTTAAAGATGCGACTACACCTTGTACCTTATACATGTATGCAGTATTCTTGTTGTTTAATCCATGGTCATGACGTCACTCTATTGTGTTATCAGTTGATTATTATTTAGGAATCTACTGGTCATTAACTGTCCCAGTCATGAGGGGTGTTAGGTTTTGACATTTTCAGTAATGGTACATTTTTCGAGACTGATGTATTTTGTCTTGACGTTTAGGATAGAATCTCAAAATATCTAGACAACTATAGACAAATTATTTTTTGTAATGCATGAACCTGGATTCGAACATGCAACCCTTCGCTTGGTAATCAGCAGTTCTAACCACTAGGCCACAAGACGCTGTTAGAAACCTTAGGATTGTTTGTCAGTAAGAATTCCGCGTTCTATTCAATGCACCGAAGGCATGAAAAGGCAAATTTTTAGCTGTCAATTGCATCGCTTCGCGAGGAATTTTTGCGCTTCACGTGCGTGGAAGAATCAATTTCATGAGGGTCGCAGCAACTTGTACCATATCCGATGAATGAGTACTGAAATTTGCAAAATAATCGATTTTTATTGTTTCAAATGTAAAATGATCACAAATGCATGTTTCGTGACGTCATACATGGATTAAGATGGAGAATGCATTCGGAGCAGTGGATTCGTTAAAAATAATCACAGCTCCTCATGCATTCTCCATTCCTTAAAAAATCCTTCAAATGCCTACACGTTACATGATAAATATTTATCTCAACTTGAAAAATCATAATTTGTACAAAAGATGAGGAAAGAGATAGCAAACCAACGACAGTCAAATATTATTTTGATACATTTAAATGTACAATAGGCATATATTAATCAAACAGTTGGCATAACTAAATGGTTGTACGTAAGGACAGGTTTACTGCATACTTCTGACCATTTATTTATGATCACAATGTACTCTATAATACCTAAGTCCTTCAAAGTTTTTGCTTTGGGAAAATGAGTACGGATACCCTAAATGACACAAGGCCGTAGTTTTTAAAAATGGTAAATGTTACAATACCAACTGTAGACTTCGAAGTGTTAATGTTTCATGCTTACAATGTTATTGAAATGAATAATCATCGACAAGAAAAAACAAAGGTGCTTTCATTTTCACCAAAACATGTTCGAAAATATATTTCATTATATTTTTAAAGCAAGATGTTTGAAGAGGATGTAATTCAATATTAAATTCCCGACACGTCCCAAGACATAACAACCATTATGACACTCATCAAAAGACTCCCGACTATTTGCAATTCTATTTGGTAGCTGTTTTGTGATAACACCAAGCCTGAATGCAGCTAACAATTATTCCCAGCCTCTAGCAATGGTATCTGGTTCAGTGCTCCCTTTGTATAACATTTTATTACTAGTCTCGATGAGACAATGATAGTACTTTCAGTCCTTTTCAATAATAGATGTACAACATAATGGGCATAATCATAAAACATAACCTGAGTTACAGACTTCTTGAAGTCTTCTGCAAAATCATTTTCATGTCTTCCTTAATTACCTTATTATCAGTATGATAAAGTCTATAATCACTATTGACTGTCACTTTATTGGCCCTGGTGTGAACTCATGTCACGATGTCATGCCCCAGACAAACCCCAGTTGGATTTTAAAGATCGGAGATCTCTTAGTCCCATTCCTTGTCGGTTTGGAAATATATTCTTTGATGTATTTGTTTTCTCCTGCCACTCATTATTTAGTTCCCGATAATATTAGTACGAATAGGTTGATTTAAATTAAATAATACTTAAATTTAAGCTCCAGTCATAAATTGTTTCAGACATTTGATGAACATTACGTTATGTTACGTTACTCATCGTTTAAATCTAACATTTTTTAGTCAACCATCAATCATTTATTCTAAAAAAAACAAGAGAGCACAAGAAAGAATAACATTGTTCCAACAAGATGCAAAATATATGATAAAGATAAATAGATTGAGGAATTCAAATAACAGGAAACCTTTTGTAAGTATTATAAGTATTATAATTATCTTGTATATATGCATATATGCATTTACCTTGGAAATATATTTGTTTCATAGATGCTCTATTTCATACAAATGACAATTATTGACCAACATCCTATGAATATGGTGAATATAGAAAGGAAGAATAATTTTGAAGATATAGTTTTAGTTTGCAACAGACTTCGCCTGCAAACTATTTAAACAATAGGGTAATATAACGTGTAATGATCTTTACAAAAACTTGCCCCAGTGCAATCGTGAAGACAAACCCTTAAATGTTTTTATGACATCAGTATGCTGAGGATAACTTTCGCATCAGAGAGATAGGGAAAATGGTCAAATAAAGAAGTTAAACTATCTACAACTGAATGTCTTGTCTACAGTATGGGTAGTGAATACAAGCTTTTTCATTTACAATTTAATTTCAATCTGTTAAGGTTAATGTGAATGCAATATATGTTTATGGTGCAAATATGTTGCTAACCACAATCACGTCCTGTATTTTAGCGTGTCTACATCAGCAGAGGTACACAGTAATCGTATATCTTCACGAGGGAAAAATTGATCTCAAAACAATGTTAACAAATCTATTAAACAGAAATTCAACACAGAAAACTACGTATATATACTGTCCACCGATAAAATATCAGCGAAATTATGTCCATATGAATCACGAAATAATGTTAGAAGGCAATCCTTTCTGTTTACTTAGAGCACCAAAACAAACAAACCATTTATTTCAACAGAAAATAAATTAGAAAAAAACTATTCATATTAATCCTCAAGATGATGTCACCGAAGACGTGTGTTCTTGAATATCTTAGCCGACGCACAGAACAATTATTTTAATCCTCTGTGTATATGAAAGAACGGGCTTATCATCGTATGTTTGCTTTAAATTGATTTGTTATATCACGATTAAGGCTTTATACAGTATTGCAGTTAAAATGGTTGACAATTTTACATGTTTGTCTTTCATGAAATAAATACTTCAATTGGCCTTTAATGAATTCAATGTTTCAATTAATGTGTTGTGGAGCATATCACATACCGGCTGCTTCAGGTATACTACTTCAAAGAGGATGGCAAATTTTGAGCTATTACAAAAAAAACCAACATGTAACAAAGTTGACTCTTTGAAGTAGTAATGGTCACATTATTCGGGAATTAGTGGTATGGTGCTGACGAATTAAAAGTCACTGTCACTATGAAATTAGGAAGACGAGAGCTCTAAGTCAAGGGCTATAAGTCTTGAAATATTAATCCGATCGGTTCTACAAATGCACATGCAGTAGATGCATATTACCGATGTATAACTCGGTTACTGTGAGAGAAGTTGATTTCGGGACGGACTGACGGACGGACAGATGAGCTGCGCCACGACATAAACCCCCTTTGGTTTCACCCGGGGTTAAAAATACCCTATTGTTTTAGAAACAGAATGTCAGTGATGTAACATTTATCAGATAGAAGCAAGCTAGCAATTATGTAAGCGATGTTATCCAGTCGTATTCGAACTCATGACCGATGCTCTACCAACTTAACTGAGAGAATGACCTTTCTCCTCCTGTCACACATATTCTACAGAACAAAACATTATGTGTTATCCATGATTAAAACCATTCCTGTCGACTAAACATTTGTATTTAGTGTTGAAATTTTCGAGATAGTATTTACATCTAAAAGCAAAAATGTCAAGCATTTGTTCTCACGTAAACAAACGGCTATAGGGAGGAATAAATGTCAAACACAGACCTCGTTCCTTATTTTCCCGCGAAATACTGGCAAGGGGTAACTAAAAAGTCAAATAAAAAAATATTTATATAACAAATAGTAAAAACTGCTATGAGGTCTCAAATTGAATTGGATTTTCTTTGGGTCATTACATCATGATGTAGAGTCACACTGAAGAACAGTTAGGTCACTTATTTTACTAGAAAGGGGTCATTAAGTTATACATCAATATCATCATACAAGTACAAGAGCTTTAACTTGGCACGATGACACACACGGGACAAACAGTGGTGGTAACCGCTTGCCGGATACTTCCGGATTCTTCCGGATTATACCTGATTTTCAGGATCGGCCACAATTTTGGAGAATCCGGAGGGACCTGGAAAATGGATTCCACCATGTTTTGTCCTGTGACACATGTTAAGCAGTGAGAGAAAATAATTCTCAAAATAATTCTCACACTGCACTTAGATGTCTCTATGAAAATATCACAGAGGGGATAACGAAATGCAGGCAAATGGTGTGACATAATTTCTGGGAAAAATACGTGAAGTAATTTTGGACGTAGAACACCATATTCCCGACTAAAAAGGCATATAATAAATACTTGACCAATCGTGAAAATACCAACTGGACATCTTCATTTGTTTAGAGATAAGAACTACATTAATAAAGAAGTAAAATATTCTCTGTATATCTATTCAATAAAGCTGAAGTTATGTTTCACAATTAGTCATGTATATACATATGTATTGTTGAATATCACTCAAGAGACTATTAGGCCCTCTTCAAAACTCGATAAAAAATATGCATTACAAAGCGAACGCAAGACAATTTCTGACATCTAGAAATAATAACTGGCATTATTTCTTTACTTCATCATAAACGACAGACGTTTCGAATAGTTGATGGTTTTAAAGTTCAGGCCTCTTAGTTTTATCATGTCGTTCATGTCATTAAATGTGTCTTGAGTAGAAATGGGAATAATGCATTTTAATAATTGAAAATGAGAGGAAATTTGCACATCAATGTTTCTGAATTTGAAAGTTATATGGACAAGGTGCACAGTTTAAGCTATGCGGTAAATCGATAGTAAGTACCACGCAGTGCTTTGTACGAACAAGAAAAGGTCAGAAGTCCAAGCCACTTTGAGAATGTAAAAACAAACTGATCCTAACATGACTTTACCGTTACCTTTGCATGCCCTTTCAACACGATTACTTCATACGTGGCGTGCATTCAGGCTATTTAGGACAACTCCAGCTAAATGGTATTCTTAGGTAGTCAAGCATTTCTTGCAACTAGTAATTTCATATGAAAGACTAGTCTTCACAAATAAGGGTGGTACTCATGAAGTTGTCTGCACTAACTGTTTGTTGCATTCTCGGTCATGACTGAATGTTCCCATACGTTGCACATATAATCTCTGGGAATTTCCGTGAGCAAAAGTTTTACTTATATTGAAAGTATGTGCTCAAAGTTGGAGAGCAAGCAGATGTATTGACGAAAGCTGCCCCTTTATTAGTTAGGAGTCCAAAATTTTAAAAAATGATCAGTCTCAGTTACGAACATCACAGGTTGGCTATCCCTGTACTGGTCAGCTGTCTGCTGAAAAGTCCTGCTGATTATATATGTGTATAGTATCGAGACATTAAAGGCGCTGTAGCACGCCGTTCTTACTTAAATAAAGAAAACTTAGGAAAAGGTAAATACGTGTTTAATAGGTCTTGACTGCAAAATGAACACAACTGAAAAGATAAATACGTATTATCTTCCATAAATGCACCTAAACTGAAACCGAAACTGAAACACAAAGCTATTGAAAACCTACGAAGGCATGTGCCTACATATTGTTTAAGTTTGCAACGTTGTAAGATTGTACAAAGGATGGCGAGAATGTTTTCATAACAAAGTTTTAGATTCTGTAAGTGGGTTTCATATAGACGCACATTAAGTGTGTCGAACAGTTTAAGATATTTTTAGTGAAAATGTTATTGAGATGATTCCTTAGCTAGAAATTGTGTGTGAAACGTTCCTGAGAATATCACTTCATGAGAATGTGTTCAAACTGAGCCTTTAAACAATATCTATCTTACAGATTACATCAATCAAATGTTATATTATCATACATTATGTTTACATACGTTGATGCCATGACTACACCAAATTCATGAATACGTTAATTTGATGTCTTGACAGTGGAATTCCATTCGCATATAAATACGTGCTCATACACGTGACAGAATCTAAGGGCTTGGTGCCTTCCCTTCCAGTTCAATGAACAAGTGACAACAAAGGTTTTCAGAGAAGTATTGATCAGAATATAGAGAGTGCTGAAAGGTTGACTTCCATGACGCCAAGATATTTGTGTTTTAATGGTACCACACAAAAAATGGGGAAAACAAGACTTAAGTGACGGCTATACCGTCATCCTCTCCCACATATCCAGCCACATAGCTAATGACCCCCAGGACTAACACATACAACACATCAATGCTTATTTAGACACTAGCGATGTTGATTTATTCATCACTGGTTCACTTTCAACAACCACATTTTGTCCATGGATATATATTATAAATATATGTATGGGATTTTAGTTCGGGTACCATTATGCTCTCAATCGGTCGAAAGCATATTTCGAAATAGTATTTGTGTACCGAATTATATCTCTTGAATGTCTTGAAAACGGGCGTGATAACGTTTATGACACAGCAGTATTTCTAAGCAGCCGTATCTATTGTGTTTCTCATTCAGCTTTCCTCAGTAAATCCGATTGATGATTAATGTGACAACCGTTTGTAGAATCCCAAAGGGTACATGTGTATTGCTGTGTTTATAGGACCTGGTTTAATGAGGCTTATCCTGACCGGATTTAATCACTGGTACAAATTTACCTGTACTTCCGTTACAGTTACAACATCAATTCATCTGAACTATTAGATCAGATCACAAGCAGCTCTGTGAAGTTCAGGTCAATTACAAGGAGCTCACTTTAAATACCATCTGTACACAACACATAAGGTGAATATAGAGAGAAAACGACTATCAGTGTATGTTGTGCTGTTTGCATTAATCGAGTGTCTTATGATTATAGTTTTGTTGTATTTATTTTGTATTCTCATTAAATGAAATGCAGAACTTGTCTTTATGTCAACATAACATCACATTTTTTGTGTTTCATGATAGATGATTTATTACTAATGAGATACATAGTTATTTAAGTAAATGGTATTAAAAACAGATCAGTTTGCTAATTAACTGAAATTGATCGTCAATGCCATATCTATAACACTAGCATGCAATCGTGGGTTATATCACGTGACTCGGAAACCGTGCTTCCACTTCATTTAACCAGTTACATTGTATGTACATAAGGTAAATTGATTACTACTTAGTATGTTTGGTTACTACACTTCGTTAAACAGAGACTCGAAACATGTCACTGTATTTCTATCTATCCACATATAGGACACCTAATATTAATACAGTTTGTATATATTGCTTTCCTTTATTTCACAAATGTGTGTGTATCAAACTTATTTTTTTTTTTTTGGTAACAAATACATAAATCTTGGTGTTAATTTATTCTTTTCTATTTATTCAGAACTGAAAAATAGAAAAAAAACACTCCCGAACTGAAAACGCAATGCATAGAGAAATATGATTACTTTTCAGTATGCTTGACGACCAATACTGTAAAATGGTCACGTAACCAACGGTTATGGCATCGTTTCAATGCGTATCAGGCCTGTCGTATGGAACCTTGAATGATATTTCTATTATTCACAACAGGTAAACAAAACTATGATACCATGCTAACCAGCTGGATCGTTAGTATTGCATAACAGTAACTCCGTCATCTAGAAGCAAGCTAGTGGTTGATTGGTTAATGCTTTCTTACGAGGACTCTTTAATTCCTGAGCTGATTGTCTTCCTTCCAAGAGGTTACATATTCTTTATGTGATCAAAACATTATACTGGATGAACGAGAGTGATTCATGAACCGCCATCACAGCGATTTGTATTTAAACATATACATGTATGTAAATTGATGTTGTGATCTTTTAGATTAAGTTCCACTTTTCCTTATCTTAAATCCTTCTCACTAACGTTTAAAAATAGCTTGAATATTTCATATGTAATATTTTAGTAGGTACAAAGAAATGAAATGGTTTTGTATCGAACTGCATTCTTTGGGTATATACCTATATATGTATACTAGTAATACGAAAATAAATTATCCACATTTTCGATTTCGTTGTCTCAATTGCTACCATTATGTACGAGTGAGTATGTGTGGTACCAAACAACCTAGAGAATTTTTCACCATATAAAGCCAGAACGCGGTTTTTTTTCAGTTTCAATTTCCATGTCAGTTACTCTTCACAGTTGAAGAGTCAGTTATCCCGCGTTATCATGGAATGTTAACAACAAGAAACATCAAGGGTTGAAACAAAATCATTTATCACAAGTGACAAGTACTTATTTTGTGTCAGTGATCAAAGTCAAACCTTCAGCTGTTTGCAATTATTTACTGTGATGAACTCCATACTGTTTTCAATGAGGGTAGCTGTTTTCATCACACAGACAAAGGTAGTGATTTGCTCCTCCAAATAATAGTATACTATTTTCAATGTTGGTCATGTTTGTATTATTAGTGTTTTCAAGAACAGTTGTAGCAACGAGATTGCATGTTTTCGTGAGAGTTAAGTCAAAGGATTTCTGCAATACTTGAAGTTAACTTCATGTAGGACATCATATGTTTGCTACTTTGAAGTTGTGTTTATAACTTTATAGTAATGTATGGAATTGGTTATCCTTGTATCATCATATATCATTTCTTCTAACAATGGCCAATTGGTAAACTAAGATTAGATTACCGACACTGAAGCTGAATTTATCATAATAATTTCAAATTGAATAAGTTTGTTAAATTCACATCCAATACAGTATAACACGGACACTTAAAACTTACATTGGCAATCTGTTTACTTAATATTCACAAAATAAATCAGCCAGGTGAGTGTCAAATCGGTATGGTTATGAGACAAACGACACTATGGGACCTGCTTAGGGATATGTTTTTTCCCTGTGCCTCATTTATTTAACAAAGATACAGTATCGTTCCATTTCTTTAAGCTACATACAGGACCCTTGCCTTTCTATAAGCTATATAACTGTCCTCGGGTCAGTCAACTAAGCTTTGACAATCAATGCCAAGCAGCAATAGCCGCTACTGTTAGATTTGTGAATGTTGTATATTGTTCCATTTGGCATTAAACCAGTGTTTCAATATTATATCTTCTGATATCAAATTATGAGGGTGTTATGGACAGGAAGTGTACTTGTGAGCAGTCTATGATCAAATATCAGACTAAATAGGTTCCTTTATTGGCATTTTATATCCCTATGATTCATAAATTCTAAGTTATGTCAATTGACCAGTATTGCCTATAGCATTTATCATTTTATTATATCTCCTTTATGGAACATGGAAATCAACTAAACTTTGTGTTCACAAAACACTTTTAAGAAACACATTGCATATTATCATGACATAAGAAAGTAACTTTGTGTTTTTATGAGAGAAGTAGTGAGTTTAGTATAAGATAAAAGGCATATGTTTTATAATGTTTTAATCTCATTGTAAAATGACGATCTATCTAGCTTGTGTAATCCTACACTGCGGTATTTAAATATAATGACATAGCAAACGCATTATAAACATACGGCAAAAGCTTATTAGGCAATGCTTTTCATCTGTTCTGTTGCTTGATATATAATATTATCTGAGATATGTGGCATATGGATTTTAAGAAACGAGTGTGAATTTGTTTATAGCCCGAGCGAGAGCGAGTCAAATGGAATACATTCAAGTATAATGATTTCTTAATTACACATTTTATTCTATTTGAGTCGCGTGAAAATAATTTTAAAGTGGGACCTACAATGACATCATTACAAATTGTTTGATAACGTCACAGACAATGAAATGCGAGAACTCATTCCACCTGATGAAACAGTGAGCATACACTTTGAAACGTCGTGTAGCCACAATGTAGAACGTGTCGTCAAGACAATGGCGGTTTCTTATATAGTCCACTTCAGCCATCAAAGGCTTATTCATAGTTAGTAGAGATGCTTTGACATGCTTGGCAGTGTGCTAAATAAATTATGTGTAATTCAAGATTGCAGCCAGGAATCTGGTTTTGTGTTGTTATGTGAGACAATACCTTAACCTAAGACATGAGAAGATGTCTGTAAAGGCTTCAGGCAAATAATTATAATTCTTCTCTTCATTAACACCAAATATCAAAACCCAGTTTTTTTTCTGACAGCAATAACACTACATTACCAGAGGACAGACACGTTTCATCTGTAATCTGAGAACAACAACATCCAAATATTCAAGGTATTAAGAAACTTAATGATGTCTAACTGAATTAAGTCTAACATGTGATGATGGTAAAAATAATTGTATCAAATTATTGTAATTATACACTCATATGTGTATCATTAGACCTCTCACATCATTTCTGACTGACTTAGAACCACCATTTTGATCTTAAAATGTATGTTTTAAAATCTTGTGACGATCTATTTCTATCTAGCAGCATAGTTTTTGTTAATCCTAAACTTTGTTGCATAGGAGTGTGCTCAGTAATTTCAAATTGTAAAACTATATAAATCCTCATTTCGAAGATTTTCATAAAGATGGCATTACATATTACTGAAAATGACGGTCTGATTACAATTTCACTGGTACTGTTACTGATGACATTGAGATATTTAAAATTTGATCGATGCTTTGGGAACATTTACCTGATTATTTATACAATCACAGTGACAGTTCACATGTTTTCAAAGACAGATCTCTGTGTGGAACACCAATCTCCTCAATCTTTTAATATACAAAAACAATTATTTTGATTGCAAATTGTACATGAGCCTTGTCAGTATTTTCAAGTAATATGATCAGTCGAGAGCTGGTCACATGGTCGTCGATAGAAACGCTTTGAGTTCACTTTGAGTCAAACTTAACTTAACTTAACTTAAAACAACAACTTGATTTACTCAATATGGCAGTAATGAATTTTAGTTCTCGTGGGCTCTATGTTTGATGCCCTAAACAACCGAAACGAAATGTTTTTAAGACTGTTAATGATTGTCTTCATGTTCTTGTCCACAGTTGTTGACCAGAAGGCCGTTCCACCATAATCTTAGGCCTAATATCTATCGTAAGCCCATCATTTATCACTGTTAAGATTGATCGGTTAAGTTCGGTTAGTGGAACGGTACCCTGACTGTTTACTGATCGATAAAACAGGTATTGACTTCATAACCAGCCAATGATTATAGAATATTACGTTTTTGTTAACCATTTAATATATCACCGACAAATTTCAACAGCATGTTCTCAGTTTCTGTCAAGGTAATCTGATTATAATTTAAGTATTTATGGGATAACAGTCATGACGAAATAACTAACATCATAGAATTACTTGAAAGGACAAAGGCATTAACAGGGATAAATAAACCAATTCTAGCAATTTGGTTCTTAGTTCAACTCACTGATGAATTTGTTTGATGTTTGGAATCTGATTTATGAGTGGCATGTGCAGACATTACATTGTAGTGTTTATAACGTCACTTGAAAACAACATGCATTTAGACATTAAATGTTTTCCTTGTGTTTCATTAACACTACAATACCTTCAATAGCACAGATTCTTGTACTTGTTCGGGCCGAGTCCCTTACGGGATTCGAACCCACACCCTCAGAGTCAGGCAACTATTGCAAGCACTGACCCTACCAAGAGCTTACCACACGACCACGAGGCCTCGACAAAAAACGAAGTACAAAAATCGATAGTTAAGATATGTTTACATTAAATTTGAACTTACGTGAGCTGTTTGAGGTAAGTGAAGGGCTCAGAAGATTTTCATCATTGAATTAGTGACCTGAAGTAACACATTCAACACCAAATACATCATGAAATCAATCTAATCTGTGTCACTAGTTCCAATTCTACAATAGTTTGAAAAAGTTATAATGTTGATCACCATGTTGAGAGAGAAAAAAAAAATTTCTTGTAAATATTGACATGAAATCTCTCATCACATTGCATTGTATTTGAGGAAATACGATGTTTAGCATTCCTCAAATTAATGAAAATAAGCTTCCTGCTGCTGTTTTGGACAGGAGTTTAGAGTTTGAGATATTCGGTCACTCTGATATACACTTGTCTCGTAAATGGAGTCTGTAATAGACTTACTTCATTATATTAAAGTGGACACTTTTACAGGGTAATATATTTCGGCTCCAACCAAATTACACAGATATGTCCTCTTCCCTATAATTTTATACAACCCCGGGGACCTTGTTAGGTTAACAACAGTTATCTCCACTAGCAAAGCAGATACGTTCTTTTGATTTTATCAATGACAAGATATAGTCTTTTGTATACCGTTTTAATCCGATACTATAGTATTTCGTAAATAGTGTAAGATAAACAGCACACTAGTCATTTTTCAAATTGTTGCTATTGATAGATATATTGATAGATAATTTATAATCAATAATTTATATCTGTAACACTTAAACCATTGCCACAGAACAACAACACCTTAAACCTTTTGAGCTACGAACTTCAAATATTTTAATCCATGCTTAAAGTGCACCCTTGCCTTGAGTTTTATCCCAACTCGCCCGTCATCTTACAGCTTAATGCTCTTGCATCATCAAAAGCAGGACCTTTAAAAAGAAAGAAATACATTTATACGGATTGAAATGCTGGAATGTGACTCCTAGATAGGATGGAAGAACTGTTGCTGAGTTGTAGAGGGGAAAAAAGAAATATACACATCCTTTATATAGTGCTTTAATTTAATCAGACAAATCGACTCCATTGATTTGCATCGTCTAGAATTACAATTTCATTCTATCCTGTTTCATTATTCAGATAGTTTTAGAATTCGAATTAAAATGTGTATGCAGTAATATTGCAGTTATTTAACTATTGTTATTTGGTATTAAATTGAGAACAGCAGCAGAGAAAAATAATGTTCATATCAACTTTCTAAATCTTACCATCGTTTTATGGCAATGGCCATTTGAGTTATCACTGACAATATTTTTCTTGAGAAATGCAATTTCTTTCTATTAAATTACATTATCTAGATAGTTTCTGAGTCTATTGTTTTACTGCTACTACCTTACTTTCATAAACGTTTTGAAACATTTTTTCAGCAAATATTAGGCTATTGATAATCTTGAAAAGATGATCAGATTGATATGTAGGAAATCCTAGAGCTTGGATGATACTTTGTTACTAAAGAACAAAATGAGCATGTTAGCGTGGTGGGAAACTACAATTCTGGTTTGTAATTTAAGAGAGATTAAAGTTCTTGTTATCATATTTATCCGCAAAGGTCTGAAGAAGGAAGATGTTAGATGAAGTTCTTCAAAACGTCAAATAATCATTTGATTAAGAAGTATTGAAGAATTTCATTTAAGAAAACTATTATAAAGATCATAATGAATTATTCCTGTGTTAAAGGTACATCCATTGTGTTGTTGGGGGTCACATATTGCAAATGTTATAAATGGTGTTACTTCATCGAGAAGTACCGACTGTTACCGAAAACAACCATTTTGACGATAGTAGACTTAGCATATTGACGATATGAAGGTAAAAGTAGTGATTTCTGATCGAAAACCGGACAATGCATAGCGTGTGGCGCGCGTCAATGAGTCAAACGTAATTTTAGAATCTTATTTATTACAGACAAAAAGACAATTTTAAGTTGATAATGTTTAATAGTTCATATAACTACTGTGCATGTAAATGGGACGTGTAATATCGGTTTCTACTCATGCATAATGATGTTACTCGATTTAATTGGAAACGAGTAATTATGATATGTTTGGCGATTGGGGATAGATATGCAATCTGAGTGAATTTTTTTGCATTGTAAACAGCACATGTGGTGAGTTGGAACGTAATAAAAAAAAGTGTTTATGAAACACAATGGATGCACCTTTTAAGTCGAGAGAGAACACATGCGTCATCTTATACTCAACAAAATAGGGAATGTTGACGTCACAATTGTCACGGTGATTTTTTGTTTCTAAAGGAATATAAGTTATGTTTGCGTGGTGAGTAACCACAATTCTGGATTGCAATTTAAGAGAGATAAGTTCTGATGTTGTCATATTTATCTGCAAAGGCCAATCGTACAGTTAGGAAAAGGGAAAGAACCTACGGTTGGTCGAGACCATTGCATCTATGCAATATTGTCTTCAATGTATACCTTGTCAAATGTCCACTTTGTGATGTTGACCTCGGTCATATCCTGCTGAGGTTTGCATCACGTCTTGTTGTCATGACATTAAATAATAAGACATCAAATAGTTACATTGTTTTTGGCTCTGTTTCACCTCAGGCTAAATCTTTAGGAATATAAGAACATATATGCCTTGCTCCACTGGAGAGGAACATCACATAGAGACAACATATCTCATGCACCTATGCAATATTGCCTTTGATGTTAAGGCCTACCTGTGTCTTTGAGAGGTTGACTGAGTACGCATATTGATTGTGTTTGTATTATACTGTTGTCATGGCATTTAATTTTGAAGAAACAACTTGTGCCTAAAACCTGAGGAAGGTAAACACATATGTGTCCACCTCGGGAGACAAACACCACATACATGTAGCACTTACATCTTAATCATCATCATGTCTTAAAGGGACTGTAGCATATTTTTTGCAAATTCTATTTGTTCAAATTTCCAATTTATAATGATAGTTTATGTCATTTACATTTACTTCAGAGAGTAAAACATCTTATTACACAAAGCAGTTATCCTTAATGGTGATAATGGTGTTGTGTATAAAGCAAAAAATGCATGGCGGCCATTATTTTTGTGAACACATATTATTATTTCGAATTCCAAAAACGATTCCCATGGTTTTACTGAACCATGTACACTCATTTTTTAACATGATTTTCCGAAGAGAGATGGGTGTTTTATTTTTGGTGGCATTCTTTTTCAAATACATTTCATCGACTTAGTTGAGCGAAAAATCGTGCTGCTGCCCCTTTAATTTCTTCATCAGTATTGATAGGAGCGTGTATCAGTAGAACGTATATATTTGTGGTTGAAAGTAAACAAGTGTGACATTGTTTAAAATGAATTAAGCTCTTCATCCGCTCGACGTACATGGAAGCTATAGTTATAGCTTCAGTTCTTCAAATGTTAACTTTCTTTTATGAGTAAGTACAATTTACATGGGAGCTGATTTGATAATCACCAGACTGTATATAAATTAAGATAATTGGAATCTGCTTAACCTGCTGAAATATACGACAGCTTTCAATCTGGGTATCAGAGAGATGAGATAACTCTTTAATTCAATGAGTTTGTTTATAGTCGCCACCGAGATCCATTCTAACTCTAGTCTTAAACAAATGATTCAGATTTTGTCTTATTCTGTTCTGGTGAAACAGTGCGGTCACTCCGCTTGTGTTAAAGAACCTAATCCTAAATTGATATTTTACTCAGATACAGTGTACAGGTAGTATTCTTTTCTATGGCTCTAGATGGAGAGACTGGTGAAAAGTCTGAAATCAATCGCTTTCAGAGACATAGTGCTTACAAATAGAGATGATAAATCACTGAAATGCTTGTTGGGGACTGTATTCGACTATTTGGATTGTGTCTCTTTCAGCACATGTGGTAATGTATATCATTGTAAAAGAAAAATCTGTAAGTGAATTTGTTACTCGTTATTAGTCAATATCTCAGTCTGTGGTTTGCAGTGAATGATGAGTTATTTGGAATCAACAGTGTAACATTCCTCTCAGTCTGCTTGCTACACAGGGAAGGATATACAGTATATCATGAATATGTTGAATTACCTCAAATAATGAGAAACATTATCAAGAATCGTTTTTACTTTGTTCAGAACATATACTATTCAAATCTAAAACTTTCTCTCGGGCATGCAAACAGTCTCACTAATGAATGTTCATATATACTCTAAATCTCTGATTCAGTTCTTACACTGTATGGTGTTTTTTTTATGTCAATAAACTAAAAACAAAAGAACATTGTAAAATGGACATTCAGCACTTTGGTCAAGAATTATGGAAAGTCCGAAGAAGCTGACGACCAAATAAAGGTGTGATATGGAGATATGGAATATGTTAAGGCAAATGTTACTTTTTCCTTCTTTCAGGTACTCACTTAATTACATGATCATATCATCATATAGAAAATAGTGCCTGGCGAAAGGGTCAATTACAATAACATACGTATATATATCAAGTCGACTCAGAGCGGAAAAAAGACATTGTTCTAGTTTATGTAAGGGATAAAAATAGGCAGTATATCACTTGTATCTAGGAACTTTCACCAGACCGAGCTCTACCAACTGAGTTTCGCCTCATCTTGTCACACATCTATCACAGAACATAATAACACGTGTGATCCATTGCTCATCCTTTAAGGTCTATCATTTTGCCTACTAAAATATTATATTGATTCAGGACACCTGATGTAGATTTTATATTCAAAGGAATTTTTTACGTAAAACATCGGCTATAGGGAGGAACAGATGTCAAAGATATACCTCATTCCTAATTTACCTAAGGCAGACTGACAGGGTGTCTAAAATGTCAAGGAATAACATTTTTACAGAACAAATTGAACAAACTGATGTCAAAGTACTGTGAGGACTCAAATCCAATTAGGTTTTGTCGGGGACGTGACATCATGATGTAGAGTCATGCTGGGAACAGTTAGGTCACCGGCAGTTGTGATTACCTAACTCATTACACCAGAAAGAGGGTTATTAGCAAAGACATCAATATCATGATGCAGTGGCTTTAACTTGACATCAGGATTTATAACATGTTAAGCGTTAGGAGACTGAGTTTTTTCTCATTGTGAGGAAACTGTTCTCACCACTGCTGTTAGATATCATCGCCGTAAACATGTTTCCGATAAGATTCTTTCACGCATGCAACAGTGTGATTGCACTTCCAAAATCATTGACCCACTGGTAACGTGGTATGACATCGCCAAAATGGCTTAAGTAGAGCACAACGTTTCTCATGAAAATCACTCGTGGAAATACTGGCTTTACAAAGTTAGATGATGAGACATCAGTATCATTACATGTGTAAGGAAGAAAATATCATTTATGTCTATATTCAATAAGCGTAAGTTATGTTTCACTTTTATTCATGTATTCATATATTGTTGCATATCACTGAAAAGACTATAAATTTCCCTTCAATACTTGATAAAAACATATGTTTTAAAAACGCGAACACAAGACCAGAGACAGTTGTTAGCATCTGTAAATAAGTATAACTCTCTTTCGTTATTTCTTTGTTTAATAATAAACAGCAGTCCCTAACATTTCTCATGCAATTTCTTGTATTGGAACTTGGGACAACGAACTGAACTTTGGCAATGTGGTTAATCATGTACCATGCAATGCTTTTTAAGAAAAAGTCCAGTGCACTTTGAGAAAGAAACATATCACTGATCCTAACATGATTTTACCGTAACCTATGCATGCTCTTTCAACAAGATTACTTCATAAATTTACATGGAATGCATACAAACTATTGTGGACAGTTCCAACTAACTGATATTCATAGGTAGTCGGTGCGTTACTTGTAACTGGTAATTTGATATAAGAATGATCTTCTCAGATAAGGGTAGTACTTAACTAGTATGCCTGCACCAGCAGCAGTGTGCTTCCTTTTGAAGTCATTCTCGGTCACACATGGCTGAATGTTGAAATATTCGTACTGCAAGATATAAGTTAATGGTTGTCAATCATAATGACATTTGCGTCGAATTAAACAATGAAACATAAACTAAGTAACACTTCTTAACGCTTACTTGTTAGACGTAATAATGGCAGAATTTTAATTGGTCATAAGATAAAGAAAACATGTGAAGTGACAATCTCATTATTATCAATAGTTGGACAGAACCAAACCTTGAAAAAACAAGTGACAGATAAAAAGGTACAAAACACAATAATTTATTTTTTAAATCATTCTTAATTTGACATTGCACATATCCTGGTGCCGTAGAAAACATGTAGGGAAAAAAATGAAAAGGAGCGGATGGATAGATTATCTGAAAAATTTCTTCAAAAATGAACACCTATCTCATCAGGTGAATATAGTCTATATATATATATATATCTAAAGTCGACAAAAAACTGAGCTCTCCAATCCAAACACAATTAACAATTTTTTTTAAAAGTATGCACATTAAGTCAAGGATAATAGATAATAATTTCATCAAAAGGCACAAGTGAATAATCCATAGTATTCAAAATCAAAATCAAAATCAAAATATCAAAAATGGTTAAATATAAAGTTTTGATGATGACAAAATCACTTCATGGCCATGGGTTACAACTAATCAATAAAACAAGTCCTATCTTACAGATTGTATCCTTCAATTGTTTATACCAATAAACATCGTGTCTACGCACGTTGATGTTGCGGTCAATACTAGACTAAATCCATGAATAAGTTATCAGTAGCCTTGACAGTATAATTCTGTAAGTAAGTAAGCATGCACAAAGTGATATGACAGAATCTAATGGCTTCGTGTCGGTTCCCTTTTGACTCAATGAATAAGTAACAACCTTGGTTTTTCTTGGAAAGAATATATATGAAAATTACAAAGATATTAACTTCGATGAAGCCGTTTTATTTATTTGGTAGTTAGATTCAGACAATAATGCAACTTACAGGGTATATAAATTGAAATTGTGTGTGTATGTAAAGAATGAAGCTGGTACTACCTTTCAAAATAAAATATCATTTATTCCAACGAGATAAGATTACAGGCACCCAAGAGGTATACACTATTCATAACAATTTATTTTTGAAGATATGTAAGTGATTCATATATGGAAGCATAACTATCTAATGTTCCTAATGAAACCATACCATAATGATACTTGAAATTTGAGTTCCATTTCATCTACATGAAATAACATAATTATCTATCATTATTTATCATATCTATCAACTCCATTACTGTTAGCTAACATTACCTGACCATTTGATTATCACAATTATGTCAAATAATAACCAAATGATAGTAACTTAGTCTACATCAAATACAGTAGTTGCATGATGCGATTTACTTGCCCTTTTACTAGACACTAACATTTTACAATTACATTTTATAAACTTTGAAATTCATTTACTAATTCGTTGATAGATAAGCATGATAGTAAAATAATTTATTAAATGAATGCTTATGGCTAAGACCAAGCTCAAAGAGACCATTTTCATTATTTCTCAGAAACTCATTCAAACTAGAATTTGTCCATTTTCAAATCAGAGCTATTAGAAAGAAATGCTATTCATAGAAAACAATGAGACTTTGTACACGGATATCTTTCTTTGCGTGTCTCATTTATACAACATAGATACAGAAAATTACCTTTTCTATAAGCTATAAATGTCCTGTGGTCAGTCTTCCACAGTCTAGTGATTATC
The DNA here is from genome assembly GCA_936450465.1 of Gibbula magus. NCBI lineage: Eukaryota > Metazoa > Mollusca > Gastropoda > Trochida > Trochidae > Gibbula > Gibbula magus. The sequence continues at coordinate 58,296,693 of OW388294.1, forward strand.
AAATTATGAGGGTGTTATGGACAGGAAGTGTACTTGTGAGCAGTCTATGATCAAATATCAGACTAAATAGGTTCCTTTACTTGCATTTTATATCCCTATGATTCATAAATTCTTAGTTATGTTTTGCAATTGACCAGTGATGCCTATAACACTTGATCATTTTCTTATATATCATTTATTGAGCATGACCACAAGACATATTAGCTACATGAACTGCGATAATAAAAATCAACTAAGCTTTGACGATCAATGTCAGGCAGCCATAGCCATTCCTGTTAGTTTTGTGAATATATTCAATATTATTTATTTTTATATGATCATGTCGTGTTCCAACTATGATTTTGGTAATTCAGAGCTGTTTTATTACAGCAATAATAATACCTTACTATAAGACAGATAACTTTCATTTGTGATCTGGTAATAATCACCAGACATATCAAGTATTAAGAAACTCATTGATGACTAACTGACTTAAGTCTAGCGTGTGTGGTGATGGTAAACAAGAATTGAATCAAGTTCTTGGACTATGTCATTATACACGTCTGTATGTCTCACTTTATTCCTTAATTAAACTTTTCCTAACGTTCTGGCTGACAACTTGACAGAGTCGATGTAGAACCATCATTTATATATCAAATTGTATTTGGATATTGTCTTGTGATGACTTATTCCTAACCACCGTATTCGACGTTTGAAAATATTGTAAAAGGGGGGCACTTATTAAAATACATGTCTAACTTTATGATTTCGGCATAATCATGTTTACTGATAAATTGGGTTTCAAACTTGCTATTTCAATTAATGTGACCATTTTTCTTTTTCAGGTCTTGAATAAAATCCACACATCAGCAATTCAACATATACTATTTATTTTATTTTATTTTACTATTTTGAAGGAAACAAAATCTTGTCATAATCTAAATAAATCGATTACTTGACACCCATCGAAACCAGAAAGTAAGCAAAACGAATGTAGACATTTCACATGACAGCTGACGTGAGGTTATCCAGTTGAAGGGGTAGGTATCAAAGAAAGTTGATGCGAATAAAAGCTCACATGCACTCCATAATAATTGCATGTGTAATGTGACTTGACTTTAATGGAATTCCATTCCTTATTTTACAACACGTGTAACGTCGAGTGCGAATTAAATACGACATTATAGTCCCTTCAAATACCTTAATTATCCCGATAGTTAGTTCGCAGTTTAAAACGTGTTAGGGGGCGCTTATAGGGAGAGGGCCCTTATTACGTCGAATACGGTATTCGTGTTGTAATCTTATTTATACCCTTAGCTTTATTGTATAGCAGTGTGCTTAATATATGTCAATGTCTTATACTCATTTACAACATTTTAATTAAGATGACAATGTGAATTAATAGAATATTCATTTGCAATCGACATGAAGTGACTTTCAATGCTGTCAATAATTGTCTCAATTAGCTGACAATAAAACAGTTATGGACATTAGCCTATGTTTTCACGGATCCATAATGATACAGAGTCACTTTATCGTTATAGTATTTAATGTTTTATTTTTGTCATTCTATATCCTCACTATGTGGCAAGGAAAGTTCCCTATAATATAAGTATTCGACCTATTACAAGATAAGTAACATCAAAGAAATGACTGGAAGCAGCAGACAAAGATATTGACAGGATTAAGTTTACCATGTATGGCAATTTGGTATATTGGTTCGACTCATTGATAATTTGTTCGATGTCAAGAAATTGATTTGTGATTGACGATGGTTTTAGGATGTGCAAACACGTGCATTTAGACAAAACAGATTCGTAGTTTTGAATTACCACATTGTACTGATTACCTTGAAAGACATACAGTTTTATGTTCATCATAGTCCATACAATCAAACTGAAAACAGTTGCATTTGTGACAAGACTGTGTATTACTTGCTGCTGGAAAAACTGCCGATCACATCTTTCACTTCCTATCAATAAATATAACAGAGTGATATGGTGTTTTCCAGTTGCCGTAAAATCCTTATTAAATGACAATTCACTTGACACTGCACTACTTCACCTTAGCAAATATTTGATTTGAATGTATGTAACCTTTTTAGGTAGTTGAAGGAGGTACTTGCATTTCGATCTTTAGACATAGTTGCAATGCAAATGAAATAAACCTTGAACATATTGCATTTTATAGTACAATGGATCCTTTGTCATTGATTAGTGAATTCAATCTCTAATAGTCTTGTTTTGTTTAACTGAATCTTTTGTAGGATAATGTGATTCGGTTCCACTTTCTCCCTCTAATTATACAATATATGTACAATGCATACTTAAGTTATTTTTATTCAAACAATGAAAAATATGCGACAACTCCCTTCAATCTTACTTCGAGCTTATTCCAGAGCGATAATCCCTCTTCATATGTGGGTACACATATTGTTATTTATGACTAATCTCACTTTGTCTGTTGAATCATTAGAAGAACTTATGAATTAAATTTCTCTGAACCCTGTCATTGTAGTGATACATTAAAAAGGGGGGCATATTCATAAATGAGTTATCAGGGTAGTTTTTAGACAAGAAAGTGTAATTTAAATTTTTAAAGATTAATAAGTGTAAGTCAAAAATACACACTGACATTTATTTATAGTTTAAACTTCCACTCCAATAACCATCTGATTAAAAGTTATCATAGGTAAATGTTATTCAATTCACCTGCATACTAGTAGGTTTTAAAACACACACACACACACACACACACACACACACACACATATATATCATATATATTTTGAATTTCAGCAGCAAAGAAAAGATTGCAGTTACTATTAAGACATCGACTGCATAATATTTGTCCTTAATATGGAAGAATCATTGTTAGAATGTGCAAGCATTAATATTGCAGTTAACTTATATACTGTAATCTGGTTTTTAATTTCTAACAGCAGTAAAGAAAAAATGTTTGTATCGAAATTCCAAACCTCAAAAACATTTATGACAATGGCCATTTGAGCTATCTCTGACAAGATTCTTCTTATGAATTGAAATAGGAAGCTTTCCTATGTCATTATTCCGATAGTTTCTAAAGGTATTGTGTCTACTGTTTCTTCTTTACATTTATGCAGATTTTTAAAACGTACTTTAAGAAAATATTAACTTTAAATGTGAAAGTATCAATTAATATTACTTGTTACTTGTTGTTACTTTTTCTGCATCCATGGTATATCCTGCTTATATAGAAGACAGCTTCCAGTCTGGGCGATGAGACATTGGAGTTCCCTCTCCACCAGGAAGGTTCCATTTCAAGACCTCTGTATCACCTTGTGTCACTTCTTTGTTGAATAAATGAGACATGAGGTTCCGTCTGTCTCAGCACTTCACTTATTGACTTACAGATCCAAATCCTGAAAAGTCAGTTAAACTGGAACTCAACTTTGCAGGAACCATTGTTTCTGTGTTGTATTCTAACTACGGCTTTGGATACATTCACATCAATTCATTATCAGCAATAGTATTTAGTAATTAGAAGTTTGGTAATAAAATCCAAGTTGTTCAGAAATTCCAAAATCATAAAAAGCTAAAGTTTGTTTTTGTGTTTAAAGCCACTTTCAAGAGTATTTCAATTTCACGCGGCTGCTAGTTTTACGGAAGGGAGAAAGCCATATGGCTATGCGTTATGGTGAAACCTGCGATTATCAGCTAAAATTAGCGAACCATTGTGGGATTACGCTGTAATTCAGTGTAGCATTACTCCAAAACCTACGTGTGTGTAGAACAGTACTCACTGACAGGTTACCTTGTGGCTGGCAGGACTCGAACCAAAGACCTCTGAACATGAACGTGTTAACCACTGCACTATACTGCCTCAATCATATATTTGATATTTCACTTGAATGAGTTAAATTTTGGGTTGCACACTTTTCTTTGATGATAGGTTCTAAATGTTTATGATTATGTGTCCAAGATACGAGTGTTTTCTGAAGAAAAATAAAGATATCATCGATGAACCTAGATCTGCAACCTTTCCCCCATTAAATATGATACAACATCTACTAAAGAACAAATCCAAACTTAGCTCATGCTTCGAATTTCATGTGTAATGAACAAAATCAAAATGTCAAGTAAAAACTTGATTAAGTAAAATTTAAGGTTTTAAAAGATGGCAAATGCTTCGATTGGCTATGTTATTAAAAATAGCATAAAACATCAACTATCATATACGTCTTTGACATGTGATTATTAATAAGTTTCACTAACAATATCACAAAGTGCTAATGGTTCACACAAGAGAGCTGCTGTCAACGAAATGAGGTGCTATTACAAATCACATTCGATGAAACCATATTCACTTCAAAGGAATCAACATTATGTAAAATAAAGATAACATACACTCATTTAAAGGGCAATAATTCGTGTCTCACTAATATATAAGACAAGTGTGGAAATATCTGGGGAAACATGAATTTGTAGAGTGTTTTAGACTAGCCCCATATGCCTATAGAGAAATATGTTTCTGTAATTGTAAGTTATGTTCTTTTTATGACTAAAATACAATAGACATGAGAGCCGATCAGCAGACTGGATATGGTCTAAAGCAATTTGAAGCTGCAAACGTCCCTGCCCCCATGCTGTAACCTGCTAAAATAAACAAGAGCTGTCAGTCTGGGATCCTGAGAGGTGAAACCTTTACTTAACTTTTCAATTCAATGTTTTTATAGCCGCCACAGAGATCGATTTTGAGACTTTTCTGACCCCAATTGTCACTCCCTCTTGAACAAATGAGTTAGTCGTTTTCGCTACTCTATTTTATGTCTTGCTGATCGTGGCGTCGTATAACAATCTAAAAATATGTTTTAGTTGTATATATTCTGATGTCAGTTAATTTTAAAAAGAACTGAAAAGATGAGATGAGACAAAACCAAAGCCAAATAGGAATCTGATTTTTAAAATCCGGTTTTGTTTTCTCTCATTAATGTGTTCACTTTATTGGTATAATGTATCATTATAAGGAAATACTGTCTGACTGTCTGTCTGTCTGACTCCAGGCCACCTACAATTACAGGGCAAAGACGGATTGGCCTCGTGTCTACAAAATAAGAAAGAATGGTAAATCAACCGTGACGGATAACCTGCACTAAGACTAATTTTATGTACAAATTCCCTTTAACATACAATAAATATAGCGTTTGATAATTCTGAGAGTTTTAGAGAAGAAAACACTGGTGCAATGAATGTTGGTTCAGTCTTGGAGATAACTTTTCTTAGATAGAATAATTATTCAGGTTCGCATAGTGCATGCCTACAGCCATGGTTAGAACATTCTAAAACTGTTATCCCACTTTCACCACCATCTTTGTCTGTTGCACCTCGAGCTCAGTAACAGGTTAGTCTCTGTGACGCAACCATCCGCTTTGGTTTGAGAATGTATCTACCTCTCTAGGGAATAGCCTTGACTCACACGGTCGAGATGAGCACATTTTGTAAGGTTAGCAGAAGTATGTTTAGTGGATGAAAGCAGGTTCAAGCTTTTTGGCGCTGATGGTTGAGTTGTGATGGTTTACCGGGCGTAGAGGCGAACGAACGTCACGTAACGTGATGGATCTAAAAAAGAGAGACCTAGTGGTTGTAAATCGAGTACTGACTACTACGCAACCATGTCTTGACACCGCAGATCGTCCTTCCATTACTACAATATAACCATAGTACACTTACATAAAGAACAACGTTGACATTATTGACTTTTTCAATGTTAATTGTTCAAATAGCCCTGTAGAAGACATCTGGCAACATCAGACACTTCAAACACCAGACTGAGGTTGGTACAGGCGCTAGAAGTGAAGTTACTTTACACCACTCCAGTCTTTGTGAGTGATTGATAATGGTACATGACCTGAAATGAATTGTGAAATGCTGACAATATCAATAGTCAATATTACCATGGTGTTGGTAAAGTCGACGTAGCTGATGACTATAGGTGCTTGCTTAAAAAACACAATGGTATATTCTGTTGATATACTTATGACGAGAAGATTAACATCAACCCTTCCGTTAGTTCTTGAGTTTATGTGGAAGGCCTTAAAGAGGCCAACATTTGTCAATGAGAATCCTTAATTATCGTTCTTTATTGACCTGAACACGACCTGAACACAATAGATCAATGATATTATGTATGTAATCTTATTGGCTGTTTTGAAAGGAACAGAGACAGAGGAAGTACTAGGGCCAGATCATTTCACCATAATGGCGTTCTCTTTGATGTTTATCTGTCTTTGTTCAGTGGATCCTGGTCACATCCTGATTGAATTGTGTATTGTATACAGTTGTTGTACCTGTCCATTGACAATATTATTTAACAAGTTCTCAAATACTCTATATCATTAAGACCCTGTTGGTTTATACCCAAAGGCACATAATGTCATTATCATAGGCATAATCTGACAATAGGGTCACAATATCACTATTGTCATCAATATGTCTTTGACAATGATACTATGACTGTTTTGTAAACGTCTAAAGATACATCTTGTAAAATATATTGTTCAAATAACAGTCCCTGATATATTACTTTATTTCCATAATGAACTTAATGATGCAACATGTCATACATATATATTGAGTGAAATTATGTTTAGTTTAAATCAATGAAATGGTAGTATATAAGTTAATATATGTATTATGATTCTCAAATTTTTTTTTTTATCAATAATATTCAATTCCTTCACTTAAATTACTAGTAGTATTAATGATATTTAACAATAGACACGGTATGAGAGAATACAACAGTTCATTTGTCTTTCTTGATCGATTCTTAAAGAGTAAAATAGATCAATTACATTACATGCATGATCGTATTATTTGTTCTGAAAGGGACAGACACAGACAAAGAAAGATACCATAATGTTACCTGTGTGATGTTCTCTTTGATGTTTACCTGTCTTTGTGCAGTGGATCTCGGTCATATCCGGATTGATCGTATCTTGTAGCATGTTGTCGTGCTGACATCGATATTAACTAGTTATTACATATTCATTATCATTAGCACTGTGTCACTTCAGAGACAAAAAACATTGGAACAAACTATCGACGTGTAGTCAGGTCAATTTATGGAAAAAAATAGGCCTAACCCCCAAAAAATTGCAACAAAAGGTTTCTCAAGTCATTCTGGTAGGGTTCAGTGTACTTTATAACATACTAAAAGTCTACCAAAGTCGGACCCTCGGAAAAGTGTTTTTTTCAAGATGGCGTCCAAGATGGCCGCCGTAACCTTAAAAATACCATAACTCGGTAACTACCGACTCAAATGTAATGATCTTTGTGTCTATTTGTAGGTTTTAGGGGCCAATGAATCATTTAAGCACATCCAAAATAGTGTATCTTAATTTGGGAATAATTTATGCAGCATAACATAAAACAGCGCGTCAAGTTCAAAACTTGGTTATCATAGTTACATATTGTTACCCAATGTTCTTTGGAAATATTAGACACATTGACACAGTCATTGTTGATACTGCTTCATCAGGAAATTAGTTGATTATCCTTAGCTGTCAAATTTCACTGATAACAAACATAATAGAAACTGTTCTGGAGGTTCAGATTTGAGTGTTATCTTCCTCCACAGTAGCAACTTCTCTAGTGTTGTTTGGATTGTCACAATTTGCTATTTGACAAATACCACATACTGCTGTGGAGGGAAGAGAATAGGGTATGCAGGTGCATCGAGAAGATTTGGAACTACTCGAACAGTTGCAGTGGATAATCTTCAAGAGTTCATCAGGCGCTGCATTCTTTTCTGTCATAACTGGATTCAACGGACCAGCATTCATTGCCTTTTCCATCCCCATCAATACCATGACCTGATAATATACACGTGGCACCTGATGTTGGTGGAAGTTGTTCTAATGTCACAAAAGATTCAGACGTATCCACTTGCACAAGCCTTCATAAAAGGATCACACTTGATTAATTTCCGGAATGCAGACTTTTGGCCTATTAAAAAAATCCTAGAAGTTGAATCATAGCCTGTGTATGCGTGTACAAAAAGCATCTCATTACACACATCATCTCCTAAGATTTCCTTCAACAGTCTTATGTTATAGACTCTGCGTTCTTTGGGCTGCTTGTGTGCAATCATATCTTACTTATTCAGTCCAAGAATAAACACAATATAATTCCAAGTTGTGGACATGGCACGAATAATCCATATAAGATCCATCATGGCTATATTCCTGACATGGGCAGAACGTCACAACTGACCACTGTGAAGACATAATATATGTCTCCCAGAATGCATGTTAAAAAGCTATCTTAAAGGTAGTGAAGCTTGTAGCCGATAGCATTACATAAGAACAAGCTGGACAGGGCTATTCAACCAAGTTACAAAGTAAGCTAAGGTAATTGATTGCTTGTGGTAGTGTTTAGTTACTTACAATCCAGTAGTGAAAGGTAAAATCTATTGCATGTTATATAGTGATAATACAGTTAATAAATGTTGATAAAATATACATTATGGGTGATACTCATAACAACAGTGCAACAAAACGTAATTGCTAACAGTTATACTATAATACTAATAATATAATACTATATCACAATGAGTCTTCACAATTCCATAGACATGGAGTTCATGAACTAATGCCATGTTCACATTAGATTTGAAGCTCTACATTCTCATGCCACTTTCATTTTCATAAACAATCTTTTCCATGAATTAATCATTACCATGTCTATTGTGTCTACCACATTCTCTCAACCCGTGTGTATGTCGACCTTCACATCAAGATCACTGGGGATGCTTAACTGGTTTCTCTATGTTTAGATAAAACCGATTTAAAACTGCGGTAGTTTCCGTCCCGATGTTGTAACTTGCTCAACAAACGACCTTTTCTAGTCTGAGAAACTGAGAGATGAGACCTTTTCCTAACTTTTCAATTTAATTTTTTTTAGAAACGCCACAGAGTTCAATTTGGAGACCTTTCCACCAGCTATTGTCATTCTTCTGTTGAACAAATGAGGCAACAGTTTTAGGCTACTTGTATTTTATCTCTATCTGCTTTGGCGTCTTGATACATTGTAGTCAATCAATTTAGAAGGACATTTCCCAGAATTAATATTTTACTTCGATACTTTGTTTCCATTCTTTTGTCGTCTTTGTAGTGACTGATGGGAATTTTGAAATCAATCAGTGAAACATACAAAACATAACTTGGATTCTTTTTTATTTTTGAAACATGTAAACTTTTTTCATTCTGTTTTTGCAAAGCAGCGGTATGGCCTGTGGCTGATCAAGTTCCAAAATAACTTATCAGAGAGTTAAAATGTATTTCAGATAATTGACAACATCTCACTCCGTTGTTTGTCGTGATTGCTAAGTAGTTTGAAAGCAAACAGGATAACATTATATTGAGACAGAGTCTGCTTACAAATGAATAGAAGTATTATCAGAGAATACAGATAACTCAAAGAGACAATAAGTAGACGATTGAGACAATGGCAAACATGTTAACGTTATTTAGAGTTAAACGTACTCATTTTGTATTAATGAAACTGTATTTGTCTTAATATTGTTATTGTTAATGATATTGTTGAAGGAATTACACATCAATAAATGTGATAATTGATGACCATATCTTATCTTCAAATATGTTAAATGATGACCTTAAACCTATTGCAAAATGGGCCATAACATGGAAGGTAGATTTCAAACCTAATAAAACAGAATCGTTAGTATTTTCTAGAAAGAAAACAATAACATTAATATACATATTGATAATATCATTTCCAAGGTTAGTCCTATGATCAATTGCTTGAGAAGAAAATATTCCCTTCAGATGAAAAGCCTTCAAACTTCATTTGTCTTATCAATGTTTGACTATATTTGGAATAACTGTACAAAGACACAAGAAAGGTTGTTAGAAAAAACTTAATTTAGATGCCTTAACAACTATATGTGGAACTGTTAGATGAGTAAGTAATTCCAAAATTTATCTTGAAACTGGTTTTTCGTCATTATCTGATTATGAGGATGCCATTCATTATCTTTTTTATATGTCCAAATTTTGTTGAAGTTGATCAGGATGTTTCTTCTACGAGCATGGTTTTGATTAACAATCAATCTTTTATGGAAATAAGTCATTTTCTGATGAAATTAACCAAAATATTGTCACTTCATTGCATTACTATTTTACCCAAATTAAACGTTTCTCTGAATTAAATTCTTTGCTAATTTGATGATGTAATTACTATCATAATATTACAAATATGTTATCAAATGCTGTATGTTTCTCGGTATTAATGAATGAATATTGTGTTATATATTCTTTTGTATTAAGGTATTTACATAGGCGTTATATGCCTGTTTACCAATCCATTCATTTTGTATGAATAAATATTGTTTAAATCACATGTATGATTTTGCTGTTCGCTTTGTAGATAGGAATGGGCATTCAAACAATGTACATAATGTAATGAATTCATCTTTATTCACTCAAATCTTTTCAATTTGTACTTCACCAATGTTTTGGATGTAGCAGGAAATATTGAATTAAACGGCAAATTATTTTATTAATTACAAATAAACACACAAAATGAAGCGTTCTTCTTTTGATTTGTTGATTGTTATTGTAACTGTTATCTGAGTTGTCAGTGTAAGCGTATGTGTTTCTTCTCAGACAGACAGACTTTCAAACAGACAATTTTATGCTAAAAAAAAGTCCATAAGCCAATGATACACAATAAGTACAAATAGGTTGCTGGATGCATTAAGTTTATGTTTCTAGCTTCTAGCGTCCATAAGGTGTAAAAATGTATTGGTTGTTGGCAGTCCATGAAGCGAGCTGCAAGATATATTCTTCTTAGATTGGATTATTTTTCACAATTCAGAAGCACATAATATTCACCTTCTACAGTTGTACCAGTTCTCTTTAAACTATTATCTTTATTTTCTGTTCCTCTTCATTGGCCTTTTATTCGAATTCGGGAAATAAATTATGGATATGAAATAAAATAAAATATTATGGAACAAGATTCCAACAAATTGTGTGTTACACTTGATTCTAAATTCCGATTTCATTAAAATTAAAGAGTTCTTGGTGAAAACTATTTTTCTTTGCTCTTACCTAAATATACATGGTGTTAACTTTACAAGAGACACCCTTTCAATTTACTTTGAGAAATAAATAGATTCAGCTCAAGTAAAACCTTGAAATGTTAGTCTACCTCACAATGATATAAATAAAAGAGTAATTGGTAATAAGATTTTAAATAACATAGGGGAAGATGGATGTAGGTTGTATCTTCAAAAGAACGACGTCACCATAATGAGAAGGGAATGAATAAAAGCTAACATTCACTGGACTAATGCAAACATGTAGCCTTTTCATCTATTAATCTAAACAGAGAGACAACCGACTCTTATGAAAGTCTTATTTTAGTGTCTAGATTAACTATACAATGTTGGTATGTACTTGAAAGGACCGATGCACTGGTAAAAATGAGCTAAACGTATTAAAAAAGATTGATCAATTGATCTGATGTTTACTCAAATTATAAAACTACTCATATATACACAGTAACAAAGTTTTGCACCCCTATACTTTTTAAACCGAAAAAACAATTACTTGTGTAACTAAGTTATCTAAATGAATACAACAATGGGGACAATTCCAAAACATGACAACATGTGCATAACATACGATTTTCATAGTATATAGGGTCATCTTTGTACCATGGAGTGGAAAAAGAACTGAGATTGTAAGGATTTTAGACAACAATTGATTTGAAAAGTGTCGTTTTATAACATGGAATATTTATATCAGCACTTAAAAAAACAACACCTGTTAGGTTGTACTACATTTTATTCAAAGTTGTTCTCCTAGTATATATTTTCCTAAAGTAAGAATGTTTGCATTTAAAACTTTCCATTTTTACAAATCTATATACAAACTTTTTTCAGATACTGACTTTCATGACTGACATAGAATATGTATTGCCTTGTAGTATATCAATTAAACTATAAATGATATTACATTCAATTTTAAGAACCTTCTGCAATTAATAAAGTCATAATGGTATAGTAAGGTTGGATTTCAAAAGAAAATTGGTTCTCAAAAGGATTAGATATCATTATGTCAACCAACTATTTCAGCCCTGCTATTCATTTTTGAACACCAGGGAATACTCCAAACGTTCTTGTCTATATGATATATACATCTCATTTACAATAAACATAATGATGACTGTACACAAGTGTTGTAGAGATATCTGAGATTAAAGGTTAGTTGTATGATTTGATCTAACAGCAATCATATTAGCAGGATAATAGTTGAGGTTGGATAATTGTCAATTCTGCTTTCTTCTACTCTAATGAAACGGTAGCTGTGGATATGAAACTGACATGATACATCACGCTATGTATTCGTGTCGAAACAGTTCAACAGAAGCATGCACATGCCCCAAACTATACAAAATATATTGATTCTTAGCATACATATGTTGTTATTTAGTGTTTTAATATCAAAACCAAATTGATACCTTCAATAATCAACAGTTAATATTCAAACTTGCACACACAGAACTTTGAAACACTACGCTGAAACTTAATATGTGTAAGGTAAATAAGTATTTTCGTTTTTAAGAACTTTTCACTTCTCAATGATATACACAAATTTAATTATGTTTTAGTGATTATAACACTGTTTTATGTGGATATCAAAACAATAATGAGCAATAATTCCGAGAAACATATTACTGCGAATAAGACTTCTTCTTCTTCATCTTCATGTCTCGTCTAGAAAGGTCAGACATTTACTTATTTTCCAGTTAACCTAAGTATGTCTGAGTGAATCTGAAACTTTAACAATCCTAAATATTGTTTACGCAGGTATATAAAATCTAATAAACTTTTCATGACAGGTCGGATATAGAGTAAGTCCCTGTAGACATTTAGTTTCAAATACAAATAATAACAGATCATGTGTCTATACAGTATACATGTAGTTCTCGTGTATATCATTAAACCACCGATTAAAATGTGTGTTGATGATAGCTATATCAATTTGTTTTTCCACCACAACATTTTCGTTGAATTACTTGTACTCAGAGGTTATCTGAGTTAGAAGCGTATGCAACCGTACGCGTGTGGGTAGGGTATGCTCACCATTTTCGTTAAAGCTCATGTCATAAAAGTTTGATAGTAACTAATTTTCCCCTATTTACAAAATGTGCTACAATTTTCCATTTAATTTTCCTTGTTAAATTGATGTTTTGCAGTTAAGTTTAAACAATATGAAGTAATGGTTTCCAAGTTTTTTTATTTTCTAGCAAGACATTATTGCAACAAATGGCAGCAAAGAACAGCTAAATCAGTTGAATTGAAATGTAATCATTCTCTTTACATCATCGTGATTTTCATATTGCAGGCTTAATGAATGTCAATCACAGCGTATGACCATTTTGCATTCAGAAGAAAGTCATTAAGCATGGGACAGAATCGAGTTCAGCTATAACAGAACAAAGTCAACAACTTTATTCAAACAAACTTAAGCAAGATTTATGAAAGCGAGAGACGAGTTCGGGCGGAACTCAGAAAAAGGGCAGCAGTCGATGTTGACATGAATTTAAAAAGGTTCAAACATGTATGAACGATTCACAGGAAATAAACCAGTAACTGTAGATCACATGACCGTGCCAACAACGAAATTAAAATTCGGGAATATAATATAAATTCCAAAGTTTGAAAGTTTTCTTAAATAGATATAATACCTAAATAGGTGGAATCCATTGAAAGTATCAATTCACTGCTTTTACTATTTACTTTGACCCTTTGTAAACACAAGATATTCCGCCTTCTTCCTGTAATTCCTGAAAAGGGGAATCCTTCCTGGTTTAAATCAATATTAGTTGTGCAATCAGGGACGTTGTTTCAAACTTAACATTCGATTTTTCCTAGTAACAGTCGCATTGCGAAATATGGAGGTCAGTTGGAGATGCATCAAGGTTTTCTTAAAGGGGGCAGTAGCACGTTTTTTGAAAATTTTATTTTTTCAAATTTCCCATTTATAATGATAGTTGATGTCATTTATATTTACTTTAGAGGGTAAAAGATCTTATTAAACAAACCAGTTATCAGTAGTGGCAATAACGAGGTTGCGGATAAAGCAACAATTGCATGGAGGCAATTATATTGTGAACACATTTTATTATTTCAAATGACAAAAAACGTTTCCCATGGCTTTGCGGAACCATGTACACTAATTTTTTAACTTGATTTTCCGAAGAGAGAAGGGTATTTTACTATTGGTAACATTATTTTTCAAATACATTTCATCGACTTATTTGAGCGAAAAAACGTGCCACTGCCCATTTAAAAGGAGTGAAAAGCGTGCTCTGTCATGCTTACCTTTTCGTCACGTGATAGTATCGTCATATTTGAAGGTGATGTTTCTTCTAATGTTTTAAACAAAATATATACGTTAATGGTTTATTGGTTGTGTTTTTGGTTGATTTGATGAAGCGTTGTTTGGAAAATCAATCTATCAACCATGTTGGGTAATGATAACGGGTTTTTTTTTTTCTCTCATGCTAGACAACGTCTTTTATTGCAGAGCAGCAATGATGAGAATAAACCCAAATCATCAACTTATGTCTCGTCTGATGATTATCATATTAGTATGCTTATTGAATATAGTTTGATGAGGTCCTAGGCCAATTGACAAATGTCAGGTCTATTACAAAATCACCAGAAGGTTACATGCTTGTTTTATGTTTTATGTTCAATAAAACATGAAATAGGACGCTTTTATCTGCAGTTTATCTAGTCATCAATTATCCTATGTAAATTTGATGATGGTCAACTTTATCATCCGGAAATTCAAACAAAAGATTTTTCTGTGACATTTTTTGGTTGAGAAGTAAAGTACAGCCGTATGTAGCATTGACATTGTATTTACTAAAAGCAAAATACAATTTATAAATAGAAGTCGATGAAGCTGAGATAAGAAACATCTCATGATGTCTAGACAAATTTGTAAGAACATAAATATGATTTAAAATAAGATTGAGATCTAGATTACAGTAGCAAGTCATTTTCGAAATGAAGAACAGACATTAAATTATAAAAATATAAATAAATCAGATAAGCATAATCTTAAAGGTCTAGACATGTTTTTGAGGAAGTGATAATGTTGAGAAGATTTCAAGTAATCAGAAAGATCATGATGTAGATGGCGAGGATGATTGAGATTTAAAAATACGAAAGTTACAAAAAGTATGAATGACTAATTTTGGCAAAAAGAATGAATACAATACTTGTTGAGAGGTTTTATGGATGAATATGTACATGTAGCACAAAATCCTGTTGTAGAAGATTGATATCGTTCCTTAACATATACTTCCTATAACCCGTCCTTCTCAAATATTAGGAAATTCTAATAACTGGATTATTGATGATACATCACGTTCACTTGTGACTAGGTTTTAATTTGCTTTGTCTTTAATGTCTAAGGATGAGTCTAATATTGCAATGTTTCATTATTTTCATGTTATTTCAAATGTGAACTTAACAGCTTAATTCAATAGAATATTGAATGGACAACCTTAATTGATAATATTCATAACCTAGACATTATTTTTAACTCACGTTCCTTTGGAAATAAACACAAGTATAAATTTGCTTTAGATGTTTGTTTTATGTCGTAAATTGTTCTCCCTGTTTTTAAATTTCACGATTGTTAAATTGTTAAAGGATGCAAAAGTTCCTCAGATATCATTCCTTACAAATTCCTGTTCTTGACTGTAATCGCTTAATTTTTATACATATGCAATTGCAGTATACAAGCGAATTGCTTGTGTCATACTCCCATTTTTGTATGGTGGGGTCAATTAGGCGACAATAGCGATAACCTTTATCGTTTTTCTACTGTCATTAGAACAGTCATTATAACATTTCTATGAAGTCACTTAAAACTTTGGGAAATGCTTTCCAAGGGCGCAATTATATCACAGAAATCACTCCATTTCAACATTATATTATAATACATATTTGATTACACTAAATAGAATATATATTAATAAAATACCTTGCAAATCACAATATGTATCTCATTTCGGTATGAAATAGTGACTTTTCTACCTAGTAAATTGTATTTGCCAAGAACGTCTCCATTTAAGCGATACATCGTTTTTTATTTATTGTATTTTTATACCACAAACCTAAAACAATACTTTACTTCATTATAGAAGATATTAGTATTTTTATTATTTTCCAGTATAATATATATATAGAACATCATACTTGTGCATTTGGATCGTTTGTATTGAACGAGAAGATGTCATGGAAGCGGAGGAACAACGAGTTCGAAGAACGAGTTGTTCCTCCGCTTCCATGACAGCTTCGAGTTCAATACAAACGATCCAAATGCACAAGTATGATGTTCTATATTTATTATATACCCCTTTTTATTAGCAAATTTGTAAACAAATAAAGTTGCATAAATTTACTGGGACGACGTGCTGCGTATTGATACACGGACGGTTGCTTGACCAGCACGACTCACGATTTGATATCTTAATAATATCTTTATTTTCTCATTTGTCAACCAAATAGAGCTGTAAGTAAAATTTTCTTCAGTGTGGTAACATAATTAAACCATCAAATTTGCTTTACTATTATTTAATTACAAAGAACTGAAAATAAGAAACAACATTCAGGCTTCCGTCCGTCGTGCTTCTTTCGAATGACGTAACCATGGTTATGACGTCACACTAGTAAACGGTTGTGACGTCACAGTGACGCATCATCGCTAGTGAAGCTTTCGGCAATGCTTTCGATTCCCCTTACACTTTGCGCTTTTCTGCCTTGTTAATGATAATTTGAGTGACATTGTCCCTGCTTGTGCTGTTAATATTAAGCCAAATCCATGCTGATACTTTAATCAACTGAAACAATACTAGCAGTGTTATTAAAACATAAATTCCGGAGATTTAATTGAGAAAACATTGAAAAGTACGGAAAATTCCGAGAAGTGCCGAAGTTTAGAGAAAGTAGAACCGTCAGCCGTGCAATACGGAATTCACCGTGCAATACGGAAATCGACCACGGAAACCGTATTGCACCCCTGTATTACTATCTTAAGTTTACATGGGTATATAATAAAACTGTATATTTGTGACAGTATCAATAATTTCATTCCTTTATTTTGATGCTTAAGAAAAAAAATGGCACTTGACATTCCCTCTTCCCATAGACTTTGATCTCATTTTATGCCTACCTCATGGTGAACATGTTTAATAACAGAGACCATGGATTCAGAAATCATCTTTTCTGCTTGGGGCTCGCAATATTCATTTCTTGAAATACAACTCTAAATTACAAACGTTAATGAAACCTTGCAGAATGAATCTAGTGTTCGTTAATTTCCTTATCATGAATCAAGATAATAGAAATGTCAGCAAAGTAAAAAGTTCTACTTAGATAATGTGTCCCCGAGCCCTTGAAAGGTTACAACACATCTCCATATAATAATTCGTATATTAAAAAACTAGTTTTAAAAAACACAATATAGAACTGAACAATGATTATGGAAAAATGACATTTAAAAACAAACTAAAAAGCAAAATGTAAATGATCGCGAAGTGTTAAGCATGGCTTACCCTACTGTTTAACATTGCCAAAATGTGAATGAATCGCTGACAAAAAGTGGTAAGCATGGTCTATCCTACTGATTCTCATTCCCAAATGTTAATGAATCGCTGTCAAAAAGTGGTAAGCAAGGTCTACCCTACTGCTTCACATTGGCAAAATGTGAATGAATCGCTTACAAATAGTGGTAAGCATGGCCTTCCCTACCGACGGTACCAATCTTAACATTATTTCATGAAACTGGTAGTTATATCTTATGATAAATCGAGACATTGTCATGTACATGCATCATGAATATGAACATATTGATATCACCGCAAACCACCGAATACGATACTTATATTGGTTATATGGTAAATACCCTTTGATGTCTTCTTTGGATTGCTATATGGTCACAAGAAGAAATCCACACCTGCAAGCACCAGCCTTGATGCTGACTATTTACAGAGAGGTGTGAACCATTTGTCAACTGCTCAGTCAAAATGGAGTCTGGAGAGTATATCAAATTACTTTCCAGATCGATCAACGATTTCAAACCTGTGCGTGGTTATCAACGAATACATCAATCAGATGTGGAATCCAAAAGCAATTTTTTCCCCGGGTATGTTGGTTTCTATATAACGTTTCATACGTTGTTTTACAAATTATGTCATGACATGTACATATATGTTGAACATAAAAGGCATCGTTATATTATTAATTATTTAATTATCTTTTTTCATAATGAATATCAGATATTTTTATGACTATATGTGATATATACTCATGGTAAAAATGGTTGACACCCCTAAACATTTTAGCAAATTAAATGCATGGTCAATTAATATTGTTCGATATTATGGTATTTTCGAAATTAAATGGCACAAATACATGATGTAAACTATGTTATACTTGCCATGTATGTATATTGTGCGGATACGACTCCATGGAAGATTCTGTGTATATTTTGGTTCAGTTTGGGTTTTTTTCAAATGCACCTTTTCATTATTTATTAAAACCAAAATAAAAACACTCAAACACTGTAACAATTTACCAAAGCCAAGATCTCAAGGCACAGGGAATATGAACTATTTTGAAAAATAATTTGATAATAATAATATTCTTATATTCCTTTCTTTGGCATTTTAAGTACAAGTGGAGAAATAGCAAATACTCAAGGACACTATTCACAACAAGACATCCAGTAGTAACATGTTTTACCAAAACAATTTATCGAAACTGACACGTTATGTTGTTTATATAACATTTCATTCCAACAACTTAAGGGGATGTCAACCATTATTACCATGAGTATATCATTTTACTTTCTTGTATTAATGGAAGAATAACACCTATCTAGACCTGATAGGTTAGTTAGGTTAGGTTAGGAAGCTACTGTGGGAATCATGAGATTTTATCGAGCATTACTAAAATATTTTAATAATCATTTTATATATATACTTTTTGTATAAATTTTATTTGTGCATACTGGCCAAAAGAAAGAACAAAATATTCAAGCAATTCATGTTCCTAAATTAAGGCAATATGTTGTTTCTAATTCTACAATGTAGTTTATGTTCATTGTTTCTTACATTACCACTTGTTCTCCCCACAGAGGTTACTCAAGTCATTTATTTCAATGCAGCCCGTTGTTTTATCTGAACGCTTCCTTGTTGTCGCTCTAGAGTATAGTTGTGCAATCAGCGACGTTGTTTTAAAAAGGAAATAGTTGTTCACGTTAAAATCAAGAAAAGATGTGTAATGTTTTGATCGGATGTCTCTTCCAGTGCATTCTAAAAAGCTGTTACTGGACAACGTTAACTTACTAAATAATGTCCGGAAATGATATTTCAACATAGTAATATGTTGATATATACGGCTAGGGAAATTATCAGTTGAATACTTCATGTCCCTTACTGTCCACATGCTACAGTGGGAGCAAAGCAAAAATACAGTTTTTTTAATGTTTGAATTGGACTAAAACGATAGTTTCTTTAAAATCATCTGCAGTCAATCCCACAAATGCAAAATAAAAAACAGGTGCAATTCATATAGTACATTATTGCCCTCCATGGGAAGATGGGTGATACATTTCATCACTGCCACTCAAAATGCCAAACCATAGGGCAGGAGCACTGACTCACACTTAGGTAATATACCCCTCAGATGAAATTGGCTGAAACAAGAAACTTTTATGATAGTTTTGGTGAAAAGTGTGAAAGTATGTATCTTAAGACAGGAAGTTACAAAACGCATCTTCAGTTCATTAAATTCTTACTGTTGGTCAAAGCGTATTCGTCACCTGTCATATCTGTTTTGGTACAATTTGACATTTGTTGTAACTTACCACTAGTCACCGTAAATACAACCACATAGCTTCTGGATAACATTTAAACAATGAAAAAGTGTTTGATGAATTAACCATGGATTATAAGAAGAAAGACTCTGTAAACACTTAACACCCTGAAGCATAATTTGGTCAGTGGTAGAGTGGCAGTGGGTCGTTCTCAGGTCTCCAGATTCAGCTTGGCGCCATCTATAAAACATTCTGGTGGAGAGGTTCTACCAACTCTCATCTATCAGAAAACCAAGACTACAAGCTGTCGTGTATTATAACAGGTTACAACACGGTGGCAGACACGATTGCAGCTTCCAGTAGATGAAGTCATTGAAAAGTCTGGGGATTATCCAATTGGCCTGCTCTTTCAAATTAAAGCAGGTTAGACACGATGATTCATGGAAAACTCGGGTGATAGAGAGCTTCTGTCATTGGATTATACGCTGGCCTATACAATAAAATGTTAACCATTCGTATATCCTTTATTACTTCCCTATATATATATGAAAAAAATATGACGCATCAACCGACTCAACGTCATTCACCTGGTCGAAACATTTAAAAAAGTTTGACCAGTAAACATTTACAAATATCCATTCTTTGAATTGTCTCAATTTTATATCTACATACAGTAAAAAGCATCTGCTTACCAACGTCATAAGTGTCTCGAATGACTGATTTAAGACCGTTTATGTGCAGCTTTTTATTTTGGCATTTGCCTGTATATATATATAATGTTTGGTAACAATAAAGATCAAATTTAGAACGTCATTTTCTTTTTAAAAGTCAGTTCTATGTTATTGTAAGCTTTGTAATATAACAAGCTTAAGACAAGCAGAAAAGAGCAACATTGCATTATATGTTGTTCATGATGTATTTTTAAAAAACATATATTCAAGATAATTATCTGTCATTTGATATATTGTCATATTCATATTTCAATCTGTAAATTATATTCACAGAAAAAACAATAATCATAACATGAAAATTTATGTCTGTGAAACAGAAAATGTAATGATGCTAAGTGGCTTATTTATAACTTATTTTGGAAGCTTTTTTATTTTCCAAAATAACTGGATTAAAAAAAATATATATATATATCGGTTTTAAATACGAAGCAACATAATACAAAGATGACATGCGATTAAATCGACTGTTATATTGAATGCTGATTGTGTACTGGTCTAAATCGTTGATCGATCTTGAAGACAATTTGATATACAAATTATAACCAAATATAATCAAACATAACCAAATTCAACTATTATAAGCTGCTTATTCACGTGATATTCGTTTTCTGATCTTTTCTTTCCAATACTGTTGGAATATATCATTTCTGAATTTCATAGAATATCACTATTACCTGTATCTTTTAAAAATATGAACCCTTTTTTTTAATAATAGGATGTACCAGTAGGTTAGAAAAGCTTACACTAAAAAACATTGATTGTAATGTTTTTACCACATTAAAACAGTTTTGTTTTGTCTAATTTGGATTTCGATTTTACAGGAAAGCTCTCAAAACCCAAAGAAAATATCATAAGCTCTACATATAATTATATTATCTCGAGGCAAAGGAAACTAAATTCATTTGACAACATTTCATTTACGATTATACTGCGGAAAATACATTTTTGAAAATGAATAACATGAAATTATGTTTTGAAGATGAGTTAAAAAATTATGTTATAAATCAAATCAAATCAAATCTTGTTGTTTTAAATGAAACGAAATGTCAAGGTGATGGATAATGTTTTTCCAAATCACATTTATTCTAAAGAGTCAAAATGATGAAATGCTATATTTTCAACCTTTAGCAATATGTGACATTTGATACTTGGAAAAATGTTAGATATAAAGTTGTATTATTACTTTAAATAGTTGTACATACACTAGGCCAAAACAAAAAAAGCTGAAGACACATGGCACAGTGAGATACATAGAATACAAGTGACAATATTCATAAAGGAATGAATATGAATCATGTTTCGACCCTCCAAAAATATCAGTAGGATTGACATGCGTCATCTTGCAATACTCCAATCACAATATTTATCCTACATTGGATGATGTTCTCGGCAGGATAAAGGCAACAGATATTTTCTATAACCGTTGGGTCATATACGGATAACGATGCAAATTACAGAGGTCAAGTGACGGAACATGTCAAACGCCTGAAATAAAGGGCTTAATGTAAATATAAACACCAATTTGCAAAATGAAACAAATAGAAATGCATAGTGCGGCAAAACTTATTATAATGAAGCAGTATCAAAACATGTTCATTGCGGGTTGAAATATACTGAGGAAGCATTTAACTCACAGGTAACAGAGACAGTGAGTCTTAACTCTTCCACACATGTGACTTGTATATAGGGGATTCGAGAAATAACAGCTTAATATCCAGTTTAGCTCTCCGTTTGATAGGTGAGTCGCCATATGCAACCGAACAGAAGGGAAGCAACTCTCGTCCCTTAGTTTGATAAACTTGCCTTAATATTTACATGAATTCAACAGTCACCGTCCTAACGCTACATTTTATCTTGAAACATATTTTAAAAAATGAAAGTTTAGATCATGCCAAAATTACAATTATTTTAACTGAAAACAACTTTAAGGAGGTATTATTTTCTGTCATTTAATAGGGAGAAAAGCACGCTGTCTATTTGCACATATTAATACGAGTAGATTAAGAAAAGTTCAGTTTTGAAATAAATGTTGTAAAGCCGTTTTGCACAAATTGAATGAAAAATGACAATGTATTTTAAAGCCGTTATCATGCTCGTGTGTTTTGGGATGGCAAATATTCTCATTAGGAATAAACACTATGTTTTTAGCTCACCAAGTACAATGTTTATTCTTAATGCAGGATTTTGAAGGACAATGTTAATCCATCAATTAAATGTATGTACTTTTTTAATGAAGCATTAACATGTTACACTCATTACAACATCAACAACAAAATAAAATTGAAAAAAAAACCAATCACAATTACATACTTTATCAGCTCTAAATACTAAGTCATAGTGTTATCGTTCATTTAATGTTGCTGCCCTCATTAGTCAAGTACCTTTGTCAAGTCATTTTTATCTTTATTTCGACTTTTGAAAATACGTTGTCATTTCCATATATTAATGCAATCTGGTTCTGAAATTAAATGTAAATGCTTCATATGATTCCAGCTTATAATTTAAACAGGGACGTGAAATGCGAGTCACACACATTATAGGTTCTATGCTTCTCACGAGGGTAATACGGTCTCATGTACCATCTTTGTACTAGTGTCTCCGAGCCTTCAGGCGAGGGATGACACCGATACAAAGATGGTACATGAGACCGTTTTATCAGAGGAAGAAGTATATAACGTATTCATCTTTCCTTCATGTCAATAAAATTAATATTATTATAGTTATTGTGCTTTGATTGGGAGTGGCTGATCCGCTGATATCGCCTGAATGACCTTGACCCTAAACGTAAACAAGATGGTGTCATCCATCTCGACTGCAATGTTAAGACGTATGATATATTACTTCAAGCTTTTAAATGGCTTAAAACCAGTTAATGTTAGATTAATTGAGTATGCAAGCAAGGCAAAACAACTTTTCTTCCCAAATCAAGTACCAAATAAGGCGAAAATAAGTTTGTAATTAATAGACTTGTAGACAGCTGATTGAACTGTTCAAAACTCTGTACACCGCTTGCGTCATTTTATAACGTTGTCTGACCATAATGCGACAACTACTCTTAGCTAAGAGCTGTTACTTTGGCAGCTAGGTACATGAACTTTGTACACCGTGAGACTGACGGGGTATATAAGAACGTAATGATCGTTCGCCAATCAAAAACAAGTATTTTACAGAAGGAAAGATAATAGCACTGCTACTCATTTGTCATTTTCACATGTTAATCATTTGTGAACATAAAGGAATTCTGAAGCTTGAAAATGAAGTCTTTGTCATTTTACCCTCAGTCTAAAATTCTAAAATTCTATGAAGTTTACATTTCACAGTCTATCAATCTCAGAAGTTTCATCTTTCGTATATTTTCTTTTTTTATGTGATGAATTTCTAATATATTTGTTTCAATCATTTATTCTATTACCGACCCTGAATATGAATGAATATGACATACTATTGTAAGTGGAACAAATAACATCTCTTTTAATGTAACTCTATAGATACAAAATGTACGTATATCTTACAGTTTCAACAATTCAACTCTGAAAATAAGATCAGATAAGTATACAGCTGCATCCAGAAAGAATGTTCACCTCCTTGTGTATTTTAGTGCTCATATCATGCTATTGGGACGGTTTTAATATCATCGTATCAACGCGAAAACTAGACTGATCATTTTGCATTTTTCACTAATGAGAAGACAGTTTTATAACATAATTTGATTTAATTGTCAAGTTTAAAGGTTTGGAGTTACCGGGTTAATCTGTAAATATCCAGTAACTAAGTCAAACATTCATCTTGTATTTCCTCTTACACTCAGTCATGTATTTGTGATGGATATGTTCTTTTATGATCGATATGAAAACGTTTATTTGAAAATTAAAGAACTTTTTAATTAATCTAAATTTGAATTTTCTGTCTTTTTCATTATGCCAAAGGGTGAAAGCATGCACCACCAACGTGACTTCCTGGCAAGTATGATAATTTTATTTGTACACATGGATGTTTTATTGTCATTGTATAAGATTTTTATTGACATTACAACGAAAACCAATTGACATGATATCTGCACTTAGAACACAAGTACGTGATTAAACCTTCACGATACAGCTGTAGTTATATATCTTAAAGATGAAAACACAGAGCATCAAGCGCTGAGTATAATCATGTATTTCTTCCAAAATCAATTGTACTGTCATGTGTGCTATCGACGGAAGCGATAAGACATAAACCAAGCATGCATCCTACTGATGACCATTTGAATAGACCTTGATCGTGCTTGTAACTCAATAAAGTCTTTCTTCTCTTGGTGAAATTGGTTAATGGTCCTGTGCCCTCATCAAAGTAAATTCTATAAGTCTGTTTATTTGATAATCATCAGACTGTGTATCTACTGAAGCTATTTATATTCTGCTTTTGTTCGTATTCTCTAATCTTCTACAATTACAGGCAGCATCTAAGAGACAGTGTTATAAAGCATTACAAAAAACAATTATTCTGAATGTCCTTATAACCAACTCTTCAAACTAAAAGAACATTACCATGGTTCACTCAAACCAATTTGAATCTGAAAATCATACTGTCTGTGATTTGAAAAGTATAACCAATCTTTAAACATTGACATACATTAATAAAACCGATTGAGAAAAATGAACTGATATGAGATAAAATTTAGGGCATGAGCTGTAAAACGAGTAAAACTCTTAGATTCAGCAACCAAATTTATTGTCAATAATAAAACCTATATATTTTTAAAGAATACCAATCATATTCTAAAGATCGGAGACAAGGTGTTTAGTGATACTTGTATACGTATCCAACAAGACTTGAAATAAAGGTAAGAACTCGTTAAAAAATCAAATTCCTACTTGACATCTGAGATGAAGAAAATTGACGATGAAAATGAAGAGATCTGAGATGTAGTTAAATGTTAAATAAGTAAATATCTGACCTTTCCTTACGAGAACCATGAAGACATGCTTTTTTTACAGAAATATCAGTCTGTCTTTAATTATTGCTTTAATACTACCTTAAACTATCCTTTGGATACCAATAAAACTATACCATTACTGATAGATTAGACCATAGCTGCTATTGTTTGAGCCGTGGTATAACCAACGTGAATTTCAGTTACACCACAGCCGGAACTACTTTTTATATGATTCCAAATTTTACGTGGTTTCAAAATCTCGTCAAATGCTTGACATGTATTAAAAGAAGAACATAACTCAAATAAACACTTTATTACATCAAAAGTGTGATTACAGTTTAAACAGCTTGGGAAGTTATAAAGTATGTACAGTGATGTCAATGTTTAAGTTCAGAAGTATTCAGGCTGTTCCTCTCGGGCCCTGGCGTCCTTATTAACTTCGTTCATCATAGATATAGTTGACTAGACTAGACAATACTTCCCGAAACCTGTAAACAAAATTGTGAAAGTTATATTGATATATTGTCTGTAGCATACAAGTCATTGTATGTTTAGTAACCTATTAGTATTACACCATTTCAATCGAGGCGTTTAAAATATTTACACAGTGATGTAAAATTGCGTACTGATTGAAACAAATATATCAAATACTCACTAGATAGTTAATGTTACTTTTTAACCAATGCCAATGATCAATTTGCAAGTGAAGGGGGAAACTTAAATACACGTGTACAGAGGTTCACTCGCACGTGCAAATTGTGAGAATGCGATTTTCACGATCTCTGTGATATTGTTTTGATGTAAATTTCGTGTGCGGCATGGACTTCATATGTGTGATTTGTACAAAACAATATAGTTCGCGAGAAAAATATTAAATTAGTTGATAAGATACATCTTAACAAACGTATTATTATTTGGCAATAGTCTAAGTAAGTTAGACCATTCGGGCCTTGTTGTCTAATCGTTGAAATGGTGAGTTAGACCACGAGCGCGTAGCGCGAGTGGTCTAACTAACCATTTCAACGATTAGACAACAGGCCCTCATGGTCTAACTATTACTTAGTACTGAAATGATGATATTTTCATGGGTGATCATTTTCACAAAATTGATGCTTCTGAATATAGATGTAGGTTTCTTTAAGTTTCATTTTGTTCTTATGCTGGAAAAATAAAAGGATCCACCACGAATCGTCCTCAACCTTGTATCAAGATTAATAAACCAGTATGATCAAATAATGAAAAAAACAAAACATCTTGCTGCGATATAACGTAGCTCGTGTTTTTAATAACACATATATTTTTTATATACAAGTTATTTAATATTCAACATTTAATGTATTTTAAAAAGTCACATTCATTCATTTTTGCCCCACTGAAGTGGAGTGGAATTGATGTAAGCTCTTATGTCGTTTGCAAATATTACTTTAAATAGAAAATAAACAGTAGACCTTTGCTTCACTGTGTGACGGAATTAGCCAGTTCCTTCTTGACAAAATATTATGTGCCCCTACAGGTGATGACTGTTGTATCCCAAGCACGGATCTATCCCATCTTAAGATGGGATAGCTCTCCAGGCTATCCCAACTGTGGATAAATCACTATCTCAAGTTTGCATATCCCATCTTAAGATGGGATAGCAGAACCTTTTTGAAAAAAATGAGTTTGATGAACAAATTTATTTTGATGTAAAAACTGATTTTGATTAAAAAATGACTTTGATGGAAAAAATGACTTTGATGAAAAAAAATAAATTGAAGAAATACAGAATTTGATGAAAAAACTGACTTTGATGAGAAAACTGTTTTTGATGAAAAAACCGAAACTGAAATTTTTTCCTGTAACGAAATATTTACTCTAATAGTATGCACAGGACAAGACCGTTATCAATGTATATACAATGTATACCCTATGAAGTTTTCGAATTCAAATATATACAGAATCTCATCAAAGTGTCTTCTGATGTAAAATATATCAACACAAGTTGATAAAAGTTACAAATATCTTAGGCTTGCCGAGTATATTTGATACCAGAAGACGCGTGGGTGAGATTATATTTATCATCCAAAATCATTCATATTACGTTTTAATAATAAAAAAAAGTGTTCATCTGCCATTTGACCACCAATGAGGTGATATCATAGCATTGTGATGTCATCATATTTATGACGTGTCACACAATTGTGATGTCATTACGTTATGTAAACAACTTTTGATCTCATGTTGTTGATGGTGACCGGAAGTGAAAAATCTACTGCCACAAAGATATCTCATATCACAGGATCTCACACAAGCAGTAGTTCTTGTGAAACACATGTTTGGATGATAACTGATTGATAGGGCTTGTGATAGTGGCAGTACTGAAATAAAGAATTTGATATCAGTAAACATGCCAGAGATTTTAACAAAAATGCTAACAAAATAACTACAAATCAGTCATGAACATTTGACAATTGATACCTTGTCATGATTTGCTACTTCATTACGTAAGGGTATTACAACACTTAGAGTAAGAACATAAACTTCTTTTATCCTCAGGAAAACATTCACTGGTTATTGGGTTCTAATCAATTTAAGTAACAAACTGCTACATCCACTTCAATAACAATCACTTGGAGGAGATTGATTGACCTTGTGTCTACAAAGGATTCGAGTACACGTCGAACTGTGAACAGTCGATGAAAAGTGTCTGAGAACGTACATCGGACAAGGAACTCACTTTCCTTTTAGGTTGAACAGCTAGCGTCTCCAAACACCCGTTGACTTGTGAGAGTAGTCAATGAAAAGTGACGAGGAACTTGTGTTGGACATGGATTAATTTCACCAAACCAATGTTAGAAATCGTTGAACTTTGAATTCGTAAAAGGCAATTGGAGCCTTCAAAACTTTGAAGAGTTGAATCATGTTGAAGGAATGCAACAGCGAGGAAAAATTATTGTGTATAATTTATGTTCACTATAGCACAGAATTGAAAATTTACTTTGTGGTTTGCAATGAACATGTTATACTTGATGCAAAATGTTCTATAGGGTTTTCGTCAAATTAAGTAAGAATCAAACGGAGTACAACATGCCATTTGGTTAGAAATTATTTGATCATGAGAAAGCGATGCATTGTAAAAGCAGTAAACGGAAAGTGACTAGGATATTTGTAAGAACTAATAACCACGTTTATCCTGTGGGTTGAAGTGTTTTTTCTCTCAATAATACTGTTACCTCGCATATTCATACCCTTTCGTCATATATATGATAATTACTTGTTTCAATGAAAATTGACAGCATTTAAGGTATACGTGCCACTGATCTTGCTTAGTTATAATTATTGCGAAATTACCACATTATATATCATCCCTTGTATAAAATATTTTCATTGTTTCGTGCTGGTGTTTTCTGTGTTTGTGTGCATAGCCACATGGCGCTGCAGGCTTTCTCCCTGCGATAATTCTAGCAGCCGCAATATAAGTGAAATACTCTTGAAAGCAGCGTTAAACCACAACTCACCTCACCTCACCTTCTGTGTTTGTTAATGAGTAGGTTTATCTTAATTACCTTATGAATCCACACGTAACAAGCGGAAAGACACATTTTCAGCTAAATACTTTGTTATCAATTGTATGTGTAATTTAGATATCACTGGTATATATTATCCCCACATAATCGCTAGTTATTGGGTTTAAATCAAGTAAATACTGCCAATACCAGTTAGAGAGAGAGGGCAGGTTGACCATGTGTCTTCGCAAATGTTTGTTCATCATATGTTCTTCTTTCAATTCAATTTTTGCGTGCCAGTACAACCTCATATTGTAAACGTTCTAGTGTCGTCATACGTCATTTGATTAAATAAGAGTAAGGAGGGGGAAGTTCAATCCTCTCATCGTCCCAATAGAGTGATCTGGCTGGTTTTATAACGTGATTGTAAGTGATATACTGGTGTTCACATTTCAGCAAAATCACTGACAATTACTCTAACTTTGGTAACATTTAAATCACGTACAAATCCGTCACAATTAAACAATAGAAGATTGATTTACTTTTTTATTGTTTACTATTTTTACTGATTTGATATCTTCAAAAGGTCCACGTTACCGAATTGCATGTTGGGTTTGTATGGTAGACGACTAGACCATTTAACCTCTAATCTCTCATCAAAGGTATAGTATTAAATCGAATAAAATCCATAGAACATACATCGCTACCATTTTTGTGGCAACCAGCTGAAACCTAAACCTCTTCCCTCTCCCCTCTGGATCTGCCACTTACTCAACATAGGAGTACCCATGTCCAGACTGTTTTGGGCGTGTCAGTTGTCTTGTCTGGACATGTGTTTCTTGTTTATATATTTCAGAGTTTACCAATTTCCCAAAGAGATGTGTGAGTTAATTAGTGTAGTTAAAAGGGATTTAGTATCAATTGAGATTCAAAACCCCAGTAAAAGCTACAAGATTTTGAGGTACATGCTCATTTTTATTCATTTTGCTCATTTCAAGTCTTGTAGCAGTTCAACAGGAAGCAAATTTGTTGTATAAAACGAGGAATGATCATATGTAATAAATGGCAATGTCCCTGTTAATCTGAATATTAAATAATAGTAACACATTATTGTGTGCAATACGAAGTACATAGGAAATTTGGTTTGTGCATTTTGCACCCGGCAGCCACAGTGCAGCGCCAGTTAAGGCGTCGTTCTGTCCTTATAATGCTGAGTGGCAAGCAAGGAAGCAACAACTCCCATCTTTTAACGTCTTTTGGTATGACGGGACCGGGAATCGAACCCTGGTCTTCCGGGTGATGAGCGGACATTCTACCAAATGAGCTACATCTAGAGCTAGATATTTAGAGGTACAAAATAGCGTTTATGTTACAATTGTATTTATTTCAAACATGTCTAAACCTTAACGAAGGGAAAACAGTTATCTTGTTATGATACTGACAAAAGTATCTGACATAGGTAAGCAAACAAAAAACGTCACTTTTAGGATGTAATATACTTCTTTATAAAGCCATTGTACCTTGTTGTGAACTGTCATTTTTGAACTGATATATAGTTATTATCTGATTTCAAACGTATATATGGATTGCAAACTTACATTGTTTGCTTGTGCTTCATATGAAGCAATAAATTAAATTGAGATATTGATTACACATATTCAACCTTTCTTAATACTTAATATGTACATATTTTTATAAATTTAAAATTTTAAAATGTGATATATAATGTGCTACATAAATACATTTATTGGTTAAATTATCCTTTTTATCAAGTCCTCATCCCTCTACGTTTTTATCATGGTGTTTTTTTCAAATCTATCGTCTCTTCAACCAGTGTCTGTATGAAATGTAATACTATCCCAGTGTCTTTCTGTGAGGGATATTCCACAGATTGGTTCAACAGTTCTGACCATCCATTGCAAATACACAAAATACTGATATATTGCCGATTAACACATTAGCTCAGAAAAGTTTTAATATCAGAAAGTAATTTATCACAATTTATCAACACACAAGTAAAGAAAGAGATGCAGCCCAAAAGGTCTAAAACTGTTGGTGAGAGGTCTCCATGTAAAACTCTTGGGAAACTAGGAACAAACACCCAATTGGAAAGTTATGGAAAGCTTCAACCTCACAGCACCCCAGACTTTTAAGCAAGTTACAGCATGATCGCATAAATTATCACTGTTTCCAATCGGTTTTAGTCTTTATAAAGTCTGGTGATTATCAACTCGTAGTAAAGAAAGCCAACTGACCAATTTGTCATGAATATCAAAGCATTCGAGTTAACTTATTCAACATGCATCATGAGTAAATCAAATTCAAGCTATATATCATGACACTTGCTCAAACTGCAAAAGATTTCACAGACACATGTGTGTATTGATATGAAATGATGTTTCAATCTAATAGAAGTATAATCCAGATATATGGGAACTACCGTTGTTCTATTTCAAGTAACTATTTTTTTCACTAAATATGATTTTAAACTCATAAAAAAGAGATCGCATTTACTCATTTACGTTCAATTAGACGAAATATCTACGAATTTCTAAAAAGCAATGAAAAATCATAATATCGGTAATTGAAAGACTTAAACACCATGATTTTGCAATTTTTCTTATCCAATGTATCATGACAAACCGGTATCAATGTGTTTATTTTCCATGGCTATCGCCTCAGGCTCGACAGCCGCCTAATATTATTGAATATTTGATAATGCAGATGTCGTTGTCCAGTCACGTCAACGTTTTACAAGATACAATTCAATCAATATATTACTGGAGTCTACTTCATTAAGACAGGTATACATCAAAGAGAACGCCACACAGGTGAACTTATCTAATTATTAATTTTGTGTATGTCCTTTCATAACAACGAGGAAGAATATTTATACATAATGTAAGTGATCTATGAACATGCTCATATCAATCAAGAAAGACGAGTTTCCATTTTTAGATATGTTCATCTAGTTAACAGAAGTATTAGAAGTCAAAGAATGGTATCTTGGCATTTACCAAATAAGTTTTCTCCAATACTGATCATAGTTAAGCCAGTAATAAGAAATTAACTTCGATGAACTTAAATAATACTTTAAAAATACGAGTCTCAATACATTCAGTGGAGTAAATACTGGGTATTTTATATTAATCCTAAGGGTAAAGCCATTTTGTGAAATATGAGCGTGATAGATGGCAACTCTAATGTTAAACAGTAAGTTGTTATCAAGTTCCATCCAACAGGCTACATTCAGTTTGCAATATCGAACAAGAGGGCTATTAAGAGTTGCATTTTGAATTACAAGTTGTGATTTCATCTTCTTGTAGAGATTCCAATTGTTGCTAATATATCAGATAAGTACGCAGATCGAGATATGTATTCATGCAATGCAAGGTCTGTTACAATTGCATAAGATACAATCTACAAGTGGTAAATTTCCCTGGTTGTGGATGTCAATGTTTCTTTGAAAAATATTCAGTCATGCATTTTCCTCGAACTGTATGTCTTTGCACCAATAAAAAGTTTTAAAACTGCCAATATTTTAATATTTTATCAAATCGATAAATGATCAAGTAGTTACAATGTGGCATAGAAGTTAGTATTAGGTGGAATTGCTTAAGCGTTGAGAACAGTAAATGGTATGAGAATCCGTTGGAATCAGCGTTTCAATCTCTTGGTTGTGATTCTCTCCCAAAAGAGATTATGAAAATAATTTCATACAACGTAACCTCTATTCCAAACAAACTGTTTTGTTTGATAGGGAATCCTGCTTAATTCTAATAAAAATTTAATATAACATTAATGTTGCTTGAAACACAGCGGCGTGTATCAGTTAGAAATGGCGTTAGACCCTATATAGGTAGAAGTCTTTCTGACGTTATTTCTAAGCAATACAAGCTCCTGTGGTTTGAAACAGACCATCCTTTCCGATCCCACAAAGGCCGTGAAGAATGTTGGTCCTGTCTTATGCAAATGCAGTTTTGATTGGAAATTATTAAGGAAGGTAATTCATATTAGAAAATTTCCAACACTTTAGAAATCAGCAAACTGATCCTAGCTTTTAAAGGTACATCCATTGTGTTGTTGGGGTCACATATTCCAAACATTATAAATGGTCTTAGTTTATCGAGAAGCACCGACTGTGACCGAAATCTACCATTTTGATGACAGTCGGCTTAGTATATTGACGATATGAAGGTAAAAGTAATGATTTCTAATCGAAAACCGGACAATGCATCGTGATTGACGCGCGCCAATGAGTCAAACGAAATTTTGGAATCTTATTTAATACAGACAAAATAACAAATTTGGTTTGATAATGTTTAATATGTCATATAACTACCGTGCATGTAAATGGGACGTGCAGTTTCGGTTTCTACACATGCCTAATGATGTTACTCGATTTTAATTGGAAACTAGTAATTATGATATATTTGGCGATTGGGAATGAAATGGAAGCTGAGTAAATTTGTTTGTTCTGTAAACAGCACATATTTTGTGTTGGAAAGTATTTAAGCCAAATAACATTTTATGAAACACAATGGATGCACCTTTAAAACATAGGTTACGTGCGAAGAAATAACTTAGATTGAACTCTGTGGGGAGAGAATGCTGCTTATAGGGTTATCAGTGGTGGTAGTAGGGTGATTAACACTCTCATCACGGCATCCTGTCATAATCCTAAAGTTAATAGTAAGTTAAAGGGGCAGTAGCACGTTTTTGCAACAATTATTTTTTCAAATTTCCCATTTATAACGATAGTTGATGCCATTTATAATAACTCTAGAGGGTAAAACATCTTATTACACAAACCAATTATCTGTAGTGGTAATAACGGTGTTGCGTATAAAGCAAAATTTGCAAGGCTGCCATTTTATTGTGAACATATTTTATTATTTCGAATGACAAAACGAATCCCATGGCTTTACAAAACCATGTGCACTCATTTTTTAAATTGATTTTCCAAAGAAAGATGGGGTTTTACTTTTGGTGACATTATTTTTCAAATACATTTCATCAACTTATTCTAGCAAAAAAACGTGCTACTGCCCCTTAAGAGTAAGAGAGCAGTAATATTCCCCAGTGACTAAATATTTGTCGGTATATTGTCACTCTCTACTATTGATTTGAACACAGAGGATTACTTACAAGACACAATAAACGACTCTAATTAATGATCAGTTTCGTTACGAATAATGACAACTCTTTGTATGTTGCGTTGATATGTGAAACTAAAGACTTCCAGGAGAGATGGAATTACTTACAATGAAGGTTGCTGTCCGAACATTGCACTATTTATGACGGTTTTAGAACGTTTTCAGTGGGTGCATATTACAGGCACATTTTAAAAACCATGACAACATAAACATGTTTAGAATGTTTCATTTAGTCACTAAATATTAATTCGATTTATGGGTACAAGCTCTTAATCATATAGATTATCAACATCCCTAATACTACGTTTACAATCATAGCACTTACATAAACACAATTGCATTTATTTCTCAATAATTTGACATGAGCGTAACTTGTGGAATAAACCGTCAGTCTACATAAGGTTCTCAGCCACCTTTGATGATTAAATGTCTGCTAACATTGATCCTTTGAAGACACGAGGTCAATGCGTCTTCTCTTCAGCTATAATTGGGAGTGGACTTTACGTATTTACGTCTGATTGATCGAAAGGCGATCACCTGACCGTCGACTAAATATGCATATTGACTCAAATCCGTATTGATTGAATGACGTCAAACGATTGTTGCGTGACGTCATGCAGTTGTTGTCATGACGTCATTTGACTGTAGTCCTAAATGATCAAACCAAAATATCTTTTTGACGGCATTTTATTGTTGAATTTTCGTTTCTGTTTTTAATACATAACATAATATACCCACGGCAATAAAACACAGACGGTCAATGGGACTAACAGCGTGCTCTATGAGACAATAAAACATGCTCGTGATTTAGGACGTCAGTATTGTAGTCACTTTGATTGTTCAATTGGTAGTGAATGTGTTCTACGAGGGGAGGCATTCATACATTGTATTTTCAAAATATAGTTTATACAAGAAGCATTATATGTCAACGGATTTTATATAAAAGCGAGTAAGTATTTAAGGGCATCTCATAAAAGAAATAGAAGACTCTTTGTAACTTTTAAATGTCTTCATAGCTTCATTATTTAATTGTAATTATCTATACGAACTTACACACATGCTTTTGGTAATATCGGTTTTCTATAACCACATTAGTCAGTGAAATGTATTTTGTTTTGACACTAAAACAAGTCTTTTCTGCTTTACCATATAATATTAAATATTTTCATAATTGCCTGTTCATTTGGTAGGTTTTTCAGATCAAATTAATCCTTAATTATTATTTAACCAAATAACGATAATTATGTCTCAAAGAAGGTAAATATTTGGCTTTCCTTACACATTTTTTTGAGGTAATACAACGCAAAAACTGACATAACCATTGCGAGCCGTTGCTGTGACCATGGCAAACTATAACAACATTAGCAAACGTCCTCCCACAGAAACAGGGTGTGAATATTGAGGAATACACGAAGACAATGTTATCTCAATGTGATGTTCCTCTCCAGTGGAGCAGGGCACATACGTCTTTATATTCCTCAGGATGTAGCCTGAGGTGAAACAGAGTCAAAAACAATGTTAAATATTTGATGTCTTATTGTTAAATGTCATGACAACAAGATATAAAGTGTGATATAAATCTAATCAGGATATGAACGAGGTCAACATCACAAAGAGCCAATTAAACATTAAAGACAATATTGCAATATAGGTGCAATGATCTGGACCAAGTGTTACCGTTGTTTCTTTCCCTTTAAAAACAATGCATAACAATATGTGTATATCACGGTTGGTCTTAATAATAGTTCGATGGACCAAGAGAGATTGATATATATTCTACAGAGACCACTGACTTCGATTAATCGATAGAGATTAACAGATAATATCGATATTTCGATGTGAAGTCAAAGGAGGTGGTGAAATATATTTTTTATAAATTTAGCTTTTTGATCAAGATCGAAATTTTTGCACAGGGAATTTTCTACATTCTTAGCAGAGTATAAGGACATTTTCACTATTTTCTAGCTCACCGCTCAAGGTAAGGCACATTTTCTGGGAGAAACACATTTTGAATAAAATGTCTTTGGAAAAGTGACGCCAGAAGTCACAACAAATGTTTCACTTTGTGATAGGGATGTCTTGAAACTTTCCGATAATAAAGTCACGTAATGGGTCTACAATCCCTGAAAGTATCACGCCTACTGTGCTCTATTTCACCAATAGCGAACTTCTGAACAAATCATGGTACTTGGTGCCCTCATACTCAATGCTATATTTCTTTTCGCCACTCTCAATTATACATAAACTTGATATATAATATATGGTATATTCAATAAACCATTTTTATTTACGTCCTGACATTTTTTAAAGTTACCTAATATTATATAATATATTGGATGCTCGATGCAATGCAACATAATTGCATATACAATTTTACATTCCTTTTACTAACTACAAGCTTACCAGATGTGATAAATTGACCTTTCATGCTTTTGATCGAATACTCTCACTCTACATTCTTGTATTTGATGCCTAATCAAATAACACTACTTCCAATATGGTCTTACATTGTGTTACACTGTGTTCTGCTCTGGTCATCAAAGTAGATGTAATATATTACAGTTCAAATGATATCTGTATCAATATGTGTACTTTTAAAATGAAAATATCAGAAACAGTTAGATAAGATTTGTTCTTTTTAACATAAGATTACACAAGTATTATTGGTTTTTTTTTAGCAAGAATGATGTGAATTGTTTTTAATTGACCAATTGTGGGCTTAATTGTAGTACCGTACGTACGTAAATAAATGAGACACTTTGCAGAGCAACCAAATCAGATATTTCTTTAAGAGAGTGTCTATATTGAGAAATTTAATGATCCAAATTAGTGGAATAAGTATCGGCACAGTTCTTTTCACCTTCACCTTCGATGTACTTCTTTCAGAGTTCATTTTGTGTCAATTCGGATCTTTTGTAGCCACGGGTCAATCTGTCTCCTCTGCTATAATTGGGAGTAGACTGGATGCGTCAGACTGTGACTTTAATTGATTAGGTCTTCTAGTCACTATTATACTAAGGTTTTTACAGGAGAGTGAATGGGTTACTCCTTCAGAGTGTCTTCATAACATTAACCAATGGCACAGCTTCCTTTTATGAATAACTATTGACATGACATTTGTATTTTGAAATCAATTTTCAGCAAATTTATTTTTTATATGGAAATAAAATAAAAGGATCTTTGGATATTTTCATCATTTCCCTTAAAATGACTCTCTCTTAAAGTTGCCATAGATTGAATAAATGTTTATAGGATATTAGGGTCTGGATGACAGACTGATCAACAACTACAATGTATTCCATGAAAGTTTTTTCGAATGCATAATGTCTTGTTTAAATGAACATGATTCAATGCTTGTCTTTTATGTTGAGTTTAGCAGATCTTGATATCATTTAATTAGAACGTCTCAGAACTGGGGTACAACAATAAAAAGCATAATGGTGGCACATGGTCCTTTGGTGGCACGTAATACCGCCTTGTTCTGTGCATTGACCACTATCAGTGAATGTCAGCAAGTATCGGCGCGGCTTGTCGAATGGATGGATGTCCCGTTTCATTGCTGGATAAAAACATAGAGTTTGAAGGGTATATACCCTGTCCAACACAGAGACATGAGTGTGAAGAATTGTGGTGTTTCACGTGTACATTGGACAAGGGTCTTTATTCAAAGTGTGCTTCTGTTTATGGATCACTAAGCAGTACAATTGAGTACCTCGTTTGGAACTGAAGGCAAGGTGAGAGGTAACTTTAAAAATCGCCTTTACAGCTGGCAGCTAGGTTACAAACTCCCAGTGCGTTAAGAATGAAAAAGGGGATCAATGATGGTCCTGACACAAGGATACTAATGTGTGAGCTCTTGAGCATGCCTCTTCATGTTGAAAAGTTCAGTGCAGTATAAGTGCCCTCATTATTTATTATTTCCTCTTAAAGTCAACTTCGAAATCAACTCGCTTCTGTTTAATCTTAATCTCCACAAACTTATCAGAATGTCTTTGCACTTTGAACGTCTATTATAGTATATCAACTTCTTCATATCTTTCTGAAAGGTCAGTCATTTGGGATCAGATATCATCACCAGAGTTAGATGATACTAAAATTTCAAACGTTCATGACTTTTTTATGATTGGTGTGTCTACGCTATCGCATCTTTATGAGACACGTTGAGACTTTCATTGTGACATACACAAGTTTAATTGCGACAGGAGATTAATAACAAGCAGCTCTTGGAAATTGAATTGATTAAAACTTTCATGCAACATTTTGTAGGATCAGATTCATCATGCAGACATTATTAACTATACAGATTTCAACTATGAGTTAACATTAATTTCTAGCCATATCCATACATGTGTTCGTGATTTGGAATACCTTACCAATTAATTACAGAATTTTATTAGTAATTGTGACATTACATTGAACAAAATATTCATATTTTTATATAATAAATGTCTCATGAACTGAAATATGATTTGTCTTATCTTTACTTTTGAGACATAACTTATTTCATTTCTATCATTGGTATCTCAAATATCTTATGTTGGGAAACATAGATTTATGTATTTAAAGATTAAGTTTTATGTTATAAAATACCAGTTCATTTTATCATTTCATTGCATTTTCTCCATTACCATAAAGCACTGAATGGCATATCTACCTAAACTCAATAATACTTATATGACGAAGTTGATATTTCTTTTATAATGTTGTGAACTGGTTTTAAATCGTTTGAAAGTTTTTTTCTCTAATGCAAATTTTTATTTATTTTCATCATTTTAAATAAAATGGCTTCATCCAATAATTGCTTTAAACATCTTTATAAAAGTAACGAAGAAACAGTAGACACATACCTTTAGAAACTATTGGAATAATGACGTAGGAAAGCCTGCTATTTCAGTCCTTAAGAAGAATCTTATCAGCGATAGCTCAAATGGCCATTGTCATAAAACTATGATGAGATTCGGAAATTTGATACGAACATTATTTTCTTTGCTGCTGTTAGAAATTCAAAACCAGATTATAGTATATATGTTAACTGCAATATTAATGCTTGCAAATTCTAATAATGATTATTCCATATCAAGGACAAACATTCTGGCATTTCAATCCTTAATAATAACTGCAATCAACAATCTTTTCTTATTCACTATGATCTTGATGGTGTGCAAGCACTGAGATTTTAAAGACCTCAAACTGTTACAGATACAAATCTGGTGAAAGGTTCCCTTTTAGAATAGGCTAAAAAATTAGAAGTCCGACCTAAAAGGATTCAACGTTTAGATGTTCTGTAGTTAAATGTTTATTGTAAACTATCTCCGTTGTTTATGGCCTGTCTCTTTTCTCAACAGTTTGAAAACCTACTAATATGCAGGTGAACTGAATAACATTAAACTGTTATGACTCTTTATCAGATGGTTCATGCAGTGCACGTTTAAAATTAAGAAAATGGCAGTGTGTATTTTTAACTTGCACTTATTTATCATTGAACTTATTTCAAATTGGAAATTACACTAGGGCTTTTCAAAAATTCCCTTATTACTCTTTTCATTAAGACATGTGCCATACCTTGTCATATATCATAACAATTATAGGGTTCACAGAAAGTTAATTCATAGAGATGTACCATCAATGATTCAACAGACAAAAGGGAGATTAGTAATAATAAAAAAACAACATGTGTACCCACATATTAAAAAAGAGATTATTGCTCTGGGATGAGCTCGAAGGAAGGCAGAAGAGGGTTGTCGCATATTTGTCATTGGTTGATAAAAATATAAAAATATAGGGGGACAGGAGAGATCAATCTATTTAGGTTGAAACCGAATTACATTATCCTGTTAAAGTTTCAGTTAAACAAAACAACACATCTATCAGAGACTGTATTTTCTAAACAAAAGATAAATTTTATAAGGAAATGCAGCATTTTCAAGTTTCAAGGGTCAGCATAATGATGCCCAACATCATAAACACTTAAACCTATTATAGAACTGGAATTGGTGATTGTTTATGATGCGTTGGGTGTTGAATTTTGATAATTTCATTTCATTTAACTATATTACTTATCGAAATGTCAGTACCTCCTTCACTTACCTAAGTACTTATTTAGGTGAAGGTTACTCCAGTGAGCAGGGAAGACATTAAGCCTATATTATTGTTTTTTTAAACCTCTTTATGTAATTCATGGAACGGTTACTTCCTAGCAATCTCATTATTATTGCAACTTACATTTTGTTTATTTACACTAAATGTACGGGGAATAACATTACAATAATAATCATAAATATTCCTGTCAATATTGAAGGAGCAATTAGGCCTATGTTATTACTATGGGATGTTCCTCTCCAGTGGAGCAGGGCACATAAGTCTTTATATTCCTCAGATTTTAGCCTAAGGTAAAATAGATTCAAAAGAATATTAAATATTTGATGTCGTATTAATAAATGTCATGACAAAATGCGATACAAGCTTAATCCGGATATGACCGAGGTCAACATCAGTAAGTGCCAGGTTAAGTTTTTAGACAATGTTTAACAGGTGCAATGAACTGGACCAAGTGTTATTGTTGTTTCTTTCCCTTTCAAAATATTGAATAACATTGATTGGTTGGTTTTAATTACTGTATGATGGGACAATTACTTTTGATATGAATTAATTTGAGAGAACTTCACTTCGACTGATAGATAGAGATAACTAGATAATATCTATAGATGTGAAGTGAAGAAGGTGATGATATTACGATAATTAATTATATTGATATAGCTTATTGATCCAGATCTTACTCTGGTATAAGGACACTATCATTATTTTCTAATCGCAGATCCGGTTTAGTCACACTTCTCATAGAAGCACATATTTGATAAATTCAAGGTGATGCTTCAAGTCTTACAACGTATTTGTTAGTTTGGAAAAGGGAATTACCCTGTTAAACAATCTCCAATCTGGTAAAGGAACAGCGCCTACTATTGCTTGATTTTAAAAGTGGGCTTCTGAGCTTTCTGTCACATCCTGATATTCAATGCATTGATATTTGTGCCACACTCAATTAAACATAGACAACTTCTATGATATTATTTTATTCCAATGTTATATAATATTTGATATATTCAATAAATCCTGTTGTTGCCCTACAGTGTATTGACCTTTTATAAAGTTACCTAATATAAGTCAATGTTATCTTGTCATCTATCAATTGGCTTGTACACTGAGGTATTGGTGGACGCAATCCCATATCATGGTGTAAGAATATAAAAAGTAGTACATTCCTTTTTCTATTGACAGTCTTCGCAGATTTGATGTAATTGACGAATTATCACTCTAAAAATCATTGTATTTTATGCCACATCTAAGAACAGATTTGACACTATACTTTGGTCTTTAATGTCTTTGATATTTGTAACATTATGTATGTTTATAAACCAAAATGTCAAAAGCACGACATGGAATGCATACAAAAAATTCCTCGTTTTAACATAAGATAAGAAATTCAAAACATTGTTTGATTGCAATTTCACAGCATCAAATTGACTACAAAAAGTGCAATGAATGATCACAATAATAGCAATGTTTACAACTGAAGAAGTGTATGTCGTTACATAGAATGATCTTTTCATCTAAGAAAGTGCACTTATTTCTCTTTTCATTCGTTTCCATAATCTTAAACGTATGAAAACAACAATGAATGAAAACCATTTATTCTCAATGTTTTTATAATAAAAAAATATGAATTGTTTTAATTGACTAATTGTGGAATTAGTAGTACCTACACACTTTGCAGATAACCAAATCATATATTTTGTAAGTAGGATGTCTTTATTCAGAAATTTAATGACCAAAATTAGTGGAAGTAGTACTTGTGGCAGTTCTTTTCACCTTCACCTTCGATGTACTTCTCTCAAAGTTCCTTGTGTGTCAACTCAGATCCTTTGTAGCCATGGGTCAATCCGTCTCCTCTCCTCTAATTGTGAGTGGACTGGAGACAACAATCTGTTACATTAATTGATTAGGGTATTC
Source organism: Gibbula magus (assembly GCA_936450465.1). Lineage (NCBI taxonomy): Eukaryota > Metazoa > Mollusca > Gastropoda > Trochida > Trochidae > Gibbula > Gibbula magus. The sequence goes on from OW388294.1 coordinate 58,338,875, forward strand.
TAGTCACTGCTACACTAAGACTATTATAGGAGAGTGAACTGAGTACTTCTTCAGAGTGTCCTAATAAACCAAGGACATGGATGCAGGGAGAACATTTAGATATCATTTAGATTTTAAAATTAATTTTTTCAGCAACAATGTTTTTTTTTAAAAATGAAATAAAAGAGAAAGGATCCTTGGAGATTTCTTCATTTTCATTAACACCAAGCTCTCTAGTTTTGTCATAGACTTGATTAAGTGTTTATTTAATAAAAGGGTCTGAATGACAGATTAATTACAACTATTCAATGAAAGTTGTCTTTTTTTCGAATGCACACTGTTTTGCTTAACTAGGGACTATTCTTTGATTGTTTTTATGCTGAGGTTAGCAGATCGCCTTGCTCCCTGATGGTACCATCATGTAGAAAAAGGCCATATACAATGTACATTAACTATGAAGCTTGGTGTTTCTGTGTATGTTTGTCGAAGAGCCTTTATTTACATGTCCATACATTTACCCAACGGAGAGTTGGAAAACGTACACTCGTAAAAAGTAAAACAGACGTGTAGGTGACAGACACCTCGTGACTATATTGATAAACCATTATAGCATTTTCTCTTAAAAGTCACATTTCATATCAACTTGGTTCTGTTTAACCTAAATCTATCTCCACAAACTCATTAGAATGTCTATTAAAGCATATAAACTTATTCATTCTTTCTGAAAGGTCAGTCAGTCAATCAAAATTAGATGTTACTAAAATTTCAAACAGTCATGACTTTTTATGATTGGTGTATCTATGCTATCACATCATGAGACAAGTTAAGATGTTTTATATCATAACTTGTTTTATGACAAAAAGAAGTTTCACTGTAACAGGCTATTAAATAATAAACAGCTCTCGTAAATTTAATTGATTAAAACTTTCAGTCAACATTTTGTAGGATCAGATTCATCATGCAGACATTATATACTAAACAGAATGTAACTATCAGTTAACAATTTAATTTATATCTATATCCATACATGCATTTGGTCGTGATTAGGAATAGTTTACCAATAATATTACCATAAGAATTTATTATATACATTACAAAATGTCTCACAAACAGGCATAGGATTTTTTCTTATCTTGACTTGTGAGACATAAGTTACATCTTTCCGGTCATTGATATTTCTAGTATCATGAATTGGGAAAAATAGATTGTATGTGTTTAAAGATTATGTTATATGTAATTAATTTTCTCCATTTCAATGAAGGATGACACATCTATATAATGAAGCTGAGGGTATAAATAACATTACAACACGAATAGTAGGAAATAAGTCGTCATAAGACGTTGAAAATACAGTTAGATACTAGTATGAAAATGATGGTTCAAAATCGACCTTGTCAAGTTGTCAGCCAGAACGTTAGGAAAAGTTTAATTAAGGAATAAAGTGACACATTCAGACGTGTATAATGACATAGTCCAAGAACTTGATTCAATTCTTGTTTACCATCATCACACCGAGACTTAAGTCAGTTAGACATCAATGAGTTTCTTAATACTTGATATGTCTGGTGATTATTACCAGATCACAAATGAAAGTTATCTGTCTTACAGTAGGGTATTATTATTACTGTAATTAAAATTTAACAGTTCTGAATTACTAAAATGTCTAGTATCAAAATTAATTATCGTTGGTACACGACGCGATCATATAAAAAAGATATGATATTAAAACACTGGTTTAATGCCAAATGAAACAATATACAACATTCACAAAACCAACAGGAACGACTATTGCTGCCTGACATTGATCGTCAAAGCTTAGTTGATTTTTATTATCGCAGTTTATGTAGCTAATATGTCTTGTGGTCATGCTCAATAAATGATATATAAGAAAATGATCAAGTGTTATAGGCATCACTGGTCAATTGCAAAACATAACTAAGAATTTATGAATCATAGGAATATAAAATGCCAATAAAGGAACCTATTTAGTCTGATTATTTTATCATAGACTGCTCACAAGTACACTTCCTGTCCATAACACCCTCATCATTTGATAATCACTAGACTGTGGAAGACTGACCCGAGGACATTTATAGCTTATAGAAAGGGAAAGTTCCTGTATCTATGTTGTATAAATGAGACACGCAAAGAAAGATATCCCTGTACAAAGTCTCATTGTTTTCTATGAACAGCATTTCTTTCTAATATCCCTGATTTGAACATGGAAAAATTCTAGTTTGAATGAGTTTCTGAGAAATAATGAAATGGTCTCTTTTAGCTGGGTTTAGCCATAAGCATTCATTTAATAAATTGTTATATTATCCTGCTTATTTATTAACGAATTAGTAAATGAATTTGAACGTTTATATAATGTAATTGTAAAATGTTGGTGTCCAGTATTAGGGGAAGTAAATCACATTATACTACTGTATTTGATGTAGACTTAGTTACTATCACTTGGTCATTATTTGATATAATTGTGATTTTCAAATTGTCAGGTAATGTTAGAGAACAAAGTAATGGAGTTGATAATGGAAGAACATAATCACTACCTATGTCTGTGTGATTAAAACACTATTGTAAAACCTATGGAGTTCATCTCAATACAAAAATGACTGACACTGACGGGAAACAAGTGCCGGTCACCTTTAATAAATGTTTTTGAAGCAACCCTTGAAGATTTATTTCATAAAGCTAGATAAATGACTCTATAATTCTGATGATTTGATTCCTATGAAACATTTATTAATTTCATTCCACAGTGGAATTTTCTGAAGTAGATAACACAATAGCAGCAACCAAATTAGCAGAAATGAATACTAGAATTAGCATTCAAGGGTCGCTAGGATTCTTTTGAAACAAGTAAGCATTGAAACGATAGCACAATGACGCTCTATCGCTGACGGAGTCTTCTGGAAGGCAATCAAATTTCTTTATTTAATCCTGTGTTTAGATGACGATTTTATATAATATCCATAAGAGATAATGCACAAACCTGTGTCAAATTTTAGAAAGAAATTGGTGTTGGCATTTCAGTTAATACTTTTGATCAAGATCAATTCTAAACATTAAATGGAGTAATGACCCTTAAATCTCTTATTGAACATACGCAGCGCAATTACAGCTATAAATACCATGCCATTCAATGCCATATGGTCAGAGTCAGATTCATTATAATGGAATTTAAATTTGATAACCGTTTGATTTTAAATTTTCGGCCTATAAATTAGTCATACAGCTTTTTTAAATGCCCAATTTAGCCTAGGCGGACAGAATAAACATCTGCGGCCGTGTGGTCCCTCAAGCTTTGACTCCTGTGGCGTCACTGTAGTAATTTCATTATCGGCGAGAGTCATAATTTTGCAACATTTCAATTGTTAATTTCACAAACAAATCTTCAATGAAACAACAAATTTTACACATACAGAATATTTAAATATCCAACTAGGTAATTCTGCAGATGAAAATTACATAATTATTGCATAAACATGTGTTTTTGACGTTAACACACCTCATAAATTCATCTAGTGGCAGTGATAATCATATTCATCACTTTCTACAATACAAATAGTCCATGTTAATTTAGCTGTTTAATGATTTTGTTAGAAACCCAGTAGATGATGGTGCAAGTAGTGTTGATTGTGACGATCTGTTGTGCGATGCATTGACTCATTTGAAACTCCAGTTCTTATGAACAAATCTTAAACATTACCGTACAGTTTTGGTTACAACTACAAGAGTTTGCATGCGTTTCGTTTTCTTAACCATTGCAATACTTCTAAAAGTTAAAAAGATTGTCTTCATTTATTGTTTCATGATAATTATTCCATACGTCTGTCACTTTAAAAAGATTTCCGAATACAAGCCCATGTTTCCATATATAAGTCCGGGCTTCTATTTCGTGACAACGTTCACACGTCAAAAACCCTATTTTCCGTATAGAAGCTTTCAGAAAACCCTGGTATTATTGTCTGAGGATTACTACAAAACAAATAAGCATCATTGAAGTTGACATCTCTGCAATGTTATAGTCTTATCAAGACTCCACTGAAAAACAAATGTTGTTAAAATTACTTGGTTGGTTGAGTCAAAAGGGAAGCGACACCAAGCCATTAGATTATGTCATATCACTTTGTGCGTGCGTACTTACTTACAGAATTATACTGTCAAGGCTACGTGATAACTTATTCATGGATTTAGTCTAGTATTGACCGCAACATCAACGTGCGTAGACACGATGTTTATTGGTATAAACATTTGAAGGATACAATCTGTAAGATAGGACTTGTTTTATTGATTAGTTGCAACCTATGGCCATGAAGTGATAAATATCATCGTCAATACTTTATAATGAACCACTTTTAATATTTTACAGATAATGTTTTCTATGGATTATTCACTCGTGCCTCTTGATGAAATTATTATTTATTATCCTTGACTAAATTTGCATACTTTTTCAAAAATTATAAACTGTGTTTGGATTGGAGAGCTGAAACAGTTTTGTAATCGACTTGAGATATGTCCTAGTGTTCAGTTTGGAAGAAATGTGACTTACTTCTTATACTATATTTCATTATTCAATCCATCAATATTTAAAAGAGACCTTTAATAACCATATAGTGCAGGCATTCTATGAATATTGTGCCTTTACAGAAATTTATCAGTTATCACCTTGTTTGCCAAATTACAAAGGATTCTTAATCTCAAAAACTAATTTCTGTATTCTGTGCTTTTGAAAATTTGTTGACTACAAATAATCTACCCATCTGCTTCTTTTCAATTATTTGCACTTGTCTTCTACACAACAAGGAGAGGTGCAATGCCAAATTAGGAATGACTTTGTGAATTATAAGTCTGTCACTTTTGCAAGGTTTTCTTTGTGTCCAACTCTTGATAATAATAAGTTGATAATACGTGATGGCTGAGCTTGCTTTTACATATTTCCATAAATTGCATTAGGATGAAAGTGTCACTTCACATGTTTTCTTTATCTTATGACCAATTACAATTCTGCCATTCTTACGTGTTAAATGTGAGGGTTAGGAATTATTACTCATTTAATGGTCCATTGTTTAATTTGGAAGGGCTATGTGACCTCTGCTCACGTGTGTCTTGTAGTACTGGTATTTGAACATTCAGTCATGTGTGACCGAGAATGACTTCAAAAGGAAGCAACACACAGTGGGTGCAGACAAATAGATAAGTACAACCTTTATCAATGAACATTATTCTCTTATATTAAATTACCACTTGCAAGAAACGCACCGACTACCTAAGAATGCCAGTTTGTTGGAAATGTCCGATATAGTTCGTTGTTGAAAGAACATGCAAGGGTTGTGGTAAAATCATGTTAGGATCAGTGATTTGTTGCGATTAGGTGCGCTGGACATCTGACATTTTCTAATACTTACAAAGCACTGCAAGTTACTTCTAATTGATTTTCCACATTACTTCAGTTGTGAACATTAACTTTGAAATCCATAATGCTGTGACAATTTTCAATATTTGAAAAGTTCAAATAAAAGACAAATGTAATTACATGTAAAATGAAACAGCATTAAGGGACCTTAAATTTAAAGTAACCCCATTAGTAGACATTGCATATTGCTGTTGTTTATGATTAAACAAAGAAATAAAAAAGAAAAAGTTGTAATTATTTACAAATGCTGTTTCTGATGCTGATGCTGATGCTGAACTGTTTCTGGTGTTGTATTCGTTTTTTTAAAAGTCTTGACAAGAAACTAATAGTCTCTCCAGTGATATGCAACAATATATGAATACATGGATAAATGTGAAACAGAAGGTAAGCCTTTTTGAATATAGACATAAAGGATATTTTCTTCTTTACACATGTAATGATACTTATGTCTCATCTTCTAACTTTGTGAGGCTAGTATTTCCACGAATGACAAATTTACATGCAATTTCCGTGAGAAATGTTGAGCTCTAACTAGCCATTTTGGCGAAGTCACACCACGGTAGCAGTGTTTTATTGCAATGGAGATGATGGGTCAATTATTTTGGAGGTGCAATCACACTGCTGTGTGCGTGGCAACTTCTTATATGTAACATGTTTACAGCAATGATATCTAACAGCGGTGGTGAGAACAGTTTCCTCAAAATGAGAAAAACTCAGTCTCCTATCGCTTAACATGTTATAAATCCTGATGTCAAACTAAAGTCACTGCATCATGATATTGATGCCTTTGCTAATGACCCCCTTTCTAATGTAATGAGTTCGGTAATCACTACTGCCGGTGACCTAACTGTTCCCAGCATGACTGTACATCATGATGTCACGTCCCCGACAAAACTTAATTGGATTTGAATCCTCTCAGTTCTTTGGCATCAGTTTGTTAAACTTGTTCTGTAAAAGTTTATTCCTTGACATTTTACCCACCCCTGTCAGTCTTCCGTAGTACATTAGGAATGAGGTCTATTATTGACACCTGTTTCTCCATATAGCCGGTGTTTTATATTTTAAAATACATATGAAGTTTCTATCTTTAAATGTTAATTCTAGCATGCATCATCCCATGTATCAATATGTTATTTTGGTAGGCAGGAAGGATAGACCTAAAAGGGTGGGCCATGGAGCACACATGTTATCATGTTCTGTGATAGATGTGTGAGAGGATGAGGCAAAGCTTAATAATATCAGTTACTTTGAATTGTCCTCAATAGTCCATATGCTCAAGCCACTGCATCATGATATTGATGTCTATGACCCCCTTTCTAGTGTAATGAGTTCGGTAATCACTATTGCCAGTAACCTAACTGTTCCCAGCATGACTGTACAATGTACATCATGATGTCACGTCCCCGACAAAACTTAATTGGCTTTGAGTCCTCACAGTACTTTGACATCAGATTGTTCAATTTGTTCTGTAAAAGTTTTATTCCTTGACATTTTTGTCACCCTGTCAGTCTTCCTTAGGTAAATTAGGAATACGGTATATCTTTGACATCTGTTCCTCCCTACAGCCAGTGTTTTACGTAAAAAATGTTGCAGTTTATGTCTTTGAATATAACTTTTTTTCTCAGGTCATGTTTTGGTAGGCAGGAATGATAGACCTTAAAGGGCGGGCCATAGATCACACGTGTTATCATGTTCTGTGATAGATGTGTGACAGGATTGAGTGAAAGCTCAGTTGGTAGAGCTCGGTCCAGTGAAAGTTCTCAGCCACTAGTGATACGATGCTTACTTTGATCCCTTATAGAAACTAGATGAATGTGTTTTTTCTGCTGTGAGTGGACTTGATGTATATGTCTGTTACTATAATTGATTAGGACCCTTTAACCAGGCACTATGTTCTATATCATGAAAGGGTCATGTAATTAATTGAGTACCTGAAAGAAGGAAAAAGTAACATTTGGCTTAAAATATTCCATATCACATCACTTACACCTTTATTTGGTCGTCGGCTTCTTCGGTCTTTTCATAATTCTCGACTGAAGTGCTAAATGTCAAATTACAATGTTCTTCTGTTTAAGTTTACTGACATCAACATACACCATAAGAACTAAATCAGAGATTTATACTTTCTATTAATATTCACTAGTGAGACTGTTTGCAAGCTTGAGAGAAAATTTTAGATTTGAATAGTATATGTTCTGAAAAAATGTTTTTTAAAAATTGATAACATAAATGCAACTTACTTTATGTATACAAATTATTGAATTACACATGAAATTTTGTCTAAGGTATGAAGCCAAATTGACTCATTATACAACATTAAACTGGTGAGAAGTCTTACTGTAATACATATTCACAAATGTTTCACATTATTTGGGGTTAATTCAAAATATTCATGATATATATCCTTCTCGGTGTAGCAAGCAGACTCTGAGAAAAATATTAGCCTGATTGATTCCAAACAACTCATAATTCATTGCAACCACAGACTGAAATATTGACTAAGAGCTGAGTAATAAATTCACTGACGAATGTTTTCTCTTACGATGGAATATATTACCACATTAGCTGAAGGAGACACAATCCAAATACTCGAATACAGTCCCCAAGAAGCATTTCAGTGTTCTATCGTCTCTTTGTAAGCAATGTCTGTCTGTTAGCCATTAATTCAAACTTCTCACCTGGTATTGTATCTAAAGACATAGAAAGGGATATTACCGAACACTCTGTATCTGAGTAAAACGTCAATTTAGGGATTCACCAAATTGTATCGCCAGAAAATCTGAAACTCTGAAACTCGTGCCTCTTTTGTTCAAGGCAAGAGTTACAATAGGTAATGGAAAGGTTTCCAAATTTATCTCTGTGGCAACAATAAACAAACCCATTAGTTTGAAAAGTTGAAGGATACCCAGACTGAAAACTGTCGTTTATGTTAGCAGGCTACACCATAGGGCAGAAATGATCGTAGCTTCTTAGTTTATGTACGGTTTGGTGATAATCAAATCAGCTCGCATGTCAATTGTACTTAGTTTTAACCTGAGGAGAAACAATACAAAACCTATTTGATGTTTTATTGATAAATGCCATGGTAACAAGATGGAAAGTATAATACAACCTTAATCAGGTTATAACCGAGGTCATCTTCACAATGAGACAGGTAAACATTGAGGACGATGTTGCACAGTTGCAATGATCTGGACCTAGTGTTGCCTTTGTTTCTTTCCATTTCAGAACAATGAATACTATTATTATCTTCTTTAATACAATGAGCTCATTTAGACCAGGTCATCGACGCTAGAAAAGACTTACAGGACAGTTAGTTTTCTTACTCTCTCATTGTTTAAAACCTCTTTTATTATTGTGTAGACTAACATTTCAAGGTTTAACTGTGTATTTCTCTAACTAAATTGAAAGGCTGCCTAATGTAGAATAAACATCATGTGAATTAAGCTAAGGAGATAAGGGGAAATATTTCATCAGGAACTCTTTCATGTTTCAGCTATTTAAGTTTAATGATATCGGCATATATCAGGGTAAGCGTAACAAAAAGTTTGTTGGAATCATATATATTCTATTATATTTCTATATCCATAATGTATCCGCCCGATTCGAATAAAAGGCTAATGAAGAGAAAGTGAAAATTAAAGAAAACTGTTAAAACTGTTGAAAATTAATATCATGTGCTTCCGAATTGTGAAAAATACTCCCATCTAAGAAGAAAATATCAAACAGATCGCTTCACTGACTACCAACAATCAGTACTTTCATACACCTAATGGATGCTAGAAACTAGAAATCAATGAATCCCGGAAAGTATTTGTAATTATTATGCATTATTAGCGTATGACCTTTTTATAGAATAAGTGTGTTTGTTTGTCTGCATTTCTGTCTGTCTGACGAGAAACTAAGCTTACACATATACTCTATTGACAACTCTGACAACAGTAACAATAACAATCAACAAAACGAAAGAAAAACGTGTCATTGAATAATGTTAGTCTGTGCTAATGGTATTGTCTAAATCGTCTACTTATTGTCTGTTTAGGTTATCTATCTTCTCTGATAATACTTCTATTTATTTGTAAGCAGACTCTGTCTCAATGAACGTTACCCTGAATGCTTTCAAACTACTCATCAATCACGGCAAACAATAAGGTGAGATGTTGCCAATTATCTGACAAAACATTTGAATTCATTGATAAGTTATTTTTGAACTTTATCAACCAGGCCTCACCGCTGCATTGCAAAAGCAGAAAAAAACCCAATTTGACATGACAGAAAAGAAACCAAGTTATGTTTGTATGCATTGTTTCACTGATTGATTTCAAACCTTCAATCACTGCAAAGAATGAGACATTACTGGAAACAAAGTATTGAAGTAATAGATTAATTCTGGGAAATGGATTGAATGCAATGTATCAAGATTCGAAAGCAGCAAGAGACAAAATACAAGTAGCCTAAAACTGTACATGTTGCCTGTTCAACAGAAGAATGACAGTAGTTGGTGGAAAGGTCTCCAAATTGAACTCTGCGGCGTTTGTAAAAAAAATTAAATTGAAAAGCTAAGAAAAGGTCTCATCTCTCAGTTTTTCAGACTAGAAACGATCGGTTTGTTTAGCAGGTTACAACCTTTGGGACAGAAACTACCGCAGTTTCAAATCGGTTTCATCTAAACATAGAGAAAAAAGTTAAATATTCCAGTGATTTTGCTGTGGAGACCGACATACATACGAATCGAGAGAATGTGGTAGACTTGCGCAATGGAAACAGGTCATGACACAATAGACATAGCAATGATTAATTCAATGACACGATTTTTTCTTTTAAACCTGATTTGTAGATTTTTTATGAAAATGAAATGGCATTAGACTGTTCAGATTGGGATCCATGAAATTGTAAAGAATTATTGTGATATACTATTTTATCATATATCTATCAATGATATGGGCTGTTTTGCATATGTGATAGAGGTCAGGACACCGCACCCATATCGCTGCCCGGTCCGAAAATCCATATCAGCCATATCAGCCCGGTCCGCAAATCCATATCAATATCAGCCCGGGCAACGTTAGGTCAGAGTGATCTCCCTTTGCTTACATGCGTGAACACAGTAAAGTCACAAGCGAAGCAGTGTCAGAGTAACTATAGTTCATTTGAATCCTTTCAGAGTACCCTCCAAACAAGGATGTTGTTGACGCTTTTAATCTATTAAATAAAATATACTTTTAGGCTCAAATATTTTTAAAAGAAAATTTACCCCCAAAGTATAAATTTTCGCATAACAACAAGTTATTATTATTTCTGTAAATATTTTGTCATGTTTTAGAAAAAAAGTATGATATATGATAAAAATGTTACAACATGTCATTTTTCATACCATACCCCATATCAGCCCTCGACCCATATCAGCCCTCTGGCCTGCGGCCCTCGGGCTGATATGGGGGTCTCGGGCTGATATGGGGTATGGTATGAAAAATGACATGTTATAACCTCTAAATATTACATGCAGTAGTAGTAGTATTGATTACTTTTTGTTGCACTGTTGAGATATGACAGATATATCATAATGATCAAATAATCAAAGAGAACATCACCCAGGTGGAATTATGGTTTATTCATTTGTCTGTGTCTGTCCATTTCAAAACAAATAATACGATCGCGTAGGTACTATAATTGATCTATTTTACTCTTTTAAGAATCGACCAAGGAAGACAGATGAACTGTTTTATTCGTTCTGGTCTGTTGGTAGTAATTTAGTAATATTATTGATGATATATTGTTTTTTACAAATAATATACTACCATTACTTTGATTTTAACTACAAATAATTTCACTAAACATATATCTATGACAAGTTGCATTATTCAGTTTATAATGGAGATAAAGTAATATTTCTGGGACTGTTATTTCGACAACGTTATTTTATTTTATGTTTAGATGATTACAAGACAGTCATAATATGACATATTGATGACAATAGTGATTAAGCATAACATATTGTCAGATAATGACCATGATAATGACATTGTGTGTCTTTGGATATAAACCAACAGGGTCTTAATGATATTGAATATGTGAGAACTTGTTAAATAATATCAATGGACAGGCACAACAACTATATACAAGAAATAATTCAATCAGGATGTGACCAGGATCCACTGAAGAAAGACAGATAAACATCAAAGGAGAACGCCATCATGGTGAAATGATCTGGCCCTTGTTCTTCCTCTGTTCCTTTCAAAACAGCGAATAAGATTATATACATAATATCATTGATCTATTGTGTTCAGGTCGTGTTCAGATCAATCAAGAACGATAAATTAGGATAACGAAAGCAGCAACGAAAAGATCTACTAATTTTAGTTATTATTAAGGATTTAAGTGCAGAATTGTTGTCCTAGATATGATGGAAGATTTTTTCTTAGAATGTGAATGCATTAATATTGCAGGTAAACTGCAAAGCAGTAAGAAAATAATGCTCATATTAAATTTATATATATTTCAAATTGTTCCCGAAGATATTGTGTCCATTGTTTCTTATTTAATTTTTTTTAAAGATTTTAAAACGTACATTCAGTAAATATTACCTTTAAATGTGAAAATCGAGTGTGGATCGGAAAATAAGTGATCAATATTGGCAGTGGCTTGCAATTTAAGCGAGAATGATGTGTTAGATGATGTGAGATAGTTGTCCTCATGAAAATTATTGACATTTTATATAAAATAATTGAATACAAATGATTTGTTAAATTGAATGGAAACCTGGAAATAAAAGTTGTTTTTTCTTCCCAAAATAATGTTTCGATACAAAAGTTTTCATGGAAATATGTAATTTATTGTTTACAAATATAGATTAGTGTATTATTCCATCCCTTTAATAGTGAATACACTGCGACGCATGACTATACTTAATTTTAGAAGTGGTATATTGATTTCTGTTTTGCAAATTATTGTCAGTGCATATTCAACATACATGTATCAATATTACTCTTTCTTCCTCATCCATGGTATTACCTGCTATTATAGAAGACAGTTTCCAGTCTGGGTTTCTGAGAGATCAGACAGTGGTGTTCCCTCTCCACCAGGAAAGTTCCATTTCCAGACCTCTGTATCACCTGGTGTCACTTCTCCCTTGAACAAATGAAACATGAGGTTCAGACTGCTTGGTTTCCTACCAAGTGATATTGATCACTTCATGTTTTACAGATCCAAAAAATTACTTCTACTATGATCATTAAACTGGAACTCAACTTTGAGGAAACAATGGTTTCTGTGTTGTATTCTTCTGTATTCTGGAAATATTCACATCGATTCATTATTTTTTTTTAAAATTTTATTTATTATTATATTATATTAAATAATCAGAAGTTTTTCAGTTTTAGAAATAGTTGGTTATTAACTACCACATTTGTTCAGAAATTCATAAAACGGGTAAACAAAGTAGTTTGCATCTTTATTGGGTTAATCTTAGTTTTGATATTTCATTTGAGTTTAAGTTTGCATAACATGTAGCTTACCAACAAATGTTACACACTTTACTATGATGAAAGGTCCTAAACGTCTATTCTTAAATGAAGTTTATGTACTAAATGACAAATCCAAACTTAGTTCCTGCTTCGACTTTCACGTGTAATGAACACATTCAAAATGTCAAGTAGAAACTTAAACAACATTTTTACAGACGACAAATGTTTAGATTGGCAAAGTTTTTAAAATGTTTAACAAAATAAAACACGAATTATCATATTCGTCTATGTCATATGATAAATAATAAGTGTAAGTAAAAAATATCGCAAAGTGTGAAAGAGAGTGGCTGTAAACAAAATGAGCTTCTATTCGAATTCTGTATCACCTTGTGTCACTTCTTTGTTGAGGTGAGGTGAGAGAAAGCAAAGGTGACTATAGTTTGCGGTGAAACCCGCGAGCATCTGCTGAAATAAACGGACTATGAATGATACTGTGCTGAAATTTAATAAAGCATTGCACCCAAACCTTACTGCATGTAGAACAGTTCTCTATCGCAGATAAAGTTGCCGAGCCCCTGGCAGGCTTCGAACTCTGGACCTTTTGATCTAAGCCGAACTTGCTAACCACTTGCTGTCCAGCCCCCTTCATGAGGATCAGACTACTTGGTTTCCGTCAGTCTCAGCAAGTGGTTACCAAGCAATATTGATCACTTCACGTTTTATGGATCCAAATCCTCAACTGCCAGAATAACTTAGAAAGAACAGTTGTTTCGTTCTGACTCCAAAGACAAATATATCAAATAAGATCTATTGAAATGAGCAAGTTTGCATTATTATTATTATATTATTATTATCAGAAATCAAATGTACTTCAAGCCCTTCGAGCCCTCATCAAATATCAACTTGACTTAAAATGAAAATGCAGTGAATTATCCACGTTGAGGTCACGTTGGGTGAGGTTATTGGGGTTTAAAGATAATATAATCGCTCTGTTGTTTTCGACGTTAATTCATGTATTTATATAGGCAATACTTTCAAGTAAACAAAACACAAAATATTATTTGGAAGCGACACCTGCTTACTAAGATATCGCAGTTCAAAGTGAGTAAAATTCGCCTGCAAATTATCTTTCTCTTGAAACACTTTCGCCGGGACGATCAAGTGAAGCTAGTTGTTCGTTACCAATGTGACGTCATACACAGGCGTTGCTACAATGAAATCCTTAGGCGATTTGTCAATTTTCGTAATAATTTGTTTAAAACATAATAACAACATTTGACATTGCAAGCTTCTGATAGAATGGGTATTTGTACACGTGAAGGGGGTAATTTCGGAGTTTTTGAAGCATATTTTGATATTCAATCGCTGATTTTAGATTTGTTCTATAACAATCGAGCGGAGTGTATTTTATAGGCTACGATATGATTTTGAATGAATAACTGACAATTCAAAAATAAAAACGATCATGCAATTTTCAATAATAAACGTCATTATCATTTAAATTTTTGTTGTGCTTGATTTTGTGTTTGAAGAGTCCTATGTAGTTTGAGGTTTTCTATGTCAATATTTCTCATGGTTACTTTTTATTCATAATAGAATAATTGCATTATAACTTAGAAAATCATATAATTTCAAATCTAGTTTTGAATTTAATTCTATATTGTTAAGAAGTTAGTCATGAAATCAACAGTCTTGAATTACTCTTCATGGATGAAACACCTGTGCTTTGATGCCAGATATCTGTCATTGGACCAGTTTAATAAAAAAAAAGTGGTGGCTTGTCAAGATATTGACAACGTCCTGTCATATGACGTAACTGGTAATACTTAACTGGCCGTTAGTAAATTAAAGATATACATTTATGCGTTTTGGCGGTCGGTTTATGAAGTATTTTTAAAAACGTGTTTTCTTATAATTTGAGGTGGATTTTGACCCAAATATGTTTTTGTGTTTATTCTTTACTGTTGTTAAATTCACTTCCGCGAAACTTACCGCCCTGTGACTAAACATGCTTTAATGCCGCTTTCAATAGTGTTTCACTTATGTCACGGCTGCTAGTATTATTGGAGGGAGAAAACATGCAACGCCATAGTGGCTATGCATTGCGGCAAAACCTGCGAGCATCGGGTGGAAGTAGCAACCATGGGTGGTACGGCACTGAAATTTAATATAGCATTGCCCCCAAACATTACTGCATGCAGAATAGTCTCCACAGCAGACAAAGTAACCGAGCTCCTGGTGGGATTCGAACCTCGGACCTCTTGATCCAAAGCCGGACGCTATCTCGTACTTCATCGAGTTTGAGAAATTCAATAAAATAATTAAATTTATCGCTATTTGATCACTGAAAACATTATCTTTAAACACAAAATACTTCTGTAATATTATAACTCTAAAGTCAAGCGAAGTCAAATTATATTTCAGTTCATGATAGATTTTGACATTTTCGTTCAATGAAATGTCACGAATTCATGTGGTTATGTGATTGGTTAACTATTCCTAATCACGAGCACATATATGAATACGGAATTAAATTATTGTTAACTGACAGTCGGAATATGTATATAGGAATATGTATATATATCATCGTTTGCATTTTGAATCTAATCCTAAAATGGAAGTTTTAATCAAATTCAGTTTTCAAGAGCTGAATGTTTACTATTAAGTACCCGCCGTCTTCAAACTACTGTTACACATAATACAAGTTATGGTGTAAATATTCTCAAATTCATATTATAAAGGTGTAATAACATTGACACACTAATCACAAAAAGTAATGGACGTTTGGAATTTTAGTTTCGTAGAAGTCTGATGATGATATATGATCCGAACTGATTGACCTTTAAGAAAAAAATGAAGAAGTTGATATGCTATGATAGACGTTCCACGTTCTAAGACGTTTTAATAAGTTTTTGGGTGGTTAGGATCAAAAGAACCGGGTTGATTTCGATGGTGACTTTAAAGAGGAAATATTAAACAACGAGGATATTTCTGAGGTTCATGACACGGAGGGGCATGCACACACATTATTATCCTTGTGTAAGGATTCTCAACGCCCTCGGAGTTTGTAATCAGCTGCCATTTAAGGCGCTTTTTAAAATTATCTCTCACCTTACCTTTACTTTCATACCTGGTACTCAATTGTACTGCTTAGTGATCCATGGACGAAGGCACCCTTTGAATAGTGTCACTTGTTCAATGTACGCGTGTAACACCACAATTATTCACATGTTTCTTTGTGGGGCAGGGAATCAACCCTTCAAACTCTAAGTTTTTATCCAACAATGAAGCGGGTCACCCACCCATTCGGCCGTGTCGATTCTTGCTGATCTTCACTGATAGCGGTCAACTGAGCAATGCACATAACCAGGCAGCATCACGTGCTACCAGAGGACCATGTGCCACCGTTATTCTTTCATGGCTTCCCAATATAGTAATGAGGTTTTTACCTGTACATTCTACAGATCTACAGTTCGGAGACGTTCTAATTACATGATATCAAGGAGATCTACTAACCTCAGCATAAAAACAATCACTGAATCATTTTCAGTTAAACAAGACATTATGCATTCGAAAATCGACAACTTTCATTGAATAGTTGTTGTTAGTCTGTCATTAAGACTCTATTATTTCATAAACACTTAGTCAGGTCTATGACAAAATTAGAGAGCTTGGTTTTTTAAGATGATGTAGAAATCTCCGAGGATTCTTTTTATTTCATTTCCATTTCAAAATAAAACATTTTTGCTGAAAATTTATTTCAAAATCTGAATGTACTGAAAATATTTATTAATAAAAGGATTCCCTGCATCTGTGTCATTTGTTTATGTTTTGAGGGCACTTTGAAGATGTAACACGTTCACTCTCCTATAATAGCCTTAGTATAATAGTGACTAGAACACCCTAATCAATTAAAGTAACAGTCTGACGCATCCAGTCTACTCACAATTAGAGAAGAGGAGACGGATTGACCCGTGGCTACAAAGGATCTCAGTTAGTACAAGATGAACATCGAAGGTAAAGGTGATAAGAACTGCGACGAGACTGACTACTTATTCCACTAATTGGGATCATTAAATCTAAATCATTAACTAAAGACACTCTACTAAAACGATATCTGATGTGGTTTCTCTGCAAAGTGTCTCATTTATTTACATACAGTATTGCTATTAATCCCACAATTGGTCAATTAAACCAATTCATTCATTCACAACATTCTTGCTAAAAACAACTCCACTTGTGTCACCTTATGTTAAAAAGAAATTTTGTTATCTATGCAGTTCATCGAACTGTTTCTGATATTTTCAGAAATTAAAGTACACATATTGATACAGATATCATTTGAACTGATGACCAGAGAAAAATGTATTTTGATTTGATTAGGCATCAAATACAATGGTGTAGAGTGAGAAAATGAAAGGTCATGAAAGGTCAATTCATCACAACACATTACATCACAGCTGGTTAGTTTGTAATTAGTTAAAGGAAGAAATATATTTTATTCAATTATGTGGCATTACATCAAGCATTCAAGACATTACATTATATTAGATATCTTTATAAAAGGTCAGTTGGCCAAAAAAGGGTTTATTGAATATATCAAATATTATGTAAAAAGTTTATGTAAAATTGAGCTGTCGAAAATATATATCAGGGCATAAAGTTCCGTGATTTGTTCAGAAGTTCGCTATTGGTGAAATAAAGCACAGTAGGTGTGGTTATTTAAGGGATTGGAGAGACCCGTTACATGACTTGATTATCTGATAGTTTAAAAGGATTATCCCCTATCACAAACTGAAACATTTGTTGTAAGACTTTTGGCGTCACTTTGCCAAAGAGATTTTATTCACAATATTTTTCTCTCACAAAATGTGCCTTACATTGAGCTGGGACTAGAAAATTATGAAAATGTTATTTTACTAGGGAAAGAACGTAGTAAGTTCCCATTGCAAAATATCGATCTTGATCAATAAGCTATATCAATCTAACGTTATAATCAAAGTCTCTATATAGAATGAATCCACATCAATCTATCTTGGTCCATCTGAAGATAATTAAGACCAACCATATTGTACACATAATGTTATGCATTGTTTTGAAAGGGAAAGAAACAGTGGTAACACTTGGTTCAGATCCTTACACATGTGCAGCGTTGTCTTTAATGTTTACCTCTCTTTGTGGAGTTGACCTCGGTCATATCCTGATACGGTTTGTATCACACTTTATAATTTGTTGTCGTGACATTTAATAATAAGACATCAAATATTAAACGTTGTTTTTTACTCTGTTTTACCTCAGGCTAAATCCTGATGAATATAAAGACATATGTGTCCTGCTCCACTGGAGAGGAACATCACTTAGTTATAACATATACATGTCTTCCTCAATATTGGCAGGGATATATAATTAATGGTGTAATGTTTTTCTTTGTATTTAAGTGAAAAGAAATGTGAATTGTAAACAATTATGATGTTGAACGAAATTAAATATTGTAAACTACAACTATGTGAAGTACATGAACTACATAAATTTTAAAGCAGATTTACCTAAGGTTAAATTTAAAAGAACCTTCTTACCTAATGCTTTTTATTTTCATAGGATTAACTAATGTATGGGCAGCTACCATATTTTAATGATAGGACATCGTGTCATACGTTTGATTGTCATGTAGTATTTTAGAAATTATACATGTATATGTAGTTATCCAAAATATACATGTGCCTTGATCTTCATCGCTTCACTTACCTGTTTGTATACTCAAATGATAAATACATTGCACAGTTACTTTTATTCTCTAAGTACATTTTGTCTGACCTGTTCTTGATTGAAATTAATGAAGCTCTTACATGAAAGCTATTGTTAGCTTCAGATCTTCAAATGTTATGATGACTTTCATTTATGACTAAGTACAATTGACATGCGAGCTGATTTGATAACCACCAGACTGGAAATCAACTAAGCTTATTGGAAGCTGCAGTTGCTTCTGCCTCAGACTATAGCTTGATGACATATACCACATCTTTCAGTCTGGGTATTTGAGAAATGAGACCTTCCTTAAGTTTTTAATTCAGTGACATTTTATGCAGTCGCCACGGGGTTCAATTTGGTAACCTTTCTACCATCTATTGTAACTCTTCTTTTGAACAAATGAACAAACCATGTAATGAGTTGTATTTTCTTTCTCTCACGTAACACCTTGATCAATCCGTTTTTTTAAAAGAACATACGTAGACTGTAGAGGCTATTTGGATTATATCTCGTTCAGCAAATGTGGCAATGTATATCATGGTAGAAGAAAACTTCTGAAAATGTTTTTACTCAGTATTCGTCAATATGTCAGTCTGTAATGTGTAGTGAATGATGAGCTGTTTGGAATCAATCAGGGTAATATTCTTCTCAAACAGAGTCTAATACAACACAGAGAAGGACAAATAGCATGCATATGTTGAAATATCCCAAATAGTGAGACACATTTGTGATCATGTTGTACACTTGGGCGCCTACACACCTACCTACAAAACCAAACATAGAGGTATTCATCAGTTCAGTGTTACAGCATGAGTCATATCTTAGCTTCAAACCTTAGAATAGCTGTCATTTATATTTCAATAACTTGGATCACAGTTTCCATCGTCTGAATCATCACCAGCGTACATTTCATCTGCATTTACTTTTTGAATCATGCTGACGATATCTGCATCATTAAGGATTCGCCGCAGATCGTCTTAATATCTATTTCACTAAATATATTGATATTGTGATGCCAGTTAACATATCAAACAATCTGAAACACAAATAATTATACATCTGGTACCTCAAGAAATGTGAAAACTCTGAAAAGAAATAAAGATGTGTATGAGGTTTCTTCATTTTTCAAATGAGACCAAATCTATTTTAAAGCGATGATGGTTTTTCCTTCAGGCACTCACTTAACTATTGTAACATACAATTATAGACAGGTGATGAGGTCAATTATGGCCCCGATAAAACAATATTGACCCCAGACTTAGTCCATACGGTCCATAAAAACAGGTATTGACCGAATTCACAAGTCCATAATTGTTTTATTATGTATTTAATACAGAAAAGAAAGTAAAACGATAATATGGTGTCAAAAGGATATTTGGAGTGAACATTGAGAACAACGGTCAAATGACATCATGACAACAATTGCATAACGTCATGCAAAAATCGTTTGACGTCACTCAAGGCTTTCGTTCGGACTCAGTCCGGAGTCAATATGCATTTCTGTCGACCAATCAGATCGATAGACAAATATGCTTACATACAGAAAATAGTGCCTGGCTTCAGGGTCTTAATAACTTACAGCAACAGACGTATACATCAAGTCAACTCACAATTACAGCTGAAGAGAAGACGCATTGACCTCGTGTCTTCAAAGGATCAACGTTAGCAGACGTTTAATCATCAAAAGTGGCTGAAAACCTGTAAACCTAGTATTCAGAATGTTGATGATCTATATGATTAAGAGTTGGTACCCAGAAACTGAATTTGCGTAGGTTAATATTTTGTGACTAAATGAAACATTCTTAAAAAAACGAAAATGTCTATTAAACTTTAAGTTGTCATGATTTTTAAAATGTGTCTTCTCTTTCTTAAGCACGCACTGTAATTAAGCGTTCAAAATGGATCATAAATAGCGAAATGTTTGGACAGCAATATTCATTGTAAGAACGTCTACTCCATCTCCCCTGAAAGTGTTTAGCATCATATATCAACGCAACATTCAAAGATTTGTTATTATTTGTAAGGGAAAATATCATTAATTAGAGCCCTTAAGGTCATTGATTGTTCAAATCAATAGCAGAAAGTGACAATATACAGACAAATATGTAGTCACTGGGGAATATTACTGCTCTCTTATTCCCATTAAATTTAGGATCATGACAAGATGTCCTGGTGAAAGAACTAATGAGACTGATAACCCTTTGAGCAGCATTATCTTACCACAGTGGTCAATACAAGTCATTTTTTCCCATAAAACCTCTGTTCTTAAAGCTAACATTATTTTGCTGATTTCCAACGTGGAGGAAATTTCGTTAATTTCGTCCATAATGATTTCCAATCAAAACTGTACTTACATGATGCATGTCCCACAGGTCCATATGGTTTTCACAGGTATTGCTGGAACAGACCGGGTGTTCTGTTTCAAACAACATTTATGTTATATTATATTTTGATTACAATTAATCAAGATTCCCTATCAAAACAAAACTGTTGATTTAGTAGAGAGGGTACGTAGTATTTGATGATTTGAGTAACCTCTGTTGGGAGAGAATGGCAACCAAGAGACTGAAATGCTATTCCCGATGGATTCTAATACCATTTACCATTCAAAACACTTAACCAATTCCAACTAAATTGTACGTCGTAATGTAACTCCTTTATAATTTAATGATTATGAAACATTTTATTGGTGCAAAGACATAATAGGAAAGAGAAAAAAGCATGACTGAATATTTTCTCCAACAGATTGACACACGCAACCAAGGGAATTTACCACTTTTAGATTGTATCTTATGAATACATATCTCGATCTGCGTGCTTATCTGACAGAGTAGCAACAGTTGGAATCTCTACAAGAAGATGAAATCACAACTCTTAATAGCCTTCTCGTTCGATATTGCAGGCTGAATGTAGCCTGTTTGATGGGACTTGATACCAACTCTCTGCATAACATAAGGGTTGTCAACTATCACACTCAAATTTCACTTTTACACTTAGGATTAACGTTATATGCCCAGGATTTACTCTACTGTATTTATAGAGAATCGTCTGATTTAAGTATTATTTCAGTTTATTGCGGTTAATTGCTTATTACTTACTAAACAATGGATGAATCGTCTATAAGTCCTACTCTCAAATGTAATTGTAGTTCGTGGCATAGAATTAAGATGAATGTTTTGTCTTTCAGTTGACTTGTACTGGAGACAATATATTCGCATAATTTGGAGACTCCAAGGTACAATTTTATTCACTAACTTGAACATATTTCTGTTAACTACAGATGATGATATGCAAAATACTATATTTGTTTGATAAAAATCCATACTCATCTTTCTTGAATGATATGAACATATTCATATATCACCTAAATTATGTAAATATATTTTTATTCGTTGTTATGAAATAACCAGATAAATTCACGCGTGTGGCGTTCTCTTTGATGTTTACCTGTCCTAATGAAGTAGACTCCAGTAATATACTGATTGAATTGTATCTTGTAAAACGTTGCCGTGACAGGACATAAACATCTGCATTATCAAATATTCAATAATGTCTCGCCTGAATGTAAACACGTTGATAGCGGTATATGTCATGATATATCGGATAAGAAAATTTGCAAAGGCATGGTGTTTAAGTCTTTCAATTACCGATATTAAGATCTTTCGTTGCTTTTTGGAATTTCGTAGATATTTCTTGTAATGCAACGTAAATAAGTAAATACGATTATCTCTTTTGAGGTATTAATGTCTTTAAATTATATTTAGTGAAAGATTTATTTACTTTAAATGAAAACCATGGAAGTATATATATATATATATCTGAATTATACTTCTCTTAGATTGCAACATCATTTAATATTTAGACACCAAAACTTCTGTGAAAACTTTTGCAGTTTGAGCAACATTAATACCTCTCAATCATGGTGTGATATATGACTTGAATTGGTTTTACTCATGATGTATGTTGAATGAATCATCTACGAATGCTTTGATAATCTAACATGGAAAATAGAGTCAGTTTCAAATGTTTAAATTGGTAATTTGGCTTTCTTTTGTGACTACTACGAAGAACATTCGATCTGAGTTGATAATCACCAGACTCTACATAGACTAAACCGATTGGAAACCGGGATAATGTCTGCCCCCATGCTGAAACCCGCTTAAAATGTCAGCTTCCAGTCTGGGGTGCTGTGAGGTTAAAGCTTTCCATAACTGTTCCTAGTTTCCCAGGAGTTCAACATGGAGACCTCTCACCAACAGTTTTAGACCTTTTGGGCTGCATCTCTTTCTTCACTTGAGTGTTGATACATTGTGATAAATTACTTTCTGATATTAAAACTTTTCTGAGCTTATGTGTTAATCGGCAATTTTTAACACAAACAAACCATGTAAGTTTGCAATCCATACATACGATCTAGACCTTGGATTAACTATTATATCAGTTCATAAATGACAGTTCACAACAAGGTCTAAGTGGTTTATACACCTTGAGGTTGTTTATTTGCTTTACCTATGCAAGTTTCTTTTGTCAGTCTATTTAAAAGACAACTGTTTTACCTTCGTTAAAGTTTTGACGTGTGTGTGGATTAAATACTTTAGTAACATAACCCCTATTTGTGTACACTTTGAATATCTATTATGATGGATTAGATAACATTCTCATTAACAGGGACATTGCCATTTATTACATATGAACATTCCTCGTTGAATACAACGAATTTGCTGTACACAAAGTAAAAAAGATCATGTACGTCGTGTAGCTTTTACTTGTGTTTTGAATCTTAATTGATAATTAATTCCCTTTAACTGCGCCTTATTAACTCTTGCGTTATGCACACATCTCCTCCCGTGGGACATTGGTAAATAGAGCTACTCTGAAATATATATAAAAAGGGCATTTCCAGACAAGACAACTGACAACAGTCTGGACATGGATACTCCTATGTTGAATGAGTGGCAGATCCAGAGGGGAGAGGGAAGGGGTTTAGGTTTCAGGTGGTTGCCACAAAAATGGTAGCGACGGATGTTCTATGGATTTTATTCCATTTAAAACTATACCTTTGAGGATAGATTAGAGGTTAAATAGTCTAGTCTTCTACCATACAAACCCAGCATGCAATTCGGTAACGTGGACCTTTTGAAGATGTCAAGTCACTCCATCTTCTATTGCGTAATTGTGACGGATTTGTGCGTGATTTAAATGTTACCAAAGTTAAGAGTATTTGTCAGTGATTTTGCTAAAATGTGTACACCAGTAGATCACTTACAATTACGTTATAAAACGTTTGAATATTATAACCATTGAGAACAATGATTTTTTTCCCTCCTTATTCTTGATTAAACAAGTGGATTATGACAACACTAGAAGTCTACAAAATGAGATTGTACTGGCACGCCAAGATTGACATGAAAGAAGAACAACCTTTTGCACTCATGTGTTCACATTTAGGCTAATGTGGATCCAGTAAAGACACAGGGTCAACGTGCCTTCTCTCTTGTAACTGTTATTGGCTGTAATTAATTGATTTAAACCCAATAACCAACGATTGCTTTTGGATAATATCAATGATATCTAAATTACACATTAATAAACACAGAAGAAACCATGGCAATATTTAATACAGGAAATGATATATAATATAGTAGTTTTGCGATACTTATAACCAAGCAAGATCATTGGGATGTGATGTATACCTTAAATGCTGTCAATGTTCACTGGAAACAAGTAATTATCATATATATGACGACAGGGTATGGATATGCGAGGTAACAAACCTAATGAGACAAAAAACACTTCAACCAAGAAGGTGAACGTGGACTTACTAGTCACCTTTCGTTTACTGCTTTTACAGTTCATAGCCATCTCGAATGATTTCTAACCAAATGGCTGTTGAACATCGTGTAATTCGTAATGGAATCGAGGTGTTAGAGTCTTACTTAGATTGACGAAAACCCTATAGTATAATTTGCATCAAGTAAAACAGGTTCATTGCAAACCACAAAGTAAATTTTCAATTCTGTCCTATAGTGACTGTTGTGAACATGAATTATACACAATATTATTTCCTCGCTGTTGCATTCCTTCAACATTATTCAACTCTTCAAAGTTTGAAAGTTTAAATTGCCTTTTACGAATTCAAAGTTCAACGATTTCTAACATTGGTTTGGTGAAATTAATCCATGTCCAACACAAGTTCCACGTCACTTTTCATTGACTACTCTCACAAGTCAACGGATGTTTGGAGACGCTAGCTGTTCAACCTGAAAGGAAAGTTAGTTCCTTGTCCGATGTACGTTCTCAGTCACTTTTCATCGACTGTTCACAGTTCGACCTGTACTCGCATCCTTTGTAGACACAAGGTCAATCCATCTCTTCCAAGTGATTGTGAGTGGAGTGGATGTAGCAGTTTGTTACTTAAATTGATTAGAACCCAATAACCAGTGAATGTTTTCCTGAGGATAAAAGTAGTTTATGTTCTTACTCTAAGTGTTGTATTTCCCCTTACACAATGAAGAAGCAAGTCATGACATAAACAACTTAGTCAAATGTTCATGACTGATTTGTAGTTGACTGGTATCAAATTCTGTATTGCAGTACTACCATTATCAGTCCTGACAATCATATATTACAAATGGAACACTTCATAGGGTTTATATACACAACAATACTGGTTGTGTACTGTGTATACCTTTAAAGTAAATATTCGCAAACAGGAGTAATGTTCAGTTGTTACCATCTTGAGGAGCACATTATTACCTTCTAAAAAAAGGAACTGGCTGAATCTCTATTCTCTATAACCATTCTACAGTTTGTATATATTTGAAGTGAGATTTGCAAACAATCTAAATGCTGAAATTAAGTTCACTCCGCAAAAATGGCCATACATAGAGAAGAAGAAAATTAAGGGACGGGTTGTTTCATGATTTTATCATATTGGTTTGTTTATCTTGATACAACGTTGAAGACGACTCATGGTGGACCCTTTTACTTTACCAGACTTTATAACGAAATCATCTTAGCAAATATATCTATATTCAGAAGCATCTATATTGTGAACATGATTTTCCCCCTGAAAATATAATAATTTCATAATTTTCAAGTTCTTAAATGGCTCTCAGACTGTTCATTTGCATATCAGTCATGTTATAGTTTAAGGTAGTATTAGACGACAGAGGGATATTTCTGTTTAAAAGATGATGTCTTCGTAGTTCTCGTTAGGAAAGGTCAGATATTTACGTATATAACATTAAACTACATCTCAGATTTGGTTCAGATAATCTCAGATGTAAAGTAGGAATTCGGCTCTTTAACGATCCTGATTTCTTACCTTTGTTTCAAGTCTGGTTGGGTACGTATACATGTAAAAGGAATATCACTAAACAACTTGTTTCCGATCTTTAGAACATGATTGATATTCTTTTGAAAAATACAGGTTGTATTATTGATAAGAAATTTGGATGCAATAGGACAATAGCATACTTTATTGGTGGGTAATTTGGTAACAGGCGTCTCTGAAGCTAAGAGTTCTACCTGTTTTGCAGCTCATGCTTACCATTTAATCTCAAATCAGTTAGAAAACAGTTCATGTGTTCTCTATTGGTTCTCTCAATGTATGTCAATGTTTAAGGATTGATTTTGCTTTTCAAATCAGACAGTGAATGATTTTCAGTATCAAATTAGTGTGAGTGAATTATGGAAATATGCTTATAATTTGAGGATTTTGTTCAAAATAATTGTTTGTGGTAATGTTTTTTAAGTTGTCTCTCAAATGCTGTCTGTAATTGTAGCAGATTGGAGAAGATGAGCAAAAGTAGAATTGAAATAGCTTCAGTAGATACACAGTCTGATGATTATCAAATAAACAGACTTATAGAATTTACTTTGATGAGGGCATAGGACCATTAACCAATTTCACCAAGAGAAGAAAGACTTTATTGAGTTACAAGCACGATCAAGGTCTATTCAAATGGTCATCAGTATGATGCATGCTTGGTTTATGTCTTATCGCTTCCGTCGACAGCACATGTGATAGTACAATTGATTTTGGAAGAAATACATGATTATACTCAATGCTTAATGTTAATCATAATTACATTGACTGAGTTTAACAGGAAATAGATGATGAATGTTCGACTGAGTAACTGGATATTTTACTGATGAAAATATATAAAACTGTAAAAACCTCTCATTGTTTACTATTAGGGATACAATTAAATGATATTATTGAAATTCAACTGTCGTCACATTAGTGAATAATGCAAAATGATCGGGCTAGTTTTCGCGTTCATGGAATGCTTTCAATACATACCAAATAGCATGATATATGCACTAAAATACACAAGTAGGTGAACAATCTTCCTGGGTGCAGCTGTATCTGATCTTATTTTCATGAATAGTTGAAATTGTATATACATACATTTTGTAGCTACATTTTGGAGTTACATTAGGAGAGAAGTTATTTGCTCCACCTACGTTCATATATTACATTCATTCATTTTAAAGATCGATAATAGAATAAGATATTGAAAATTGTCTATATTATAAATTTATCACATATAAATACAGAAAATATTTGAAAGATGAAGCTGAGGAGATTGAAAGACTGTGAAATTTAGACTTTTTAGACGTTTTCGAATTTTACACTGAGGCCACACTGACAAAGACTCAAATTCAGAATTCCTTTATGTTCACAAATGATTAGACCCAGAAGGTTATGGTACCGCCGCCATATATCAATGTGTAAATATTGAACCTCGAAGCCAAACTCGTGTTTTGTCACGTCTGTGTTAAGATTAGGAACAAAAAGAAAGATACTTGAGTAAAGTGGATAGCAACATTTATTGAACAATAATACTATGACAAAGTAATTAGAGATAATAACATACGTTAGTGTGAAAACGATGAATATTCATAAGATTAACGATGTGAACAACTCCTTGAGTTTCAGACACATACTTTATAATACGTTTTCTTCTCAAAGCTGTTGATTGTGTTTTTATTTTCTTGTTAGTGTTGTTGTGAGTGTAGCATGTCAATGCTTAATTTTTAAGGACGGCAAATTAGAACTTGCGTCTTGTCGCTTTCATGAAAACATTTAGGTGAGTCTATCAAACTAATGGCAAGAGTTGCTCCCCTTCGGTTGCATATGGCGACTCACGTATCACAAGGAGAGATAAACTGAATATTAATCTGTTATTTCTCAAATCCCCTATATACAAGTCACATGTATGGAAGAGTTAAGACGGACGTTTGGTAATGAATATGTCACTCACTGTCTCTGTAACCTGTGAGTAAAATGCTTCCTCAGTAGATTTCAACCAGCAATGAACATGTTTTGACACTGCTTGATCATAATAAGTTTTGCCGCACTATGCATTTCACAATTTGTTCATTTTGCAAATCAAATAAAGCATGTATATGTAGATTCAGCTTGATCCTTTATTTCAAGCGTTTCGACAGGTTAACTTGTGTGACGTCATATTATTCTTCAAAAGAAATTCCCTCAATTGACCTCTGTAATTTGCATCTTTATCTGTATATGACCCCAACGGATATAGATAATATCCGTTGCCTTTATCCTGCCGAGAACATCATCCGATGTAGTATAAATTTTGTGACTGGAGTATTGCAAGATGACGCATCTCAGTTCTACTGATATTTTTGGAGGGTCGAAATAAGATTCATCTACATTCCTTTATGAATATTGTCACTGGCACGACGTCTTTAGGATTAAACGCCTCCTAAATAAACACAAAAACGATTATATAGAAAATAGAATATCAGTTTTACATTGACAAATACGGTATTTTTTTTATCCCACTGTGCCATGTGTTGGATATATACTCTAC
This sequence comes from Gibbula magus, assembly GCA_936450465.1. Lineage (NCBI taxonomy): Eukaryota > Metazoa > Mollusca > Gastropoda > Trochida > Trochidae > Gibbula > Gibbula magus. The sequence continues at coordinate 58,367,332 of OW388294.1, forward strand.
AACTTCATTTGTTTTGGCCTAGTGTATATACGACTATTTTAAGTATCAAATATCAAATATTGCTAAAGGTTGAAAATATTGTGTTTCATCATTTTGACGGAATTGTGATTTGAAATAACATTTTCAATCACCTTGACATTTCGTTTGATTGAATTATGAAGAAATATCATTTCATACCTTCAACACGATTTAATTTAAGTTATATAGAATGTTTTAGCCCATCTTGAAAACTTCATTTCATGTTATTTATTTTTCAAAAATGTATTTTCCGCAATATAATCGTCAATGAAACGTTGTCGAATGAATTTAGTGTTACTCCCTTAACCTCGAGATAATATAATAAACATACATATTAGGTGAGGGAAGACTTCTGCTCTAATGTTGTGATATTATATATCGTCATTATCTCAAAATATATAACACAGTTTAAAAATTCACTACATACGTTTTTTGCAATTATTTCAGAACTATACAACATAAAGTATGTTTAAACTCCCTTATGAAGAGTTCGTAATACTTCCTAATGATAATAGTGTGGGTGTTAACTGATTTTCTGTTTTTAAAAATCCAAATAAAAAAAAACAAAAAAAACTGCTGTAATGTACAAAAAAACACATTACAATCTGGTACATCCTATTATTAACAAAAAGGTTCACATTTTTTAACGGTACAGGTAAAAGTGATATTCAATGAAATTCAGAAAATGAAATATATGGAATATCACATGAATAACCAATTATATTTGTTGAATTTAGTTATGTTTGATTATATTTTGTTATATTTGGTTATAACTGGTTATATTTATTTGTTATTTTGTTATGTTTGGTTATATTTGATTATATTTGGTTATGTTCAGTAATATTTGTAATAATTTATTATATATGATTATATTTGATTATAGTTAGCTATGTTTGGTTAAAATTATAAATAAAGTTGGCATGTATGCCGTCAGGAAGTGCAACAAAGTCACAGTGCCAGTCCGGCTACTAACTTTGTTACATGTACGTTATTGGTGTGAGAATCATCTCGGCTTCCCCTGCACACTGGAATCTAGAACGTATAATCAACTTTATTTCTAAATCAATCAACAATTTAGACCAGTTCACCATTATAATCGAATATAAAGTCAATTTAAAGGAATGTCATTTTTTTTACATATTTTACTTCGTATTTAAAACCTAAATATTTGTTTTTATCCATTTTTTTAGAATAATACCATCATCTCCAAGCCATTTTGCATTAATGACACTTTTTGTTTACATATTTTTATTTTCATGCTTTGCTTTTTTGGGTATTTAACTGATATTCTGTGAACATAAATTACAATAGAAATATGAATATATCAAATGACATATAATTATCTTTAAAAATGCACGATAAACAACCGAGAATGCAATGTTGCTCTTTTCTGCTTGTCTTAAGCTTGTTATACCACAAACCTTACATTAACATAGAACTGACTTTTACACGGAAAATGACGTTCTAAATTTGATCTTTATTGTTACCGAACATTACATATATACATGCAAATGTCAAAAGAGAAAGCCGCACATAAATGTTCTTAAATCAGTAATTCGAGACACTTATATATGACGTTGGTAAGCAGATGCTTTTTACTGAATGTTGATATAAAAAACTAATGTCATTTTTGTCTTCATGCCACAGTCTATTTGTATAATCTCTTCTCATATTCTGTAAGATTGGAATGAAAATATATACCACGTAGGCCCAAAAATGCCGATGTTATGTTAGATACTATGCGATGTTATATATGTTGAAATAAATGATTATGTATATATATGTGTCAGGATGGTTATTCTAATGGTATTATTGGTAGACATCTCCAGTTGAACCCAGACTTTAGGTGAGAGCAAGTGAACACTTTACCCAGGGAGTGGAGCATGCTTTGTGTGTGAAGCATGCGCTGACAGTATAAAAGGGTCAGAGTGTGAGATTCATTGCATTTGCCAATGTGAGGTCATGGGGTGCAGTTTTGTGAGTATTTTCATTGGTATTTTATTATTGTAATGTTGCCTTTGGAGAAAGATGTATTTTGTAAATGTAAAAGAGTGTTTATTTTCAGTTTGTGAATATGGTATATTTTCATAGACACAATTGATGTAAAATGTTACAAGCATATCAAATATAATGTATTTTGATATATTTTGTTTGTTGAATGTGGTATTTGATGGACAATGTAATATATGGCACATTTTATGTATTTTATGTGTGTATTCGGTTGCAACTTGAACCTGGTAAACTGATATTGCTTTAAATGGGTAAACTTTATTGCCAAAGAGTAAAATATGCTGTTCGGGTTATTTTTGTATAATTGTAGGATGAAAAAGCTGTACCAGTGAGCTCCAGACTGTCTGATCTTGCTGGTGGAGGCAACCTGTGTGTGTAATATGTGTATGGACTGTTATCTTTCGACATGTTGATATTGCTTGTGTGTCATCATGACTCTGTGCCACTGTGAATGTTTGATGCCCACACCACCTTGTGACGTCAGCATGAACTGGTTACCCGATGTGGCGTGATGTATAACCTGATATCTTTGGGACTCTTGAGAGTGTAATGTGAATGAACTGTGTTCATTATTCTTGTGTATTGTGTTTCCTGGCATGTCAGCGAAATCGTAAGTTACTGTTTTGTTCATTTGTTAGGTGTAGGGTATTTTGTGTCTTAGAATAAATGTTTATATTTCAATTTTGTGTTTCGTTTTTCCTTGTGTGATGATGGGTCCAGCTCATTAAGGTTCTTATAAATGTAAACCATGACATTGGGGGCTCGTCCGGGATAGATAAAATTTTACAAGGTATTTGTAACAATTTGAGCTGACCTATTTTCCACAGGGAAAAGTGAATCTACATCACATATCATATCTGATCTGTTAGTTCTCACCATGTCAAATGTTAAAGAGTTAGATACCCTTATTAAGCTAGGTGAAAAGCTTGGTTACTCTGGTTCTGAGTTATCAACTTTTGTTGAACATGAGCGTGCGAAAGGGAGAGATGATCAAGAACGTCAGAAACAGTTTCAGTTAGAACAGAGACAAATTGAGTTAGAATTGTTAAGAATAGAGAAGGATGATAAAGAGCGAGAGACAAGAGAGAGCTGAAGTTAGAGCACATGAGAGAGATGAGAGAATTACAAGTTGCTCAAGGTCAAACTATTAGTAACCCCTCCTCCCATGTTGAGAAAACTAGGCCTAAGTTGCCCCCCTTTGATGAGAAGAAAGACAATATGGATTCCTATTTGAATAGGTTTGAGAGATATGCCGTTAATGTTAAATGGCCTAAGGGAGAGTGGGCGTGTACACTTAGTGCTCTGTTAACTGGGAAAGCTTTAGAAGCTTACTCTCGTCTTGAGGCTGAGGCAGCGAATGATTATGATCAGTTGAAAAAAACTCTATTGACAAGGTTTAGGCTGAATGATGAGGGCTTTAGGTTAAAGTTTAGAAATTCAAAGTTGGGTAGTGATGAGACACGTTCCCAGTTTACTCACAGGTTGCAGAACTACTTGGCAAGATGGGTTGAATTGAGTGCTACTATGAAGACATATGATTCTCTATGCGATCTGTTTGTTCGTGAGCAGTTTCTAGATAGTTGTAGTAAACTCTAGCTGTATTTTTAATGGAAAGGAAAGTATCTAGTGCAGTTGAAATGGCTACTCTAGCAGACCAGTATGTAGAGGCTCATAGAGGGTTAGGGTCTAGAGAGTCTAAAGACGGTCAACTTGACACAAAAGGTCTTCAGAGAGATTCTAATCCTACTGATAGGTCTAAGACATCTGGCGGGCGTAGATGTTTCGTTTGTGATAAGGCAGGTCATATGATGAAGGATTGTCCTGTAAAGAAGCAGTTCAAAGGTCAGACCCCTGAGAGGCAGAAAGTTGGAGCTCTTGATGTAGTTGAGTCTTTAGTTATTGGTTCTGAGGGTAGGTTAGGCAAGGAGTGTCAATCTACAGAGGTAGGGAACCAGTTAGATGACTCATCTGTAGACAGGGTTGGTTCCAAGTCTAGTGTTGAATCTCTTCCTGTTATTGGTGCAGCAGCTATGCCAGATAGTGTTATGCCAGTTGTGACAGGGTTTGCTTGTGGTAAACCGGTTTCAGTGTTAAGAGATACTGGAAGTACCACTGTTGTGATTAAACGATCATTTGTGGATTCATCTATGATGGTAGAGGGTGATAGGGAATGTCAAAGATTTGACAGCACTGTGTGTCGGTGTTCCATGGCGACTATAGATGTTGACACCCCCTACTACACTGGAAGAGTTACAGCTATGGTCGTGGATAATCCATTGTATGATCTTATCATCGGCAATATAGGTGGAGCTAGGAGACCTTATGAACCAAATCCTTTGTGGAAACCACATGATTTGTCTGCAGCAGTGGAGACTCGGGCACAGAAAGTGAAACGTGAGAAACCATATTCACCTTTGAAAATTGTTGACATTGAATTAGAAGGTATTACAAAAGGTAGAATAGCTGAAGAACAGCGGGTTGATGTGACATTATCTGCTGTCCGCCAGAAATGTGGTAAAGGTAAACATCATGATTCAAGGTCTGGAAGTTCTTCCGAATTTGTAGAAAGGAATGGATTGATTTACATGGAATTTGTATCACCTAAAATTGAAAAAGGTCATGTTTTCAAACAATTGGTGGTTCCAAAAGTGTTTAGAGAGAAAGTGTTGAAATTAGCTCATGATTCAGTTTTGTCAGGGCATCTCGGAATGAAGAAAACATTGGATCGAGCAAGGACGATGTTCTATTGGCCCGGTATCCAAGAGGACGTGAAACGGTATGTGTCATCATGTGATATTTGTCAGAGGACAGTTGATAAGGGTAGAGTGATCAAAGCACCTTTAGGTACAGTACCATTGATAGAAGCTCCGTTTAGACGTGTAGCAGTGGATATTGTTGGTCCCATCTCCCCAGTGACTAGCAGAGGTAACCAGTACATTCTAACAATGATAGATTATGCCACCCTATCCTGAGGCAGTGCCATTACCCAGCATTGAGACTGAACGTGTAGCTGAGGCTATGTTGGAGATCTTCACCAGGGTCGGGATTCCATATGAAGTGCTATCTGATATGGGTTCACAGTTCACTTCCAACATCATGAAAGAAGTAAGTAGGCTTTTATCTATCAAGCAGATCACAACAACCCCTTATCACCCTATGTGCAATGGTGCAGTAGAAAGGTTTAATGGTACACTCAAAAAGATGTTGCGTAGAATGTGTCATGAAAAACCTAAAGATTGGGATAGGTATGTTCCAGCATTGCTTTTTGCCTACAGAGAAGTGCCACAGGAATCCACAGGCTTTTCACCGTTTGAATTGCTTTATGGAAGGACTGTCCGAGGACCGATGGAGATTCTACATGAGCTGTGGACAAACGAACAGGCAGAAGCTGAGGTAAAGAGTACATATCAGTACGTCCTGGAACTACGAGAGCGTTTGGAAGACACCTGTCATCTTGCTGAAACAGAACTCAAGAAAGCAGCAGGACGAAACAAGAAGTACTATGATGCGAAAGCCAAGCCCCGACAGTACAAGGTAGGAGATCAAGTACTTATTCTACTTCCTACTGATCGTAACAAACTTCTCTTACAATGGAAAGGTCCATTCCCCATTACAGAAGTTAAGGGTCCGGTTGACTATAAAGTCAAGATGGCTGACAAGTCTCGTACTCTTCATGTAAACTTGCTGAAATTGTATGTTGACCGAGAGCTGGACGTTCCAGAACAAGTGGGTAAGGGGTCATCTATACCAACCTTACAGTATGCATGTGCTTCACTGATTGATATAGAAGATGATTGTGATCTTGTAGAAATTGAGTTTCCGCCTACAGTCCAGACTGAATCCAGGAGTGATGTACATGTGAATCCTGAGTTATCCGACAGCCAACAAGAACAGTTGAACAACCTGTTGGACGAGTATTCCGAAGTACTAACTGATGTTCCTGGTAGGACGACTATTGAAGAACATAAGGTTAAGCTGACATCGGATGAACCGGTAAGATCGAAACCTTATTCTTTGCCATATGTTACCAAGCAGCATGTTGCTGAAGAGATTGACAAGATGTTGGAAATGGGTGTGATAGAGAAGTCAGTTTCACCATTTGCTTCACCTATTGTGCTTGTTAGGAAACCAGACGGTTCTTTGAGATTCTGCATTGACTTTAGACGAATAAATGCCAAAACGGTTTTTGATGCAGAACCGCAACCAATACCTGAGGATTTGTTTGCTAAACTTCATCATGGGAAATACTTTAGTAAGCTGGATTTGTCTAAGGGCTATTGGCAGATACCGCTTGAAGAAAGTGCATGTGAAAAGACTGCTTTTGTGACAATCGATGGTCATTATCAATTTAAGGTTATGCCTTTTGGAATGGTGAATGCTGCTGCAACCTTCACGAGAGTGATGAGGAAGCTGTTGGAAGGTGTGAGTGGTTTAGTGAATTTGATAGATGATATTCTCATTTACACTGAAACTTGGGAATCTCACATTGATGTGATCAGAGAAGTATTGAATCGAATCAAAATCGCTAATATGACAATTAGGCCGACAAAATGCTATTTTGGACTGAGTGAAATAGAATTTCTTGGACATGTTGTAGGAAATAGCAGTATTAAACCAGTGCCAGGAAAAACTGAGAAGATTCTAGAGGCTACGGAACCTACAACCAAGAAGGAATTGCGTTCATTTCTAGGCCTAGCTGGTTATTATCGCCAATTTATTCCAGACTTTGCTTCTATTGCAGTTCCTTTGACTGACTTAACGAAGAAAGGTTCTCCGAACAGGTTACCATGGCAACAAGTTCACCAGAAAGCTTTTGACACTTTGAAGAAGAAACTTGCATCTGATCCCATATTGAAATTGCCAGATTTCAGCAGAACTTTCTACGTACGAACTGATGCATCTGATGTTGGTATCGGTGCCGTGCTTTTGCAGGACTATGACGGTGAGTTCTTTCCAGTTGAGTACGCTAGTAGGAAATTAATGCCAAGAGAGAGAAACTATGCAGTGATTGAACGTGAGTGTCTTGCAGTTGTATGGGCGATCAAGAAGTTTGCTGCATACATACATGGAAAGACTTTTGTGATCGAGACAGATCATCAACCCCTGGCTTACATTTCAAAAGTAAAGCTCCAGAATCCTAGAGTGATGAGATGGGCTCTAAGTCTTCAACCCTACAGATTTACGGTGAAATGTATCAAAGGTTCAGATAATTTGGGAGCAGATTACATGAGCAGAATACAGTAAAAGTCAAATCTGAAGATATTTCCCCTTGTCAGTACTTGGACGTTTCGCATTATTAACCAGTAATATTGCTCTGAGGGTTAATGTTATCATTTTTGTTTGTGGTTGTGTTACGTCTTAATATGGTCTCTTCTTTATTTTCAGTTCATGAAGTTTTATAAGATAATGTATTATCTTCTTAGTGGGGGCGTGTTGTCAGGATGGTTATTCTTATGGTATTATTGGTAGACATCTCCAGTTGAACCCAGACTTTAGGTGAGAGCAAGTGAACACTTTACCCAGGGAGTGGAGCATGCTTTGTGTGTGAAGCATGCGCTGACAGTATAAAAGGGTCAGAGTGTGAGATTCATTGCATTTGCCAATGTGAGGTCATGGTGTGCAGTTTTGTGAGTATTTTCATTGGTATTTTATTATTGTAATGTTGCCTTTGGAGAAAGATGTATTTTGTAAATGTAAAAGAGTGTTTATTTGCAGTTTGTGAATATGGTATATTTTCATAGACACAATTGATGTAAAATGTTACAAGCATATCAAATATAATGTATTTTGATATATTTTGTTTGTTGAATGTGGTATTTGATGGACAATGTTATATATGGCACATTTTATGTATTTTATGTGTGTATTCGGTTGCAACTTGAACCTGGTAAACTGATATTGCTTTAAATGAATAAACTTTATTGCCAAAGAGTAAATTTATGCTGTTCGGGTTATTTTTGTATAATTGTAGGATGAAAAAGCTGTACCAGTGAGCTCCAGACTGTCTGATCTTGCTGGTGGAGGCAACCTGTGTGTGTAATATGTGTATGGACTGTTATCTTTCGACATGTTGATGTTGCTTGTGTGTCATCATGACTCTGTGCCACTGTGAATGTTTGATGCCCACACCACCTTGTGACGTCATACCGGATTGTGACGTCAGCATGAACTGGTTACCCGATGTGGCGTGATGTATAACCTGATATCTTTGGGACTCTTGAGAGTGTAATGTGAATTAACTGTGTTCATTATTCTTGTGTATTGTGTTTTCTGGCATGTCAGCGAAATCGTAAGTTACTGTTTTGTTCATTTGTTAGGTGTAGGGTATTTTGTGTCTTAGAATAAATGTTTATATACTGAACTCCAAAAGTAATGCGACAGTCGATACTACAAGACACTGTGGTGAGATTGCATGGACAGTAGAGATTAAGAATCCTCGGTCAACGGTTTAAAATACCCACAAAAACAATAACACATGATTGTAAGTTATTGATTTTATTGATTTCTACACAATCTGTCAGCGTAGCGTTTATTTCAGTTACAATCTGAGATCAGGACTTGAATGGACGTCAGGAACAGTGTCAGTACCGGGTATGGCCTCCGTTGTTGTTGACGACAGACAGACATCGTCGTCTCATGGACATGAACAGACGTCTAATGAAGGCACGCGGGATGTTGTTGTACACATCTAACACGGCCAGTTCCAGCTGTTGGCGTGTTCGTGGAGGTACTGGTCTGCGGCGAAGACGTCTCTCAATCTCATCCCAGAGATGTTCCACTGGATTGAGGTCTGGACTCAGAGCTGGCAAATTCATTGTTTGGATGTTGTTAACAGCCAGAAACTGTTGGGTGAGTCGAGCAGTGTGTGCACGGGCATTATCTTGCTGGAGAGTCAGCTGGGGTCTAGCAGCAAACAATGGCAAAACAACAGGCCTGATGCCTTCGTCCACGTAGCGCTGTGCTGTGACGCCTCTGCCACGACCTTGACCGTTGTTTTGGAAGATAACAGGCTGTACTCGCCTACCCCAACTGATTCCACCCCACAGCATGATGGACGGTCCACCCCAACGGTCAGTTTCCAAAACACAGGGGTCTCTGAATCTTTCATTTCGACGACGCCATACTCTTACACGACCATCTGTTACATGAACACAGAAGCGGCTTTCATCTGTGAACACAACGTTATGCCATTGTGCATGTCTCCAATTCAAATGCTGCTGAGTCCATTGAAGTCGCCGTTGACGATGCTGGCGCGTTAAAATTGGACCAACATAAGGCCTGCGATTGTGCAACGCATTCTCGTTCAAGCGTCGACGTACAGTAGCTGGGGAAATTGGCCGATTGTGATTTCCAATCGTTTGAACGGCTGTTGCTGTAGCTGGTAGAAAGCGGTTCCGTAAATGGGTAACATTAATGTAACGATCCTGTCGCTGTGACGTCACCCGAGGTCGACCACTCCGGGGACGATCACGTACTGTGTTTGTTTGATTATGGCGATGAACAAGTCTAAAAATTGTTGATCGATGAACTCAAAGCTGTTGTGCAACATTGTCAACACTCAAGCCACCAGCAATCATTCCTATTGCACGCAGTCGCGATTCATTGCTCAAACGTGGAATTTTCAAGAAATGGTTAGGGTCACATTGCACTGATACGCACGTACTGTAAGAGCTGTGTGCATGAGTTTTACATGCACGTGCGTGTTAGGTTGCGTTCTGTCACATGCGTTCTTCTCAATTTGCGTTCGTGCGAATTTTAAAGCCATTTTCAAAGCCAAAAACTGCAGTTTAGGAATGACGTCACAAGAACGTTACATAACGAAATTTATTGACACTTTATGCAAAGAACATGTCTTAAGAAGTCCCTTGAAACAACTGCAATGTGTGTTTGTTGAAAATATAACCTAAACATATTCTGTGCTAAAAAAAACTCATTTCATAAGAGTGTCGCATTACTTTTTGAGTTCAGTATATTTCAATTTTGTGTTTCGTTTTTCCTTGTGTGATGATGGGTCCAGCTCATTAAGGTTCTTATAAATGTAAACCATGACAGTATGGTTCCTTCAAAAAGAAATAAAGTGAGAGAAAAAGAACTGACTTTTAAAGTATGCACAATGTATTGATATACCTGGACGAGTATCTCAAGATGTTATTTGAACTCAACGTTATGTAAACTTTGTGGTTCTTTAAAGACACTGTGGACAAAGGTCAATGTTTATTATATAATGCCTGACAGTGCGTCCTACGCTCATAAAGAGACTGATGATTGTTTATCACATTAGTTAAATGAATCCTATAGACAATTGTGAGGTTATGATCGATGTGATAACTGTTAGACTATCATATTGTCTTTCTTGGAATCTGTTCAGAGACATTGACTTTTGTTAAGTGTTTTAAGTCTATACAATATATTGCGTGGGTGTTATTATTGTAAACGATACCTCACAAATACACTTCACAACTATATCTGCGACATCACAAAGTATGTGTTCCTTAACAAAAAGTAACTATAGTTCTGCAAAGCCATTTTTACATTAAACATCAATACAGTATTGCAGTCTAACCTTACTGTATGTACATTTCAACGTTTCTCTACTCATTGATTTGTCTATCTCCGGGTGGGATTCGATGTCGATCCTTGAATCTGTATTGGAATGGTTAAGCCATAAAACCATTTAAAGCCATTTTTGCAGTCAACTTGTACACGTGACGCTTATCAGGTATGTTAGTTTAAACTTTTAAAACTAAAGAACTATGGCCATTTAACATTTAGGATTTAGTAATAACAATTCTAATGTGAAGATCAAATTATTAATTGATATTAATTCAGAGAATCGAGTTATGTGAAGCCAAGACATAACTTCTAGTGAATATGAAATAGGATATGTATGCATTACTCAGGTAGCTGATATGACATGCGATTTGATGACATGTGTTTACAGACTGAACTTTGAATATAGGTTTTACAGCCTCCACTGTCTATAAAATTAAATAATTTTACATAACATAATGACATTTTCTCTTAACAGTCATGTCACCGAAAGATTTATCGTTTGTCGAAGTCAGACGATTGGTGCTACTATAAATCTACAATGATGTAGCAAAACTATTTTAAAACAGTTAGATCATTAAACGGCAATACTATTAATTAACGCGTATTCTGACCATAGATGTGACATTATTGCAAAACATATCATTATTATGTTAAATAGACCCTTTGTGATGCTTCTCTCCATGACCTATGTGGGGAGAACAAGTGGTAATGCAAGAAACCAATGAACATAAACTACATTGTAATACTGGAAATAGTATACTGCCTTAATTGAATGACATGAATTGCTTGAATATTCTGTTCTTGCTTGTGGCCAGTATGCACAAATATATATAAATATGACACAACATATATATTAATTTGCTAATATAACAGCGTGTTGATATATAGGGAAAGTAATATCAAATAGGATATACAAAATCGAATGATAGTAAAGGAATGAATTTACTAAATTTGGGAAAGCATAAATATAAGCCTCATTAAGATATTTCATATCTTATGGAACACAACAGATACAGTATGAAGCGATACGACACAAAATATATATTTATTTGCCTATACGATAGCGTGTTGATAGATAGATATATAGGGAATTAGTATAGGATATACGAATGACTAAGTTAACAGTTGTTGTATAGAACTGGCGTATAATCCAATGACAAGCTCTCTATCACCCGAGTTTCCAATGAATCACCGTGTCTAACCTACTTTGAAAGAGCAGGCCAATTGGATAATCCCCAGACTGTTCAATGACTAAATCTACTGGAAGCTGCAATCGTGTCTGCCACCATGCTGTAACCTGTTATAATACACGACAGCTTCTAGTCTGGGTTTTCTGATAGATGAGAATTGGTGGTACCTCTTCACCAGAATGTTTTATAGATGGCGCCAAGCTGAATCTGGAGACATGAGAACGACCCACTGGCACTCTACCACTGACCAAATGATGCTTCAGGGTGTTAAGTGTGTTCAGAGTCTTTCTTCTAATAATCCATGGTTAATTCATCACACAACTTGTCATTGTTTAATTGTTATCCAGAAACTATGTTGTTGTATTTACGGTGACTAGTGGTAAGTTACAACAAATGTCCAAAGTGTACCAACACAGACATGACAGGTGACGAATACACTTTGACCAACAGTCAGAATTTAATGAACTGAAAATGCGTTTTGTAACTTCCTGTCTTTAGATAATACTCACATGGAAGGTGAGAAATGTATTATACGAATGACAGCTATTTTTTTATTTTGCTAAAGTTAAATTCATACTTCGGGTGATTTTGAAGATACTATCGTTGAAATTCAATTTCTAGCATTAAAGAAAACATTAGTTTTGCTTGCTCCGCTCTGGAGCATGTTGACGTTAAGGGACATGGCGTATTCAATTGATATTTCCCCTAGCCTCTTTACATCTTAAAATATTGGCAGTTATTGTGTCCATATATATCAACAGATGACTATGTGGAAATATCATTTCCGGGCATTGTTTTAATAAGATTAACCTTGCCCAGTTGCAGCTTGTTAAAACGCATTGGGAGAGACATCCAATCAAAACAATACGCATCTTTTCTTGGTGTTAACGTGAACAGACCGAATTCGTTTTGATTACACAACCAGCTTGATTGCAACAAATCAGAATACTCCAATACAGCCACAAGGAAGCATTCAGATGAAACCAGAGGCTACGTTGAAATAATTGACTTGAGTAATGCTCGATAAAATCTCATGATTTTCACAGTAGCTTCCTAACCAATATTAAGTCTAAATAGGTGTTATTCTCCCATTTATACAAGGAAGTGAAATTATATATATATATTAGATATAGTCATAACATATCTGATATTCATTATGAACATAAATAATTATATAATAATAATATAATGATGCCTTTTATGTTCAACATACATTTACATGTCATGACATAATTTGCAAAATAATGAATAGTTATTGATATAAAATATAGAGTTATATTGAAGCAAAATATCAGAAGGCTTTTACATTCAACATCTGATTGATGTATTCGCTGATTACCATGCACTGGTCGAAACTGTTGATTGATCTGGAAGGTAATTTGATATACTCTCCAGACTCCATTATAACTGACCACAACACAACACACCGACAACTTGTTCACACCTCAGTAACGTGACTCACTGTAAATAGTCAGCATCAGGGCTGGTACTTGCAGGTGTGGATTTCTTCTTGTGACCATTTGGCAATCCGAAGTAGACATCAAGGGGTATTTACCATTTTGCAGTGATATCCAAAATTTCATGATTCATATTCATGATGCATGTATATGACAATGTCTCGATTTATCATAAAATATATCACTACCAGTTTCATGAAATCATGTTAAGATTGGTAGCGTCGGTAGGGTAGGCCATGCTAAAGCTTACCACTGTATAAGCGATCCATTCACATTTTGCCAATGTGCATTAGTAGGGTGGGCCATTCTTACCACTATTTGTCAGCGATCCATTCAAATTTTGCCAAAGTGAACGAGTAGGGTGGCCTAACTGTTTATTACCCTTTAGATAATTTGTTGAATTCTGATTGGTCAGAAGCTAATGCATATACTACCGTGTAGGCGGATTTGCAAGGGTGTACCATCCCTATTACCCGTTAAGATTGGTCATGAGACTAACTACACGGGTAATACAGTTGACCTTGACCTTAGATGGAATGCAGAAGTTAAAACGGTTGTTCGATTCGGAAGTTCAGAATCGAAATTTACTATAAGTACAGTGATTTTAATCTGTATACATTTTTTATTTTGATTGTGTCAATAAATTATTTCACTAAAAACATGTGTCTCAAGATTATTCTTCATGTAATAATCAACTAAAATCGATTAGTTTTAGTAGTAGAGTTATCTGCCTTGATATATGGAGTTGTAAACTCTATACAGTGTTTTCGCTGTTTCACAGTGTTTGGAGTTTTTATCGCACACGGAAATAGCTATATAGCTTTTGAGTGAAGTAAGTACAGATAGTAGATCTAAATAAATTCGGTATACGGTGTACAGGGTGTACGGGACTGTAAGACCCTTGTATATTCCACATTTTTTTCGGCTATGAAATATACAAGGGTCTTACAGTCCCGTGCACCCAGTCAAAACACTGTGTAACTAATATTGTCAGTGATTCATTCGGTAGCCATGCTTACCACTTCACGATTCGTGTACATTTTTGCACATTTTGTTTGCTTTTAATTTCATTTTTCAATAATTGTGTGTTCTGTTCTATAATGTGTTTTTTAAATTTAGCTTTTTAATGTACGAGTTATTATATGGCGATGTATTGTAACCTTTCAAGAGCTTGGGGACAAATTCTCTAAGCAGAACTTTGTACTTTGCTGACATTTATATTATCTTTATTCATGATAAGGAAATTAACGAACACTAAATTCATTCAACATGGTTTCATTAACGTTTGTAATTTAGAGTTGTATTTAAAGAAATGAATATTGCGAGCCTCAAGCAGAAAAGATGATTTCTAAATCCATGTTCTCTGTTATAAAACACATTCACCATGATGTAGGCACAAAATGAAATCAAAGTCTATGGGAAGAGGGAAATGTCAAGTGCCAATTTGTTCTTAAGCATCAAAATAATAGAATGAAATTATCGATACTGTCACAAATATACAGTTATATGATACTGGAAAATAATAAAAAATACAAATATCTAATATAATGAAGTAAAGTCATATTTTAGATTTGTCGTATGAAAACATAATAAGTTACAAACGGTATTGGCAAATCCCTTTTACTAGGAAGAAAATTCACTATTTCAGAGCAAATTGAGATAAATATTTTTATTTGCACGGTAAACACAGTTTATTTAATTTCATCAAATCTATATTATATGTTGAAGTGCTATAAATTAGCGCCCTTTGACGACATTTACCAGAGTTTTAAGTGATGTCATAGCAATGTTCTAATGACTTTACATGAGCTCCAGTATGCCATTCAGTAGAAAACGATAAACGATTATCGCTATTGGCGTCTAGTGGAGTCCACAATACAAAATGGGAGTATTGCACAAGACAATTCACGAGTGTACTGCAATTGTGTATGTATAGAAATTAAGTGATTTCGGTCAAGAACAGGTATTTGAAAGAAATGACAAACATTAAAATCAGAACTTTTGCATCATTAAAGAATCGTGAACAGGTAGATCAATTTACGACATAAAACGTACATCTAAAGCAAACTTTTAAAGTTGAAAATAAATATATGAATCTTATCAATGAAAGTTTGTCCATTCAATAGTCCATTGAATTAAACTGTTTAGTTCACATTGAAAACAACATGAAAAAAAATGAAGCATTGCACTATTAGACTCATCCTTAAACATAAGAGGGAAACCAATGCAAGTAGACTTTATATATCATGAATAATCTAGTTATTATAATTTCCATCATATTTGAGAAGACAGGTCATTGGAAGAGCAAGATGACTAGATCTTAA
This sequence comes from Gibbula magus, assembly GCA_936450465.1. NCBI lineage: Eukaryota > Metazoa > Mollusca > Gastropoda > Trochida > Trochidae > Gibbula > Gibbula magus. The sequence continues at coordinate 58,382,884 of OW388294.1, forward strand.
CGATAGGAATCCTCTACAACAAGATGTTGTGCTACATAGATATTTATCCATTGTACACTCATTTTACTCATTCTGTTTGCCATAATTAGACATTCATACTTTTTGTAACTTTCGTATTTTTAAATGTCAATAATTCTCGCCACCTACATCATGATCTTTCTGTTTACTTGAAATCTTCTTAACATGATCATATTCTCTAAAACATGTCTAGACCTTTAAGATGGTGCTCACCTGAGCTATATCTATTTTTAAATCTGTTTTTGTATTTACAAATGACTTGCTATTGTCATATGGTTCACAAGCTTACTTGAAATCTTATTTATTTTCTGACAAATTTGTATAGACATCATGAGATGTTTCTTATCTGAGCTTCATTGATTTCTATTTAAAGATTATTTTGTTGCTTTTAGTGAATACAATGTCATTGCTACAAAAGGTTGTATTTGTATTATTTCTCAACAGAAAAATGTCACAGAACACGTATTTGTTTGAATTTCTGGATGATAAAGTTGACCATCATCAGTTTACATTGGATAATGAACGACAAGATAAACTGCAGGTAACATTGTTCTATTTCATATTTGCAGATAACATTGTCTTATTGAACCTCGATGGTAAAGTCATAAGACATATAACAGGCATGAAAACTTCTGGTGATCACTTGAATAGACTTGAAAATGAAATTGATTAATGGGCCTAGAATATCATCAAAGTATATTCGATAAGCTTACTAATCTGATAATCAGACAGGATAGAAGATGATGCATTAAATAAATTCTAAAGCCAAAGTTACAGACATAGTTACGTTGTATTGCATAAAGAAAATCGTTCAAAACTACGAAACATCAAATCGCCAGCCACAATCCAGAAACAATTTTATTTCGTAAACTGAAATAAGGTCTAAATACGATATTTTCTCTAACTTCCGGAAGTATAAGCCTTTCAACGTAATCTCGCGAGAGAAAACGAGATCTCGTCCTCATTTCTCTGGCTTCTTAAACAAATACAACTACTTTTTAGCCCTCCGTTATTTACGTTCCTACTAATGCTTTATTTCACCCTTTTTGGTATTTTGTTTCTGGTACTTACGTGCCTGACTCTAGAGAACGTTTTTTCTTAGTCAAATCTGTGTTTGATTTACGAGGAGTCCCAGCTTTGCTGTCAGTATGTCTTCGCCCAAGCTGGCTTTGTCTTCCAGGCAAAATGGCGACCGAGATGACATGAGCGATAGCCAAGAGGCACTAAACCCTGACAATTCCAGCCAAGAGGTTAACTTGGATGCATCAACTGAGGACATAGTCCAAATATCAGCAGATGTGACCAGTGACATTGACCCGAGTGTTAATCACAAACGAAAACGGGTAGACTGGAAAGAGTACAAAATGGCGCTCAAACTAGGTCACCAAGTTCAGACAGCTCGCCTTCCTCGTCTGACTCGGAGAGCTCAGATTCCTGAGATAGCTCTTCGTCTGTATCTGAATCGTCAGATTCTAGTGATAGTGAACATGTCCAGATCAAGAAAGCAAAGAAATCTAAAAATTCAAAACGTAAGAAGAAACTTCAGAAATCTCGTAAAGTCTCGCATAACTCGAGATCCAAGATGGCGGACAATTATACTCGTTTCCTGCCAACATCCGAGAAGTCTTCCCATACGATTGATGGTGAATTACTCAATTACGCAGGAAAACTCTTCTCTACTTACGAGACAGACTCAGTATTGGAAGAAACCATTCTGAAAGACCACCCTGTTCCAGACGGCTTTTCAGTGCAATCGTTTGATGTTAGTGGCAGGACATGATCGAGGATAAGAAGTACACTCATGTGAAAGCTACAGAATCTGCATTAAAGCGTGTCCAGTCACGCATTCTGAATGTTATGGGCCCACTTACTAAAATTTTGACTTTTATGGAGAATGTCAGGAAGAATGGTGGAGACAAACTTGATGCCCAGGAATTCCCTCTTTAATAGAGAAATCTGTTTGCCTTTTAGGCCAGGCCAATGTGGTGACAGTCCATCAAAGAAGACTTAACTTTCTCTCAAAACTCATGAAGAACCAAAAGAAGGCCTCTTAATTTTTTATAAAGAACAATAAACAACTGTCAAACAAACGTCTGTTCGGCAAATCTTTCTACAACAGACTGGCCAAAGTCTCTAAAGACAAGAAAAAGAGAAAAGACATTGAACGCCAATTTGGCTTCTCAAATTCGGGCTTCAGACAAAACAAACAGCCATTTCACAACAGGCCCCTATTTCACAAGAGCTCAAATAGGGGCCAGAACTCAGGACAATCAGCACCGACCAGTGTTCAATGCAAAACTACTCAACAAGTATGTGGAATACCAGCATTTCAAAATGTGTGACAGTGACAGAGATGTTGCTGCACAACGACTTCATGGTGAAACTGGACTAGAAGGACGCATATTTTTGTGTAGCAATAGCCCAAAGTCACCGCAGATTCCTCTGCTTTCAATGGTAGGGAAAAACTTATCAGTTCCGATGCTTACCATTTGGCCTATCTTCCGCACCGTGACTCTTCACAAAACTACTCAAACCAGTAATATCGTTGTTGAGACGTCTGGGCATGAGAATCTCAATCTACCTGGACGATCTGATCATAGCCAATCAAAGCCCTCAACATCTGCGCATAGACAAAAATTCATCCATTGAGATACTACAACAGTAAGGCTTTGTTTTGAACTGTAAAAAATCAATGTTGGACCCGCGTCAAGTAATAGAAATCTTGGGATTCAAAGTCAACACCCAGAACTTCCATCTGACAAAGTCGAGAAAATAATCACCAAATGCAGGGAGTTGATGAACCAGACTCATACATCAGCCCGCAGTATGTCTAAACTCATCGGAATGCTAACAGCCTCCATCTTATCAATCCTACCAGCCCCTCTACATTACAGGAAATTACAAATACTGAAGACACAGGCCTGGCTACAAGAGAGCAATTACGATGCAGTGACAGAGATATCAGCAGATTGCAAGAACGAAATGAAATGGTGGATCGACCACCTGACAGAGTGGAATGGGAAGTCATTCATAAACCAAACTCCCGACGTCACCATCACGACAGATGCGTCACTCTCAGGTTGGGGAGCGGTCTGACCACCCCAGAGCACAGGGGGCAGATGGAATCTGGTGGAACAGACCAACCATATAAATGTGTTGGAGATGAAAGAAGGCCTGCTAGCATTACAGACTTTTGTGACGAACAAGAACCAACATGTTCACCTTCGGATGGACAACAAAACGGCAGTGGCATACATCAACAAGAAGGGGGGAACAAAATCACTAATGTTGATCAACTAGCCCAACAAATCTTGCATTTTTGCCTCGACAGACAGATAATGTTGACAGCAGAGTATCTCCCAGGCAAGGGCAACTCACAAGCGGATTGGGAGTCCAGACACTTCGCAGACTCCAGCAGTTGGACGCTACAGAAATCTTTATTTCAGCAACTAAACAAACTCTGGGGCCCACTCCAAATCGACTTATTTGCCGACAGGTTGAACCACCAACTGAACCAGTATGTCAGCTGGAGACAGGATCCCCATTCGTGCCACGTAGATGCCTTCTCACTTCGATGGCACGCAATGAAAGCCTACACCTTCCCTCCCTTTTCCTGATAGGACGTTGCTTAGCGAAGATTCGAAGGAAGGGCTTACTGTAGTTCTGATAGCGCCAACTTGGCAGAGCCAATCGTGGTTCCCAGTTCTTATGAACATGCTGATAGAAGAACCAATTCTACTCCCACCGAACCAGAAGCTTCTGACAGCAGCGAACGAAGAGACACACCCTCTGATATTACAACACTCTCTCACCCTAGCAGCCTGGAAAATCTCAGGAAATGCTACAGATCAGAAGGCATTTCTGCATCGGCTGCCTCACTACTCACCAAATCAAAACGACCAGGGACTAGAAATACTTACAACAGCTCCTGGAAGAAATGGAGTTGTTGGTGTGTTGAGAGAGAGGTTGATCCGCTTCAATCCACTTTGGCAGATGTAGTGAACTTCTTGAGTGACATGTATGATGAAGGCTTTTCATACAATACCTTAAATGGTTACAGGTCGGCCATATCGAAAATTCATCCCCAGATACAGGGCCTACCAGTCGGTCAATGCGAAGCAGTCAAAGATACCATGGCAGCAATTTTCAATGAACGGCCACCGGCACCGAAATACACTGACACTTGGGATGTGAACTTGGTCCTTGACTATATTGTACAGTTAGGTCCCAACAATCTACTGCCTGATCGGGATTTATCTCACAAAGTTGCCATGCTCCTAGTATTATCTAACGCTAGCCGAGCTTCAGAACTGCACAACATAGATCCCACCTATATCCTGGACAAGGGACACAAAATTCAGATTACACTAGTTAAACCGTCAAAAACTAGAAAAGCAGGCTCACAGTCTGAGAAATTGACTTTAAGCCCGTTTGAAACACCAGAATTAGATCCTATTCTTGCGTTGCGAACCTACCTTCAGCGCACTCGTCATTGGCATACAAACGATGCACACATACAACAACTCTTCCTGGTGTGCGCCACACCACACAACCCGGTAGTGACATGCACGGTTTCCAATTGGCTTAATAAACTTATGTCGGCAGCAAGCATCAACATTGACAAATTCCAAGCCCATGGCAGCTGCTACCTCCAAAGCAAAGACACAAGGCATGTCAGTAGATGAAATCGTCAAGTGTGCCAACTTGTCAAATGTCACTACGTTCAGAAAATTCTACGACAAACAAGTAACAAGACACACAAATGAATATGCAAATACAGTTCTAAACAGTTACATTGAACTATCGTATTGAGACCTTATTTAAGTTTTCGAAATAAAATTGTGAATTTTATAATTTTGTGAGTAAATTGAAATACGGTCTAAATCCCACCCTCTCCTGCCAATATTACTATCTTATCTGTTTTACATGTTCAGAACTTTTTTGCCTTTATCTGAAATAGATAATATATAATATCTATATATTTCAGTAACAAATTACATTCATATCAATATGTTCATTAATTGAAATCCTAGAATGAAAATAATAACAAAGTCGTTTGGTAGACATTTGTCTAATTTTAATATATTTAATTCCCAGGTAGGCAGCACGGCAACCTCCAACCACTGGTCGTCCTGGGAGGATCACTGCTACATCCGATGCAAGGATGACCCTCACCAGCAGACACCGCAGAGAACGCCAGCCCTCGGTAGTGGATTACTGCTCCTCAGGCTTCCCTTTCTGATGCTGCGACTGTTACCTATACCTGTGCTGTTGTCTACAACAGATTCGCGTAGAGATGTTAATACAGTGAAAGACATTTTGTTTGTGTTTTGCTCATTGGACCATGTATCTCATCGGAAGCTTCCTTTTACGTGAGAGCTCAGTCTCAGGACTGACTCCTTGTCAGAATACCAGTGCCATTTCCTTCGTGCCATTTTTTAATTCCGTCTGTGTGGAATTTCTAGTCATACTAACCCTTTGGGCACCTCAAGTAACATGACTTTGCATATAACACTACTAAATAATGTAGCTCTTTCTCATATGTTAGAATTTGCATCTTTGTAGATGTTGTCTCTTTTTACGTGGGTTTATTCCTGACGTGAGTAAACTATTTGTTAAACTTGCCTTGCTATTTGTGTTTTGTTTTATCAGCCACTCGTCATGAGGACGAGATCTCGTTTTCTCTCGCGAGATTACGTTGAAAGGCATATACTTCCCGAAGTTAGAGAAAATATCGTATTTAGACCTTATTTCAGTTTACTCACAAAATTATAATTTCATTTCGAATGCTGCACATGCTTATAAAATTCACAATTCCCTAAAATTGCCGGATCCTGATGAATCCGGAAGAATCTGGAAGAATCCGGCAAGTGGATTCCACCACTTTTTGTCCTGGGATATTTTAAAATCATGAATCACTTTGAAATATGATGATATAAAAATTTCACACAAAGTAAAACATGCCCCACCCAAAAAGAGTCGCTGCCATTCATTCCTTTTAAGAAAACCTTGATACATCCCCGGCTGACCTCTGTCTTATGCTTTGTGATGGTTATGGGAATGGATCGAAAGCCCAGTTTGAATAACGTCGCTGATTGCACATCTTAAACTGATTTATATCAAGGAAAATTTTATTTTTCATGTCCCATGTTGCTTGACTTGCTTCTGCTATAGCTGAACTCGAGTCTGTCTCATGTTGAATGACCTCCTTCTGCTATAGCTGAAATGAGTCTGTCCCATGTTGTATGACTTGTTGCTTGCAGGGAATATTGTTTTCATAAGTATGATCATGCTATTGTGCTTTCACGTTCCTTATTGAATACAATGAAGAAAAGCAATCAGACAAAAAAACATAAATCCTGATGATTATTTGAACAGTACTGGATGTCGCCTATTACCCAATTAGTTCCTTGTCATATTCTCTGATCAAAGTACATTCTTTGAGCCTGCAATATGAAACTCATGAGGATGTAAAGAGAATGATTCTATTTCAAGTCAACTGCTTAAGCTGATCTTATGCTGTCATATGTTGCAATAAACGACAATGTCTTGCTAAAGAGAGAAAACTTTGCTTAACTACAAGACATCAATATGACAAGAAAAGATTTTTGGAAAATTGTCGCACACAATGACTCACTATCTAACTGTTATGGCATGAGCTTAAACCAACATGGTCAGCATATCCTACTCAAAGGGTAGCACATGCAACTCACTCATTTCCAGAGAACATCTGAGTACAACCAATTCAATGAAAATATATGTATATAGTTATACGTAGTGGATAAACACTCACACACATTTTAATCGGTGGTTTAATGATATATAGGAGAACGTAATGAATAGACACATGATTTGTTATTACTTGTAATTGAAACCAAATGTCTACAGGGACTTAGTCTATATCAGAACTGTCATGAAAAAAGTTTCTTGTATTTTATATACCTGCGTAAAAAATATTTAGGATCGTTAAAGTTTCAGATTTACTGTTGACATCCTCATTTTTCGGTTAACTGGAATATAAGTAAATGTTTCACCTTTCTTGATAATACATGGAACATGAAGACTGTCTAGTTCGCAGTAATATCGTTCGCAGGATTATTGTTCATTATTGTTTTGATTCCACATTAAACAGTGTTTTAATGGCTAAAACATAATCACATTTTTGTATAGCATTGAGAAATGAAATGTTAAAGAGGCATTCTTGAAAGCGAAAATACTTATTAACCATATCATGTTTCAGCTTACGTGTATTCACAGTTCTTTGTGTGCAAGTTTGAATATTAACTGTATATTATTTGGTCGTAAGTTTTTAAATTAAAACAGTACATAATCTGTATGCTAAGTTTCAGTATATCTTGTACAGGTGGGGGGTATGTGCATGCTTCTGTTGAACTGTTTCGACACGAATACACAGCGTGATGTATCATGTCAGTTTCATATCCACAGCTACCGTTTCATTAGAGTAGATCAAAGCAGAATTGACAATTCAACCTCAACAATTATCCTGCTAATATGATTGCTGTTAGATCAAATCATACAACTAACCTTTAATCTCAGATATCTCTACAACACTTTTGTACAGTCATCATTATGTTCATTGTAAATGAGATGTATATATCATATAGACAAGAACGTTTGAAGTATTCCCTGGTGTTAAAAAATAAATAGCAGGGCTGAAATAGTTGGCGAACATAATGATATATAATCCTTTTGAGAACCAATTTTCTTTTGAAATCGAGTCTAACTAAACGATTATGATATTAGTATGTGCTGAAGCTATTTAAAAAGCTTATACATTTTCTTTTGAAATCCAAACTTAATATATGATTATGTCGTTATAATGTGCTGAAGGTATTTAAAATTGGATGTAATATCATTTATAATTTAATTGATATACTAAAAGGCAATACATATTCTAATTCAGCCATGTAAGTCAGTATTTGAAAAAAGGTTGTATATAAATTTGTAAAAATGTAAAGATTTAAATGAAAACTTTCTTACTTTAGCAAAATATCTACTAAGAGAAGAACTTTGAGTAAATGTATTTCAACATAAGAGGTGGTTTGTTTAATAAAGATCTGATATAAATAGTCCATATTAAAAAACGATACTATTCACATCAATTGTCGTCTAAAATCTTTACAGAGCAGGACATTCTCTCAGTTCATGGTACATATATGACCCTATATACTATATTCTAGCCTTGCGTATGTTACGCACATGTTTTAAAGCAACATGTTAAACATTACATATCCGCATTAGACATTTGAATGTGTCACTAAACAATCGACTCCTTTTATTAAAGTTGGATTTTTTCATTGGCTGAACAGGTTGATCTATTTGGTTTTGATATTCAATCTTTGTTTGATAAGGTTACTCATAGAAAGTTATAATTTATTGTACTTGTGTGGCTATTACAGCGAAAGTATTGACTACCGGCCTTCGGCAAGCATTTACCACTTCGACGTCAGCTACAACTACACACAATAAAAAAAAAATGGCTGCTAACATCAAAGGGTTGCCAGACAACATACTGTATGTGAGAATCGTGAAGGAGTAGTGCCTAAAGACCAGGTAACTTTTAATGTCTTCTAAGCCTTAGAACATTTAGTCGAGCAAATTCCCTAATACATCCCCGTCCAGCACTGTAACGTTTTGCGTATCTGGTATATATAACTAATCACTATTTTCCTCTTCCTATTGCCTTTCTTTTATCTGAATAATCATGTATTCCCATCAACTAATCTATTTCAATTACTACTTTCATATGGTCTACATTCCTCTTTTCTTCACACCAAACCTAACTTGAAGACATAACTCTTGTTATTCTCCATCACTTGCTTATTTAGACCTTGCTGCATTTTGTTAACTGTTCTGTGCTAGTGTATCAGTGTGCTGCAGCTGAATTTTGTATTGCGAGATGCTTCACAAGAGAAACGTTCAAATTGAAGTCAAAATGAATTTTTGTTAGTGTAGCAATGAACCTGAACTTCGTAATGCTTCGATTAAGAAAAGTTTAAATTAATTGTTCTTTCAATGTTAAGGTCCATCAGAAGATTTGTTGTGTTCAGAGGGAATTTCTTCACCCATTATCTACGTATCGACAGGAAACAGTTTGAACATATTCTGTACATAACACATTGTGAATCAATAAAAAAAAATATATATATATATATAATACTGATAATGATAATATATAGGGAGGTATAATGAGGAGAGAACTTCATCACAACAAAGCGTGCATCAATGTAAATAATATAAATATGATAATAATGTATAGGGCTGCATAGAGAGGAAAGACAAGATAGTAAATAATGAATTGTTCAATCCCACTGTTCAAATGATTAAGTCAGCCATTGTTTGATGTTGTCTCTTTGGGCTATATAAATCCAAACTGTTGTTGTCGTATCAGTTGTCATGTTTGGGAATTGTCCCCATTGTTGTATTCATTTGTGTACCACCATTTTGCTGAGAGAGAATGTGTTGGTCTTAAGGGACATTTATCCCTTAGGTGTACAGTTCATCAATGTATGCATATATCATGTGATAATTAAGTTAAGTTTATAATAAGGAGGATAAGTATCACATGGGATATAATGTTGGTCTAACTTTGATGGCAAGTTACTTTAGTAAAAACATCAGTGTTTTGAAATACAATTAAAAATATTGTATTGTGGAGACTTGTAGCCATACATTACAGCAGACAGCAACTATGCTGTATTAAATTCAAATCAAAGTAACCTAACCTATGCACATTAGTAACTGATATTTGAACATTATTATATAGCAGTTTAAAGGTTAGATGAAATGACATATGGTCACTTTCGGATTCGTTGAAAAGGGGTTTCAATTTGACAATTGCTAGATTTTAAATTTTTTAAATCGACCCATAAATAACTTATATACGGTTTTTTTTTAAAGTGCCCTATTAAGCCCCGGCGACCAGAATGAAAATGGGCGGGGGTGGTCACTGAAGCGTATCGGGCTGTGACGTACGTGAAGGAGCCTCTACATGGCCGCTAATCATAATTTAACGCGTTTTCCCCACTTTTAAACTGCTCATATAAGACAGAAAACTTCATCAAAACAACCCCAATTTTCGATAAACGGATTACTAAACTATCAAACTAGCGATTTTATATGGTTACAACAACTGGTGCGTGCTTTATTAGAGTGCATTCTGCGCTTTTGTATAGTATGTTTGTAGCAATTAATCGCGGAACTAGAAGGGAAGGTATGACAGTTCAAGTGACACTGAAACAAGGGAAGAAGATTATCGCGGGAATCGGGTGAACAGAGATTAAGTAGCATCAATTGATCAAAGTATGTTGAATAATCGGCATGTTAATTTTGTTTTGTATGTATTAATAAATAAATATATATGGTAGGTATAACTTCATATACACTGAACGATTGACTGTTCAAACAAGCGAGACAACGTTTCAGATTTATAAATAACATTTTGTATTTAATATAAAAGGTTACTGTATTTTAAGTTTGTCAATTAAAATATTCTATATATGTTGTAATGGAATGCAAACCATTTTCACTTCACTTTCATGAATAAATAAATGAACTGTATTGGTCAACAAGCTCAATGAAATTTACATGAAGATTGCTCTACTGTGCACGCTAAACATATACACAGATTGATATAGACAACGAACATTATCGAAAAAAGGATTATGTTACCAGAAGCATTTTAATGAACATATCGTTAATGAAAACGAAATGGTTTAAATAATTGTCTGATAGCTTTTATGTGTCACTTCTGCACATCAACACACAATTCTCAGTTTAGCGGACCATATAGATGTTTCTTCCAGATCAAAGGGGAGAAGTGTTGTTACAGCACATTAGTTTACGCAATTAAGAAGCTGAGTATGTGAGAAGGAAGGAGTGTAATTATGTTTGTACAGTTAACAAGTTTACTGGACCGACTCAATTATATAACACAAGTCGGTGACCAGCATGTCATGTTTATTGCCAACGTCCTGTCTTGGTGACACACAATACACTTAACGCGACATTCAGTCTTGAAATTGTCAGCCAATGAACATATCTCTATCAAGTTATCCAATAAAAACTCTTGTTTAAATCTAATGTACCAATGGAATCATTTTAAGTGTAAAATCATCATAACTATTTGGTTTTCTATCTTGCCATTTGCGAAAAGTCTTTTGCTGAAAGAGGGTTATTATTTGACCATCTTCTGTTTCCAAGTACTGTCATTGATGGAATTATAGGTTAACATTTTGTGTCTAATGTGCATTTGGATATTCATATTGTCCTTTTGGATACGTTTATAAGGTAATTTTCTTACATTAATTGACACTCTTGATGAATTGTCAATTTAATACGATGTTTATTTGATTATATTTGATTAACCACACCTTTTATTGAAAACATTATCTTATAAACTATGAAATTCTGAATGTTTTAATGTGTAATAAGTGATAACTAAATCGTAAAATGTAACATTGGGATGCGATGTTTTCGTAGGTGGATTCGTAGACGTATTATTCTTTTGATGTTTTAAAATATGTGGTGAGTTATTTTGATTTTTGTAATGTACAGTTAGTAAATTAGGTTGTCGGTTGATTAACGATGTTTAAAAACAGGATGTTGTGAAGTGCTTTTATTGTCGATGGCTTACAATAGGGTCTACCTCGCCGACGTGCTTATCTCACGTTTGTTTTTTTATTTTAAACACAAACAATCTCTAACAAAAAATAACAACAACACCGACTATCTGATTTCGTTGTCTAAACTGTACTTCGTTCATATTATCATAATTATCTTGGTTTCATTTTGTCATCTTATATATAATAAGCATTGATTTATCCTATGTCTACGAACGTCTATGAATCCACCGTCTCTCACTAGTTATACCAATTATATTTGATTTGATATATATAACGATATTTTGGTGCATTTGTAAAGTGAAACTGGACAACTAACATTACTCGAACAGATTACACAGCAGAACAGCGATGTGGCATCATTGCAAAGCATAGATATAACAGATTAACTGACCGATTCCCTAGTGTTTGCCATTGTAAATAGTAAGCGAATGTTTACACCCCGTCCCTTCACGTACGTCACTTCCGGTATCTTCCAACTCTTTAAGCCCCGCCCCATTTTTGGTTTGTTGGTCACGGGTGAAAAGCAGACGATGTTTTTGGGTGTTTTTAAGCCGCTCTAGTTTAATATAGTAACAACATATGGATTTTTTTTTGGTCTCATTTTTCACAAAATAGTCTAATGAACCAATTGCAGTTAAGAATTCAATAGAAAATATTTTATTTCGGCCTTCCTTTAACAAAATACTTCATTCATCTAACATTCCTGATTTTTACATATCCATTTATGCAAGTTTGTTTTTGTTTCCAGGAATAGGTTACGTTATACTTAATCCATGGTGATGACGTTACTCTGTTGTGTTAACAGTGGATTAGTTTTAAGAATCTACTGGTCATTGACTAATCCAGTCAGGAGGGGTGTTAGGTACAAAGTAATTTGTTCAAGAATGATGTATTTTGTCTTAGTATATCTGATTAGAATCTTAAAATATCTAATTATTTTTGTATGTCTGACCCGGGAATCGAACATGTAACTCTTCGACTGTTACGTAGCGCCCTAACCTATTAGGCTACCAGGCCTGCTGGTAATCAATTGATTGTTTGTCAGTAGGATCCCTGCATTCTAAACAAGACTGGTAAAGTGTGAAACGCATGGGGATCGTGTTGAAACACCTGAAATGCAGGAGTTTGGCTGTCAGTCAAATCGCTCTGCGTGGAAGATTTGCGCCATGCACGTGCGTGGAAAAATCCATTTCATAAGGGTCAAAGCTACGTGTACCATATCCGATGAATGGGCACCGAAATTTGCAAAATAATATTTTTTAAGGTAACATAATTGAAATGTATTGTCTATAATGCTAGATAATTACATATGTATGTTTCGCGACGTCATACATGGATTAAGATGGAGATGGGGCTCGTTGATTTTTTTTAACGAATCCACGGCTCCTCATGCATTCTCCATTACAGGAAACGTCAATATTGGTTGCTGTAATGTGAGGAATGTCATTCTTTCAAGTGCGGGAAAGACAATTTTAGTAAATGACTTTTCTTGACTAATTAAATAATTCACCAACTGGTTTTTTCCTAAATACATGCATATATGCATGATAAAAGATGTTTTTGTCTGTTAATGTCAACAATGTAACAACATTGTTGTTTTGGATATCCAAAATGTTTAGTTTAGCACACAACTTGGACATAAGAATAATACATATATCTTGTAAAAATTCAGGACCATCATAAATTAAGTCATCATTTAGTTAAAATGTCCACATGAATGATCTTTCTTAACATAAATTAGTTACACAAGTACATATGTATTATCGTTTCGGTATTAAAAAGTACGGGGATGCATATATGAGTAGTTATATAATTTGAGTAAACATCAGATGGTTTTAAATTGATCAAACAGGCTACATGTTTGCATTAGTGCAGTGAATGTCGGCCTTTTTTTCATTCCTTTCTCATTATGGTGACGTCGTTCCTTTGAAGATACAACCTACATCCATCTTCCCCTTTCTTATTGTAGGTGTCTGTAACTTTCGTGTTCAAGGTTTTAATATTGTTTATAACCTCTTTTACTTTATATCATTGTGAGGTAGACTAACATTTCGAGGTTTTACTTGAGCTGAATCTATTTATTTATCAAAGTAAATTGAATAGTCGTCTCGCGTAGAATAAACATCATGTATATTAAGCTAAGGAGCAAAGAAAAATAGTTTTCACCAAGAACTCTTTAATTTTCATTAAACTGGAATATCAAATCAAGCGTAACACACATTTTGTTTTTATTTTATTGTATATCCCTTATTTATTTCCCGATTTTGGATAAAAGGCCAATGAAGAGGAAATAGAAAATAAAGATAAGAATTTAAAGAGAGCTATTATAACTGTAGAAAGTGAATATCATGTGCTTCTGAATTGTGAAGAATACTCCAATCTAAGAAGAAAATATCTACCAGCTCGCTTCATGGACTACCAACAACCAGTAGATTCATACATCTAATGGAGGCTAGAAACTAAAAACATAAACATAATGAATCTAGGAAAGTATTTGTTCTTATTATTGATAATTGGCATATGACCTTTTAACAGAATAAGTGTGTTTGTCTGTCTGCCTTTCTGTCTTTCTTACGAGAAACTGAGCTTACACATATTGACAACTCAGACAACAGTAACAATAACAATCAACAAATCGAAAGAAGAATGCTTCATGTTGTGTCATTATTTTGTATAGATCTTAACATTCTTGTAAATATTGTCATTAAAAAATTACTTTAACGTTTTAATTCAATAATTACTGCTACATCCAAATCATTAGTGAAGTATAAACTAAATAGATTTCAGTGAATATAGATGAATTCGTTACATCATGCCCATTTCTATCACGAAAGCTAACAGCAAAATCATACAGAATAAGACAACAAGTTTGATTAATAAACAATGAGTACTTTTAATTCTAAATAATGTCATACTTTTTATCCCACCGGTATGTAATACCGTGGGATATACTCATCACCCCGTCCGTCTATCCGTCCGTCCGTCTGTCCATCCGTCCGTAATCATTTCACTCGAAAACCGATTTCTGAAAATTTTATTTTTGGTCGTTTCCATAGAAACATGTTGAAGTTGGACTTTGTTCAGAGACAGGTTCGTTTCCGGTGCACAGCTCCAAAACCGTTCTTTATATCTTCCTGAACCTTTGCATGTGTATTACCAACTAACTGAAGTGGTGCTTTTTGATATTTTCAGATTTTTTCTGAAATTTTTTTCTTTCTGTTTTCATAGAAACATGAGAGGGATGTAGGTTGTTGTTGATTTTGACTGCTGTCTAAAACCCTTAACATACCTGAAACTCAGCATCTGTAATACCCACTAACTGAAGTACGGTAGTAGATACACAAGTAGATGTGTTTTACAAATTTTGTGGAACCGGTGGGATATGTCATCTTCTGATGACTCTTGTTGACATTGTCCAAATCATCTACCTCTCTTTTGGAGATCTATCGTCTCTGATAATTTTTCTTTTTATTAACAGACTCTGTCTCAATAGAATGTTACCCTATTTGCTTTCAAACTACTCATTTATCGTGGCAAACAACTTAGTTGATGTTGCCGATTATCTGAGATACATTTTAACTCACTGATAAGATAGTTTGGAACTTGATCAACCATACTGTACACCTTTGCTTTGCACAAACACAAAGAAACAGTGTTCGGTTTGAAAGCAGGGTTACTGTGATTGATTTCAAACTTCGATCAATCACTGCAAATACGACCAATGCATGAGATATTATTGGAAACAAACTATCGACGTAATGCATTAATTCTGGGAAATGTCCTTCTAAAAATGGATTGACTGCAATGTATCAAGACGCCAAGCAGAAAGAGACAAAATGCAAGTAGCCTAAAACCGTTGCCTCATTTGTTCAAGATAATACTGACAATAGGTGGTAGAAAGGTCTCCAAATTGAACTCTGTGGTGTTGCTTAAAATAGTTAAATTGAAAAGTTAGGAAAAGGTCTCATCTTTCAGTTTCTCAGACTAGAAAAGGTCGTTTGTTGAGCAAGTTACAACATTTGGACGGAAACTACCGCAGTTTTAAATCAGTTATATTTAAACATAGAGAAAAAAGTTAACCATCCTCAATGACTTTGTTGTAGAGGCGGACATAAATACGAATTGAGAGAATGTGGTAGACATTTGAAGTTATGACCGGTGGATCCTTCTTCGAGATGCCTTAGTCCAAGTTCCTTCTCGCTACCTCATTGTTGTCATTGGTCAGTAATGGACGCCTGATGACTCCTGTGAAGCCAGTCCAGCAGATTGTAGCCATTGTAGTAAGCGGGAATGTTTCAGGAATGTCTTGGATGCACAAGGCAAGCATCTCATCAGTCGTACAAGTGCCCTTCTCTATGTGACGTCACAGGAGGAGGTCCCGAACGGTCCTTCCATGTAGGAGTCTGAACATGTCTTCTGAATAATCTGCTTATGAGGGTAGATTGTACCTGTTGATTGCTGGAATGGCATTCCTGCAACATGAATTGTTTTTATCATGTTTGCTGATCTGTAAATCTATTACATGCCATTGGAACAGGAGAAACAAATTGTCAACAACCAATTAAACAGCGAAATTGATCATACTTAGTTTTTCAAAGAATCATTAGTTTTCAGATGCATGGGCATAGTTCAAAGAATTCGTACTACACCACTCATTGCCAAACCAACGTTGATACATTGTTAACTTTTTTAATTGTTACATGATTACAAGTAGCTGCATGTATGTAATCATAAAGGAAATGCATCTTAACATTTGAAAATCTGCCATATTGTTCAGTAACATGAATGCGATGAAGAGCATCGTGCATAACAAACAACTCGAGAGGACTGATTGGCATGAATGATAATTAATGTCATGATAAAAATATGAAGACTTATTATGATATAATATGAGTCATTAGTGATTACTTTCTGTTGCAAGTATTAGAGAGGACAGATATATCACAATGATTTGCATTTCAATAATAATAATAATAGTTTCACTAAATATAGTCCCTATTCAACCACTAAGAAGTTCACATATTATCTGAAGCAGAAATAAAATAATGCTTTTTAGTTTCCGCTTGCCATGCAAGTACCAGTTCATCATTAACGATTTGCATGGGAAAACTAAGGAGTAGAGTAACAGTAAGAATTAATATTTATGTCAAAGTCGAGTAAGAAGTAAAATCTAATATGTTGAGCATGTCAATAACTTGTTCCTATAGTTTTAGTCTCCGATATGAAACATAGCTAATGGAATGAAATGAATATCTAATAACCAGTTAATATCGAGTTCAGTGTATAAGCCAGTGTATAGGCACAAAGACATTTTACAATATACCATGCAATCTCAATATGACGGTGTTCGACTGCACAAAGACAGGTTATCATCAAAGTGAACATTTTTGCCTGTCCCTTTCAAAACAAATAATAGGATCATGCTTGCACTATCATTGATCAAAATCGACCAAGAAAGACAAATTTGCTCACTCCGTGTCCATTGACATGTATCATTAATTACTAGTAGTAATTTAAGGGGAGGAATTATATATTATTGATACATTATTGCAACCTGATAAACGTATTAATACAAATACACTACCATTACGTTTTCACTTCATTGAAACTACAAATTTCAGTATACATATCTCTATATCAATTTGCATTATTGACAGAAAGTAATATTTCTTGGACTGTTATTTCAATAACGTTTAATTATTTTGCAAAATGTGTCCTTGTAAAGCATCACAGTCATGATATCATCGTCAATGACATCAATGACAACAGTGACGTAAATACCCTATTGTCAGATTATGACTATGACACTGTCATTATGTTTCTTTGAGTATAAACCAACAGTTAGAGGGAGTATTAATGATATTGAATGTATGATAACTTGTTCAATACACAACGACTTGTACAAGATAAAATTCAATCAGGATATGACTGAACAAAGACAGATAAACATCAAAGCGAACGCCATCATGGTGAACTGATCTGGCCCTAGTACTTCCTTTGTCTTTGTTTCTTTCAAAACAGCCAATACGATTATATACACAATATCATTGAGTTATTGATTGTGTCGTGTTCAGTTCAATCAAGAAAGATAAATAACGATTTTCATCGAAACATGCTTGCCTCACTCAGCCCATAGACATAACTAAAGAGAAAGAGAAACGATTGGTGTTACTCTAAGGACACAATGATATTATTGTAGGGATTAACTCTGTAAGAGGTGTCTGTTTGTCCATTATTCAATCATTAACTTCATGTTACCCTTCCACAAATCATTTCAAGTCATGTTTCATCACCATAGCGAGTGCATCAACATCTGGCAAGTATATAGTTCTTGACAAGTTGCCATACAGTCGTGGACAATCTTCTCACAATGGCTGAAGTGAAGCCCATTCTCTTCTAGTGCTTGCACCAACCGTCGATCAGGCATTTGAATGTGTCTGACGTTGCGGGATACTTCTCAACAGATATTCCCAGATGTGTTCTACAGGACTCATGTCAAACGTTGACCACAGGAGAATTTGATGCCTTTAACATTGAACAAATCTGTTATATCACGTGCAGTATATTGTTATATTGTAGTAATGGTAGGATAATCGGTGGTGTCAAGACATAGTTGTTTTAGTAGTCAGTGTGTCATTTATATCATGCCTTCTATGTATACGTATTTGTTACCAAATGCATCATTCCAGATCCTTTAGGCGACATGTATGTGATGACCATCCATCAGCGCTGATAAGCTGAAACCTGCCTTCAGACAATAAACAGTTTCCTGTCACATTGACTTGTTTGCTAACCTTGCATTTCGATCTTGTGAGTAATTTTTGCAGATTAAACGTTATTCCATTGAGAGGTTGACAAAGATGGTTGTCAATGTGGGATAACGCTTTAGAATTGTATAACCATACTTGTACCCAATTACTGATGGTTTAAAAAGAACAAATAAAGATTTCTCTACATAATACAGCCCGGAACTTTGCATCTTTAAAACCAGCTGTGAGTTTCTTTCAAGATCAATAATTTTTTGCAGGAAGTTATACATGATTATTTACCTAGAGGCAAGAGTGTGATTGTCAAACTTAGGAACGACAATAGAACTCCTGGATGTACCATTCACCTGTCAGGCTGCCTTGTGTCATACAGTCGTGGCCAAATCCTCTCACGATGGCTCGAGTGATGTGACACCCATTTACTTCTAGTTCCTGCAACAACATCAGTATGGTCTTTGAACGTGTCTGACGTTGCCGGATACTTCTAAAAACATGTTCCCAGATGTTTCTACAGGACTCTACAGGGGCAGAATTTGACTGCCATGTATCATCAGCAGGTCTAGTTTTCTTGCATCCTCGAAACACCATTGATCCTCCACACACAGAAAAAAATAAGGATTGTTTGAGGAGTATAGGCTGTATTTCTAATCTTCCAGACTCTTACTCGACACCCTTTGGCATTAAGCATTAACCAATGTTCACCGGGCCATGTTTCCTTCTCAAAACTCTCTCTTAGCCACTTGGTAATTGTCAATAGTTGTTATTGTGTTATCATGCTCATATTGTTCTATGAAGATTCTATGACATACTTACATGCACATTGGAAAACAAACAAATATTGTCATAAATGTCAAACTGTATATGCTCTGTATATCAAAATAAACAAATGGAATGTACATACATACATACACTTAGTCTAGTGCAGGCTATCAGTCACCGTTGAT
Source organism: Gibbula magus (assembly GCA_936450465.1). Lineage (NCBI taxonomy): Eukaryota > Metazoa > Mollusca > Gastropoda > Trochida > Trochidae > Gibbula > Gibbula magus. Next base: position 58,402,258 of record OW388294.1, read on the forward strand.
TTACCATTATTTCATCCTTTGTAGACACGAGGCCAATCTGTCTTTGCCCTGTAATTGTGAGTGGGCCGGAGGTAACAGTTTGTTACTTAGATTGATTTCGACCTTATAGCCAGACCCCGTTTTCCTTATAATGATATAGTATACTAATAAAGCGAGCAGATGAATGAGAGGTAAAAAAATTGGATTTTGAAAATCAAAGTTTCCCGTTTGGGTTTGGTTTTATGTATTTGACTCGGTGAGGAAATTCGATTTTAAGTATTAAAATTTACTTCGACTTTTCAGCTCTTTTTTAAAAGAACTGACATCAGAATATCTCATTATTACCAAAATATATATTAAGACTGCTTTATGATGCGACGATCAGAAAGCAACAAAATTAAATAAGCAAAAGGAACTGGCTCATTTGTTCCAGAGGGAATGACAATTGGTGTAGGAAAAGTATCAAAATCGATCTCTGTGGCGGCTATAAAAACACTGAATTGAAACGTTAAGTAAAGGTTTCACCTCTCAGGATCCCAGACTGACAGCTCTTGTTTATTTTAGCAGGTTACAGCATGGGGCAGGAATGATTGCAGCTTCAAATTGGTTTAGTCCTTATCCAGTCTGCTCATCCTCTCACACACCTATTGTAGTTTAGTCATTAAAAGATCATAAGTTATCATAATATTTCAACATTTCAAAGTTGACTAAATTTTGATGTAATTACAGAAACATAATGGTCTACAGTCTAGGCTATAGGCTAGCCTCATGACACTCTATAGTTTATAAAGCATTACAGTTAAATAAGGCTAGCCTCAAGGCACTCTACAGTTTATAAAGCGTTTGAGTCAAATAAGGCCAGCCTCACGACACTCTACATTTCATAAAGCATTTGAGTCAAATTAGCCAAGCCTCATGACACTCTACAGTTCATAAAGCATTTGAGTCAAATGAGGCCAGCCTCATGACGCTCTACATCTTATAAAGCATTTGAGTCAAATAAGCCTAGCCTCATGACACTCTACAGTTCATAAAGCATTACAGTCAAATAAGCCTAGCCTCATGACACTCTATAGTTTATAAAGCATTACAGTCAAATAAGCCTAGCCTCAAGGCACTCTACAGTTTATAAAGCGTTTGAGTCAAATAAGGCCAGCCTCACGACACTCTACATTTCATAAAGCATTTGAGTCAAATAAGCCTAGCCTCATGACGCTCTACAGTTTATAAAGCATCACAGTCAAATAAGCCTAGCCTCATAACACTCTACAGTTCATAAAGCATTACAGTCAAATAAGCCTAGCCTCATGACCCTCTACAGTTTATAAAGCGTTAGAGTCAAATAAGGCCAGCCTCACGGACCTCTAAAGTTTATAAAGCGTTAGAGTCAAATAAGGCTAGTCTCATGACACTCTACAGTTCATAAAGCATTAAAGTCAAATAAGCCTAGCCTCATGACACTCTACAGTTTATAAAGCGTTAGAGTCAAATAAGGTCAGCCTCACGACACTCTTCAGTTCATAAAGCATTAAAGTCAAATAAGCCTAGCCTCATGACACTCTACAGTTTATAAAGCATTTGAGTCAAATAAGGCCAGCCTCATGACGCTCTACAGTTTATAAAGTATTTGAGTCAAATAAGCCTAGCCTCATGACACTCTACAGTTTATAAAGCGTTAGAGTCAAATAAGCCTCGCCTCATGACGCTCTACAGTTCATAAAGCGTTTGAGTCAAATAAGGCTAGCCTCATGACACTCTACAGTTTATAAAGCGTTAGAGTCAAATAAGGCCAGCCTCACGACACTCTTCAGTTCATAAAGCGTTAAAGTCAAATAAGCCTAGCCTCATGACGCTCTACAGTTTATAAAGCGTTAGAGTCAAATAAGGCCAGCCTCACGACACTCTTCACTTCATAAAGCGTTAGAGTCAAATAAGCCTAGCCTCACGACACTCTTCAGTTCATAAAGCGTTAGAGTAAAAAAAGGATAGCCTCATGAAACTCTACAGTCAAATGGGCTACAGTTATATTATTAAGCAGTGTAAAAGTAATAATTACAGCTCGTTAACTAAATTGTTTTCACATTTATCTTATCTAGATTGGTGAGATACGAATTACTGTCCTTCAAATGTTTATGTCTTATATTTATATACATATAATGTTAATTCCTGTAGAGTGAATATTTTTGTGAATGTGAATGTAATACGAAAAGCAGCCCTTTTTGTTAACACCGCTTTGTTGATGAACCTTTCACACTTTGTGATATTTTTTACTGAAATGTATTAATAATCATATGACTAAGCGAATATCATATTTTTTGTTTTATGTTATAAAAATTTAAAAACATTGCCAATCAAAGCATTTGTCGTCTTTTAAAACCATAAATTTATCTACTGAAGTTTCTACTTGACATTTTGAATAATGCAGGAAATTCGAAGCATGAGCCTATATCCTTATTTTTCTGCTGGAAAGACTAGTAACACAAAATCATGTCATAAGGAAAGTGTGTAACATTTGTTGCCATGCTATATTTAATTCCAAACATAAACCTTAACCAGCAAAATACCAAAATTATGATTAACAAAACAAAAAGATGCACAAAAGATGGAACCTAGTTTATTTACCCTTTTTGAAACTTAAGATTATTTATGATTGAATGTCTTAACAAATTTGGTATTGATAACCAATGATTTTAACATAGAAAACAAACTTCTGATTAATAAATATAATAGCTGATGATGAATAGGTGGGAAAATGTCCAAAGACCAAGAGGATACAACAAAGAAACAATGGTTTCTTTAAAGTTGAGTTCCAGTTAATGATCATAGCAGAAGTAATTTTGGCAGTTGAGAATTTGGATTTGTAAAACGTGAAGCAATCAATATCTCCTGGTAACCAACTGCTACGACTGATTTAAACCAAGCAAACCAAGTCTCATTTGTTAAAAACAGGAGTGACAGAGGGTGATACAGAGGTCTGGAAATGGAACCTTCCTGGTGGATAGGGAACTCCAATGTATCATCTCTCAGAAACCTAGAGTGCACCATGGATGCAAAAAAGGGGTAATACTTAGCAGGTAACATAATACAGTGGAAAGATTATACAATTGATGTCTCTGTAAATCAATATTTGTCCGATTAGTGTTAGTAACATTCAAAAATCACAGAAATGGTTCATGAGTCAGTAAATTATATATAATTAGAAGCTCACTTAAATTGTCAACACAAACATTTTCAACAGATATTTTTAATTGAAACTTTAATGCATTTAAACTTTGTTCTTTATTATTAAATGTAATTATATAATGTGAACAAATCCCAACAACTATGCATTTGTTCTGCTTTACAGATTCCTAGTTCCAATATTTTGCGTGATATTTAAAATATAACGCCAATGCCTGTTGACTCATTGTCACTCACTCACTGAGAAATTATTATTAACATCTCTTCAATCAAACTAGCAAATCCATTTAAATTTGCATTCCTTTTTGATAGTTTAGACTGTCAGAACATCCTTTCTTGTGCAGCTTGTGCATGGAAATAATCCTAGGGTTAAACGCGGTCATTGAAATAATATTCTAAGTGAACTATAAATATAGATGGTGATATACATGTTTCTACGGCATCGACAAACACTGTAAAAACCCAAAGAGAACAAACACAGTAAACTCCCAAAGAAAACAAATATTATAGACCATTGTGACGTCAAAACGATTGATAACTATGACGTCATGCCATGGCAACAGCATTAACAAAACGGCCGTATTGAAGAACGTGTCAAACTTGGACAAATTTAACTAGCTGAAATTAGTTAAAGTACTCGAAACTAATTGTTATTGAGAGTAAGTTGTTACCTGAACGGATATACACGAGTAAGAAAATGACAATGACACCTGTCAAATTTGAGTATGGCACACATATCAAGAGAAATAGAATATTCTTGAGTCGGTCCGAATCTAGTTAACATGATGTATAAGTTCTTGGTGATTCGCCCTATAACTTGATATAGAATATCAAATGTGGTAAAATGATACTATTTACATCAATTGTTGTCGAAATCTTTTATAATGTAAAGCATGTAAATTAATTAAATAGTTGATATATGGATGAGCATACATACTATTAGCTTCTGGCTATGCATTTGTTACGCCCATGCTTTAAATGAACATGTTGAAAATTACATTTCCACGTTTGACATTTGAATGTGTCACTAAACTATGGACTCCTTTTTAAAGCTAAGTTGTTTCTTTTGCTCAGCATTATCTTTTTGGTTCTGATATTCAAACTTTGTTTGATGTGTATCCATAAAGTTATTTCAAGAAAGTTTATAACTAATTCTACTTTTGAACTATTAAAGCAAAAGTATTGACGTTAAGTTTCAACTTAGGTAAGCATTTGCTTCTTCGAAGTTAGTAACAATTACACACAAGAAAATGGATTGGTTTGTTTCTTCAAAGTCTTGTCAGACAACACACTGCATGTGAAAATAGAGAGGGATTAGTGCCTACAAACCACACACGGTAACTTTTAATGTATTCTCAGTCGTATATCATTAAAGCGAACATGGTCCATAATACATCGCACTCCAGCCCTTGGTCAATGTTGGAACTTCTGCAATCCATTGCAAATTGTGGCAAGGCAAATCTATATGTAGATACTTAAGAATTTATGACAGTTTTTAACTAACTGAATATCTATTAAGATTTTCTTTTCTGGTAAATATAACAAATAACTATTTTCTTCTTTCTTACAATTTTTTCTTAACCGAATAACTATTTATTCCCATCTACTGATCTATTTCAATGAACACTTCGGGACAGTTCATAATCCTCTTTTCTTCACACCAAACCTAGGCTGAAGATATAACTCGTGGCAACCTCCACCACTTGCTAATTTAGACTTTGCTGCATTTGTTAACTTGTCTGTGTCCTGCCCCTGTTTTTTTTATTGCGAGATGCTTCACAAGAGAAACATTCAAATTGAAGTCCAAATGAATTTCTGTTTCAATTAACAAAATTCAATCCCATTGTTTGATGCTGTCCCTCAGGACTATCCATATCCATCAAGTTGTCGTCGTATAAGTTGTCATCTTCCGGAATGTTTCCCATTGTTGAATTCATTTCAGAGAGTTTTTGTTCAACATCATATTACTGAGAAAGAAATTCCTTTGAAGATACAACCTCCATCCGTCTTCTCCTTTGTGACTGTATGTGTCTGTCTGCTACTTAATATTGCAAATTGTTTAAAACCTTATAACTAGGCACTTTTTAAAGTTTACACTTACATGTCAAGGTTTTACTTAACCGTTTAGGATAATTCTTTTTATCTCTCAAAGTAAATTGAAAAGTGTGTCCCATTTTATAATAATGACCATGTATATCATGCTGAGGAGCAAAGAAAAGCGTGTTTCACAAATAACTTATTCGGCAATCAGCCATTTAAGTTTAAAGGCAACTAAATATATAAAAAAAAAAGCAAAACACAAAGTTTGTTGGAAACCCTTTATCCCCCTTCAATCAATCCTACCCCCAATGGCTAATACAACGCTAATGAAAGAATAGACAGATTCTGTGATTGTAAAAGATGATAACCATGTGCTTTTGGAATGTGAAAAAGTGAAAATATCCGACAGCTAACCTCACGTTCTACCCAACAACTAGTACCATCATACACCAACAAAGACACTTGAACTCTATATATCTGAAGTATTTACATTGAAATCATTTACAGAAACTTAAACTAAATGCATGCAGGATACTATTTGTAATTATTATGTATTATTGGCCTATGACCGTTATACAGAATAAATATCTCTATCTGTCTGAAGAGAATACTCAGTTTACATATATACTCTATTGACAACTGAGACAACGGTAACAAAGTCATCAACAAATTGTAAGTACAACGTGTTATTGTGTCATAATTTTGTACAGACTTTTACTTTCTTCATTGTCATGAAAACAGTAAGTCTAACGTTTCAATTCAATATGACCCATGGAGCAACACTACGTTGCTGGAATATGTTGGTTTTGTGGAGATGAAGATGTCTTCTTAGAAAAATAGTAACAAATACGATTTTCAAAGATTTATTTTGAAGAATATGTTTCTAAAGACATTAGTAAATATTAGTGAATATAGATGAACACGTTACATATACATTTATGTACATTGTTTATATACCAATTTTCATCTCAAACGCGAACAGCAAAACATACATAAATCAAGAAAAAAACAGTTTGATTATAATATAAACGAGTACCTTAAATTGTATAGTATGCTTTTGCCATTGCTTAATCGTCTACCTATTGTATCTTAGGGTGATCTATCTTCGGTGATAATTTATTTATTTATTTGTAAGCACACTCCGTCTCAGTAGAATGTTGCCCTGTTTGTTTTCAAACTGCTCATCAGTAACAGCGAACAACAGAATAGGATGTTGCCGATTATCTGAGAAATGTATTTACTCACTGATAATTTGTTTTGAACTTGATCAACCACAATGTACACCGTTGCTTTGCCAAAACAAAAAACAAGTTGACATGTTTCAAAAATAGAAAAGAAACAATGTCTTGTTTGTAAGCATTGTTTCACTGATTGATTTCAAACTTCCCATCATTCACTGCAACGACGACAAAAGAATTAGATATATAACAAAGTATCGAAGTAATACATTAATTCTGTGAAAAGTCCTTTTAAAAATGGATTGACTGCAATGTATCAAGACGCCAAAGCAGAAAGAGACAAAATGCAAGTAGCCTAAACCTGCCGCCTCGTTTGTTCAAGATGAGACTGACAATAGGTGGTGGAAAAGTCTCCAAATTGAACTCTGTGGCGTCTCTAAAAAAACGTTCAATTGAAAAGTTCAGAAAAGGTCTCACTCTCAGACTGGAAACGGTAGTTTGTTTTAGCGAGTTACAAAATAAGGACAGAAACTACCGCAGTTTTTTTAAATCGTTTTATCTAAACATAGAGGGGAAAGTTAAGCACCCACAGTGACTTTGTTGTAGAGGCGGACATACATTGAGATACGATTGAGATAATGTGGTAGACTTGCGCAGTGGAGACATGTTATGACACAATCGTTACAGCAATGATTAATCCATGGAGACATTTATTGCTTTTTTACACTGATTTGTAAAGTGGTAATTCTTATTAAAAAAGTGAAAATGCCACGAGACTGTTGAGCTTGAGATCTATTGTAAATATGTGTGAATGGTATTAGTTCATGAACTTCATGCTTATGAAATTGTAATGGCTTGCGATATAGTATAAAGTATGAGTAATTATTTTTTGTTGCACTTTTGCGAGAGGACAGATATATCCCAATGGTTTGAATTTCACTTGATAATACTGTCACTTGATATAGCTTTATAAGTCCTTATTCCATCACTCAGTAGTTGCAACTGGTCATAGGCAGTCTAGTCCAAAATAAAGGAGTAAATTAAGAAGGTGTAAAGAGTAATAAAGTATCTTGATGTCAATGTCAAGTATGACCTAAAATCTAAAATGTTCTTCTCCAGTGGAACCCGTCGATAGTTTGTTCCAATGGTTTCACTCTCTTGGACTGAACAAGTAAGATATGACTGCAAGCTGATATTACTGCTGTGCTAGATAAAAACATGTATACCCTTATATCTTAATTGTAAATAAATATGTATATTGTTTTACGTGTTGTGTCTGACAAGTCTTTTTGTCTGGTTAACGCCACTGAGAGATATTGAATTTCAATTGGTAATACTTTCATGTATCGTAATATAACCTTTTTAGTCCCTAATCCATCAATTAATAGTTTATAAACTATATGAAGCAGAAATAAAAAAAATTCTGATGAATTTCCGCTTGTCATGCAAATACTAACGAATAGCAAGACCAAACAAAGGTGTAGAGTAAGTAGTATCAAGTAAAAAGGTATCTTGATGTCAATGTCAAGTAAGACTTAAAATCTAAAATGTTCTTTACAGCGGAACACGTCGATAGTTTGTTTCAATGGTTTCAGTCTCCAAAGTGACACACTGCTAATGAATGTGTAATGTAATGAATATGTAATAACTAGTTAACATGCTACAAGATACGATTCAATCCAGATATGACCGAGATCCGCTGCATAAAGACAGGTAACCATCAAAGAGAACATGACAAAGGTGAAAGTATAATATGTTCCTTTCTCAGTGTCTGTCCCTTTCAAAACAAATAATACTATCATGTATGCACTATAACTGATCTATTTCACTCTTTAAGAATCAATCAAGGAAGACAAATGTTGTAGTATCTCATACCGTGTCTATTATTATTTATCATTAAATGAGTAGTAATTAAAGTGACGGAATTAAATATTATTGATAAAGTATTGACTTTTGAGAATCATATTACTACTAATATACATATTCTTTGATTTACATTTCACTTAATATGTCTCTATAATCATTTGGATTATTGAGGGTTGTTTTTTCAACAATTGATGACAAAAGTGACCTTGGTAATGACAATATGTTTCTATGAGTATACAAACAGTGTGACAGCATCTTAATAATATTGAATATTTGATAAGTAAACATCAAAGAGAACACCAAAACGGTGAAGTGTTCAGGACATATATAGTACTTCCTTTATCTTTGCCCCTTTCAACGCAGCGAATAAGATTATATACAAATAACCATTGTTCTATTGTGTTCAGGTAAATTAAGAATGATAAATGTTGTATATGGGTCTCTTTTCGATATTTTTTTCGCGCCTCTTTTCGATATTTTTGGAATGGGCCTGTTTTGGATATTTTTTTGAATGGGTCTCCTTAGGAAATTTTGGACAATAATGACTTTGACCTCATTTATTAAATATCCAAAAGAGACCCATATACAACAGATAAATAAAGATTCTCTTTGAGAAATGTTGGCATCGATCAGTAGTATGGGAATAATATTATGTAACAGATGGCTTGTCCTTCATTCGATCATATTCCATTTCATGTTATCATTTAAGAAATTCATTTCAGTCATGTTTCATCATCATTAGCATCGAGTGTGTACCAAAATGTACCAAATACATCGTTCTGGATCATTTGAGCTACGTGAAGTTCGTTTGTCAGCCAGCCATCAGCGCCAATAAGCTGGAACCTGCCTTCATCCAATATACAGACTCCTGTCTCATTGTCGCCTTTCCTAACCTTGTAAATTGTGTTCACACCTCGTTCTTTGTAGGTCAATATTGCTGATCCAAGGCCATTCGATTGAGAGGTGAAAAAACTCAAAAACATGGTTGAGACGATAGGCTACAGTCCTCTCTCTTATTAAAGGGCAAAGAAATATTCTTTGATCACGTCACAGCGACAGTGACGTCACTGTTACTGAGAAGCAGCAGACAAAGATGGTGGTCATCATGGGATAACGGTTTCAGAATTGTATAACCATGGTTGTAGGCCAAACAAGGAATGCTGTATTTGCCCACATAATTCAGCCCACAACTCTGTATTTTTTGATAAAGGTGCAACTCTCATACTATTACCCTGAAGAAATTGTACTCGGTAACTAAGCACTACACGCGATTGTGTAGGTCCGTACTTCCCGTCTCCAGGTACCCATTTATATAGCTGGGTGGATTAAGTGCAATGTGGATAAAGTGTATACCCAGGGACACTACGCAGTATTCAGGTCAGAAGTTGGTGGTGTCTCCACCCACAGGTGAAGTTTAGCGCAAATATGTTGCGCAACAGTGATGAACGAGCAGTTTTCCCTATGTGCGAACGAAGTGAGCATCATTTGCACATAGGGAAAACTGGTCGTTCATCACTGTTGCGCAACATATTTGCGCTTAACTTCACCTGTGCTCCACCGGGAGAGACTGCCCTATATAATCAGTAGGTCTTATTTGGAATTGTGTGACCTCCACACACAGAAAGATTAGGGAGGAAGTTTGTTGGAAGTACACGTATAGGCTGTGTGTGTACGCTCCTGGCAGAGTCTTGTTTGACCCTATTTGGCAATGAGCTTTAACCGACGTACATCAGGCCAGTGTTTCCTTCTGTTTTCGCTGCATGGTATTTGTCAATAGATGTTTTTGTGTTATCATGCTCATAATATAAAACCAATGTTGATAGGTGTCAATTAATGTCATTTTCAATGTTTGGAGGTGCTAAACTTGTTTCTCTATTAAAGTCTCTACTATATACTGAGATGTATTGTCAGAATTGTCAAACTTTATATTCTCTGTATATGGAATCGTACATATACTTCGTACAGTGCGGGTTAATGTTATCCGTTATCCGTTGATTGACCGTTCTTTCACCCTTTGTAGACAAAAGGCCAAATTCTCTTTGCCCTGTAATTGAGAGTGTGTTGGAGGTAACAGTCTGTTACTTAGATTGATTACGACCATATAGCCAGACCCTGTTTTCGTTATAATGATATATTATACCAATAAAGTGAACACATGGATGAAAGAAAACAAAACCAGGTTTTAAAAAATTCCCGTTTAGTTTTAGTTTTGTTTATATGATTCAGGGAGGAAATTCCTGAGCCAATTTTAAATTCTACTTGATCTTCAGCTTTTTTTAAAAATTACTGAGATCAGAATATGTCATCACGCCCGAAATAGATATTCTGACGGTATATACGACAACACGATCAGAAAAGAGACAACATGAAAGTAAAAAAAACGACTACCTCATTTGTTCAAATGGGAGTGATAATTGGTGTCGGAAAGGTATTAAAATCGAACTCTGTGGCGACTATAAAAAAAACATTGAGTTGAAAAGATAAGTAAAGGTTTCACCTCTCAGGATCCAAGACTGAAAGCTCTTGTTTATTTTAGCAGGTTACAGCATGGGGGCAGGGACGATTGCAGCTTCAAGTCTGCTGATCAGTCGTCAAATAGGGCGAGCAGCTATATTATTTAGAAGCCATGTAAAAGTTGTGGTTACAGTTCATTAACTAAATTCACATTTTTCAGTTTTTTTCATATTTGTCTTGTATTGATTTGTGAGATACGAATTACTGCCCTTCAAATGTGTGTGTCTTATATTTATGTACCCATAATGTTAATTCCTGTAGAATGTTTGTGAATGCGTATGTAAACTGCCAGGCAAAAGAAAGTACACCACTCAGTTTTTTCCGGATTACAAAATGTAATTCAAAATCTTTAAACGAAATCAAACAAATTTCACTATTCCTAGCTAAATTAATACTTATCTGCAGTAGTTTGAATGAACTACTTGGTAAGTGTGCTAAAATACCATTGCCTGATGAAGACAGAGGCACAAAATAAAATTACACCAACATGACCCCTTCAATGTTTCAAATGTTGTAAATTTGTACAGAGTCAGGCACATTCTTACTGGAATATGTCTAATATATCGATGAACAGAAGTGTTTTATCCAAAAGAATTTTGGAAGAATTTTGAAACAAAATTCCTTCTTTCAAAAAAAAAATTAAACATGTATGTAGAATTATTCTTTGACTGCTGACTAAACGCCTACACTCTTCAGTTTTAAAGTATGACATAGAAAACTCGAGATATTTGCAATTGAAATCCATACACGTGTTTCAAGACAACAGAAGAGTACTTTATTTTGCCTGGTAGTTAAATTCGAATAGAAGCTCATTTTGTTTACAGCCACTCTCTTTCACACTTTGTGATATTTTTTACTTACACTTATTATAAATCATATGACATAGACAAATATGATATAACGTGTTTTATTTTTGTTAAACATTTTTAAAACTGTGTCAATCTAAATATTTGTCGTCTGTTAAAATGTTGTTTAATCAAGTTTCTACTTGATATTTTCAAATTGCTCATTACACGTTAAATTCGAAGCAGGAACTAAGTTTGGATTTGTCATTTAGAACCGCTCATCATACTAAAGTGTGTAACATTTGTTGCCAAGCTACATGTTGTGCACACTTGAACTCAAAGGAAATATCAAAACTAAGATTAACCCAATAAAGATGCAAACTAATTTGTTTACCTTTTTTAAAAACTTCAGCTTTTTATGAATTTCTGAACAAACTTGGTAGTTAATAACCAACTATTTCTAAAACTGAAAAACTTCTGATTATTTAACATAATAGCCGATAATGAATTGATGTGAATATTTCCACTTACCTAGGAAGAATACAACACAGAAACCATGGTTTCCCCAAAGTTGAGTTTCAGTTTAATGATCACAGTAGAAGTATTTTTTTGGATCTGTAAAACGTGAAGCAATCAATATCACGTGGTTACCAACTGCTGAGACTGCCGGAAACCAAGCAGTCTGAACCTCATGTTTCATTTGTTCAACAGAGGAGTGACACAAGGTGATACAGAGGTCATGAAATGGAACCTTCCTGTTGGAGAGGGAACACCAATGTCTCATCTCTCAGGAACCCAGACTGAAAGCTGTCTTCTATATTAGCAGGTTATACCATGGATGCAGAAAAAATGGTAACGCTTTAGCGGCTATCACCATTAAAAACGGAATGGTTGTTTAGCTCATTAAATATATGTTATCAGAAAGTTTTAGTCAACGCATATATTTTCAACATATATTTAAAACTGAAACTTTGATGCATTCAAATTCAATTCTATATTGTAAATTGCACTATATTATGTGAACAAATCACAACAACTATGTAGTTGTTCTGCTTTAAAGATTTATAATACTTACAGTTTACGTCATATTACTCACTGACTAAGACATCATAAACACTTCTTCTATTATCTAGCACATACATTTAGGTTTTTATTCTTATTGATAATTGAAACTGCTAGAATAGCATTACTTTTGCACCTTTAACTCTTGATGACGTTACAGCACTTTACCTTTTAAAAACTCGATAACCTAAGTTTTATATAATTTTATGGGCTCTCAAAGAGCGTATACATATCCTCAAAATAATCATAAGTTATGAAATTTGTGCTACTGACTGAGTGACTGATCATACATTTGTTTTAGTTATCTATTTGATAAATGACAAAATGATATCAAAGTTGTTCATGCTCAAAAAATGTTGCTCCTCGTGTTTCCTATTTTCCTTCCAATTTGGGTTTTTTCATTCCATTGTCATGTATGATAGCAAATCAATCATGGAATTAATTTTATGGTTAAATGAGGTCATTGAACTTATATTCTCCGGTTTAAATATGAAATGTAAGCTTCAAGATGAGAAAGTTCATGTCGAACCTATGAAAACAACATAGATTCTTTTAAGCCAAAGTCGAATCTTGCAGACCATAAAATCAACAACACTAAGAAATTAGCTGCAATTTAAGTAAAACAAATCTTTGGAAATGGTGATACCGCTGATGTGAGATAACCAATCAATAAAGTTATGTCTTCATTGATATGATCTAATAACAACATTCCTAGTCATTATGTTGAACAAAGAGATTTATGTATTCTACCTACCTTCAGATCTACGTCTACAGTGATCATCACACTGGAGTTGATATTTGAAATGCAATTGTTCAAATGCTTGAAAGCTCTCCCTTTAGGCAAACGGTCGTTATGCCAAGGTCTCAAAAGGTTAGGGATTCGACAGATATAGACCAATACATCATCTGTATTTGAATGGAAGATTCGATGTATTTCTGACTTTGAAGTTTGGATGGTCACCAAAAGTTATATTGGCTGAGATTGAAATTATAAGTTCACGAATTTCAAAAGAGTATTTCCTGTCGTGAATTGTAATGGTTATGAAATTAAAAATCGAAATCATATCTTTATTGTTTCGTATGAAGTACAATCAGGCACCTACGATTATGATTTATTCATTCTTGATTTCAAATTAATGAATAGATTTACAACCCTTTTAATGATTTCCTTATGAATGAATGGTGCCATTCAGTGGACTCTCTTTATGAGACGTCTGTTGTTACCGGAATGCCATTTTATTTTGGTCAAAGAAACAAAATCCTCTATTAAAAAAGATAGATTAACTTAATACATTTACAAAGTATTAAATATCTATTCCGTTAAATTTCCAACTTCGTTTATTTAGCAGTAGTTTATATTTACAGCAACACAGGACAATAAGTATCAAATACAAAACTGACACATTATGTCTTCAACCATGACATTTACTTCTCTTTTATTATGGACGAATGTTATTCCATACGGTAATTACAGTAAAAAATCTAATTACTCAGAGAAACATACATCAATATACCAGTTTCTACATTACGATCACGATATACATGTTCATTAAATGTTATGTATCAATATCAACGTTAGTTACTTGAAGTTTTAAATTTAAACCAGTATGCGGCCTAGGTCACACATTGTTGGTGTCTGCACCGAGATTAGAGCCCAGATCCTTGGCGTGAAAGACCACACATATTGGCTGAATTCATACAAATACAAGATAATTCAATCCGTGCGTAATAAAGGCTACTGAATCAGAGAAACATCATGTTTCCGGAAGCCATCTAAAGTAGATTTTAAATTTCAAAACATTATCTGTCCAAATTTCTGTGAAACTCGCGTTTTAAGAGATCATCGTTTTGAATCTCCATAACTGGGCGAGATAAGGGCGACAAAAACGACTTTCTTGGCTTGTTTGATGACGTCCTACAGTAAAGAAGGGTCAATACATTTTAGTCCAATAAGGTTATTTATGTCGATAACATCTTTTATTAATTCAAATTCTACATTTTATGAATTTTTAAGTTAAATGCCAAACATTCTGGCGAAAATAACATTTTGAGAAGCGATTTCAACACCCCAATTGTACTTGAACAGACATGAAAATAAAAATATTACACCCTGACGTATGAAATTATTGGTACCTCTTTACAAATAATGTCCTTATGAAACTCATTTAAAAACGTCTTTCTCCGGCAGCAGTATTTCGTTTTGAAAATGTGGTGACGTTTCGTTTGCGGTTGAGTGTAAGAGGGCTCCATCTAGAAGTATCATATCATACTTTATGTCAAATGATTATGTTAATGTATAATGAACATGATAGCCTCCATAGTATAGCATACCAAATTTAGGAAAGCATATCAAATGTAGGATAGCCTCCAAAATATGGGATGGCATACCAAATATGGAACATCATCGTGCATCCCCTGAATGAGATGCTTATAGTGGTTGTATTTAGTAAATTTCACTTAATGTCTACTTGATGTCTGTAACTAATGGAAGGTTAGAATGTTATAACACATGAACTTCACCCTTGAAAGTGCATATAACACATGAACTTCACCCTTGAAAGTGCCAGCCTGGCTGCTGACTATTTACAGAGAGTTGTTACTGAGGTGTGAACCATTTATCGAACTGGTCAGTCATAATGGGGTCTGGAGAGTATATCAAATTACCTTCCACATCGATCCGTGCCTTAGACCAGAGCATGATCAACAGCTAATATAGCATAAGGCAAAATGTTCTATTGTTTTACACCGTATACATAGGATTTGTTGTATAACCCTTCGAGAGTAAAATCAAAACTGTTAGTTTATATATCTTTTTTAATTTATAAAATGTGATTGGCAAATATTATATATATAAGACCGAAATAAAGTAGTGTTTAGTGTAATGTTTTATAAAGACATGTATCCCAGATTTTGTATGTGCAACACATTTTTATATTTGATATTCTGCATACGTCCTTGTCTTTACATTCAAACGGGAGTAATTCAAACTTGTTTGGTTCATTTCATTAATCCGAACAATTCACTATCCGAACGTTTTAGTTGAAAAACGGAAGTGTTCGGATTATCGAGGTCAGACTGTAATGCTGCTGCATGTATGGTTACGGAATAGTTTGCACTTATAACGTCAGAGCGATACTATATCTCTGGAAATGTGAGTCTCAGCACACTGAGTAATGCATGACCAAATTAGATAAATAGGGGACACTCAACTTGCTTTCATATGATATAAATGTTACTAATCTTGCGTTCACGCCTTTGATATCAAATCATTAACTCATTTGATTGTGACAAATGCGTTTAGTATTCTCTATTTATTTATTTATTTATTTATTTATTTATTTATTTATTTATTTATTTATTTATTTATTTATTTATTTATTTATTTATTTATTTATTTATTTATTTATTTATTTGGGCATATTTGACAGTGATGTTAAGGATCATTCTTTGTTCTGTTCCACGAAAGAAATTTTATAGACACAAGTTAAAGTTACCTTCACAGAAAATCTCTTGATAGTTGGGCCTATAGCAAGGAAGGAATTGATTATTGCTTATCCGCACGTGTGAATATAATTTTACATTTTAGGTCAGAAAAACAACAGTATCAACTTATTGATGCAACTACTATAATGCTATTTATTAAAATTACGATTTTTTTTAATAAGTAAATATAATATTATTCAATTTCATCTGAAATACATCTATGAGCCTCTTTATTTGGAAATCTGTTTTTCTTATTTGATTGTATACTCAATGTGTCTTCAGAAAATGAGTTAATTTGATAACCCCCAGACTATATATACAATGTACTTTCTATAACATGTGCAATCGTTCCTACCTCCTTTCCGTAACCTGTTAAAATAAACGACAGCTTCCCGTCTAGAATTTCTGAGAAATGAAACCATGCTATTACCTCTTCACCAGAATGTTTTCACAGACGGCACCAAGTTCAATTGGCAGACCTGCGCCAATATTTTCGAAGCCCGGTTAGCGTCAAGATTGTCGTAATATAAATCATTAACGTTGAGTTAGGATTATCTTAGCACTAAGAGTACTTCAAAAATCCAGAGTCAATAACCACCAATTGTCTTAATGATATTGCACAAAGGGGCCACGGTGTATAAAGAGCTGTATCTACATGTATTTCTAAGGGTACATGCATTCTCAGTCTGATTAAAATCAACCCTGTTCCGAGGAATTACATCTGCAAAATGGTTCATATCGGGATACGAACTGGTTCTATAAATTCCTCGCCAAAAGGTCTGAGGACACCCTGTATATGCACATGTTCCGTACTAGTTTAGGGCAGACAGAGCACAGTCAAATAGCTGACAAATCACATCATAGTTTTGAAAGCTTTCGGAACAGACGAAAGGATAGCTGTTCGGAGTTATCTGCCGCTAGCTTCTCGCACCGAAAGCTTTTGTTGGAGGTCCTGTGATTGGTTAACTGAATTGCTGGGCTGTTATCAGACAGTTTTGATGTGAGTTCGTATCCCGATAAATGTACTATTTTGCCATTTTTATGCCTCGAAAAATTGTCTATTTTAATCTAACTGTTGTATTCTAAGCGAATAATGAGAAGTGAGAAAAATGTAGAGGAACATTTGTATAAGAGAAGGAAGATCTACAAGTTGAACTACGGTGTGAATAAAACTGAATATGTGAATATATAGTTAACGAGTAAACAAGTGAAAGTACACCTAAAATTATTTTATAATAACCTCCAAAAGGATCCCACATATGTTTATCAATGACACTTAAAGAGACGTTGAGTGTGATTGTGGTTCTAATACAAACTGATATGAATAGCTAGGGAAATAGTTCAACTACATTTTTCATATCATGAATTTCGGAAGTAATTTAGTTTCAAAGACACTCACACTGTTGATTAGCGCCGATGAAGTTGATGTGGCGGCTTTGCCATAATACTAGCAGCCGCGATATAAGTAAAAAACTCTTGAAAGCGGCGTTAAACCCCAACTCACTCACTCACTCACTCACTCACTGCATTCTGTGAAAACAAGAACAAGGCGTTCGAGGCTTGGCAATTGCATCACAGCAATATGCACGTGCAAATGGATCTTTTCGACTATTTCATTATCTGTAGAAAGTACATCACTGAATCAAGCTGTTAATATATAAACGCCTTAAACATTATATTTTTATATCCGCTTCGTTCTTTTGTTCTTTGTTTACAGTGTGTCACGCCGTTTTGCGCGGAAAAATGATAGACTCGATGGAAATTTAGACTGGGAAATACATATTAGCGCCACTGCCTCGCTTATTTGGGTTTGACAAAAACTGCGACACATTGCTTAGCTTTCAATGAGATAGAGTTTTGGTAATTTTCCTGTTATTGTATCAACATATGTATTCTATCAAAGTACTGAATTTCGAAGAAAAATCAAGGCATCGTTTCATTCTACGAAATTACAAATAACCTTTTCATCTGAATCAACTGCATTTAATATAAAACGTGTCCTTATGCTTGTTCTTATATATAATCTGAATATCTATATCAATCCTCATTATAAATTACAATGTCAGTAAACTTTATTTTTTCTAAACTGAAGTGACATTCAAAAGAAGTTTAAGGTTGCTTGGATGGTATATTTCTGCATTTGCGAGGCAATACATTGTGGTCAATCCAATTCTAGAACTACACTGTCGGCCAAAACAAACGCCTTCTTGATTTTCTTTAAAATGAAAGATGAAATAATTTCTGAAATATAATTAATGTTTTTATTAATCCACGTTATGTTTAAAGAATAATTACTTTGAAAGTCCATTGAAATCGTGAAAAAACTGTCGAGTCAGTACATTCATGAAAAACACGCCCTATTTCCGGTTGATTTACTTGCGCAACGTAACCACGTTCATCTGTAGCGTCATAAACACTTTAATGCGAATGCGTGCCTGTATTGTTACTTGTTGTCGTATGGAAATCTGTTTAAAATGTTATTCTGATCAAGTACCGATCGAAAACTGAACAAATAAATGTTGTTTCATTTCAACAATCGCCAGTCTTTTGTGACAAGACAACTTCTGAAATTTAAATATATCATACAGAAATTGTTTGTACGAAATCTGATAAGATATCTGGTAGGCGTTTCGTTTGGCCGACAGTGTATTCGAGTTTATGATGTACTTAGATGATTGTTAATATTTTACTCAGCAGTTTTATTTGCTGTGACTAGTGAGAAGTTAGGAATCAATCATGGTAACATCCTTCACAGACAGAGTCAGTCTACAGAAGAACTACAGAAAACATTTGTGAAACAATATGGTAGTGGATGAGATAACGACAATGAAGACTTGTACAATGTATACTGGACGAAATAAGTTAGGGATTCTATGTGTTTTATGATTAATATTTCATTAATAAGCCAAATAATGAATACATCAGCATTTATAATTTCAAAATTTCAAAATACCCCAAATTATCTTTGTCCAGTATATATCTTTGATAACCACACAGCGTGTCTAATGACGTTTTAGTTAATATTTGGCAGACCATCGATATACACCTAGTAATTGCACCTCATTTTGGTATGCCTAAGATCACCCTTTTCTTTTTTTAAATAACACTGATTACAGATTGTTTTAGCTGAAGGTTCGAGTTGGAGAGGGGAAAGAAGAAAACTGAAGATTCTTTTTCGGACACCATTTCGTTAACATGAACAAAACTGGGGTAGGAGGTACAACAAATAATGTTTACTTCAAGTTTGGTAAAATTGACATTAAGCTTAGATTTAAATATAAATAGTTCATTTTATTTTGTGATGGAGCTAATATTTGATATTGTTATTTTTCTTCAAAATCATTTTATCAATAATTTGTGAAAACAACTGGGGAAAAAAGCGCGGTTTCCAATTATCTTTTTAGGATTTCTGAAAAAACTTGTTGTCCAAATAATAATTAAAAAAAAGTGTGGCCAGGGTTCGATCGTGATTTCATTGATATAACCGTCGACTATCAGATATATTGGCGGAAGGAGTTATTGTTACATATCTCACATGAATTCAATATATATAATTGCGTAAAAATGGAATATCTCCATAGCTTTGGGGGGAAATCCCCTTTCACTACCAACACGAAAGAAGCATTGTGTTAGCCGCCTCATCAGTGGCATTTACTTGAGGGATGAGATGATCAGAGTATACACATCAGAAGGAGGGAGTCTTCTCGTTGAAGGTCAACAAATTGAATTATTCTAAGCTGAAAAAACATGTGAATCATTAACTAAATGCGATATGACAACTGTCAACATTTAGACGGCAATTGACAAATAAATTGAATTGAATTATAAGATTTATTGTCATGCCTGCAATTATCACAAAGTTTTCTTAACAGTCAAATAAATCAGAGATTTAATGTTAAGGAGAGATGGGACCCAGAAATCGAACTCGCTTACGGCAACATTTTGCGACAACAATTAATTCTTGTGAATTTGTTTCAAAATATATGGATTACGTTGTTTTGGGCATAGGCTTATCTGTACACTAACGGGGAGCGCTTAAATTTACCGTAACGCCTTTATAACGGTCATTTTACGACATGCCGCATAACGTTACCGTCACCTATATTCGCGGTAAATATGTTACTGCGTGTGTTATAAGAATTACATACGTATCTCAAGTTAGTGACGAATTTAACTAGCCTGGTATAATCAACTGATATATACTTATTCTGGTTTTTACTTTTATGTAGGTAATTTTAAAAAATGACGTTAAAGTGATGAAAAACGTTCGGTGACCTCTTATTATTATTTCTGGATTCGTTTGTTCAGTTAACTGCGCACATCATATTAAAGTTTTAGCAATATCTAAAATATGTGTGTTAATGACAAATCCTGTTGAAACACGATGATAAAAATGCCGTTTTTAATTAAAAAGTGCTTTATTTAATTTTGTTGCTCTTTCCAGCGTCAATAATTTTCAAAATATAGATTTGCTATACATCCCGGTATGTGATTGAAATGTATCTGAAAGGATTCGGAGTTTATTCGTTAAAAGCGAGCGCTTAATTCAAATACACCAAATCAGTCAAACATGACGTAATATGCCGCCGGGTGTATTATTATTAATGCCGATAACTTTTTAAATCGTTCGGTGACTCCCAAATTTTCTCACAATTTTGGATAAAAGACATAATAAACTTGCTTTTTTGAAAAATATTCTAAAATATTTGATTGCATCGTCCCATCTCTCCTTAAATCATAAATAACGAGCTCTGATCATGAGTAGGATATTATGAAACATCACTTAAAGGTGCATCCATTGTGTTTCATAAAATTGTATTTGGCTTTAATACGTTCCAACACATCATATGTGCTGTTTACAATACAAACAAATTCACTCAGCTTGCATATTCATCCTCAATCGCCAAACATATCATAATTACTAGTTTCCAATTAAAATTGAGTAACATCATTATGCATGTGCAGAAACCGAAAGTGCACGTCCTATTTACAAGCACAGTAGTTATGTGACCTATTGAACATTATCAAAACAAATTTGTTATTTTGTATGGTTTAAATAAGATTCCAAAATTACGTTTGACTCATTGGCGCGCGCCACACGCTGTGCATTGTCCGGTTTTCGATCAGAAATCGATACTTTTACCGTCATATCGTCAATATACCAAGTCGAGTATCATTAAAATGATAGTTTTCGGTAACAGTTGGTACATCTCGATGAAAAAGGACCATTTATAACGTTTGCAATATTTGACCCCAACAACACAATGGATGAACCTTTAACAGAAATAACTGTTGGACAGTTACAAATAACATCCCATTGCAGGGATTGGTTTACTGAGCTCCCTGCACCTCTGTGCATCATGTTGTATGTAAACAACAACATTAAACAATGTGGTACTTAGTAGTTGAGTCAACGGAATGGGAGATTGATTATGCATTATATATTTTATCTTCCCTGATTGCTTCACAATACTTTCGATTGAACGTATCTACTAGTTTGTGGGTGTGCAAAAGATAGATACATTGTAAATCAATTTGATATCGATGTTTTTAAAATGAGTGGATACTATTATCTGAAAAGTATTAATCATTTTTTTATCAATCTGAACAACGACTTTCTTAAAACCAGACGAGGTTAGAGATCTTCAGTTGCGTTTGAACAAATATCACTTGTTTCACCGATTAACCTTGAGTACGATAATGTTGTCATACGAAAGAAATGTTCTAGACTCGACCATTCCACATGTGTAGCTCTATTATGTTCACCTCCGTTTTTGTACAATATATATCAGTCATGTCATCAATTTGATATCGATGTTTTGCAAATGAGTGGCATAGATTATTTGTAAAGTAGTATACCTTCATTGGTCAATCAGAACGATGAGCCAAATCTTATAAATACTACTGTACATGTTCTGTTGTGGACTAGACCATTCCACTTGTCTGGAGTTCTCACTGATGCAATATTTATCAGTCATGTTTTAATTGAAATGTCTTGTGACGTGTCAAGTATAAGTTCGTTTAACAGAGGCTGTGAGAAGAGAGAGATAATATTGTGATCAACTACACAAAATAACCATTACATTTATACATTTCGTTCACCAGTCGTCACGAAATCGTTTACAAATTATACATTTTCAAATGTACAGATAATAACTCACAAATGAACTGAAGAAACACCAAATGAATAACATTCAGGGATGATTATACTGTCATAAATTTTACTACAAACGTATTAAATATTTAAAATAATTTTTTAATATTGTTTCGAAATGTGACGAAGTTTTGATTTACATAAACGTATAGTTTTCACAAGATCGCATTTCTAACTTTCCAATGGATATGAAGCAGATCGTTAAGTTCTTACTGAATGAATAATAATAATGATTTAACGAGAAAAGCATCTAGAAATGTCAACTGTGTCATGTTGCTGTTCAAATTATACAAATATCGCATTTAACGATTGAACGCGTAAATTTACTGAAATGTTCTTAACTTTCGAAATAAAATGGGAGTAAGCCAATATGTACTGGTTTCTTCATAGTCTAGCGAAGGGTAATTGAAACCCAAATTGTCTTCCTTACATAAAAACATTTTTTAACACAAAAAATAGTGTCAAATGATTTACACATAAAAGTGTCTCGTATTTTTTAAAATTTCAAATTCATTCTATTTCAAGCGAACAGCGTCGTAATGACATTTTTCAGAAATCATTAATAAAAATCTAACATATTGTTAAAAATTCCCCCAAAATAAGTTTTCTTACCAATTTAGCACCAAGCAGTATCAAAATAGAAAAGTGCACACCATTATAATGAAAGGGTGGTATTTTAAGAAAAACTCATTAAAACACCCACTCATTTTCAAAAATCTTGAAAAACTTTTTCAATGTATTCCATCCCTCCCATATATTGAAGTCATTTCTTCCCACGTAATATCTGTCAAAAACGGAAAGAATGCGAGATAGAAAAAACTGAACATTCACTCTGTTCGGCAACTGTTGAGAAAAGTTACTTACAGTCCGAGATTTAAGACGATGAAAGGACGTTGTCAAGGTTGAACCTCTTCACCGCTTGGAGTTTTTGCTAGATTCAAAAACATATTGACCACATACATGTAACATACATACATGTGGGAAAAAATGACTCGATTAATCTCTGTCCTGAGAGAATGGGTGTATAGTAGCTTTAGTAAAGTCTATTAAACATGTTTTTAAACAAGTAAATTGAAAGTGCAGCATATCAGACAAACATGGACATTACCCAAGCTACCCAAACACAAGTACAGTGAAGGACAGTGAACATGACGGATTGTGAACATGGTGAAGGACAGTGAACATTGTGAGGGAGAGCGAACATGGTAAACGACAGTGTACATAGTGAAGGGCAGTGAACATGGTGAAGGACAGTGAACATGATGAAGGACAGTGAACATGGTGAGGGACAGTGAACATTTTAAGGGATAGTGGACATGACGGATTGTGAACATGGTGAAGGACTGTGAATATGATGACGGATAGTGACCATGGTGAAGGACACGCATGGTGAAGGACAGTGAAACTTGGTGAAGCAAAGTGAACATGGTGAAGGACAGTGAACATGGTGAAGGACAGTGAACATCGTGAGGGACAGTGAACATGGTGAAGGACAGTGAACATCGTGAAGCAAAGTGAACATCGTGAAGGACAGTGACCATGGTGAAGGACATTGAACATGACGGATAGTGAACATGGTTAAAGACAGTGATTATAGTGAATGACAGTGAACATGGCGGATTGTGAACATTGTGAAGGACAGTGAACATGGTGAGCGATAATGAACATGGTGAAGGGCTGTGAACATGGTAAACGACAGTGAACATGGTGAAGGACAGTGAACATGGTGAAGGACTGTGAACATGGTGAAGGACCGTGAACATGGTGAAGGACAGTGAACATGGTAAGGGATAGTGATCATGGTGAAGGACAGTGAACATCGTGATGGACAGTGAACATGATGAAGCACAGTGAACATGGTGAGGGACAGTGAACATTTTAAGGGATAGTGGACATGACGGATTGTGAACATGGTGAAGGACTGTGAATATGATGACGGATAGTGACCATGGTGAAGGACACGCATGGTGAAGGACAGTGAAACTTGGTGAAGCAAAGTGAACATGGTGAAGGACAGTGAACATGGTGAAGGACAGTGAACATCGTGAGGGACAGTGAACATGGTGAAGGACAGTGAACATCGTGAAGCAAAGTGAACATCGTGAAGGACAGTGACCATGGTGAAGGACATTGAACATGACGGATAGTGAACATGGTTAAAGACAGTGAACATAGTGAATGACAGTGAACATGGCGGATTGTGAACATTGTGAAGGACAGTGAACATGGTGAGCGATAATGAACATGGTGAAGGGCTGTGAACATGGTAAACGACAGTGAACATGGTGAAGGACAGTGAACATGGTGAAGGACTGTGAACATGGTGAAGGACCGTGAACATGGTGAAGGACAGTGAACATGGTAAGGGATAGTGATCATGGTGAGGGATAGTGAACATGGTAATGGACAGTTAACATGGCGAGGGAGAGTGAACACGGTAAAGGATAATGAGCATAGTGAGGTATAGTGAACATGGTAAAAGATATGGTAAAGGACAGTGAACATGGTGAAGGTCAGTGAACATGAAAAAAGGACAGTGAACATGGTGAAGGACCGTGAACATCGTAAGGGATAGTGATCATGGTGATGGATAGTGAACATGGTAATGGACAGTGAACATGGCGAGGGAGGGTGAACATGGTAAAGGATAATGAGCATAGTGAGGTATAGTGAACATGGTAAAAGATATGGTAAAGGACAGTGAACATGGTGAAGGTCAGTGAACATGAAAAAAGGACAGTGAACATGGTGAAGGACCGTGAACATGGTTAGGGACAGTGAACATGGTAAGGGATAGTGATCATGGTGAGGGATAGTGAACATGGTAATGGACAGTGAACATGGTGAGGGAGAGTGAACATGGTTAAGGATATGGTGAAGGACAGTGAACATGAAAAAGTGAAATTGGTGAAGGACAGTGAACATGGTGAAGAACATGGTAAAGGACAGTGAACATGATGAAGGACAGTGGACATTGTGAAGAACAGTCCACATGGTGAAGGACAGTGAACATGGTGGAGGACAGTGAACATGACGGATTGTGAACATGGTGAAGGACAGTGAACATGGTGAAGAACAGCGAACATTGTGAGGGACAGTGACCAAGACGGATGGTGAACATTGTGAAGGACAGTGAACATGGTTAAGGACAATGAACATTGTGAAGAACAGTGAACATGGTGAAGACAGTGAACATGGTGAAGGGCTGTGAATGTGGTGAAGACAGTGAACATGGTGAAGGACAGTGAACATGGTGAAGGACAGTGAACATGGTAAGGGATAGTGATCATGGTAAACGACAGTGAACATGGTGAAGGACAGTGAACATGGTGAAGGACTGTGAACATGGTGAAGGACCGTGAACATGGTGAAGGACAGTGAACATGGTAAGGGATAGTGATCATGGTGAGGGATAGTGAACATGGTAATGGACAGTTAACATGGCGAGGGAGAGTGAACACGGTAAAGGATAATGAGCATAGTGAGGTATAGTGAACATGGTAAAAGATATGGTAAAGGACAGTGAACATGGTGAAGGTCAGTGAACATGAAAAAAGGACAGTGAACATGGTGAAGGACCGTGAACATCGTAAGGGATAGTGATCATGGTGATGGATAGTGAACATGGTAATGGACAGTGAACATGGCGAGGGAGGGTGAACATGGTAAAGGATAATGAGCATAGTGAGGTATAGTGAACATGGTAAAAGATATGGTAAAGGACAGTGAACATGGTGAAGGTCAGTGAACATGAAAAAAGGACAGTGAACATGGTGAAGGACCGTGAACATGGTTAGGGACAGTGAACATGGTAAGGGATAGTGATCATGGTGAGGGATAGTGAACATGGTAATGGACAGTGAACATGGTGAGGGAGAGTGAACATGGTTAAGGATATGGTGAAGGACAGTGAACATGAAAAAGTGAAATTGGTGAAGGACAGTGAACATGGTGAAGAACATGGTAAAGGACAGTGAACATGATGAAGGACAGTGGACATTGTGAAGAACAGTCCACATGGTGAAGGACAGTGAACATGGTGGAGGACAGTGAACATGACGGATTGTGAACATGGTGAAGGACAGTGAACATGGTGAAGAACAGCGAACATTGTGAGGGACAGTGACCAAGACGGATGGTGAACATTGTGAAGGACAGTGAACATGGTTAAGGACAATGAACATTGTGAAGAACAGTGAACATGGTGAAGACAGTGAACATGGTGAAGGGCTGTGAATGTGGTGAAGACAGTGAACATGGTGAAGGACAGTGAACATGGTGAAGGACAGTGAACATGGTAAGGGATAGTGATCATGGTGAGGGATAGTGAACATGGTAATGGACAGTTAACATGGCGAGGGAGAGTGAACACGGTAAAGGATAATGAGCATAGTGAGGTATAGTGAACATGGTAAAAGATATGGTAAAGGACAGTGAACATGGTGAAGGTCAGTGAACATGAAAAAAGGACAGTGAACATGGTGAAGGACCGTGAACATGGTAAGGGATAGTGATCATGGTGATGGATAGTGAACATGGTAATGGACAGTGAACATGGCGAGGGAGGGTGAACATGGTAGAGGATAATGAGCATAGTGAGGTATAGTGAACATGGTAAAAGATATGGTAAAGGACAGTGAACATGGTGAAGGTCAGTGAACATGAAAAAAGGACAGTGAACATGGTGAAGGACCGTGAACATGGTTAGGGACAGTGAACATGGTAAGGGATAGTGATCATGGTGAGGGATAGTGAACATGGTAATGGACAGTGAACATGGTGAGGGAGAGTGAACATGGTTAAGGATATGGTGAAGGACAGTGAACATGAAAAAGTGAAATTGGTGAAGGACAGTGAACATGGTGAAGAACATGGTAAAGGACAGTGAACATGATGAAGGACAGTGGACATTGTGAAGAACAGTCCACATGGTGAAGGACAGTGAACATGGTGGAGGACAGTGAACATGACGGATTGTGAACATGGTGAAGGACAGTGAACATGGTGAAGAACAGCGAACATTGTGAGGGACAGTGACCAAGACGGATGGTGAACATTGTGAAGGACAGTGAACATGGTTAAGGACAATGAACATTGTGAAGAACAGTGAACATGGTGAAGACAGTGAACATGGTGAAGGGCTGTGAATGTGGTGAAGACAGTGAACATGGTGAAGGACAGTGAACATGGTGAAGGACAGTGAACATGGTAAGGGATAGTGATCATGGTGAGGGATAGTGAACATGGTAATGGACAGTTAACATGGCGAGGGAGAGTGAACACGGTAAAGGATAATGAGCATAGTGAGGTATAGTGAACATGGTAAAAGATATGGTAAAGGACAGTGAACATGGTGAAGGTCAGTGAACATGAAAAAAGGACAGTGAACATGGTGAAGGACCGTGAACATGGTAAGGGATAGTGATCATGGTGATGGATAGTGAACATGGTAATGGACAGTGAACATGGCGAGGGAGGGTGAACATGGTAAAGGATAATGAGCATAGTGAGGTATAGTGAACATGGTAAAAGATATGGTAAAGGACAGTGAACATGGTGAAGGTCAGTGAACATGAAAAAAGGACAGTGAACATGGTGAAGGACCGTGAACATGGTTAGGGACAGTGAACATGGTAAGGGATAGTGATCATGGTGAGGGATAGTGAACATGGTAATGGACAGTGAACATGGTGAGGGAGAGTGAACATGGTTAAGGATATGGTGAAGGACAGTGAACATGAAAAAGTGAAATTGGTGAAGGACAGTGAACATGGTGAAGAACATGGTAAAGGACAGTGAACATGATGAAGGACAGTGGACATTGTGAAGAACAGTCCACATGGTGAAGGACAGTGAACATGGTGGAGGACAGTGAACATGACGGATTGTGAACATGGTGAAGGACAGTGAACATGGTGAAGAACAGCGAACATTGTGAGGGACAGTGACCAAGACGGATGGTGAACATTGTGAAGGACAGTGAACATGGTTAAGGACAATGAACATTGTGAAGAACAGTGAACATGGTGAAGACAGTGAACATGGTGAAGGGCTGTGAATGTGGTGAAGACAGTGAACATGGTGAAGGACAGTGAAGATAGTGAGGGATAGTGAACATGATGAGGGATAGTGAACATGGTGAGGGATAGTGAACATGGTGAGGGATAATGAACAAAACGGATTGTGAACATTGTGAAGGACAGTGAAGATGGTGAGGGATAGTGAACATGGTGAGGGATAGTGAACATGGTGAGGGATAGTGAACAAGACGGATTGTGAACATGGTGAAGGGCTGTGGACATGGTGAAGGACAGTGAAGATGGTTAAGGACAGTAAACATGGTGAAGGGCTGTGAACGTGGTGAAGAACAGTGAACATGGTGAAGACAGTGAACATGGTGAGGGATAGTGAACAAGACGGATTGTGAACATGGTGAAGGGCTGTGGGAATGGTGAAGAACAGTGAACATGGTGAAGACAATGAACATGGTGAAGGGCTGTGAACGTGGTGAAGACAGTGAACATGGTGAAGACAGTGAAGATGGTGAAGGACAGTGAAGATAGTGAGGGATAGTGAACATGATGGGGGGTAGTGAACATGGTGAGGGATAGTGAACATGGTGAGGGATAATTAACAAGACGGATTGTGAACATGGTGAAGGACAGTGAAGATGGTGAGGGATAGTGAAGATGGTGAGGGATAGTGAACATGGTGAGGTATAATGAACAAGACGGATTGTGAACATGGTGAAGGACATTGAACATGGTGAGGGATAGTGAACATGGTGAAGGACAGATAAGATGGTGAGGGATAGTGAACATGGTGAGGGATAGTGAACATGATGAAGGACAGTGACCATGGTGAAGGACATTGAACATGGTGAGGGATAGTGAAAATGGTGAAGGACATGGTAAAGGACTGTGAACATTGTTGAGAACAGTGAACATGGTGAAGGACAGTGAACATAGTGAAGGTCAATGAACATGATGAAGTACATGGTGTAGGACAGTGAACATGGTGGATAGTAAACATGGTGAGGGATAGTGAACATGGTGAGGGATAGTGAACATGGTGAGGGATAGTGAACATGGTGAGGGATAGTGAACATGGTGAGGGATAGTGAACATGGTGAGGGATAATGAACAAGACGGATTGTGAACATGGTGAAGGACAGTGAAGATGGTGAGGGATAGTGAACATGGTGAGGGATAGTGAACATGATGAAGGACAGTGACAATGGTGAAGGACATTGAACATGGTGAGGGATAGTGAAAATGGTGAAGGACATGGTAAAGGACTGTGAACATTGTGGAGAACAGTGAACATGGTGAAGGACAATGAACATAGTGAAGGTCAATGAACATGATGAAGTACATGGTGTAGGACAGTGAACAGGGTGGATAGTAAACATGGTGAAGGACAGTGAACATGGTGAATGACAATGAACATGGTGAAGGACTGTGAACATGGTGAGGGATAGTGAACAAGACGGATTGACAGTGAACATGGTGAGGGATAGTGGACATGGTGAAGGACAGTGAACATGATGAAGGACAGTGACCATGGTGAAGGACATTGAACATGGTGAGGGATAGTGAAAATGGTGAAAGACATGGTAAAGGACTGTGAACATTGTGGAGAACAGTGAACATAGTGAAGGTCAATGAACATGATGAAGTACATGGTGTAGGACAGTGAACATGGTGGATAGTAAACATGGTTAAGGACAGTGAACATGGTGAATGACAATGAACATGGTGAAGGACTGTGAACATGGTGAAGGACAGTGAAAATGGTGAAGACATGGTAAAGGACAGTGAACATGGTGAAGGACAGTGAACATGGTGAAGGACAGTGAACATGGTGAAGGACAGTGAACATGGTGAAGGTCAGTGAACATGGTGAGGGATAGTGAACATGGTGAGGGATAGTGAACATGGCGGATTGTGAACATGGTGAAGGATTGTGAACATGGTGAAGGACAGTGGACATGGTGAAGGAAGTGAACATGGCGGATTGTGAACATGGTGAAGGATTGTGAACATGGTGAAGGACAGTGGACATGGTGAAGGACAGTGAACATGGCGGATTGTGAACATGGTGAAGGACAGTGAACATGGTGAAGGACAGTGAACATGGCGGATTGTGAACATGGTGAGGGATAGTGGACATGGTGAAGAACAGTGAACATGGTTGAGGACAGTGAACATGACGGATTGTGAACATGGTGAAGGACAGAGAACATGGTGAGGAATAGTGGACATGGTGAGGGATAGTGAACATTGTGAGGGATAGTGAACATGGTAAACTACAGTGAAATTGGTGAAGGACAGTGAACATGGTGAAGAACATGGTAAAGGACAGTGAACATGATGAAGGACAGTGAACATTGTGAGGGATAGTGAAGATGGTTAGGGATAATGATTATGGTAAAGAACAGTGAACATAGTGAGGGCCAGTGACCATGATGAAGGACTGTGAACATTGTGAAGGACCGTGAACATGGTGAAGGACAGTGAACATGGTAAGGGATAGTGATCATGGTGAGGGATAGTGAACATGGTAATGGAGAGTGAACATGGCGAGGGAGAGTGAACATGGTAAAGGATAATGAGCATAGTGAGGGATAGTGAACATGGTAAAAGACATGGTAAAGGACAGTGAACATGGTGAAGGTCAGTGAACATGAAAAAAGGACAGTGAACATGGTGAAGGACCGTGAACATGGTTAGGGACAGTGAACATGGTAAGGGATAGTGATCATGGTGAGGGATAGTGAACATGGTAATGGACAGTGAACATGGTGAGGGAGAGTGAACATGGTTAAGGATATGGTGAAGGACAGTGAACATGAAAAAGTGAAATTGGTGAAGGACAGTGAACATGGTGAAGAACGGTGAACATGGCGGATTGTGAACATGGTGAGGGACAGTGGACATGGTGAAGGACAGTGAACATGGCGGATTGTGAACATGGTGAGGGACAGTGAACATAGTGAAGGACAGTGAACATGGCGGATTGTGAACATGGTGAAGGACAGTGAACATGGTGAAGGACAGTGAACATGGCGGATTGTGAACATGGTGAGGGATAGTGGACATGGTGAAGAACAGTGAACATGGTTGAGGACAGTGAACATGACGGATTGTGAACATGGTGAAGGACAGAGAACATGGTGAGGGATAGTGGACATGGTGAGGGATAGTGAACATTGTGAGGGATAGTGAACATGGTAAACTACAGTGAAATTGGTGAAGGACAGTGAACATGGTGAAGAACATGGTAAAGGACAGTGAACATGATGAAGGACAGTGAACATTGTGAGGGATAGTGAAGATGGTTAGGGATAGTGATTATGGTAAAGAACAGTGAACATGGTGAGGGCCAGTGACCATGATGAAGGACTGTGAACATGGTGAAGGACCGTGAACATGGTGAAGGACAGTGAACATGGTAAGGGATAGTGATCATGGTGAGGGATAGTGAACATGGTAATGGAGAGTGAACATGGCGAGGGAGAGTGAACATGGTAAAGGATAATGAGCATAGTGAGGGATAGTGAACATGGTAAAAGACATGGTAAAGGACAGTGAACATGGTGAAGGTCAGTGAACATGAAAAAAGGACAGTGAACATGGTGAAGGACCGTGAACATGGTTAGGGACAGTGAACATGGTAAGGGATAGTGATCATGGTGAGGGATAGTGAACATGGTAATGGACAGTGAACATGGTGAGGGAGAGTGAACATGGTTAAGGATATGGTGAAGGACAGTGAACATGAAAAAGTGAAATTGGTGAAGGACAGTGAACATGGTGAAGAACAGTCCACATGGTGAAGGACAGTGAACATGGTGGAGGACAGTGAACATGACGGATTGTGAACATGGTGAAGGACAGTGAACATGGTGAAGAACAGCGAACATTGTGAGGGACAGTGACCAAGACGGATGGTGAACATTGTGAAGGACAGTGAACATGGTTAAGGACAATGAAGATGGTGAAGGACAGTGAACATGGTGAAGACAGTGAACATGGTGAAGACAGTGAACATTGTGAAGAACAGTGAACATGGTGAAGGGCTGTGAACGTGGTGAAGACAGTGAACATGGTGAAGGGCTGTGAACGTGGTGAAGAACGGTGAACGTGGTGAAGACAGTGAACATGATGAGGGATAATGAACAAGACGGATTGTGAACATTGTGAAGGACAGTGAAGATGGTGAGGGATAGTGAACATGGTGAGGGATAGTGAACATGGTGAGGGATAGTGAACATGGTGAGGGATAGTGAACAAGACGGATTGTGAACATGGTGAAGGGCTGTGGACATGGTGAACGACAGTGAAGATGGTGAAGGACAGTAAACATGGTGAAGGGCTGTGAACGTGGTGAAGAACAGTGAACATGGTGAAGACAGTGAACATGGTGAGGGATAGTGAACAAGACGGATTGTGAACATGGTGAAGGGCTGTGGACATGGTGAAGAACAGTGAACATGGTGAAGACAATGAACATGGTGAAGGGCTGTGAATGTGGTGAAGACAGTGAACATGGTGAAGACAGTGAAGATGGTGAAGGACAGTGAAGATAGTGAGGGATAGTGAACATGATTAGGGATAGTGAACAAGACGGATTGTGAACATGGTGAAGGACAGTGAAGATGGTGAGGGATAGTGAACATGGTGAGGGATAGTGAACATGGTGAGGGATAGTGAACATGGTGAGGGATAGTGAACATGGTGAGGGATAATGAACAAGACGGATTGTGAACATGGTGAAGGACAGTGAAGATGGTGAGGGATAGTGAACATGGTAAGGGATAGTGAACATGATGAAGGACAGTGACCATGGTGAAGGACATTGAACATGGTGAGGGATAGTGAAAATGGTGAAGGACAGTAAACATGGTGAAGGGCTGTGAACGTGGTGAAGAACAGTGAACATGGTGAAGACAGTGAACATGGTGAGGGATAGTGAACAAGACGGATTGTGAACATGGTGAAGGGCTGTTGACATGGTGAAGGACAGTGAAGATGGTGAAGGACAGTAAACATGGTGAAGGGCTGTGAACGTGGTGAAGAACAGTGAACATGGTGAAGACAGTGAACATGGTGAGGGATAGTGAACAAGACGGATTGTGAACATGGTGAAGGGCTGTGGACATGGTGAAGGACAGTGAAGATGGTTAAGGACAGTAAACATGGTGAAGGGCTGTGAACGTGGTGAAGAACAGTGAACATGGTGAAGACAGTGAACATGGTGAGGGATAGTGAACAAGACGGATTGTGAACATGGTGAAGGGCTGTGAAGATGGTTAAGGACAGTAAACATGGTGAAGGGCTGTGAACGTGGTGAAGAACAGTGAACATGGTGAAGACAGTGAACATGGTGAGGGATAGTGAACAAGACGGATTGTGAACATGGTGAAGGGCTGTGAACATGGTGAAAGGCTGTGAACATGGTGAGGGATAGTGAACATGGTGGAGAACAGTGAACATGGTGAAGGTCAATGAACATGATGAGGTACATGGTGTAGACAGTGAACATGGTGAAGGACAGTGAACATGACGGATAGTGAACATGATGAGGGATAATGAACAAGACGGATTGTGAACATGGTGAAGGACAGATAAGATGGTGAGGGATAGTGAACATGGTGAGGGATAGTGAACATGATGAAGGACAGTGACCATGGTGAAGGACATTGAACATGGTGAGGGATAGTGAAAATGGTGAAGGACATGGTAAAGGACTGTGAACATTGTGGAGAACAGTGAACATGGTGAAGGACAGTGAACATAGTGAAGGTCAATGAACATGATGAAGTACATGGTGTAGGACAGTGAACATGGTGGATAGTAAACATGGTGAGGGATAGTGAACATGGTGAGGGATAGTGAACATGGTGAGGGATAGTGAACATGGTGAGGGATAGTGAACATGGTGAGGGATAGTGAACATGGTGAGGGATAGTGAACATGGTGAGGGATAATGAACAAGACGGATTGTGAACATGGTGAAGGACAGTGAAGATGGTGAGGGATAGTGAACATGGTAAGGGATAGTGAACATGATGAAGGACAGTGACCATGGTGAAGGACATTGAACATGGTGAGGGATAGTGAAAATGGTGAAGGACAGTAAACATGGTGAAGGGCTGTGAACGTGGTGAAGAACAGTGAACATGGTGAAGACAGTGAACATGGTGAGGGATAGTGAACAAGACGGATTGTGAAAATGGTGAAGGGCTGTTGACATGGTGAAGGACAGTGAAGATGGTTAAGGACAGTAAACATGGTGAAGGGCTGTGAACGTGGTGAAGAACAGTGAACATGGTGAGGGATAGTGAACATGGTGAGGGATAGTGAACAAGACGGATTGTGAACATGGTGAAGGACTGTGGACATGGTGAAGAACAGTGAACATGGTGAAGACAATGAACATGGTGAAGGGCTGTGAACGTGGTGAAGAACAGTGAACATGGTGAAGACAATGAACATGGTGAAGGGATGTGAACGTGGTGAAGACAGTGAACATGGTGAAGACAGTGAAGATGGTGAAGGACAGTGAAGATAGTGAGGGATAGTGAACATGATGAGGGATAGTGAACAATTTGAGGGATAGTGAACATGGTGAGGGATAATGAACAAGACGGATTGTGAACATGGTGAAGGACAGTGAAGATGGTGAGGGATAGTGAACATGGTGAGGGATAGTGAACATGGTGAGGGATAGTGAACATGGTGAGGGATAGTGAACATGGTGAGGGATAATGAACAAGACGGATTGTGAACATGGTTAAGGACAGTGAAGATGGTGAGGGATAGTGAACATGGTAAGGGATAGTGAACATGATGAAGGACAGTGACCATGGTGAAGGACATTGAACATGGTGAGGGATAATGAACAAGACGGATTGTGAACATGGTGAAGGACAGTGAAGATGGTGAGGGATAGTGAACATGGTGAGGGTTATTGAACATGATGAAGGACAGTGACCATGGTGAAGGACATTGAACATGGTGAGGGATAGTGAAAATGGTGAAGGACATGGTAAAGGACTGTGAACATTGTGGAGAACAGTGAACATGGTGAAGGACAGTGAACATAGTGAAGGTCAATGAACATGATGAAGGACTGTGAACATGGTGAGGGATAGTGAACAAGACGGATTGTGAACATGTCGAAGGACAGTGAACATGGTGAGGGATAGTGGACATGGTGAAGGACAGTGAACATGATGAAGGACAGTGACCATGGTGAAGGACATTGAACATGGTGAGAGATAGTGAAAATGGTGAAAGACATGGTAAAGGACAGTGAACATGGTGAATGACAGTGAACATGGTGAAGGACAGTGAACATAGTGAAGGCCAATGAACATGATGAAGTACATGGTGTAGGACAGTGAACATGGTGGATAGTAAACATGGTTAAGGACAGTGAACATGGTGAATGACAATGAACATGGTGAAGGACAGTGAAAATGGTGAAGACATGGTAAAGGACAGTGAACATGGTGAAGGACAGTGAACATGGTGAAGGACAGTGAACATGGTGAAGGACAGTGAACATGGTGAAGGACTGTGAACATTGTGGAGAACAGTGAACATGGTGAAGGACAGTGAACATGGTGAAGGACTGTGAACATTGTGGAGAACAGTGAACATGGTGGAGAACAGTGAACATGGTGAAGGTCAATGAACATGATGAGGTACATGGTGTAGGACAGTGAACATGGTGAAGGACAGTGAACATGACGGATAGTGAACATGGTGAAGGACAGTGAACATGGTGAAGGACAGCGAACATTGTGAGGCACAGTGAACGCGGTGAAGGACAGTGAACATGGTGAAAGACAGTTAACATGGTGAAGGTCAATGAACATGATGAAGTACATGGTGTAGGACAGTGAACATGGTGAAGGACAGTGAACATTGTGAGGGACAGTGAACATGGTGAAGGATAGTGAACATAGTGGAGGTCAATGAACATGATGAAGTATCTGGTGTAGGACAGTGAACATGACGGATTGTGAACATGGTGAAGAACTGTGAACATGGTGAGGGATAGTGAACATGGTGAAGGACACGGTGAAGGAAAGTGAACATGGTGAATGACAATGAACATGGTGAAGGACTGTGAACATTGTGAAGGACAGTGAACATGGTGAGGGATAGTGAACATGGTGAGGGATAGTGAACATGGTGAGGGATAGTGAACATGGTGAGGGATAATGAACAAGACGGATTGTGAACATGGTTAAGGACAGTGAAGATGGTGAGGGATAGTGAACATGGTAAGGGATAGTGAACATGATGAAGGACAGTGACCATGGTGAAGGACATTGAACATGGTGAGGGATAATGAACAAGACGGATTGTGAACATGGTGAAGGACAGTGAAGATGGTGAGGGATAGTGAACATGGTGAGGGTTATTGAACATGATGAAGGACAGTGACCATGGTGAAGGACATTGAACATGGTGAGGGATAGTGAAAATGGTGAAGGACATGGTAAAGGACTGTGAACATTGTGGAGAACAGTGAACATGGTGAAGGACAGTGAACATAGTGAAGGTCAATGAACATGATGAAGGACTGTGAACATGGTGAGGGATAGTGAACAAGACGGATTGTGAACATGTCGAAGGACAGTGAACATGGTGAGGGATAGTGGACATGGTGAAGGACAGTGAACATGATGAAGGACAGTGACCATGGTGAAGGACATTGAACATGGTGAGAGATAGTGAAAATGGTGAAAGACATGGTAAAGGACTGTGAACATTGTGGAGAACAGTGAACATGGTGAAGGACAGTGAACATAGTGAAGGCCAATGAACATGATGAAGTACATGGTGTAGGACAGTGAACATGGTGGATAGTAAACATGGTTAAGGACAGTGAACATGGTGAATGACAATGAACATGGTGAAGGACAGTGAAAATGGTGAAGACATGGTAAAGGACAGTGAACATGGTGAAGGACAGTGAACATGGTGAAGGACAGTGAACATGGTGAAGGACAGTGAACATGGTGAAGGACTGTGAACATTGTGGAGAACAGTGAACATGGTGAAGGACAGTGAACATGGTGAAGGACTGTGAACATTGTGGAGAACAGTGAACATGGTGGAGAACAGTGAACATGGTGAAGGTCAATGAACATGATGAGGTACATGGTGTAGGACAGTGAACATGGTGAAGGACAGTGAACATGACGGATAGTGAACATGGTGAAGGACAGTGAACATGGTGAAGGACAGCGAACATTGTGAGGCACAGTGAACGCGGTGAAGGACAGTGAACATGGTGAAAGACAGTTAACATGGTGAAGGTCAATGAACATGATGAAGTACATGGTGTAGGACAGTGAACATGGTGAAGGACAGTGAACATTGTGAGGGACAGTGAACATGGTGAAGGATAGTGAACATAGTGGAGGTCAATGAACATGATGAAGTATCTGGTGTAGGACAGTGAACATGACGGATTGTGAACATGGTGAAGAACTGTGAACATGGTGAGGGATAGTGAACATGGTGAAGGACACGGTGAAGGAAAGTGAACATGGTGAATGACAATGAACATGGTGAAGGACTGTGAACATTGTGAAGGACAGTGAACATGGTGAAGGAAAGTGAACATGGTGAAGGACTGTGAACATGGTGAAGAACAGTGAACATGGTGTTAAAAAGATAACATTTTGAGGAACATTGTGAAAGGACATGGTCAAGGAAAGTGAACATGCTGAATGACTTTTGTACAAGAGTCATATTATTTCATTTGGATTGTTTAAAGTATTTCATATTTTGATGTATACCTATTGTTCATATTTGCTGAATTTTAGATGAAAGAAAATCCCACCAGAGTGTCTTCTGATGTCGAATATATCAACACGAGTTGCCTATGATAGTCTGAATATCTTGTTAATCATTTTTATGTGTTGGTGCGATACTTTTGACGAGGTGTATATATAAAATTATAAGGAGAAACCATGAAACTGAGGATGTGGTAAGGTTGTGGACCATGATAGGAAGGAAAAAACCGAGGATGCGAATATTTCTATATTATCAACCGTTTTTAAGTGTAAAACAAACTTTATTTATCGCGTCATATTGAGGATCCCTGGTAAATAGAATCTTTCATAAAATCCTTATTTGGAACCTGAAATCCCTTTTACAGCCGCGAAATATAATTTATTTTTGTACCATGGAATCTCATCTGCCTCGTTGGCGCAGTAGACTTAAGCGCTATACAGCTACGTCACGTACTACAGGTGTTAGTGGATAGGGGTTCGAAGCGCACTTTCTTTAAAAATTTGCTGTTCATATTCTGTCAAATATTCGAGGAATTTGTCAAAATTAGTCTTAGATAGTTTCTTCAGATCTTTGCTTTCAAGCCGTCTTCTTAGCAAATATATCAGGGTTTACAGTCATTCCTAACAGGGTTTACAATTGTCTGTATAAACCCTCCAGGGGGGACCTACAATGTTGTGATATGGTTTAGAAAGGTCGTTTTAAGTATCACGTTACATGGCTATAGCTAGTAGGTTGATGAATCAAATATAAAACCTTATCTTATGTTTGTTCGTATAGTCTGATGTCTGAACATCATTTTCAATCCTCATGATATGTAATAGTTACATCTCACTTATTTCGAGTGAAATAACATGAGTTTTAAATAATGTAATACCATAACCTATGTGTAGCCCCTTCTCTGGTGTATGAATGAAATGCATAGTACTACGGATGTTCCGCCTGACCGATTTTAGAACGGGATTCTCCCGTGTAAAATTAGGCGCACGAAATAAATGTTCAAAGATCGCGCAGGTTCGTGCAATTTACGAACATACGGGTAACTTGCAACGAAACTTCACAGTTTGTCAATTTCTAGATTGCTTTGGAAGAATGAGGTCGTCTTATTAGCGTGGCTCTTTGACAATGGAGACTGAAGGTGACTTCTAAATATGATAAAAATCTGGTGGATTTTCGATATTTAGGTAACTTGAATATACTTTATATTTAATACAACTATATTGGTTGTTTTTTTGTATATTTCCTTTATTGTATATTATTTCCTATGCTTCAAACTACTATATTTATAATTTGTAACCTAACTTTCTAAACGGTTGTTGTGAATTTGTGGTAGAAAATATATCAAAGTCATGTTTATTTTTTTAGCCTATTCTTTCTAGTTCATTTTGGGTAGAAGTCAATCAATTGATTCAAATATTCTACTCCCAACCGTATTGAATATTACATGTACATCAAATTTACGCCTTGATCTTAGTGAATCAAATGTTTAGCTCAATCGTTATGTTATTGGCGTTGATAAGCTGTAACTTATATTGTTTAAAAGTAGTTTTGAAAGTGTCTGTGTATCAGATATCAGGACTAATATCGATAATGAACAGGACACTTTTATGAATTGTTGCTACTGGCCACGAGGTCTAAGTGGGATGTAAATTATCTTGTTAGTCAACTTTAAAACAACCGAAATGACATTAAAAAGAAATGTGAGGCTGTGATATATTGAGGTCATTCTGAAAACAAAACTACCTGGGTTAATGAATGAGATCAAAGAAGTTACCTGGGTTTATATTTCACTAAGATATTCGGTAATATTATATTCGCAGGTTGACTGGTGAGAATTTCGAAATCAATCATGGTAACAACCTTCAAAGTCAGAGTCAGTCGACAAATACAAGGAGATATCAACCACAGAACTAGAACACATCTATGAAACAATATGTTAACGAATGAGATGATGACAAGAAAGAAATATTATCTCATTGATAACCACATAGTGTGTCTAATGATGTTTTAGTTAATCTATTGCTGACTGTTATAATGTACACCACCTCAGAGCTGAAGAGAATATTGATATTTCTTAGTTAATATCTATTAATATCCACTGGAGCACAGTGGTGTAGTGGTTAGTATGCTGGCCTCTCACGCCAACGACCCGGGTTCGATTGTAACCAATGTGTTGTCTCTCTGTGTTGTGTCCTTGGGCAAGTCACTTTATCCACATTGCACTCAGTCCACCCAGCTGTATAATTGGGTACTGGTAATACGGGTGGTTTCGTGAAGCGCTTATGGCTGCTCCGAACTACAATTCCGTCAGAGTAATAATGTCAGCGCCTTGAGAAACTGCTGAGTAGTTTGATAAGTGCGCTATACAAGATAACATAATATTACCCATACGGGTGAGAAGACACAGGTGATTATTTTTGTGATATTTGCACATGTGCTTTCAGGTGATTCTCAACGTTGATTGGTCGGTTACCCGGAGAAAGAATGACTATGACGTCATAAAACAATGGTAATATATAAAATA
The DNA here is from genome assembly GCA_936450465.1 of Gibbula magus. NCBI lineage: Eukaryota > Metazoa > Mollusca > Gastropoda > Trochida > Trochidae > Gibbula > Gibbula magus. Next base: position 58,442,844 of record OW388294.1, read on the forward strand.
AAATGGGTAATATATAGAATAACTAACTCGGTACGAGTGATTACGGAAAATATCCACTCGTCTAAATAATGTTCAGAGCCACTCACTAAAGCTCGTGACTGAACATTATTTAGACTCATGGATATTTCCCGTAATCACTCGTACCTCGTTGGTTATTCTCTAATTATTATTATTATTATCTAGAACGCTGTATTCGGCTTGGTAAATTCAAAAATATAACGGTAAAGTGCTAGATATCACTTGCTGAAGGAGATACATACAGTGTTACATATATTACATAAATTCAATATTGCTTTACAAAATACAAGGGAAAGGTAGCATTTCACATTATACACGAATGTTATTTGTTATTACTTCCCGACTCATATTTTCTAAAATTATTACATATATAGAAGGATGAAAGCTAATGTTTGAAGGTCAACATATCGATTTATTCTCAGATGGAAATCTTCTGAATCATCAACATATGATGCCAGTTGTTCCTTGGCATTGTCAACTGTCAGACAATATATGTGAAAAAATGAATTCAAATATAAATACATATTTTTTGCTTGTAAGTACTTCAAAATAAGTCGTTACTGTCAGATACAGTTAATGTCAAACAATAAACAACCTGATCCGAGTAGGTTATTATGAAACCAAACTGAAAAGAACAATGGAACAATTTTTAGACACAATATTTCATTGTAGACATTGGTTTACTTCTCCCTGTGTATTCTCTCTTTATATCATGGTGTGTGTAGATGACAACAAACAATATGAGACTTCGTAGTTGGGTCAATGGAAATTGATTATATATTATCATTTGTCTTCTCTTTATCACTACCTCACAAGAAAGTCCATTGAAGTATCTACCGATATATATTGGTGTATACATAGTAAGTAAATCAATTTGATATCGATGACTGTATAATACTATCTGAAAAGTATTAAACCTTCTTTGATCAATCAGGACGATGACCCCGAACTTATAAAATGCCCCTCTGAGGGTGATATGGATCTTTATTAATTAACTATCAATGTTGTGGCACGTATACCGTATTTACGGTCTATATCATATGATTCGACAACTGGGTCAATACAGGGAAACTGGGCCAATACAAGAAAAAGAGGGTCAATACGAGACAAACTGGGCCAATATGAGTCTGAGCATGCGCAGTCGCACATTTGGTGAAAGCCAGGAGATGTCGCTTCACAACTTTGTCCCATGATATCTCTTCACTAATCTTGTTTATAATAATTCTTTTATTCAGTATAAATGAGATGTTTAATGTTGTGCAAATGGAATGAAAAGAGGTTAATTCATAAAATTGTCATTAAGTAAGTATTTCCGTATTGGCCGAGTTACAGACTTCCTCTCGGGCCAATGTTATTGGACCAATACGGAAATACTTAGTTAATAACAGTATATTACAAGGTTAGATATATTCTTCAGTTACTTTTGAAATGAGTGACACTTGTGAAATTGATTTAACTTTAATTACAAAAACAACCTAATATCAAACAGAAATGTTCTGGATAAGACCATTCCACTTTGCTGTGTTCTCTCAAATGTTTGCCTATATGTTTAAGCAATATATACAATTCGAGTTTTGCTTTAATCCTGTATTGCACTACAAGCGTTTCTGACACTTTGTTGGTGTTTTGTCATCTAGCTTGAGAATTAAATTTACAATTCCAAACAGAAAGGACGTTATCTTGATCTTAGTCGATAATCCACAACAGCACAAATGTATGGCAGATCAATTATGATGAAATTTCCCGTTATGAATGACATTTTTAAAACAAACAAATTTATCCCCCATGACCAACTTATCCGTTACTCAGTATGTTCAGCTTTCATGGCAGACTCATTCTTGACTTGCTGCGATTTTTCAGTTTGAAGTCCAACTTCTGAACAGTTAAAACATTCGGGTATCGTCTAATTAATTTCCATGTGTACATATGATATTAATCATAAAAACCGTCATTATCACACCATTCTTCGGGTAATCATATACCTACTGACGACAGTTCTATATACTCAAACCATGACATTTTACATCGTCGCATTTCGAATCAGTTTCTTGTTCTATAGTCCTACAAGTATGTTCTTACCTCGTTCAGCTTAGAATGATAGTTGATATCAAATAAACTTACTAAAACCAGACAATTAAAGACCCGGAAACCCAAGTGCGTCTCCACTGATAATAGCAGTTCATTTTACATTGACAGCCTGCGGTGATGAATTTATTACTGTGAATATTTCCCCCAAAGAATGCTTTTCTATGGTTTCGTCTAAATACTACTATACATTCTATTGTCAGACGCTTTCAGACTGCAGTGATTTGTTTTAATTTTCCGATTGTAACAATAAGCAAGATACAACACAGCTAAAAAGACATACAAAACTATTAAAGGGACAGTAGCACGTTTTTCGCTCAGATAAATTGATGAAGTGTATGTATAAAAATAATGTCACCAATAGTAAAACACCCTTCTCTCTTCGAAAAAAAATTCAGTTAAAAATGAGTGTACATGGTTCGGTAAAGCCATTGGAATCGTTTTTGTAATTCGAAATAATAAAATGTGTTCACAATAAAATCGCCGCCATGAAATTGTTGATGTTTACGCAACACCGTTACCACTACGGATACTTGGTTTGTGTAACAATATGTTTTACCCTCTAAAGTTAATTTAAATGACATAAACTATCATTATAAATGTGAAATTTGAAAAAAATAATTTTGCAAAAACGTTTTTCTGCCCCTTTAAAGATTCGATCCACTTATAATGTCTACTGACTTCTGATACTCAATGTTGCTTTCCTACGCATATACAGAGGTGATGACGGTGCGTTGATTGCAGAAATTACATACACCTCCATACACCTCCATTGATTGCTCCTCCCCAACGCTCATCACATCGCATGACATAACATGATGATATCTAACTGCAGTAGTGAGAGTACTCGACTTGAGAAATGGGAATACTAAACGTCGTCCAAGTAAACATCACATATTACCATTCAATCTCAAATAAATTCAGACTATGAAATTTAAGCGGCAAGCTCCAGCATTTATACCAGTTTAACTTGTACCTTTCAAACCGTTTATAAGCCAGTGAACAAACACATTATTCGCAAGCAGAGGCTCCGTGTCGTTTTTTGATACTTCAAATAAAAGCTTATCACACTGAATATAGTACCCAAAGGTTGAAAACATCCTTTCATGATGTCTTATGCCATACGATATGTTGATTATCACCCAACAAGTATAATACCAATAGTCTATAATGATTGACGGTTATAGTATTTTAGAGGTAAACATACATATGTCTCGTTATATATTTGATCAGCTGGAACAAGCTTGTTGTATGTGCAACAGAAACACACACGTTAAAACTAATAATGAGGAGCTAATGATTTTGGTATATAAATTCAAAACAAAATGCCATGTCCAAAAGTGATGACATTTCTATTAGTGTTATTAAACTACTATGGTTATTCATGTTTAGGTGTACTGCGACTAGTGCCATCATGACAATAAACATCACTTGTGTACTTTTTCTTGCTTTCAATGTGATTATCATAAGAACATTGACGATCACTTCGCCTGCTTCTGATGGCAGTAATACTACACTGACGAGCAAAAGAAAGTATATGGCTCAGTTGTATTTATCAAATTGATAATTTTCAAAGTCAAATATCTCCAGTTGTCGACGTCGTATTCAAAAACGGACCAGTTTGTGAAATTAGTCCAAAACATTAAATCAGTCAAAGAATACCTCTACGCGGTTCGATTTTTTAAATTTTAAATTTAAAATTTAAATTTTGAAATTCCCCCAAATTAATTTTGATAAAACACAACTGTTCATCGACATATAACACATACTCTGTGTGAAAATCAATAAATGTGCGACGTCCTGCACACATTTACAACATTTTGAACATGGTAGAGGTAATGTTGATGTAAATTTCATTTCTTACCCCTGTCTAAATAATGATATTTTAGTTAAAAAATAAAACAGTCACCAATTAAGTCATTCAAACTACTGCCGAGAGGTGTTATTGTATCGTGCCATAATCAAATGCATCTCATGTCTTTAAAATATTGAATTAATCGAAAACAAGTGAGTGTTATACTTTCTTTTGCCCTTCAGTTTATATGGTAACTTGCTTAGTAATCTACACATACATCAGAAAGCGAAGACAACCGATAAGTACGGGTGATACTGATACTGAGCCATTTCAAGATGAAAGAATGCAACCACGTAGTGAGTGTATACCTCGATAGCATCATTAGCAACTAATAAAGTATCGGTGTTTAGCATTGAACTGTAAGACGGTCAAATCATGCAGATCAGGTAACCACGTTCTTGAGGGTACCAAAACTCTACAGTGACATTGCTGGATACTCGATTCTGATTGGTTCTCCAAAAAAATCAAAAGTGATCAATCCTGGATTGAACCACCTCTGATTTTAGCGCCGCTTCACCGCGTATGGACGCATCTACCTTGAGACGTCACAATCTATCCGAACAAACGGCCGATTCTAGAAAGTGTGCTCTACTTGCGGAAATCAAAATAACTGATAGGCCTTTACTAATCAAATCAATCTGTCCTGTAGCGCGTTTTAGAGCTACATTAAATGATAGATTCATTCGTCAGTATCAAAACTCGCTTTCAAGTTGCCGTCCCTTTTCTCTGGAATCAGCTTCCTCAAAACATTAGAGACTTAGATGAACTTCCTCGATTTAAATCTGTTTATTTATTTATTTATTCTCAACTTACTGCATTTGAATGACTACCTGACTACCTGTTCATCACAGCGCTTCAGGGCAGTTTTCTGGTTTTAGCGCTATATAAGTATATTTCATGATTATGATGATTTATCCAAATAGCGACACTAAATGCAGTTGAGCAGGAGAGCAAACGCAAAGTCATTGACGCAATGGCCAGCCGGTTCTGAAAACCGTTTGACGCACACCTAACTAGAATGTGCCATCCTTACACGAATGGGGCACATAACCTAACCTGGAAAACTTCATTTTAATAAATACAAGCCCTCAAGCTTGACTGGCAAACAAAATGGAAACCATTTCGAATGTCGCGTGATATGCTTATGCGGGTTATTAAAAAAAAATTGGAATTCAGGAAAAACGAATTCTGATTTTATGAACGTGAATGATGGAAAAACAAATTTAAACTCACGTAATAAATGACACATATATTAGATTTTTGTAAATAGTTAAAGAGAAAAGTTTATGTATAACAACAATAAATTGCGTACGAAATCGGTGCTGTTATTAACAAATGAATTTTTGGAACGTAATTGGGAGCTCTCGTCGCTGCCGTAGTACGCAATATCAACATCCGACAAAAAGAGTCCTGTGGTAAAACGGTCATGGTAGTATGGAGATAAACCTACTGTGTTTGAAAATCAGAGACATGTTATACTGGATTTATAGCGAGTAAATTTAATCTCGAAACCGAACGCGTTGGTTTCTCTCCTTTTTCAAACCCTGGACAAACCTTGTGTACTCGCCCACCAGGACAGAAGTCTTGTTAAAACGTTATAATGACTATAACTTTCATTTAGAAAGCCCACGCGAGAAGGTTTTCTGGTTGTTGAAACGTTCCTATCAAATGCTTTAAACTGATCGTATTTCTTTCCCAATAAATATTTCTTGAAATTCATTCTCATTGTAGCGCAAGAATATGTGTTTTGTGAGGCCAGTATCAGATAACAGCGTCTGTGACATTTCGAAAGAACATGATAGATGTTTCCTCTGTCCAAGATAAACCGATGTAGAAGCTTCGATTTCAATTTCTTTGAAATGGATCACATTATTCGGTTTGAGTATCAGGTTGTGCTTGTGTGCCACGAGTAGTTAGTATTGTTCTCACAGAGGAGAACAATCAATAAATTTGTTTGGATTCATTTGGAAAAGTGAAACAACCCCAAAGTACTTCAACATTAGAAGTTGCGGGAGCAGTAGCACTTAAAAGTAAATTACCGATAAAATGGTAGGATACCATATTTCTAAAGACGAAACCTAAGTTTTGAATGTCATTGATACGCATATGCTGTTTAAAGATGATACATCTTTCAAATATTTTGAGATTTCAAAAGATAATTTGAATAAATACCCTGCCCGTTCTGGTTTATAATGTGAGAACTGTAAATTGAAGATAAGTTCCATTTGGTCTTATTTGTCCTTTCGTTAATGGAAATAGAAAAACACTCATATACCAAACACGTTTCTGTCACCCAACACAACAAGGGTTGCTCAATCCAAGCCTTGCTCAGATGTAAACATAATGACAGGTTTGGCCATTTATTTTAAAAGAAACCTGTTTGAATGTATATGGTTCATCTTCATCATTGAAATGCAAATTTATATCCATATAACACTGTAAATGTGTGAGTGTGTGGGCCACTCAGCCTCCAATGCTGAATAAAGTCTTTCTCTCGGTGCTCTGTGTGCGTTTACACAATTGCATTCGTCGTTTATGTCTTTCAAAATGGCTTTTGGACACATTGTTTGACATTTAAGTGAACATTTATTTTTTTTAAATATAATTAAGGTAAAAACAGATGTTGCCCACATATAATGTACCGTTTTGGAATTTATTCATTGCTGATTAAGAGCGTCGTCATAAAACGTGACCAAACAAGAATGGCCGTCTTATTTCATTACATCACTTTAAGTTAAGAAGATTAAGAAGGCCTGTTTTTTTCTCAGATAATTCTTCATAAAGTTTAGTTTAGTTCATATCTCTCAAAAATGTCTTCATACGCTTCACATTTGGCCTAAATGATGTATCCATCAATTAAGGAAGATACTCATGTATAATAAAAAACACTGAGGTTCTGTCCATTTTAGAAAATGAATTACACTTTATTTGTTTGTCCTGTATATACATATTTATTGATAAGAAATTCGTTGTAATGTATGTTGTACATATTGCAAATATTGTGTGTACCAAATTATCTTGTATATGGGCCTATGGCCTACATGCACTAATAAAAAATTTAAAAAACTAACTAGTTCGCAGCAAGAGACATGATTTTAGTTTGTTTCAGTCGTGTTTATCACTCGTGCATTAAATATCTTTGATTTCTGTTGATATCGCATCTTTTGCCCTGATGTTTATTTATCATTTCTTGATACGAATTGTGGATGAATTGCAATTTACAATTGCATAATTGCAGTGAATTAAGGCTCATTCAAATTTGCTTTAGCAGTTGTTTCGCTTACTAACTTTAGTAATACAACGGAAGTTTGTCGAAATTCAATGGCTTCTTTCAATTCCGGTTTGGTGAATAAACATCGATGTTTTACACAAGCACGTTTTTACTAAAAATAAGTTTGTATTTTTAACAACAAAACTCGACTTAGAAAGACGTAAAGTATACCAGATTTGTTACTGTGAAATTAATTTGCATAAATATTACTACTTGCTGCAGATGCTCTCTCTCTCTCTCTCTCTCTCTCTCTCTCTCTCTCTCTCTCTCTCTCTCTCTCTCTCTCTCTCTCTCTCTCTCTCTCTCTCTCTCTCCCTCTCTCTCTCTCTCTCTCTCTCTCTCTCTCTCTCTCTCTCTCTCTCTATCTCTCTCTCTCTCTCTCTCTCTCTCTCTCTCTCTCTCTCTCTCTCTCTCTCTCTCTCTCTCTCTGTATCTGTGTCTATGTCTATGTCTATGTCTGTCTCTGTCTTTCTGTCTGGCTGGCTGTCTGGCTGACTGTCTCTCTCTCTCTCTGGCTCTCTCTCTCTGGCTCTCTCTCTCTGGCTCTCTCTCTCTGGCTCTCTCTCTCTCTCTCTCTCTTTCTCAGTTAAAACTGAAACTACAATTTTAAAAATTGTTACCATAATTTCTTATCTTAAATTATTGTTACGAAAGAAAGGGGCCAGACAGCAAATTTCTCATCTGAAGGATTACACCTGACAGATAATTAACTCTAAACGAAACTTTTGAGTTATATTATATGTTGACTTTCAAAATGATAAAGAAACGTTATCATCTTTACAAAAATCTCACAAACATTTTAAATCCAATGAAACATGTTGGAGATTACAAAACAAGCTTACATTAAATTTCTTCATGAATCTGGCGCTTGATGTTATTGTGGATTAGTCTGCTTACAACGTTCATGACTCATAAAATAAATATATAACAATCTTTTGCATAACATTCAGATATCCTTAAACATGAGAAGCTTTTAAAATCTTAAGCAGATGTCATAAAATGAGAGCATATTGTATTGCACTAGAATCAACATTATCAACATGGTCATTATTTCGTAACCTCTTGCTCATGCTCTTTCGTCAAAATGCATGTTTCATATTATACTTACACGATGTGGGATGCATTATGCTTTCTTCAGAAGGAAATCGTCTACAAATTGCCATGATGCCATGATTCTGTAATGTGAATATGAAATCCATTTTAAAGGGGCAGTAGCACGTTTTTTGCAAATTTTATTTGTTCAAATTTCCCATTTATAAAGATAGTTTATGTCATTTATATAATTTAATTTAGAGGGTAAAACGTCTTATTAAACAAACCAATTATTCGTAGTGGTAATAACGGTGTTGCATATAAAGCACAAATTGCATGGCGGCCATTTTATTATGAACACATTTCATTATTTCGAATGACAAAAACGATTCCCATAGCTTTACCGAACCATGTACACTCACTTTTTAATTTGATTTCCGAAGAGAGAGGGTGTTTTACTATAAGTGACATTATTTTTCAAATACATTTCATTAACTTATTTGAGTGTAAAAAAACGTGCTACTGCCCCTTTAAAGAGGGGTTTTAGAAGTGGTAGAGATACAAGAAACCGAGATGTATGCATAGTCGATGAATGCTACATCATGGTACGTTTATATATTAACATCGTTGCTGTCTTTAAAACAGTGTTAACATCGACACCCAAATTTCGCACTCATTGAATAAAGAAGTTGACTGTCCATACATATTGGTATACCTTCACTAAGTTGTTCCATATTAATCACAGTGTTCTTGTAAATCCTATTTTATTGGAAAACAGGACATGCTCTCACAAAGCACTAACGGTTCGTAGATCAGTGAGGTAACTTTAATAATGTTATGTCAAAGAAAGAGAGGCGAGTGAAAATTGTTATGTGACAGGACGTCCGGGTCAGATAAATTGAAGCATCGATTTTTATTCATCTACATTTCAATCAAAGAGCAATAAAATAATGATGATGTGAATTGTTGTAATCAAGTATCTGAGATTTAGGAAACAAGAAACTGGAAATACATATGTTTATATATGCACCTCGTCATAAGTATCGTAACACCCATTTGAAATTGAAACCAGAAAAATAGTTTTGCAAGTGTTGACATTACAAGTACATATCGCATATCTCAGAGTTATATGTGAGCAAGACATCACAAACACCTTGTTCCGAGCTGCACGTTCATGCATACTTTCAGCATGCTTGTTCCAGGGGTCGGGCACGGATTTGGAGGCAGAGAAGCACGACATATGATCAGAGGAACATTCAACCAAGTCCAATTCGGAGGTAGATCCCTCATGGTGTGTGGGTTTTGTTCCTATGATTGTAAGCTTGACCTTGTCACAGTTCCCGGTACACTGAATGGACAGAGGTACCAGAAGCTGATCCTGGATGGTTCTGTCATTTCGACAACCGCGTTCTAGCAACACGTCCAATCTTCATGGACGATAATGCCAGACCACATCGTGCACTATCCGTTGTTCAGCATCTCCAATACAATGCCTTTGAGACACTACCGTGGCCAGCCAGAAATCCATACACGAATCCCATTGAACATTTTTGGGACAGTTTGGGACGGAGAGCTTGAGTAAGGGATCCTCCAGTGCAAACCCTTCAGGAGTTGACCCAGATCAAGTTTTATTAACTGATCAAGAGTGGGTGGTGCGATACTTGTGACGAGGTGTATACATGAGCGTGCTTTGGAAACAATTCGAGTTTTTTTACTTTTGAAATTCAGACTGAACTTTGCTTCCAAAAAAATCAAGGATATGATGGATGTCACTTTTAAGGAATTGTCACTCTTCGTATTGTATTTAGTTCAGAGAGATCCATACTTTGAGAGTTATTATTTTGATTTTCGGGATTTTGATTGGACACGATTCATCATTATTGACATTATATTAAATTCTGAAATAAGCATATTGGTCTAAACTAATAGACCAGAATTTTGTTTATTTATTTGATATTTATTTATTATATGTTTATTGTATCTATTGCTTTATTCATACTATCCTAACGAATTCTCTTTTGGTAGTGAAACAATTTAGGTTAGTGTTTGTGATCACACACAATAAGAAGTACAAATTGCATTACTGTTTCGACATCCTCGGGGTCAGGAACCTCTCGCAAGCATTGTTGACTGACTAAAGGATTGTAAAGACGCTGTGGCACATTTTTCATTCTGAAATAAAGTGATTGATCTCACGAAAAGGCAAATAAGTATTACCAATGGCGAAATAATACTTCTGAATCAATTTAAAGTTCTAAAACGAATGTACATTGATCGGTTAAGCCAGTCCATTTCCCTTCGAGCGGTCAGTTTGATGTTTCCACATCAAAATCGCCGCTCGAAGGTAGTTCAAGTGACCTTATCACTGTAATGATACCTAAACACTTTTGAATATGGTACCATGATAGAATGGTCAATTATCTTGCAATCTGAACTCTCAAATTCGCATGACACCTACAAACCTACCTCTCACACTGAGGAGTACCAAACATTTGACCGGTGCAGTGATGTCTAAAATATAACGAATACTGTGAAGTAATGTCAAAATAATGTTCAATAATTTCGCTACATGCATCGTCATAAATATTGATGAAATGTCTTTTGATGAGGTCATCTATACTTATTTCAGAAAATATGAAAAAGGTGTATACATGAACAATTAAATATTTTTTAACAATCATGCTTATTGTTCAATCAGCTCATATAGATTTTTGACAGAAATTACGTGGGAAGAAATTACTTTGGTAACCTCTGCAGGGCTAGACTGAAACATATCGAAATCACTAGAAATGCTATTCCAGATTTCTTTTTAAAAACATTTTGAGTTTGGTGGTTGGTATTTCGAAAGATTTCAAAGGTAGGATGAACTCGATTTTAACATAGACGTATGTGTGTGTGATGGATTGAATGCTTTTTCTATCATCTTTTCAATATTTTACACTTTGATACTGTTGTAAACTGTATATACAAGTTATTTTAGGGGAATTTTCAAAAACAATTTTTTTAAGAGGATTGTAAGGACGTTATTACGACGTTGTTTGCTTGAAATAGAAATTGAATTGTTTTTGAATAAGGTTGGCTCTAGTTTTTGTGTAAAAAAATATTTTTATGTAAAGAAGACGATTTGAGTTTCAGTAACCCTTCGCTAGACTATGAAGAAACTATCACATATCGGCTTTCTCCCATGTTTTTTCGAAAGTTAAGAACATTTCAGTTTATTTTCGCGTTGCATCGTAAAACGCAATATTTTGTATAATGTGAGCAGCAACGTGAAACAGTTGACATTTCTTGATGCTGTATATAGTAAAACATGCGATTTTATGGAAACTAAAATGTGTATGTAAGTCAAAACTTCGTCACATTTGTAAACAATATTCAAAATTATTGAACGTTTTTAATATATTTGTATGACATTTCATGATAATAAAATACTCCTTGAAGGTTATTATGTTGGTATTCCGTCAATACATTCAAACGTAATTATCCTTTCTTTTGACAATTCATAATTCGTAAACAATTTCTAGACGATTCGTAAACGAAGATTTTCTCTTCGTAAGAATACATAGATGAAACACAACTCTGTTGAAACATGCTAATATTTGACACGTGACACAACGCAATTCAATTACAATATGACGGATATATATTGCATCAATGAGAACACTTTACACAAGTGGAATCGTCTAGTCCACGTCATTCGTTTCAATATAGGGAAATTTTGGTACTTAAGTTAAATCAACAAGTGATATCTTTTCAAACGGATGTAACTGAAGAAGATTATAACCTTCTGGTTATAAAGATGTTATATCATCTTTACATACGGGTCATTGTTCATATTGACCAATGAAGGTTTAATACTTTGCAAATAATATTTGCCACTCATATAAATAACATAGATATAATATTGATTTACCTATTATCCACACAACCATATAGATCAATGGATACTTTCAATAGACATTCTTGTGTGACAATGATAAAGGGAAGACAAATGATAATGCATAATCAATTACCATTGACCCAACTGAGTACCATACATGATGCTGTTAACTACACGCATGTTACCAGAGATGAAGCAAGTGAGCGGTAAACCAATGTCTACGATGAGATAATGATAATATAATAAACCAAGAACGTGCATAGCGCTAAAATCCGTCAGTATAACTGCTCTAATGCGCTTTGAGAGGATGCATGTGCAAGCTTATCAATACCCACTTGGATTAGCCGTATGTGAGAATAGGTGGATTTTCTAACTATTTTTAAAAGTGGCCAAGTCCTGCGCAAAACTAAGTTCTGAGGGTAGATCATTCCAGAGTCGTGACTCCATAGGTCGATCTCCATAGGTGGCGGTCCTTGCTTGTGGAACACACAACAGTGTTTGTACCGCTGACCTCAGACCTCGCGTCGTTTTACTCATGCAGAAGTTCCCGCAGATAATAATAGTAATAATGAATATTTATACTGCGCAAGTTATCCACATACGATGCATGCTTAATGCGCTTCACATTGTTATCCTGACGGAATTGTACTTTCGAAGCTGTCGATAGCGCTACACGAAGTCATGTACACCCGCTTTTTAGGTACCCAATTATACAGCTGGGTGGACTGAGTGCAATTTGGATGAGGTGCCTTGTACAGGGACACAACACACTTTGAGACCCACGTCACACATTTTGGTGTCTCCACCGGGATTCGAACCCGTGGCTTTGGCATGAGAGGCCACTACACCACTAAAGGTTTACTGACATAGAAAACAACTTGACTTGTTTATATTGTAAACTATGTCGCAGAATGAGAGCAAATTAGTGAAAACGTGAACTAACAATCGCACTGTTGGAATGCAAGATAGGTGTGTAATTACGTCACCAAATGACGTCATGGCAGTGCAGCCGGCGATATTTGCATGCTGCTTCTCCTTGCAAGTTTAATACTGTAATTACGGTCTCGGAAACTTAGGTTGAACATGATTTTATATTTAATATGTTTTACTGACGTTTGACTTCAATTAGGTATGCTCGAAATTGTTCAATTATGTGATTTAGCTTAAACAGGATAGCTAAGCAATTCATGAGTGGGCGCAAAGTAGTTCCTTCAACCAATCAAAACGCATGTTATATCTAGAAAAACTTTAATACCCGGCATATATGTGCCCGCTTGGGTAAGAAAATTGTTCATTCAAGTCTCACTTCTGTACAGCAAAATATTAAATACATGTTGCCATAAAACACAAATAAAAGTACAGAACCATTCAATATGAGTTATAAGAGACTAACATATAAAACTCGTAAAATTACACGCAGCTTTATTAATAAAGCATAAAAGAGCAATCGTTATAGAAAATAACAGGTGTTTCCATCGTTGTGGTATTAAAAAGCAGGTTTTGGCAAAATTCTAAAACAGGTCAGCACTTTAACATAGAAACCGTTTTTTTTTAAATCTGTTAACTTATAAGCATCAACAACCTGGGACGATAAACATTTAAAAAGTTTTTCTCTAATGTCAGTATGAATATCACAGTGAAACAGCACATGGAACTCGTCTTCGACACAGTCAGTTAATTAAAACATTTCCTTTCATTTACAGGTACATTTTCACACCGTCCAGTTTCAATTATTATTTGGGCTACATCAAACTAAGCCATTGCTGAACGGTAACATCTTGGCATATCAGATGTAAGATAGGATTCAGGACAGAATTCATGTTTAAAACGCCTATAGATTCTTACCTTGTTACAGCCCTTCCGCCCTTCCTCCTTGTTTGAAAGACATTTTACAGGTTATCTTCGTGGTAGCAGCGAAATGTGACTTTTCACTCCAAACTATAGAATATTCCATTTTGTTGAGCAATTATCGACTATATATCAATATATCTGATAGTCGATGACGGTTATACCAATGAAATTACGGCCGAACCCTGGCCACATTTTGTTTGTTACTTGGATTATGGATTTTTGAGAAAATGCCATTTTCCCCCTGACTGTAAACTGTACAAATTATTGATTTTTTTCATCATAGATAGAATTTTTAAAATGACTTTGAAAACAAGTTAACAATTGAAGAATATTAGCTCAAAAACCACATAAAACGAAATTGTTACATCGAAATCTAAGAAAAATTCGCAGTCTTTTGTTCTCTTTACCAAACAAGGATTAAAAATGTTAACGGCCAGTTTTAATTATATACCCTGTCTTGTTTCATGTGAACAATATGATGTTCGAAACAGAATCTTCCGTTTTTCTTCTTTCCCTTTCTCAAATACAAGCATTCAGGTAAAACAACCTAGGATATCCAGGTTATATAAAGAGTTACCTTAGATATATATCTATATTAACCTTCTCTGTAATTACCAAGGGTATATCATCGGTCTGTCAAACTTAAACGTCACTAGACACAGTATATATATGTGGTTATAAATGAAATACACAAAATATATTTCTTGTCATCACCTCATTCGTTAACATATTGTTTCACAGATGTGTTCTAGTTCTGTGATTAATATTATTCATGTATTTGTAGGCTGACTCTGACTGTGAAGGATGTTACCATGATTGATTCCTAACTTATCACCAGTCACTGCGAATACAACCACCGAATAAAATATACCGAATATCAGATTAAAACATCTGGGCCATGTTCAAGAGAGGTTTCAAAGTAATCGCTCAATGAGCCTTTACTTTTAAACCTCTCTAGAACGCGATTGCTCAATGTAGCGCTACGTAGCGAGGCGAGCAAACTTCGAGGAATCGCACTGTGTGTTCAGGAGAGAATGCGCTACATTGAGAGCTACTTTGAGCGCTACCTTGAGCGATTATAAGCGCTCGCTGTTATTGAACGGAGCCCTGATATATAACTTTGTTTTCAGAAAGGAGTTGACCTGGCTATATAACTCCGCGAATACAGAGACATACCAGCCAATCAGCCTCATATTTCTTTTAAATTTCTTTTCAGTTGGTGTAAAGGTGAGTGACATGAACATGCATTGAAAAGGATTGAAAATAATATCTAGACTATATACGAACAAACATTAACTTATATACACACCCCTCATTAAAAAATATCGCACCAACATATGTTAATGCTATTTCATACACTGTGTACGAGAATAGCAATATATTTCTTACAAGACACATTTTCACTGCTATGGTGTATTGTTAGAAGTGGAATTACGGCCAAGTTAAGTGGGAAGAAATGACTTGATTAAGCTATGTCTGGAGAGAAAGACACGAAATATGAAACATTTAAAGACTTATTTTCAGCATCTACAGTAGCTATAAAGACGATTTGCAGTGACCACGCAGGGTTTTTCAACGTTATTGAACGTGGCTTTCGCACGCTTAACACAAATAATCCTACGTCTTTCCTTACATTTTGTATTGAAATCGATTTTCATTATAGAACAAGAATATGTGATTTTAAGACAAGCATCAAAAACAACGTCTGTGACATTTGGAAAGAACATGACAGACGTCTTCTTCTTCTATCAAAGAGGAACCAATGTGGTAGCTTCGATGTCAATTTCTTTGAATGACTCACATTATGCGGTCTGAGTATCAGTTTTTGCTTGTGTGTCATAACTAGTTAGCATTGTTCGAGGTGCTATTAGTGCAATGAAGTGTCACAAGGGCAATGATAAGGGAGGAAAATATGGGAAATATCAATGTAAAAAAACAAACATCAGAAACATTAGAAATGGTATTAGAAATAACAAAATAATGTTTCCAAAACTCTTCTCGAAACTTCCTGAAAGACTTTTTTTTCTTTTGAAGTATTCATTATAATACTATCTATTGACGATTGATACATAACGTTTTATAGACTCTATGAATGTAGATTTTATCTTACAAATTGTTAATACTGATGTCAAAGCACAGCCATAGTTATATATATTAATCAGTACACGACAGTAATCTATTGCACAAAGACACAGGTAAAGATCGAAGTAACGTTGCACATGAAACAATAAACTGTCCTATCAATGTTAAATGCAAAATATAGAGCTGAATAAAGTCTTCACTTCTCCCATTGTCACCATGCAGTGTACCATTTCAAATATAGGAGTGCCAGTAGTGTTTGGATTGATCCGGACGGTTTAATGATTTCAGAGAGAATAGCCCTCACCCATGCATACACATCGATATCAAATTGATTCACTTTGAAATATATCATTAGATGAGTTCAGCGGATGTTCAGGGTATATATAAAAATCAATGGAATATTTCCTTTTCTGTCATTCTTCCAGCGCTTTAGTCCAACATTTGTTTCGCACTACGGTGAAGACTCCCAATGGCTCAGTTCAGTTATCAGTAGGGCTGTGTATTGACTTTATTTATGTATTGCGATACGTATTGCTGAACTGTAATCTTTTGCAATATGTACCACAATATATTGCAAGATCCTCTGACAATGAGATAGTGCCAATGATATTACAACATGCTAAATGAACTCTACATTCAACTTTCTTTTTGCAGTTTAAACATGAACCATTTGATCAAATGATTTTCAGATCTTTAAAAAGATCATTTGTAATAGTCCAACATACATTCCAGCACTTCACAATAATTTTATTAATACAAGTTAAGCCAGTAAATGTTTTTTTAACGAGATAAATGAATTTGCACAACTCTGTATTGTAATATATTGGTATTGCAACTAATAATATTGCACAGCCTTAGTTATCAGTTGAAAATGGTTAACGTTTTAATGGAAATGTACTATTGAAAGACTCTCACTCTCTCCCCCTCTAACCTCCCCTTCTCCCACCACCTCCCGCACACCTCCCCTTTCTCCCTCCCACACTGTCTATTCCTTGCCTCTCTCTCACCCCCTTCCCTCCCTGCCCCTTCCCATTTCTCCCCCTCTTCTTGCCTCCCTTCCTCACTACCACTTTCATCTTTTCTCTCTCTCTCTCTCTCTCTCTCTCTATATCTCTCTCTCTCTCTCTCTCTCTCTCTCTCTCTCTCTCCTCTCTCTCTCTCTCCTCTCTCTCTCTCTCTCTCTCTCTCTCTCTCTATCTCTCTCTCTCTCTCTCTCTCTCTCTCTCTCTCTCTCTCTCTCTCTTCTCTCTCTCTCTCTCTCTCCTCTCTCTCTCTCTCATTCATTCTCTCTATCGGTAATATCTAGCAAAATGATCTTCAATTCAAGTATATAAGTGAATTCTGCATATATGGTTGCTATATTAGGCTATCGAAGGTAATTACCCAAAGACTACAATGAAAGATCAGATAAAATCTTCTCATCTGGAGGATTTCACCTGACTGATAATTAACTCTTAACGAAACTTATATTATATTATAATATATATAATTATATTATATGTTGACTTTTAAGTGATAAAGAAACGTTATGAGTTCCACACAAAAACGTATTTAATCCAATGAGAGTTGCTGGAGATGATAAAACAAACTTAACTCGTATTTCTTCATGAAACTGGCGCCTGATGTCATAGTGGATTAGGCCATTTACGTTTCATTACTCAAAATCTAAATTTATACAACTTTACACAGTATTTAGATATCCTTAGACAAGGCAAAGCTTAACAGAACAATCGAAATAAGTTCCCCGACCTGTTTGTTTTTCATTTCAGCAAATGTCAATAAATGAGGACAATGCATAAACATAATGTACTTGTAGTGTACACCATTTTTCATATTATACTTAAACATGATAAGGGCGCCTTTCTGTAAATATTCATGATTAAAATAAGCATATCAAATCTATTTGAACTTGGAAACATTGATTCAAACTTTTACAAAGAAAAGAAAATCATGTAAAGTAGGCCATGTTGACTCTACATGTAAAGGGGCTGCAGCACGCTTTCTAATGGACGTAAAAGATCTTCACAAAATTCAAAAGAAATGGTACCAATTGCAAAACAATCCTCATCAATGAAATAGATACGAATGGTTCAGTTGAGCAACGCGGATCCCTTTCCCATCTTCGAAGTTTTAAAGGTGTTCACACTGAAATGGCCGCTATAGAAGTTTTCTTTTTATACGTGACACCTTAGGAACGGCTACGAATGATCGGTCGTGTGATGGTCTGTTTTATGCTCTTACGTAAAGATATCCTACAAAAATATTTATTATATGAATGGCATATTTTATCATATTTTTCTTTTTAAAACGTGCTGCAGTGCCTTTAAAACCGGAGCATCCTTTCAAAACCACTACTGTAAATTATAGCTCAGTAGATAAGTATAGTACAATGTTAAACCTGGGAGATATGATTTAAGGCTGTTTAACCAATAAAGTAAAGCATCCAAGAGTTCTAATTTACGTTTTTTAGATTCACCTGCATATCAATCAAAGGACGTACAAGCATGCAGCTGAAGTCGACACGTACATTTTGTACATATTATGGTAAAGAAGTATTTGAGATCATTAAATAACTTTATGGAGATATCAACGTTATCGACATGTACTAACGAACTCAATTTCATTATTTTACCTTTGGATTTACATAGTGCAATTTGTGAAGATTAAGAGCATGATGGTTTTGGGACCAAGCTAGTTCAGCTCCATGACCGTGTAAAAATAAGAGTCTTTTAATACAGTCTAGACCCTTATTCAGCAAGTCATAGACTAATTTTTAGTCTAGGACCAAGCAGTTGGTGAATATCACTTTTGATAAAATGATATTGGTACAGTATAGTATCTGGTTAGAGGGATTGGTTCTTTGAGAGCTATTTTTATTATGGAGTTTGTCTGGATAAGAATCATCAATATTGAGACAATATTAAAATCTGGTAGTCAGCATATTTGTGCAAAATATCATTTAGAATTGTGTATGTTAATAGAGGATACAAAACGATCTTTCATTTAATTCTATTTTCACAGTAAAAGATTTGGTATTAAACGAGCGAAAGCGAGTTTTATACCAAATCATTCACGAGTTTAATAAAAAAAAAATAACAATAATATGTGGAAGAAAGTTTATCATTTTGCTTATTACTTGCCAACATTATACAGGCGAAATTGCCGACAGTGTGCTTGGACAAATATTTCCGTTTAAATATTTTATTTAAATTAACCTATGGCATGCTATGGCAGTGAAATAAGGAGAGAAAGTAATTTATTAGAGCGCTATCTACGACTTAACACGAAAACCATAAAGATTCGTTAAGACATCACCATACATGTTATAACAGGGATATTTGTTAATGACGATATCGAAGCTATATAAAGCTGCTACCGTTTGCGGATGGAATTGTCTTAGTTTCAGATCCAGTAAACGATCTACAATTCAACTTTAGAATTAATTTGCAATACGTTGGGACTTGAAGTAAATCTCATATCAATATATGAATTTTATTAAATGTTGAGAAGTGGTTTCACAAAGGCAAACAAATAATTACAGTTACCTACTAAAAATATTTAGGACTTGTTTCTCCTGCATCTTTTAAAGGTCGAAAACATATGAAACATTAGCTGTACAAGCATGAAAAGGCTGTTTTCCGATTAATCAGCTTATGAAATTCTACCCACACCTTACGCTCAATATATGTACTTCAATATATGATAGTGCAACAACACCTATTAGTTATTATGTCAGTTAGGTTTATACAGACCGAGAAATTATGAAAAGGTACAGAGTTATTTCATTAAACGCTATCTACGATTTATAAGAAAACTTCGCCTACCTCAGTCCTTTGAGAAATTGGACATTAACATTTATCTGTAAAGTATTTCTGTCGGTGTAAGATATTGGTGTCGGTTAATTCATATGTATTCGAAAAGACATCCCAATGCCTGCTATAAGATGGCAATATACACAAGATGAAAATTGTAAAATAGGAGTAAACATGTAAGAATGCTTCTGTGTCGAACAGGTTATTCATATGCCTGGATATTTCAGGACTGTGAAAATGTACACTTTCTGTCAAAGTTCAAAGTTGTATAGATTTAGATATACAAGCGTTAATCAGAAAGTTTTAAAATCTTTGAAAAAAAACTATATTTGAACAACAATCTTGCAGACAGACAGATACGTTTATTTTTGCCTCGTTTGTTTTTATAACCAATCGCTCACCGATTTATGAGATGTAAAATGTAAACTGTAAAATACACATAAAGTAAAAATAAAATGTATATTACACATATTATTTATACAAAATATCACGACGTATACGGATGCTATTATTGCAGGCTCTGGCACTATCAAAGGTTAAAACGGGATTGCTGGGTAAAGAATGAAACTGTTCGCATGGGCGTATATCATTTAATTCTGATCTATTCCAAGCATTTGCTCTCTACTGCAGGCATAAGTTTTTTTTCGCTTTTTTTCGCTTAAATACGTCAATGAAATGTATTTTTCAAATTAATTCACCAATAGTAAAACACTCTTCTCTCGGAAAGCCAAGTTAAAAATGAGCGTTCATGTTTCAGTAAAGCCATGGGAATCGATTTTGTAATTCGAAATAATAAAATGTGTTCACAATAAAATGGCCGCCATGCAATTTTTGCTTTAAACGCGACATCGTTATTATCACTACGGACAATTGATTTGTGTAATAAGATGTTTACCCCCTAAAGTAAATTTAAATCACACAAACTATCATTATAAACTGGAAATTTGAAAAAATTAATTTTGCAAAAACGTGTTACAGCCCCTTTAAATGGAACAGTTCACGTGTGTGCATGTGTGCGTATCACTGTCACAACAAACAGTGTAGCCATTACTCCCTGTAGCTGTAGTAATCCCTGGAGACGTAAGTAGACCTAACAGGAGTTGTCAGTTTGTTACTTAAATTGATTGGAACCCCATTGCTAGCCATGGTCACTTCAGATAATTGTCTACAAGTAGTTAGGAACCTTACAACAAGTCACTATTTACTTATATCATGATAGATTAACAGGGATGTTCTCACATGCAGATACAGTTCTAATGAAATCTTCACTTGATTAATATGGCTAGTCTATGTATGAAGGAAATATATATACGAAATATTTTTTTTAACCCAATCATGTTAAAGGTGCTTACAGTGTGTTTCATAAAATTTTATTTGGCTTTAATACGTTCCAACACACCATATGTGCTGTTTGCAGTACAAATAAATTCACTCAGCTTGCATATTCATTCCCAATTACCAAATATATCATAATTACTAGTTTTCAATTTAAATCGAGTAAACATCATTATGCATGTGTAGAAACCGAAACTGCACGATCCATTTGCATACACAGTAGTTATATGACCTATTAAACATTATCAACACAAATTTGTCTTCTTGCCTGTTGTAAATACGTTTCGAAAATTACGTTTGACTGATTGACGCGCGCCACAAGCGGTGTATTGTCCGGTTTTCGATCAGATATCGATACTTTTACCTTTATATCACCTAAATCGACTATCATCAAAACGGCAATTTTCGGCAAAAGTCATTTTTTCTCGAAAACATAACACTATTTTTAACGTTTGGCATATGTGACCCCAAACAACACAATAGATGTACCTTAAAATGTTTGTTTCATATTTTTATTTCAAAACATGTTACTTAACTTTACTAAAAACCAGAATACCTCGACACAATTAGAACATTTATTCAAGATTAAAAGAAACTGTTTGAATTTGAGCTGGGTATTTCGAAAGATTTCAACAGTAAGAAGAACTCGACGCTTTTAACATTTCAAATGATTGTTTTCTTACATTGAATATTTTATGTACCTAAACCTTTCAGTATGAAATTATCACCCTTTCATTGCTTTACACTTTGATATTTTTAAATTGTTGTGAAGTGTCATCTTATTGTATGCATTTAAAACTCATTACCCTTTAATATTTATAGACTTTATGTCCAAAAACAAAAATACTTCAGTTATTTGGCATACATGTATTCCACCGTAAAGTGCGAAGTTTTTTATTATTTGAACAGCAATATGACACAGTTGACATTTCCAGATGCCTTTCACGTCGAGTCCTTATTTCATTTAGTCGTTCTGTTAGAAAAAGATAGATCAAGTACAAATCCACTGAAAAGTTAGAAATACGATCTTTTGGAAACTAGCAGTTTATGTAAATAATAACTTCGTAACCCTTCACAAAATAATATGAAACAGGAAAAATATTGAATGAGTTTGTTTGAGTTATGATATAAATGATAGACGTGGTTAGCCCTTTTCACATGGACATATTTGCTTATGTGAGTAAACATACTCATGCATGTAAGGCCCTTTTCTCATGCACACCTTTACATATGTTAGTAAATTTACGTATGTATGTAAATGTATTTGGGGTATGTAAAAGTGTCATGAGAACGCAATTACATACATGAGTATTATTGCACTAGGAGTAACTTTACACGACCTCAGGAGGTCATGTAAATGTAAATTTACATATACGTACATATACGTATTTATACACACTATGCAAACTGTGTCATGAGAATGGAACGTATATTTACTCCTGTATGGAGCCAAGAAGTCTTAACATCATGAAAGCTGGCGCTAGACTGAATCTACTCATATATTTTCGTTTATTATAATACATGGCTGTATGTAATTGTAAAAAGTATATTTACTATTACACATGTATGTATAATTACATAGTGTGTAAATTTACTCATGTATGTAAATTCGTGCATGAGAAAAGGGCCAAAGTAACTTTACTTAGGCTGGCATGTGAACGCATTTGCTTACATGAGTAAATAAACACCTGTAGTAAATAGACCTAAGTAAAAGTAAATTTACATATAAGCATAAATACTCCTGGAGTATTTGTGGTCATGTGAACATAATTTATGTTTGCTTAGGTGAGTATTTCAATAGGTAATACCCACTGAGTATGTTATGTTTCTAACACAAAATCATTTTTCAACACATAAAAATAATATCAATCGCTCGAGAAATCTTTGAAGTTCAGACTTTCATCTACGCAGGGACATTATATAGAGTGTATATAAGGTCCCTGATCTACGTTACGACGTAAGAGAATTAATGTTCATAAAAGGACAATCCGATTAAATTCAGTTTCAAAGATACGTACCTGGGTTGGCGTGCGCTATACTGAATGTAATGTCATTAGACCGGTTTTCCTTTCTTGTATGTATATTGTTGAACACAAAAACAAGGGTTTGGTGATGGTCAGATGACAACGTGCATGTGCAGACGCTTTCTCTGGACTGTTTTAGTCGAACAGGTTTCTTTTGTCAGTCATTGCTGATTGTGATATTAGTTATACTATCACGTTTCTAAATGTCATGTAAATACACAAAATATTAAACGGTATTTTATTGTGATTATACTAGCAACCTATGATATATTCATTTGTATATATTTTCCTTGATTATCATTATAAGCTTCAAGCAAAATATATAGTTGTCAAAAGCAGATATTTCAAAAGCATTAGGAACTACGTGTCACATTACGCAAAAAAATTAGTGTGTATTCCATTTTCGGGAGTAGGACTACTCATAAACTTTGTTTCTCTTGTGTTAGTTTATTTACAGTGTGCTAGTCCACCACAAAGCTTTGTGTTCACAAATAATAAAAAAACGTGATCTACATTTAGGCTGGAAATTTAAAACAACTTTACTAATTAATCTATTTACTAATGATCTTTTAATGAGATAGATATGGGGAAAGTTTCCTGCATTTTTATCAACATACTCAAGTGGTATATTTACTGATTTAAATTAATTGATCATGTAGGTAAATTGTGTCTTTAAGCCTCCATAGAAACCGACAAAAAGTAAATTCAAAGAAGTTGTTCATCTTCGCACTATGATTGTTCCATGTCCCAAGTTTCACTGAGTTAGGCCTTACGTTGTTTTTAGTGTTGGTCCGGAAATAAATACTAAGTTGAGTTTCCATGGTATTTGAAACATCATTTGAAACATTCTGATTGCATTCGAGGGAGGACCGAAATAGCAAGTCACTTCGAATCCTGTCAGATTTTCCCCGAATTAGCTCGAATGAACCAATGAATGAATTTCATTGGGAATGCATTCTTGATATTTTGAAATGCTTTCTAACCACATTCTAAATATTCTGACTGCATTCTCAACGTATTCTAAATACTCTGTACACATTCCAGTCATTTGAGAGCCTCACAAAGAAAGTGTAAGAATAACCCGAATATGGTACAAATTAAACTTTCGAATGATCCGGAGTTCTCCCTGTACCACCCGAATCAGTGTGTAGGGGAGACCGGGGCAAAGTGCGCCCCCGGGGCAAAGTGACCAAACGGTTTATTTTTAGAATGAACAGCCGATGACACTATCAGTTTCTATCTACCCATCACAGATGACGTAAAGCAACGTTCAAGTTGATGACGTCATGAGCAGTCAGTGGCAAATCGACAGGAGGGCGAAAACTTTGATATTGAACGTTTTCATGTAAAAATCGGGAGCAAATATCATAACTGACAGACACATTCTCTATCACCGGAGCTAAAAAATCACTTTCTAGGTGAAAACATGTTATCTTAGCTTACAATTTTCATGTTTGTATGCACTTGGTGTCCGGTCTAATTTCTTCTATTTCCATTTAAAAAAGGTATATGCTTTGGGGCAAAGCGCGCCGCCCTCGGCGCGCTTTGCCCCAATGCATTTTATGTTATGTTGGGCCTTCAAATGTACTTTCAGAATAAGCTAATCAGTATCAGGTTAATACCTTTTAAAGGCCACTCTTTCCACCAATAATCAAAATAAATGAAAAAATTCGGTAACTTGGCATGGTACAAGCTGAATATGTATTTTTAAAAATTCAAAGGGGAAAAGTGCATATAACGAACCTTATTTCTGCAAAATGATATTTATTGTAGTGATATCTCAAACACCGTCAGGGCACGCTTGTTTGATTTTGTTAGTTACTTTAATAAACATTATGGTCATCATTCAGAGTTGTTGTGTTAAGTTAGTGTTGTTTTCTTTAAAAAATGGAATGTTAATAGAATAGAAAAGGGATTTATGTAATTTGTAAGTTTAATTGTGTCAGCCTTATGTGATAAAAATACAATATCGACAATGGATTCTGCAGAAATAACTTCAAAAGTCCTGTTCAAGAATAGAATTTTTTTTAAAATACGATTCAAGTATGAAAACAATTAACAATTCAAATATGAAAATGTACTGCTGAAGACTTATAAACATATATGTCACGGACCTATTTTCTGAGATATTTGGTGCTAAAGTTCAATATTTATGAAAAAAAATGGCAAAGGAAGATAACTCTTCAGTGTAAAAAATATTTTGTATTTTATTACATCATTCATCTAAATTTATATACGGTTATATAGCAAATATGATTATCACCATAAAACAGAAACTATTCATACAGCCATAAAACCATTACCTTTCTTTATTAAGATAGAAAGATTATTTGATTTTAAATGTTTCTGGACATGGACAATTGTTATGAACGTCTAAAATAGTTATGCTAACGATAGGCCATTCTTTGTTTTATCAAACCTTCGAAGGGTATTTAAACGTTTGCACTTGAAAATGTGTTTTCTGCGAGTGTTAAATTTGTTACTTTTTTGTTTTGTTACGTTTTGACAATTGTGGTTGCCGTTCACTAGAACATAAGACGTCCCCAAATATATTCACGTGCAAAAGAAACGTCCCCCTACAAAATGCAATATATTTCAATCCACTGGCGATAAATACGACTGAAACAGCATACTTTACATGAATTTTCAAAAATTATCTCTTCGTATTTATGAGACACGTTTAAAGAGGTTTTTAGAGAGTTTTTTGGAATCTCCTTAATTTGACGAGATAGAAGAGTCAAAAGCAATTTTTGGCTTGTTTTGTGCCATCCTACAGTAATGATGCGTCAACAAATTGAAATCCAAGAAGTTATTTATGTTGAAGACACATCTAGTACTTAAATATCTACTTTTTAATTTTTAAAACTTAAAAGCTTAACTTAAAAAACATCTTGAAAAAGCGATTATAACACCCCATGTGTATTTGAACAGTCTGAATAAATAAAAGTATCATACTCTGAAGGTTGAAATTGTGAATTCTACTTTACAAAACATGTGTCTATCAAATGCATTCACAATATACTTTCTACGACATCAATATTTCATTGTCTGCTCTTTTTAAAATGTCTGGACGTTTCTTTTGCACGTCAGTAGTTTTTTTTATATAAACTTTTATCTTTTTTCTGTTCTCGGCATATATGCCTATAATCCGTTCATCCAAAAGTTGGTTCTGTTTCTTGGGTAGAATTAAAAAGCAATTGACTTAAAGTATACAATGGTATTCTGTACAGTTTATTATGAACTGTGAATACCTTATTCGTGTTTACCGTTTCAAAAAACCTCAACGTCGTTTCAACCCACATTAGGAAGACGGGGCAAAGCGCCCACCATGGGCAAAGTGGCCCATGTTAAAAAAAAAATGTTTTCCTTCTAAGCCGAAAACGATGGTGTCCAGAAGTAAAAGAGTGTGTTAATTTCATACTATATAATTAAGTTCTCCCGAAGGTCTAAAGATACGCAGCTGAAAATTGTATAGTTTCAAAAAAATGCCTTGCAAAGTTAAGGGGCGCGCTTTGCCCCGGTCTCCCCTAAAGAGTCTTTAACAGGGATTTTAATCTTCTACAACATCTGCTGTGTCATGTCCGTTGTAGCAATGTTACAGCGTATGCTTCAGAGACCCATCATTTCTTAAATTGCCTATATGATCTTTGTTTGGACAGAGTTTCAAAATTTATTTTTCTGCTTACGTGGTTCATCATCATAACAAATAAGATATTATGCTTCACTGAAGAAATGACTTTTCCTTTTTAAATAAGTTACAAGATGTTACAATAATTCTGTCGAATCATGATGTGTAATCGTAGGCGTAGCACCACCTTGATGAATTATAACTTATCTCATGAATAGGTTGAATAAAGGTTGCTGTCACTGCTACTACAATTATACAATTTGAACTTAACGTTAGAAGATACTCCCTACAAGATTATACACCAAAGGTAGGCGAGCTGAATAATTTTTACAATAAGTATGCAATGATCATTTCCTATCTGTTGATATCTCTATAACATCATTACATATGTCATCGATATCTACCTAGTTTTTACTGTAAAGGTATATTTTGAGATCTGAATTTACGGGTAAGGGGGTGCATACGTCTTCACGTACTATGAGTGACGCACGTGGGTATAATTAATATTGAAAACACGCATGATGAACTCTATTCAGAACATTTTCAAAAGGCTGTCATTACGGCACGGCGTTCTCTTTACAATTTCTTCCATTAAATTTGGCCCCTGTGATTTGAAATGTCAGGGAGTTTGATAGTATTGAATAAGAACAGTGGTATTTTATTTATACAATATAAACTCAGGATCGCGCTTGTATTTAGTTCGGCTAGCGGTAAAGAAACTCACGTGTCCTTATCACATTGATTTTAAACGTACGACGACGCAAAACTCGTTTTTATATTAGAACTTCATTATTCTCAATTTACATTCAGGTTTACTTTAAAACTAGCATTATGGTTCAGTCATGTATGTATGATTTCTCCAAGTTTTGCAAAAAATATTGTCATTATGCTATAGAATTCCAACAATTTTGACATTTGAAGAATTGGCTTTAAAAAGTTTATCAAGCTTAGTGTTTTGTCGAAGAAAACCAATTTTACATGAAATATTTAAAATACAACACTAAAACATTCCAAAGAATTCAAATCGAACAATTAATCTCCAAAACGAATATCTAAGACGAAAATAATACTTCATTTCATGGCATCGAAATTTGAAAAAGTTCTAACTTCTTCGTTCTCTTTTAATTTATTAGAAATATAGTAGTCTTTAATAGCTACACAACTGTTTCTATCATTTGAAAATGTTGAATTATGAATTTATTAGTGATGACAAGGTCTCTAATTGCAACCTTTGGATCAATGTAATCATCCTAGTTCCAAGTTGATAGTGGAATTGGCAGCGTTGTGCTGATTTCGTATGGCATCTTGATTCATGAAAATGTTTATCTGTCATTGTTATGTTTCGAACAACTCGTTAAGGTGCGAGCATAAATCTAAAGAGGCAACAGACATTTGCGACGGGCAAAGAAGATAGCACATTTGTCTCCCCCTTTGATGGAGGTGTGATCCTTTTTATTGAGGTTTGTTAAAACCACTTGTCAATAAATAATGATGCCATTCCAGTTATCTTGCTGGGTACTTGACTATTATTTGCCGTCACGACTCTTAAAAAAGTTACTGAAATCTAAACGCAATACCTCCCGATCCGTGAAATACCTGAAAGTTAATAGGCTTAACTTTATTCACAAGATTAAAAATTCAGAATTCATGTGCATTGTGAAGCTATGTTTTTGGTATTAATTCGCCTGATAGCAAACATTTGGTTTGACTGAAAAACCTAAAGTAAGGAAAGCATAGAATTCACGCCACATTAATTTTATACAGCGAAATCAGATGCTCCCACCATTTAAATATTTGATGCTCGCCAGCAACTTCGAAATTTCAGTGGAAAATCAATCCGTGAATTGGTCGCGAGCCGCAAGCAGACGACAGCAAGTCTTATTCGTGCAGCACGTGCGACTTTTCATAGCGCGTGCCTGACACACGTTTTCACATTACTTGGGCATTTAGCAGGCAAGCGGCGCTAGAGAGGGCATTTGTGACATCTGTTTAGTGAGTATATTTTATAACTTTGTTGGCTGATATTTACATCAAATTGTTAATTCTACCTGCCGTTTCTAGTTCTTCGCTGCGTGGAATGTCTTTGGTTCGCGTAGGTAGTAACAAACGTCACACGCGTCTCCGTGCCAATTACGTCGACTGTTGTTAATGAAAGGTTAGCGGAACCAGTGGAAGGCGTTTGGTCTTCAGAAGACATTCCTGTAGTTCAGATGTTGCTAATGTAGTTATGATCCAAATCCATTGATCAACAAACATGACTTGCTCAATGTATAGGGTATATATGTCTTAATAAATGGGCGTGGTGAAGTTATCATTTAGTCTTCTGGTATAGTGTACAGTGCCAGTGTTATTTTTAAGATGAAACTTGAGAAATCGATTCTAACCAAATATATCTTGAAAATATTAGATAATCAGGTATTGTAGGATTATGTTACTTTCCTTTAAAATTTTCTTTTTAATCAATTTGTAGAATGGGAAAGAAGTGTTCTGGTTGTAAGATTTGGGTGCAATGCATCACTGAATGCTTTGGACCACCCATGCTTCGCTAGTTCCAGCTAGTGGTCGCAGGTTTCACTGCAATGCATAGCTACACTGGTGTTACAAGCTTTCTCCATGCAGTTATACTAGCTGCTGTGATATAACTTATAAGTGAGGTATTTTTAAAGTGAAACCCCAAATCTCTTTACCATTTGAAATAAGGGTGAGGTTAATTACAATGTGCATGGATATTCTGATGTTTCTTTTTTCAGAATGGTCCTCATTAAAAAAACATAAAGTAAGGATTCGCGATTGAAGGTTTCAGAACAGAATCTGCCAAATTATTAAGAAAAAGCAAGATTTCAAGATAACAATATCTTTATTCAGTTTCTAAATACCCAGTACCCCTTCAATGACTTCCAGTATTCTTTTTAAAAAAATTTTTTTTATTATTTTATAATTGGAAACCAACTAGTTCATATTCTGTTGGACAGCTTTAGTATTGTCATATATGAAACCATTAAGCTCTGTTTGCAGATTTGTTTATTTCAATTACACATTACTAATAAAAAGAAATTGTGCAAACATCAAACACAAAAACAAAATATTAATTTCTAAATCGATCCTCTATAATGGTAAGAATCAGTGAGTCCCTATGAAGAATTTTATTTCAAAGAAAAAAAGGATGCACCATGTGTAGACAGAATTTGAGGTGATGTAAACAGAAGAGGAAGGAAGGTGATACATTACAGAGTAAATACTGATTTTAGATAATATATAGGCAATAAAAATAATTAATAACACGCTCTGTCTTTATGGAGTAATAAGTGTTATATTTATTCTACATTAGGAAATTTTAATGTAAGACATTGAAACAATACTATTTATTTCATCACGTTATTATCCCATGAAATTGTTATCACATAGGACAGGGTAAGAAGTGATTTCCCTTTGTGATGATCTTGTTTCCTATTCCATAGTATTATCTACATGCCAGATGACTCGGGGGCGGGATAGCGCAGTGGTTAGCGCGTTCGGCTTCGGATCAAGAGGTCCAGGGTTCAAATCCCGCCAGGGACACGGCAACTTTGTCTGTTCTACACGCAGTAAGGTTTGGGTGCAATGCTGTACTGAATCTCAGCGTAGTACCACCCATGGTTCGCTAGTTCGCTGATGCTCACAGGTTTCACCGCAATGCATAGCCACATGGCGTTGCAGGCTTTCTCCCTGCCATAATACTAGCAGCCGCGATATAAGTGAAATACTCTTGAAAGCAGCGTTAAACCCCAAGTCACCTCACCTCACCAGATGACTCGTAGGTCGGTCATAAAATTTGCGTGAGGGGGGGGGGGGGGGTGGCATACAAAAATAGGTAGAGGGTTGTTGTTGTTCGTAATCCGCCACCTCCACCCCCACCCCCATCCGATCTGCCACCAACTGCTTGAAGCAGCAATGAGCGCAGTTTCTCAACAGATTGGTGACTGAGTCTAGAAGGTTGATTCCCTGCCCCATAATGAGACATCATTTTCAAGAGTATTTAGCTTACCTCATTACACTGAACAGTTCATTGGTGCCTTGTCACCTTCAACCGCTATATTAACCGCTTTAATTAGACGAGAGTGCCATGAGCATGCATTCATATACCACCTTGGCATCCTCATTGCCGTTTAAATGGACATGTTTGGTCTTTTGTAAATCAAGAATTATTCATGTTTCAAACAATAGATCCTGTAACTAACTCTTCAATTTACTGCTATGTTGGTAAGAACTAAATACTTAGTGAGTGAATTACTTGAGTTGATGAATGTGTCATCTCAGATAAAGGGGAGCTAACTCTAATCAAACTAGGCCACAAGTTATTGATGTCAGAACACTGTCAACATCAAAATATATATTTCATTAAAGATATTAAAGGAGCATGATGCTGCATCTTTATTTGAAAGATCAAATTTGGGGATAATTCTTTATTGCAGAATCAAACATAAAACTTGTTTCTGTAAGCACACTGATGATCTTGTTCTGCATTATAGAATCTTTTTGGATCATTGTTTTTGCCGAATTTGTTTTCCTCCATTGATTTGCCATCTATTAGCAGGTGGATAGTGATGATAAGCAGGAGAGGAGGGATGTGATTGGGAATAAAGAGGGTAATTGATTCCAGATAATACATGCACAAAATCCATGTACAACATCTTTGTCAGCAATTAGCTGGAACAGATGGCAGCATATGTCACTGCTCCACAGCCCATGCTGCTCTTGGGTATATATGCACATAAATATCGTTCATCTAGATTAATGTGGAATGAAGTTGGCATAAGTGACAACTGGCTCATCTCATTGGAATTGGTGATGGAGTTCTCAGTACAAATGTGGATTACGCCAAGGTAAATGGTGTTATATTTGGAGTGAGAACATTCATAACCTTGTTACCAAGTTCTTAGTTCAATCTTCTGCTTCGATCTTGAAAAAAGGTAATGTAGTCAATAATGAAGTATGAGTGAACCTGAAATTGAACTGTTGGCACCACTAAAATGGTTTACTTTGCACTTAAAGGTACATCCATTGTTTCATAAAATTTTATTTGGCTATAATACGTGCCAACTCACCATGTGCTGTCAACAATACAGGTGAGGTGAGTTTGGGTTTAACGCAGCTTTCAAGAGTATTTCACTTATATCGCGGCTGCTAGTATTATGGCAGGGAGAAAGCATGCAACGCCATGTCGTTATGCATTGCGGTGAAACCTGCGAGTATCTGCTGGAACTAGCGAACCATGGGTGGTACTACGCTGAAATTCAGTATAGCATTGTACCCAAACCTTTCTGCATGTAGAACAGTTCTCTACTGCAGACAAAGTTGCCGTTGATCCGAAGCCGAACGCGCTAACCACTGCGCTATCCCGCCCCCGTTAACAATACAAATAAATTCAAATTCACAGAAACCGAAACTGCACGTCCCATTTACATGCACAGTAGTCAACTCAAATTTGTCTTTTTGTCTGTTATAAATAAGATTCCAAAATTACGTTTGACTCATTGACGCGCACCACACGCTGGGCATTGTCTGGTTTTCGATCAGAAATCACCACTTTTACCTTCATATCTTCAATATACTAAGTTGACTATCATCAGAATGGTAGTTTCTGTAACAATCGGTACTTCTCAATAAAGTAACACCATTTATAACGTTTGCAATATATGACCTCAACAACACAATGGATGTACCTTTAATATGATTTTAGATTGATTTAATTGAGTCCTCCTGGTGGTCTGTACTCTTGTGCTGAAAATTAATTTATTCCTCATTCTGAGTGGCCAATTACAGAATTACAGGCCCCAAGGAACCACAACTCGTTAACGAAGATAATAGTCTAGGTATGGCTCACTTGCTCAAGATCTTTTGATCTGCAGTAAAAAATAAAAAATGTCACATTGATTTCAAATGTTAAGACAGTCATAAGCTGAGGTCACCCTGACAATATTCATCAACATCATTTCTGACAACAAAATAAAAAAGCCTTCTACTTATCTTTAGACCATATACATAGAGTGGCTCTGTCACTTTCTTTTTCTATTTTCCTTTGACATGTCATGACATTATTTATAATTAGCATGGTTGTTTCTTGTAATCAGTATTCTGTTAAATGGTAGCACATTGGGAACTTGACTGACACAATACATTTATAGTTCACAATTAAACAAATTTTGAATCAAGTTTGCATTTTTATCATGATGGTCTTATATCTTTGAAAACCATTATTTTAGATCATTACGTAACAACAGTCTTTAACTTACTGGTCATAAAGATTAACGACTATTGTAAGTTGACCTTTGAAAAATTGAAAGGGAGTACCGCTAACCTTTTTATGTTGCGAGTTTTCTCTTAAAAAATGAAGTTACTTATAGTTGTATAACTTGAGTTGCAGCAACTGAACAATTGCTACACTGGAAAGATTAACCTCCATCTTTATTTAAGAAACAATACCAACACCACATTCTCCGTTGCCCCTTAGGCATTAATGGGGTTAATGTTCACCTAGTTTACTTCCCAAGTGAAAAAGCTGTTTTGGAATAATGAATGTCAGACCAATATTTTCTAATTCTTGTCAAAACTCAAATCAAGTAAAGAAAACAATTCCTGTTTTGTGAATTATTGATCTTCAATTTGACAATGATGAATTGGGAGGAGTAGGTCTCTACCTTTAAGCGGAGGAAGTACGACACAACCTTGGTCTTCTTCTGAGAGAAGATAATTAAATCTGTCTGGCAGCTGGAGAAGATGATACAATTACTCCTTGGCACCATGAAACATCAAAATATTTCATCGGATTTGCATCTTAGTTTGACAAAGATATCAATCAAATACATTTAATATCTTTCATGAGCAAGTGACTTAAAACAAAATGCATGCATCAGGATAAGGTTTGATCTTTAAGCTGCTTTGAGAAATGGCAGATTCTCAAATAGAACATTTTGAAAAAGTGTGCTTGGTTCATTAAACCTCTGGCAGAACAAAAGTAGTTTCTCCAACTTCTGAGATTAACTTGTCTTGCTTGAATGAAATGCATCTAGTGCAGCTATAGTGAGGTATACATTTGTATATATATATTTGAGCTAATACCTTCATAATGCCATGTTTAATATGTTCTGGCAATTCATACCAACCCTTAGTCTACTGGGTGTTTTTTATATTGATTTTCTGGACATTTTCAGTGTTAAAGTAATGGACTTTAGTTAATTATCCTCTGCCACAATGAAGTTGGTCAGGGGTATAAAAATCACCCCAATTCAAGCTTTTAAGTTCCCAAACCATAACTTGAATAACTTTCATTTTATTTTCACGGAAGTTTGTATATTTAATTAGCCAGCATTGTAGATGTGCCTTATTATGTTTTCAAATTCTAGAGAGTATATTTCTGGGTGTTAAACACAGCTTATAGATGTTTTTCATAGCAGATATAAACCAATTGTGAGACTAAGCATGGAATTTGTAGGTTGTAGTTGTTACCAATAATGTGAAAAGCTTATCACATGTTCTTCACACAAAAAGAGTGATTTAGGATTGATTAAAGAATAAAGGTTGCCATGATCATTGTTAAATATATTTACACTTTTTTCACTTGAATGAGCTATCGCAGACTTTTGGCTTATCATTGACTTGTCATAATTGAAATAATTCCAAGATGAAGTCGTCCGATTAAAAGCCTGTTATGTTACATTGTTTCATTGGTAGGCTGATGCTCTTGGATAGACTGAATATATGTAATTTTTATTTGAATATATTGAGACAACAGATGAACCATTACATTTGGCTTGGCAACAATACATGAAGTAGGGAACTAATTAACTGTTCAGTAAGGTTTAGGTACAATGGCAAAGAAGTTTAGTACCACCTGTTTTTACCATTTCATGCTGACCTCAGGTTTAATTGCAATACTGTCAAAAAATTGCTTCAGGCATTCTCCCTGCGTATGTAGTCATTCTCAATGAATTATTATAATTTACCAGAAAATTTTGATTTTGAAAAAATAGAGGATTGGTATTGCTTTCAAAGATAAGATTACAAACACTCCTCAAAATGATTTTTAAAAAGGGCTATTTGATAATTTTCAGCGTAAATTGCACAATCCTCATCATAGATTGGACAATGAATCTGTTTCTGTTAATTTTTCATTTAAGTTTATAAAGTTATCCTCCTTGAAACATTTACATGATGGGTTCAAAAGATGTATCATTTTTGCTTTAATCAAACAAGTTTAAAACTTGTTTTATTCTAAAACAAATAGGTGTTCATCACAAACTTCCAACTTCATGGTAACTTCAGCTATCAAACTTGGAGATGATCAAAGACTTTCTGTAGATGATTTATGTCCAAGACCGACTGGAGATGACCCAGCCCAGTGAAAGGATTCCAGATTTAAAGTAAGACTGATCTAACATGCTCGGGGGAGCTATTGGTCCGCAGGATTGAACCCGATACCTGTCCCAAGCTGTGAGCGACTGAAGACAATACTTCCCCTCTCGGTTGGAAGACCTATTGCTATGCAGTCCTTCAGGGGTCATAAAGAAGTAGCCATTACTTGAGGGGTAATGTTTCTTGTTTGAGTTATGATTCATTAATGATGGCATCGGGACCATACATATGGCTCAGGGCTGGCCATTTGATATGAGATCAGTGATATGGAGTTATGTTTTTGTATTGCCCAGACTAATCCATATCTCCCAGAGACATCTGGTTCGGGATAAGCATCAGGTAGTGCTCACAGATTTGGATTTTAATTCTTTATGGATTTTCACTTGATTCAGATTAAGTCTGTAACATTTGTAAAAGAGAACTGCAGTTCTGTTAATGCCAAGTTATGTCCTTTATCCGATTTAGTGCTGAAATACTTCCGTCTAGAAAGTTCACAAACTTTTTTAAACTTGTCAAAACAGCAAACTCAAGTTTTCTAATTAGATTATAAAATTAACATGTATTTTTCCTTAAGAAACTTCAAGAAATGCTTATACTGTTAATGTCTAGCTTGCAATGTAGACAATCCCTTTGTAAGTTGGACTGAACAATCTTATTTGTAACAGTTATAAAATTGATATTATGAGAAAAATGTAATTATTAATTAATTACAATTAATGTGACTGTATAGTTGAGTTGGTTATTGTATCATATATGCAGTATGTGCCATTTACATTTTTGGCATATAATGTACTTTTCTTTTAAAAAATTGGATAAGACTTGGAACCAGAATCACATTATAATCAATTCTAGATTATAAGATCTCTAGTGTAAGTAAAACTCATAGGTATATATGCACCACCTTTTTAAGAGTTATTGCAATGCTACATTGAATTTCAGTGCAGTACCACCATGGTTCGCTAGTTCCAGCCGATGCTCGCAGGTTTCACCGCAATGCATAGCCACATGGCGTTGCGGGCTTTCTCCCTGCCATAATACTAGCAACCGTGATATAAGTGAAATACTCTTGAAAGCGTCGTTAAACCCCAACTCACCTCACCTATTAATACAGACATTGGCATAACTAATACTGCTATATCTAAAAATGTCTGAGTATATTGCCATTTATTGGCTGACATTCTGACAGTACCATGTCCAAGAAACAGACATACTAGAAAAATATAACGATTAACCATCAAGGTCCATACACTTATTGGCCTGTAGTCTGGAGTCTTGTTCTATTTCTACTCTATTGATGCCTTATTCTGTACCAACTTGGATAAGACAGATAACCCTTGTACCCCACCCCTGTATATACTGGCACCAGGCAATAACCCTTGATAACACCTGACCATCTTGAGATTAGCTCTGCCCTTAACCTTTATGGGATTTACATGATGGGACAGGCATTGTCTGCCAAGCCTGTTTAGAACTTGTTTATCTGATTGTTGTTTGTATCCCAGTATGGTGCAGATATCCGTGACAGATTAAATGCTTCATTTATTTTAGCATGAAGGTGACAAATAAACACACTGTAGAGATGACTTGTAAACAACTGACACAATCCATTAATTGCTGATTAGCTGCTAGCTAACACGCCTACATAGAATTTATTGCCATTGTGGAGTGTGCAGTTTATCAAGAAATAATGGAAAACCAATATATTGAATTTTCATGATTGAAGCAGCGGAGCCGGTTATTTGTTCAGAGACTAATTAATGGATTTGGGAGAATTTGAGAATTGTTTCTTGCTTGTTTTGGATGAGCTTTATACATTTGCTTCATTGATTTTGTGTAAAACAGAATGATGCACCATGAAAACTAAAAAGTTTAATTCTCACTATTGATTGTGCTCAGTATAGTTAATGTGGAGTAACCCTGCACTACAAATTGGTATGTACTTCTATGATGTTAATGAATGTTCAAATGAAATTACATTTGGATAGAAATGAAAAATTTCTATATGTAATTGTATGTGCTTTACTTAATGTAGAAGTTTTTTCTAGAGATTTAATATTTTTTATTGAATAGACGTTCTTTAGCCAGTGGCCGATTCCTCTTAATTGCAACTTGGGGTTAATAGACACTGAATTTAACTGATGTACAACCAAGTCTTCCGGAATAATGAAGTTGATAACTGACAAATATAAGATGTAACAAATTTACATTTCAAAACCATCCAAGAGCCATAAGTTCCATTCTGTATATATATAATCTGGTTTCATGAGATTTCAATCTGGAAACCTTTAGATCAGAAATGGGCTAGCATGAATTGGTCAAGATGATACTTGGGTCATCCATTGTTCCGTTGCTATATATTATCTTTCTATGTTCTCATTTGCCTGGTATCACGGATTAAAACTTGCGAGTAAATAACACGGACAATACCACTTCATCTCAGATTCCATGATGAATTTACCAGATCCAGAATGAAAACTCATTGCAGATCCCAACAAAGCAACCCAGCTTGGCTCTTGATCAGAAGAACTATCCGTCATTGCTCAGCTTCAGTGTGTTATGTTTGTTATCTCTCACCATCCCCGGTATGATATACATTTGTGTCCAATGGAGGCCCGTGTCCTGTTTGGGACCAGTCTGTAAAAGCCTCAGGAAATGGAGTGACAATTATGGAGAGCGGTGCAGTCTAGACATGAGGAATGGTGGGCCATGAGAAACGAGCTTAAATGCTTCTCGTTTTCTGCTGTGTATTGTCGCTCTTTTCCCCAATATCACCCGGCCAGGATGCTATTGTCTGATATAAACAATCCCTCATTATCCTTAGGGATCGAAGGCTGTCAGACACTTATTCCAATGATGCCAAAGGGAATGACCATTTTGGTCAAGTCAGATAATGAATATAGCAGATTGCTTTCAATCCGACTAGTGGTACTTCGTGAGGATGTCACAAATCATCTCCTTTATGTTTGTATGTAAGCGTTGCACTACAATTCACATGACCAAGAAATGAGATAATCAAATGACCACTCATTCATCGTTAACATGATTGCCTTCAGTAAATCTGGGCTTGAAATATAGACATGCACCAGGTGCGCAAAGATATAAATCTGGTTGCATCAAACAAATTCCAAGTGGATATTTACATATATTCTAAAAAATATTTGTCCCCTTTACTTGTGGAAGATTTAATTAGAGAATGACCTAACATATTAACATACTTATATATAGTTATTTAATGCAGGTGAGTCTTTGAAAACATTAAATGAAGTTCACCTTCAATTGATGTTACATTTCAGCACAGAGCACTGAACCTAAAATTTATGTTATTGTCGGATGATATCAGATAGATTGTATTTTAATGTTTCTTTAAGAAATTCATCACTTAGTCTAGCTATAGATTGATAAAACATACAAACTTAAGTTCATTACTGTTGGTTACATTTTAATTATACCCCTGACCTAAAAAGGTCGGGTATATAGTTATACCAATG
The DNA here is from genome assembly GCA_936450465.1 of Gibbula magus. NCBI lineage: Eukaryota > Metazoa > Mollusca > Gastropoda > Trochida > Trochidae > Gibbula > Gibbula magus. The sequence goes on from OW388294.1 coordinate 58,481,596, forward strand.
GTTCCGTCCGTCCTTCTGTCCATCCGTCCGTCCTTCCTTCCGCCCGAAGACAATTTTTGTCCGATCGATTACAGAAAAACTATTCATCTCATCCTTTTTTAAATTTGGTACATGTCTTCTTCACCACTAGGAGAGATGCATTGCAAAATGTAACATGATTTGGTGAATTTTTAGCTCATCAGGCCTGAAAGGCCAGATGGGCTTATTGCATGGCATGGTGTCCGGCGTCCGTCCGTCCGTCCGTAAACTTTTCACTTTTTCGACTTCTTCTCCAGAACCAATGACTCCACAACCAATAACTCCACAGAGCTGAAATTTTATGTGCAGACTCCTTGGCCAATGGGGATTCTAAATTGTAGATTTCGTGACTCCGTAACCCCAAATGGGGTCACAGGGGTCACATCCTTAAAAACTTTTTTCATCTTCTTCTCCAGTTCCAAAAGGTCTAGAGAGCTGAAAAGTTGTGTGCAGACTCCTTGGCCAATGGGGATTCTAAATTGTAGATTGTGTGACCCTGAGACCGCAAATGGGGTCACAGTGGTAATGATCTAAGAACCTATCTTTTGCTTGTAAACAATAACTTAAATAACTTAAATATTCAACTTTAGATAGTAAATCAATGAAATACTGATGAGCTACAGAGCCCATGGCTCTATTTTTGAATTGTTAGCGATTTTTTATATTTTTTATACTTTATCATATTCATAGCTAGAATGAATGAAGCTACTTCTGTGTTGTGATTTGTTGACTTCATCGTTTTCTTTTTCATGTAACTTTCATCAAAAGCTACTTCTGTGTTCTTGTTGATTTTACTATTTTATATTTCAACTGGTTATATTTTGGGAAAAGTTAAATTTTCTTTCCTTTCAGCCATAAACTGCTGTATATCTCTCACTGTGCCTTCAGGGGTGTGCTTCCATGTGCCTGTTGTTTAAAGTCAATGGAATGAATCATTATGATGGATTAATTTCCAAAATAAAGTTGAAATCAGTGGTAATAGGAGTAGTGTATTATGTTACCCATACCTTTTCAAGTTACTATTATTCCTATTTTTACTTAAACCACCTTTTTTACATGAAGATCGAGACTTGTCCTACCCTTTTCACAAACAGTTTAATCTTCGCAATTACCGGTACATTTCGTAGCTTATCAATCCTTAGGTGTGCAGACACCTCTCTTTAAGAAAATAAAAATTCAAACTTTAACAGTCGGGGGTATTTTTGCTTGTTTTAGTTAAGTTAATTGTTATCAGCAGGAGCAACAAATTGTAAGTTTTTTGGCTCCCTTTGAAAATTGTTTCACTGTATTACTGACTGGGGGAAATTTTGGTGAAATTATTTCATCACTGCTCCATATCTATCTCTGATAGATGAAGTAAATCTTATTTAAATTGCTTCCTTCCTGTAAACCAATATTGCTGATTTTACAAATAAATTGCATTTACTACAGGTTTAAAAAGTTAATTTAACTTTATTACTGAAACTTATGTTTTAGCAAATTTGGTTAAGTTAAAAATCATTGATAATTCAATATTGAAGATTTGTAAGATAGTGTATCCTGATCGTAGTCCAGCAACAAAAGTGAATAGTTGTTACCGGTACTTGTTAGCTGATACAGACCCTCTTCAGCCCTGGCTATAAGTTTGGTTTAAATTTGAACTAATGATCCGTTTTAGGGGTTGTCGCAGTTAACTATTATAAACCACATGACACATTGTGTAGAGATTGTGCATGCACAAAGGAAAGTGATATTTTGATTTTTGAAAATGCAATTTTTCTTTATTTCAGGAGTGATGTAAACATTTGAAACAAAATTAACCTGTAGAATTCTTCTAGGAGTTCTCATGACAAATAATGATCAGAATGCACTGAATTTGTTGCACCTCTATAAGTTTGAAAACCCTGAAGATGTGTGATTTGCCTCAAAAAGTTTGAAAATGAACAACAGTTTGTTCGGGTAATTAAAAGTATTGCTCATTGTGGGTAGTTGGCAGTTATGAGGGCATACACAAGCATTTGATGGACTGCCGTGCTGTACAGGGAGACCTAATGAAACTGATGTACTATCCATCAAGCTGTTTATCATGACCTGAAGACATTTCGCTCCGACTTGTCTGAAGTCCCCAAGATTGGACTTGCTCCGCCAGGGCGTTAATTGGGCAAGATAGATCTGTCTAGTGGGCAAGCATGGTCACTCCATACTGTTAACAAGCTATAAAATCTCGACATGGCTAATGTTTATGGCTAATTTATGATAGCGTTGACCATTTTGGGTAATAAAATTGCTGTCATCTCGAGGATTATATCTGTGGTGGTCTAATGATTAGTGTGAAAGTTCCTAGTGGAGTATGTAAGCGAAATTGCTATGGGTATAAGTGAACAAGGACATTTGTGTATGTGAAGGAATATGGTTGATCATTGTGTTTACAAAGCTTTATGATAACTTTGCTGAAGAGTGTATTAGCCACAAGTGGCATCGACAGTGTTATGGGAAAATGTTTAAAGATGCTTGTAAAGGATACTATAATTTATCGCGTGGGATTTATATGTTTATGGTTTGATATTAAGAACATTTATCACCTGTTCACTTTGGTTAATGTAAAGTATGTTTGGAAGAGTGATATATTGATGTAGTGGACAAAAGAACATAATTCCGATCTGACGACATTAAAATTTGCTATGATTTACCCAAGAAATACTAATGACAACATTAATGTGAAAGTTTCTTAGGTGTCGTAAAATTCATGTAATTATTCTTTTTATCTCTCTGTATATATGTGTTACGGTTAATGTGACCATCCTTCCCTGAACATTCCAATTCTGGAGCAGAACATAAAAAGTCAATATCAATCATGAGCATGTTTATGAACAGCTCCACCCACATCATATGTCTATCATGTTCCTCGCAAAGCTTTGCGAGAGACATAATGTTTTTGCCTCCGTCCGATATTCCTTAATTCCGTCCTTCACAGTGCATATCATGCACATATTTCTAGTTTTACAATCATTTTGCATGGCGTTGCGGGCTTTCTCCCTGCCATAATACTAGCAGCCGCGATATAAGTGAAATACTCTTGAAAGCGGCGTTAAACCCTAACTCACTCACTCACTCACAATCATTTTGTGATCAAGACAGTTGTCAGCTTGCGGTCTATATCAAACCCATTGTGTTTGAGTTATGCCCTGAAATGCTGGATTATTCAAGTCTCTGCTTTAATTGTATTGAAAGTGAAATGCCTGGTGTAGTTGTGTTCATCATTTATAACTATATTAAATAAATTTTGAAAATCTTTAAAAATAACAAGTCAGAAACTGTTATTTTGTCAAAATAGAAAAATGGAACCTCAAAGTTGCTAACCTGGACCAAAATTGGTCAGGTCCCAGGCTTGATGGGCCTCATTTCATACACTCATGTTGGGTATTAGAGGTGTATGTGCATACTTGGAGATAACTGTATAACTATAGTGATTTGGTAATTTAAATTGAGGTCTTTTAGTTGACTTTGAATAAATGAAGCATTCATATAAGGTAGGAATCTGTCAACCACAGACAATCCAGTTCTTGATCACCCCTAGAACTGACCAGGTTATGTTTAAACATGGATGGTGAACCAGGCGATAGGACATAAAATAGCAGGAATAGCTGTTAAAAGTTAGGGATGTAGACCTAACACTCGCATAGTTGAAGGCAATCTTCAGTGGTCAAATTCCTTTTAAGTAATGTTAAGAGCTGCAATTTACACATGTTTCAAAAGCTCTCATTCCTTTCAAGGGCTTATAATGTCACACCAGCCTCTAACCCCACTTCAGTTCAAAGATCAAATTTCGTACAGTAGCGATTTTAAACTAAACCCCGGCGGCGACTTGTTTTTTTAAGATCAAGCTTGAAATTATCTTTTCGTAGAAAGGCTATTGGTAATTGCTCAGGAGGAGTCGGATACTTGAAATAGAGCTCAGTGGCAACAACATAAACTAGGAGTTTGTGAAGGATATCCCCTTTTGTGAATCGCCCTTTTGTGTGAGTGAGGATAACTTTTCATGTTAGAATGTCACCTTTTTCATGCGGGTCCATGCATCGATCTGTGTATATCAGGAATCGCCTGTTTCACCGTGGTCTTCTGCCGACTTAACAGCTGTTTCTGATAGGATTGTCACTGCACACGCAGATGCCAGAGAGAGGCTTCAGGTATGATACGTTTATGGGTGATTTCAGCATCATTTAGTAAAGCAAGGTGGCTGTGTCTGCATGGACTAATAAGTGGTGTGAGTGAGCTGCTGATGCTATTGTAGGATTACTGCAGATGGGAGCTGGAGATACCAGGTAATTAGATAATGTAGATCTGGCGTGTCGACGTAGGTATAAAGCGTTGAATATTTTCATAAGTGATACCCACCTTACGGAGATGTATTTAGCGGATCAGAGTTAACACCTGCTGTGGAGTGAAATGTTGATCTATGAAGTAGTTTATGCTAAATGTTCATGTAAATATGCTTTTAGTGTGATTTTAAACAACCAGATGGGCTTATTGCATTAGAGTGGTTGAGAACGATACTGGTCACTATACAATGAAAGGCTTTGCAATGGATGGTTGGAGTTAATGAGTTAACTGTATCACTGTGATTAAGGTCTGGAAGCAAATGGGGATTAATTACATGGTCACTGGTCGCTGTGTAGAGCTCAACTACATTATTTGATGGGATTGATTTTTACATTTTACATGAGTTCAGATGTAGTGAATTGATTGTCACTTGTGTTTTGCTGCAATGAACTTAAATGCATGGTACAAATAGGAGCTAGTATGGTCATCAAATCATTACATTAAAAAATGGATGCTACTTGAAAAATGATCAAAGTTAATGATTTTATTGAAATTTAAAGGAAAAAGGATGTCAACAATTGGTTTAAGTTGAGACTTAAGAAATTAAGAATAATCCACTCCCCAGGCAATATTTATATTAAATATTTCTATTTAAAGTTTTGGTTCACCATAATCACGTTATAGGGAAATTGCTTCAAATATTTGTTTTCAAAACTTATTCTATTAATTTGAATCATAAGTTTTTCAAGAAAATATTGCACACAAGAAAAAAATGTTAGTTTGTGATGGATTTGTAACTAGAAAAATTGACTTTTCAAAGGGGGAATCTTATTGATCGGGACATTTCAAATGTTTTCAGAAAAGGACAGCATTCATCTAACCTTCAGCCTTTCTATAACGAAATCTTAAACTTTGGAGAACAAAAAATGATTTAATTGATAATTACATTTCAATCACCATATATCTAGATGAATCAGCCATCAAAATTGACAGATTTAATTACAAAAACTAATTGAACCATAAGTGATTGAAAGGCATGGCACACACAGTTATACTTGTTGTGACACTCTGACACCTATCAAACATGGGGACGGCAGTGGAAACCTTGAAAGCTTTGGGAAGATATGAATATTTGATGCTGGGTGCTGCATGTAATTGTGTGATGGTGTATGGCTGCATTGGCCATATGATAGTTGGTGCCACTGAAATAGTGATGAGCATATCCTCTGCAGTCATGGAAACATTATCAAATATATTCTATGAACTTCCAAATGCCAACATAAGGTAATTATTGAAGGCATCCATGACATCTGGCAACATAGTCAGTTCTTTGAATGTGACATGTTATCTTTGCATATACTTTGTTGCAACTATTTAAAAAACAATTCTCTATTTTGCAAAGGTTTGCAAATTCTTTGATTAAAGGTACTTTTGCTATTTTTGTTAGTGAATTCAATTGTTTATTGAATGAAAGGCCATATACAGTTGGTTTAAACAATATTTATTCTTGTACTCGAGTACAGGGGGATCAACATACAGGGTTTTCCCTATATAAATGTCTCTCCCCAAAAGAACAATAATACAGGATAATTACATCATAAATACTATCAATAGATACATTGGTGTAGAAAAAATAACATCATTGTTTAAAGATATTTCATGAGAAACGTTTGCTATGTGAAATAAACTTATGAACAGACTGAATTATTTGTGTATTAATATCATTTGACAGGGTTTTGTTACCAAATAATACAGTATTCAGGTCATAACCATTAACATAAAAGAAACTACAGTTACATATAAAACATAATAAACATATACAGTTAAGTTACATACTGCACAATATGAGGCAGAACAGTCTTTGCAAGTACATTCTTTATCATCCAAAAGCAAAATAAATGTGCTTTGAAGTATGTTCTGGGGGGCTGGATATCGCAGTGGATAGCGTGTTCGGCTTTGGATCAAGAGGTCCGGGGTTCAAATCCCAACAGGGGCACGGCAACTTTGTCTGCAGTAGAGAACTATTCTACACGCAGTAAGGTTTGGGAATGCTGCAGTGAATTTCAGCGTGGTACCACCCATGGTTCACTAGTTCCAGCCAATGCTCACAGATTTCACTGCAATGCATAGCCACATGGCGTTGCAGACTTTCTAACTGCCATAATACTAGCAGCCGTGATATAAGTGAAATACTCTTGAAAGCGTTGTTAAACCTCAGCTCACCTCACCCTTAATTACGTTCTGTAAAAACAATTGTACTTTTCTGTGGAACTGGAAATGAGGTGGACTTAGACCTCATATCTGAAATACATGTAATTTAGATAGTGTACAAATGGTAGAATAGTGGATAGTGGAAATGGTCCTGTGGTAAGCTGTTGGTATGGTAAGTGCTGGCAATTAGTTGCCATACTCTGAGGGTGTGGGTTCAAATCCTGCATGGGACTCAGCCTGAAAATGTACAAGAATTTGTTCTATTGAAGGTAATGTTATCCCAAATGTAACCTTGTTATACCTCATATCTGGATAATAATTTAAAAACTGTTCTGTAAAGTTTAGTGAAACTTGTACTAGCAATCTTTTGCTATTTACACATTTCTGCAAACATTTGTTTGTTTCTTTGGAAAGAAGGTGAAGTTATACCTTGGAAGAAGGTAGGCATGTGGACCAGAACATAAACTGTTAAATATGCTCATTAAATCTTGTGTTTATTTAATTGTTTATTTATATTTATGCAATGTCTTTTGTGATTAAGGGTTGTTTAAAACAAATAATTTGATATGTGTTTTTAGTTGGACATATGACTGGAAGAGGGTATGCTTCATTCTTTCACTAAAAAGCTGTTAGACATAACTTTCTTTTCAATATCTGCAAGATTGACATATTTACACATTTAATGAAACATTTAAGGATAGGTTTTAATTCTCCGGGCCAGAACTCACAAAATGCCAATAAACAATGTGTTGAAGTTTATGGTAACTTTGTACATGCATGTATGGGCTGAGGTGAGTTGATGTGTGTTTTACTTAAATCGTGACTGCTAGTATTATTGCTGGAGAAAGCCAGCAACACTATGCATTGCGGTGAAACCTGCAAGCATCGGTTGGAACTAGTGAACCATTGGTGGTGCTGAGCTGAAATACATGTATGAAGCAATTAGTGTAGATGTTTCGTGCTATATAAGAATTCCGAATTTGAAGATGTTTCTAATGGCCGGGGATATGTATGACTTCATTTGTTCAAGGTTTTTTTTGTTATTTGTTTTGGCAGTCTTCAGATTTTCTAGTCAAAATAACCATATTTTCATAGTATTTATGAAGCTTATTTCTGTAAATATCCCTGTGGTTTTAGTATTCAATGTCAAACTGAACTCTATCAACAACACCAAACTTTCAACTAAGAAAAATCTTTAATTGCAAGTTGTAAGCTCTTAATCCAAGTATTGATTGTTATAAGTGCTTAAGGATGATCAAGTGTCGCGTTCCATCTTCGTATGAGAGTGACTTGGACGGCTGGCAGGCTTTGACATGCTGTTTCTACTTCTCAAGTAACCTGAATGTTTGAAAACAATTCTTAAGCTGGGTTTATATCTTGTTTGTTGGATTGGAAGGAATATGTACAAACATGACAAAATCAAAGGATACTTTTTCAGTGTTTTGATTAGAGAAATCTTTAAATATTTATTTTACAATGTTTCAAGAAAACTGCGGGGGGGGAAATTTCTTTGAAGGTACATGTTAGGGTGACAGAAAATTAGTACATATTTATTTAATAGAAGGTTTTGACTTATTTGCAGGGGTAATGTTTTTTACGATATCGATATCTCCAGCATTTTAACTTCATATAACCATTGTTATTTTGCTGTAGATATTATAAACACTGTGGAAGAGGTGAAAATATTACCTCTAAGGATATGTTATTTTTTAGTCAATGTTTTCAGTGAGTTGTTGCACTTGTTTCCCCCATGGAGGAAGCCATCAATTTGAGCGTATTTACGATTCCTTCAAGAAGTTTACTTCTTCTTGCTCTTGCATTTATTCAACTAACCAAGCGTCGTGTTTTTCTGAGTAATGTCTCTTTCCATACCTTTTTTGCAAATTTTGAAGATTATACATGTCCTTGTTTTTAAAATCGTAAACGGAATGAACTGGATAACAATAAGATGATGATCAGATTTGACAGAATGGAATAAAGGCAGGTCTCCTGGGGATAGCGCCATCTTCATACATTGGTTTATTACAACATCATCTGGCAGTTTGTTGGAAGTGACATTTCTGAGAAGGAAACCCCAAAGTTTCAGCTTTCATTTAATGAGTGTCTTGTTCTACATTTTCATCTTGGAGTCAACAGATTTGTTTGTTTGTCATTTACTTTATATTATATATGATATACCGTATTCTGAGCCTAAGACCACCCCTACTTTTAGAAGGGTTGTCCTGTTTGGGGTTATTCTCAGGTTATAGCCCACCCCCAATTTTGCCAGATGTTCCATGGTCTTACATTACGGTACATAAATCTATAATATTATTTTAAGTTAAGTGTCATAAACCTACATAATACCTATTATGACTGTTTGACGGTCTCTGGTATGAATTTTCATCTGAGTTGGGGTCTCTCCCATCTAAAAGCCCATCCCCATGTTTCCTTCCATCCGTCATACTTCAATTCCGACCATTACTTAATACTGAAGATAACTCATTAAAATTTGGCTTATATGTGAAGCAAATGGTTAACTTTTGATAGTAAAACATTATGTTTAAGGAATCTGTTATGTTAAAGTTCCGGGCTATTAGCATAACCTTAAATTACTGCATGTTGTAGTCTGATTTCAAATTGTTCCTTAAGCCTGGCAGCAAATCTATATACTTTTTAAAGTTGTATAGATTTTCATTAACTCATATTTGTATTTCTGCTCAAGGCTCTGAATGATCAAGTGCCATATTGCATGCAGGTTTACAATTGTAGAAGAGCTTTCTTCTTCTAGGTAATACAAATGACGGCAAAAAACAGATGTGTGCTTTAATCTGGGATTTCTGCATCTGAATTGAATGTTATTTAGGTGAACATATTTACATAGATCAAGATAGAACCAACACTTTCATACCAATCCTTTTCTGCTGTAGATCAATTCAGGAAACATTAAAATTGCAGATGTGTTTGAAGGAAATTGATTGTACATTTTCATGCTGTAGATGAGATCCTGTGTAATGTCATGTGAAAATATTTCGAGATATGCCTTTTGATTTGATTCTTGAGTCATTGTGATTATTTTCCATATTTCCATTGTAACATGTTGGAATTTCTACCCTTTTAGTAAGGGTAGTGTCATTGTCCGAGTTAACATGTATCACTTTTTAAAGTTATCAAATACTTTGAAGCAAGAAATTTGTTTAACTGGATTGACTGTTCAAAGGTGTCTTTTGGTATTTTGGTCATTTGTTTTCTTGTTTTTTTCCCCCATTTCTTTGAACTTGGAAAAATGTTTATGGTAGTAAACTTGAGTGAATCTAAGCCTGTATCTCTTGAACTATTGAATATTTTGTAACAAAACATAGTAACCAAATGAGGTTCTTTGATGATATAGGTAAAATTAGGACTTAACATCTATCTAATTATTACAGGGGGCTATCACAGGGCTTCAAATGCACAGATTCTTGTTTTAAACTAAAATTAGACCATTTGTTGCACTAATTAACTAATTTGTTAAATCTTAGGTGTTTGTCAGTGGTTTTGAAAAATACACCATATGTTTTAACTTTTAATTTTTAAATTGGATAAATGTTCACATGTTCATTGTTTTTGTTGATTCTTAAATTGACAATTGTAACATGTTTGTCTTATTATTATTATTTCAGTTTGGACCCACTTCAGAACCTGAATCAATGAATTTTAAGTTGTAATTTGCAATGAATTAGACGAAGGACAATATAAGCACAAGGAGCGAACGATATACTAAATCGGAGAGGAAGTTACATGCTGCATCGAGCAGCTAATGTGTTGAATCAAGTAATCAGAATTACAAATTTGCAGATTTGCTTCGTTTTTAAAACTGTTTTGAAAATAAGATCCCAACATGAAAAATGTTGACTGATCAACCTGGTATAATTTTGGCGTGATGTTTTCTGATCAGCTGGCTGAGGATTACACAACCGTGAGCATGTTGTCAGACATGGCACCAATGCCAAGCTCCATATGCCATAAATCATTACTGGTAATGTCATCAAAGTACGTGATTATATTGATCGTGTATGTTTCATGCAATGCAGATTGATCTTTGTCATGGCTCAAGTTTATTGCCCCGTACTTTGGGTTCGTTTGCGGCAATCTTTGCAGAAATTATAGTTCCAATCACTGCATTCAGCATCACCGAAAATGTAAAAAACAATAAATAGTGGATTTTATTCATGATTCTCTCATTTACTCTTCCTTTCGGTTATTAATGGCCATCTTCAATAGATCAGTAAGGGATGTTTTGCAATGGAAAAACAGGCTGTCCGAGGCAATGCGGTGTGTTTGTTCCTAGCATTTTGGAAGATTTATTATACCCATTGCCACTAGATGGTAATCAGTTTTCTGTGTGCACGAACAAACCAATCTTTTTTCAAATTGTATCAAGAAATTCATAAACTTCATTTAGAACCGACTCGCTGCTTAATTGTCAGGAATATATTTGGGAAATAGTTTCAGTATAGATCATGTAATCATTGAAATTAATTTTTAAAAAAGTCAAAATTAGAATTAAATGAAATTCAACTTGATTTTAATCTGAAAATTGATGCTCAAAACATACTTCATTGGGAAGTTTGAGCTTTTTACTGACTTTGCATGAACCATCATTCATTAGCAGCTCCGACTAAGTCGGAGCTGCTATCAGTTTTTGTGCAGTTTCCATCGCCGCCGCCGCGTTTTGTATTCGCTATAACTATTTTCCTATTATGTTTTGAGAACTCATATACATAACTTCTTACTTATACCCCTGGGGAATTTTTTTTGACATGTTCACATTCAAGGTCAAAGGTCAAGGTCACGAGTTCTGAAATCGCTAAAAAAAATCCTTGTAAACACGATAACTTGGAAAATATTTGTGCTATCAGGCTCTTTTTTGGTGTATATCAACTATGGAGAAAGGCCAAGATTTGAAAAGGTTTTCGCTAACATCCGTCAAAGGTCAAGGTCATAGTGAGGTCACAACTTAATGCTTTTGCAAAAATGTCTTATTTCAACTATTAACACTTTGAATCATTACATGATTGTGATACACAATGAAAAGTGATCACTGATTGTGTGACCTTGAATTTTAAAGGTCAAGGTCACGAGATAGGGTCATGGTGACCAGTTCTGAAATCTGTAAATAACTTTTTTCCAAGAAGGTATTAACATCTCATATACATAGCTTCTTTCTTATAAATCTGGTGAATGATTTTGACATGTTCACATTCAAGGTCAAAGGTCAAGGTCATGAGTTCTAAAATCACTACAATAATCCTTGTAGACATGATAACTTCAAACATTTCTGTGCTGTCAGGCTCTTATTTTGTATATATCAACTATGGAGAAAGACCAAGATCTGAAAACGTTTTCGCTAATAACTGTCAAAGGTCAAGGTCACAGCAAGGTCATAACTTAAGCATGCTATTGTGAGTATGCCTTATGTTAACAATGAACACTTTGAGTCATTGCATGATTGTTATACACAATGAAAAGTAATCATTGATGGTGTGACCTTGAAGGTCAATGGTCAAGGTCATGAGATATTGGTTAAGGCCATGTTAATCCTTTGATTCAATTTTGAAATCAGAAATAGGTTTTAAGAACAAGTTTGTGAAAAGTGACCTCGGTGATGATTCAACTTGTTAGAATAACTTGAATACCCATTTTATTTATGCTGTAGAGAAGGCGGAACAGGGAAAGGCGAGACCCAAAGTTTCGGAGCTGCTCTGCTTTTGCGGTGTCTAGTATTATCTTTTAATTTTTCAAATCCTGCTTTAGAACTGAAGCTGAAATTATGGCGAGATACCATGTACCCTTTAGAACTTTGTTGCCTTTTTTAAAAATGTACATGGCAGGCAATTAACCTACATTCTATAATCAACTCCTTCTCTTAAACCAATAAGCAAAGGAAGCTCAGTTTTCAGAATAACATCTATGAAATGGAGATTAATGTTAGAAATTTTAAAAAGGAGCATAGAAATTTGAAAGTAACAATAGTAAACTCAGAATTTCATCTTTGAAGGAAGAAAATTGTGCAGTTCGGTATTAGGTCCATCTTTTAACCTTTAGAACTAAAAGCTTAAGAATACTGAAATTTTATGTAGACATTCTTGACCAATATGTGTTTTTCACTTCTTTGTCACAAAGATATAAGTTTGAGCTAAGTCTGTCCAAGAACGGCTTTTCTCAGAAACTGTTTAAGATGGGAATCCATTGGTGTTTGGTTTTTAAGGGTATACCGGTAAATATTTTGGAGTTTGAAAATGAGAAGCTCTGAATGTTTTTTTTTAGGTTATAATGAGAATCAATATTACGGGGAATGTTGATGACCATGTCTGCTTCATTTTAGTAAATTGGTGACTGCAATCACTTGTCTTTAAAGCTTGTCCCTTTTACTTTTCAATTATCCTGCATAAAAGTTTTCATCATTTTGCTGTCATTCACATTTGTTTCAATAGCTCCATTTTAAATGTTACTCCATCTCCTACTCAAGTTTGTCAAAACAATTGGAAGCTCCATTGGCTGAAATGAGAAAATCACTTTCTATAGGCATTACTTGGTTGACAAGTTCTTTGCAAGATCGCTGATAGATCATTAACCCTGCTGTATGTGGACATTGGTTTTGTAGAATGGGCTTCAATGTTTAATGAGCATCTCTTCTGGCCTTCCTTATTGCTATTTCCAATCCTCATTTCTAACTACATAGCAATTACACTCTTCTTGTGGAACAGTTCAGGTGACAGGAATTGAATTGGCCCTTCCAAAAAGTATTTCATTACTTTGAGGGGAAATCTTAACTTAAAGACAACTTAAGACTGTCAAGTTAAAGAGGAAGCATCACATTGAATAGCAAACCAATGTACTTCTTGACATTGTACTCTTGGTATCATATATAGGCCATTCAGCGCACACTTATTATGAGGATCTCAGTAGCATATATAACCTGTACATTCTTATAACAAGGGGGAGGGGGGGGGGGGGAGGAGGAGGGGGAGGGGGGGCAGGATAGTACTGTAAGCGTTCAGCTTCGGATCAAGAGGTCCAGGGTTCGAATCCTGCCAGGGGCACACCAACTTTGTCTGCATAGAGAAATGTTCAACAAGCAGTAAGGTTTGGGTGCAATGCTACACTGAAATTAAGCGTAGTACCACCCACTTTTCACCAGTTCCAGTCGATGCTTGCAGGTTTCACTGCAATGTATAGCCACATGTTGATGCAGGCTCTCTCCCTGCCGTAATACTAGCAGCTGTGATATAAGTGAAATATTCTTGAAACCCCAACTGATCCCATCTCACCTCACCTCTAGCATATAGGCTGAACACTCATACAATACTCCTGGTAGTATATAGGTTTCAAACCCTTTTTAGTTGATTCTTGGTGGCATATAGGCACACAGCATACACTCTTACAAGGAGACTCGTAGCATTCTCATGTAAAACTTACTCTGATAACAAGATTCTTGGTAGAATAAAGGCAGTACACTCATTAAAGGAGAACTAGTTCAGGGGTGGTCAAACTTTATAGTCTTTCGAAAGATTCTTGTCACACAAAAATTGCATTCATAGTTTATTGTCCATGTAACATTTTCTTCTTCAGTGCTAAGGCTGCTAAATGTTTGAAATATCATAGGATTTCAACATCAAAAAGTTAACTACATTATTGAAGATGTGTTAATAAACCAAAGAAAATGTATGCAATCTTGTATTATAACCATTTCAAAACCAGTAATTCAATGTAATATATTCAAACTTTACATCTTTCAATGTTATTTTATGAAAACAAGTTTTAATTTAAAGAAAATAAAGATATAAGCCCTACGTGATTAATGTCTAGAGAAAAAAAAAATTGAACCAAAAGAAGATTTAAACTTGAGCCTATTGAGAGTTCCTAGAAAAAGATTGTTTGTCTTTGAATGTATGTTGATACAGCGAAAAGAATACTGCAGTTCTAGACGTAGATAATCATATTTATGGAACCATATCAACCTAAGAAAGTGCAACACCAAAATAAAAGTGCAGTTTCACAGTAACCCTGATGAGAAACCCTTCTAACAAGGAACTAAAGAAACTAACTGGAAACAAAACCAGAGAAAACCTCATTTATTCTCAGATTATAAAAGAAACGTCTCTTGAGGGAGCAACTGTTTTATTGGCCGTGATTCAGAAAATTTGGTGATGCAATTGGTTTAGGACAACTTCCATTCTTCAAACCCAGTTTCAGGAGGGCCATCAGGTCTTTACTTGAGCAGAGGACAAAGCTTGATGCACAATGCAACAGACCGTTATTCACACATAAAGTCCCCCTAATATCCTACATGAGAGTGGGAAACTATTGAAATGCAGCAAATGTAATTAGAGAAATTGCGGTATGCGTTGATCCATAAGGTCCTCCGCTCCTGCGCCTCCTAGCTGCTTGGCTATGAAATTAATTTGTCAGCCCTGTGGACCCAGGAGTATAGGGCAGCTTCCTGAGAGGGGGGCGAAATTTGGCAACAAATAAAATAAATATCTTTACAGCAACAATAACTTTTAGTAATGCCATGTGGGAATGAAATGAATTGTGTGTATGTTGAATAATATACTTCAGATTTCATAACAATTTTCACGGGATTGCATACAAAAATTAATCTCCATATAACTGTAACAGGGGACTTCCAACTGTTTTGACAGTCTGGGACTGGATATACATCAAATTTGTGTCATAAAACAAACATGTTTTTATTTTATTGGCACTTGTTAAAGTTATTAAAGTCCATACTTTATGACCAATATAATTGTGGTCAAAAAGAGAATATTCCCCTTTGTTTATATATTGTCAGCATATGATCATAAAAAAGTTATATTCTGTCCCTAATGGCAATAAAAACCCATTGGTATAGCAATGACGATTTGTTTTAGTGAAATGAGTTATGTACGACATAAACTTCAGTCTGTTTTCCTCGAACCCAAGTGTAGCACTGCCAAGTGTTCTTATTCATTGTATGTCTGACCAGAGCCGATATTGATGATAAAATATTCATATATTTGCCACAATTATTTCTCCATGCTTGTGAAAACAAGATGGGTATATTATTTTTGCCAGTCTCTGAAGTGATCCCTTCAGACAGGGAGATGTGAAACTGCAAATAAACATGGAGTTAGTTCCAAGGAAGTGGTCATTAAATTTAGATGAGTTGAACGGAGTACAACATTGCTTCTCCTCATCTGCTATGTCTGGCAATCTTTATCAGACATGAGAAACGGTTTTACTTATTTATGCAATGAGTAACACTTCAGATTGCCTTTTTACCTTCCCAAGCAGTGCTATATCCTGAAACAACCAGCTGGACAAGCATTATCAGACGTAATGACAGTCTGCCCAGGAATGATTTGGCTAATAGAAACTTTGTGATAATGTGTCAATCTTTAGTAGAAGTCGGATTTGGAAATGCATCTTCAAGACTTTAATTTCTGCTCTCTGGATTATTTGTGTTTATATCTTAGATGGATTGATGAAAATCACTATTGATCTTGATAAATTAATGGGGTTGAGTTCCATTTAAAATTTGAGCGTTTGAAATTAATGATAGTTGGTTAAAGTGAGTGAAAAACAACTGAGTGGTTTGGTATTGAACACCCAAAGGCAGGTTAGATACTGATACCAGTCACGAGCTTCATAAAAATGCTATTAATATGGACAGAGTTTAGTATTTTATTTATTACTCGCTGATTTCAATCACGATAAAGGGCATGAACATCGATAAATTTATCACTCACCATTGCTGCAATGATACTTACATTGTGACGCATTAATTTCTCAACATCAATTGGAAGCATGCAACATTATTACACAATGTGTCAACAAGAGAGAAATAAGTATTTTTTTACAAGTAGTTGATTAAATTAAAAGTCACATGGAACACATTGCAGCTGATATTGAAGTATATGTATGACCAAACTTTTGGCGTTTCAATAGTTGGTTAAAATAGAATCATTAGATTCTTTTACTACAACCAAGAGTCATGGCCATTTCACCTTTGAACGGAGGACTGATATTTCTATGGGTAAATCAGATTCAACTGTTCCAAACTCAAGCACCAGAAAATTTAAGATAAAAGAAACTGTTTTGAGTCAGTGTATTGATAAGCCAATTCTGTTAAATTCAGTCAAGTTTGTCACTTCATTGTGTGGGAATCATGAACTGGAAAATAAATTCATTAAAATGAAACAATTTGATCTTTCGACATGAATAGCACCGATTTTGTAAGTCCAGCGATCAATTTCAAGTGTCTAGTACAGCAATTGGAAAGCTCCCCTCTGTTCAATGAAGCTTTGCATTAACCATGTCTTTGTTTATACAGAGGCTCAGGGTAATGGGGTGGTGATGGCCTCGGTAACTTTATCCATTTGCTACCTGTACGGGAGAGATATTCGTTACAGGTAAACAGCACAGACAATGTCCCCACTTCATACTCTCTCATGGTCACTACAAGGAGCAAGTAGACATATTTGTATTTCGGATGGCGACTAATTCTGTGTTTGTCCATCAACATGCACTTTTTGTTCCGGATCCGTTCGGCAATGATTGATGTTCGGATCACATTACCCAAAATAATTCCATGTAGTTTACCTCTTAATATTATTATTGTACGATGTTTCACTAAGTTGATGGGCGTGATTTTATGTCGACAGGTTGTGCCAAGCTGCGAGTTGATGAGACCCTAGTGACATAACTGCTGTTTGAAAGGTAAGAGGCTTCCATTGTTGAGACAACTCTTTGCACCGTTATAGCAGAGTTTCTTTGTTGGATACACTGGAACAGACATTTTTTTGGAAGGAAGTGTTGATATATATCTTCAGCCAGACAATAAGCTCAAATTCCCTTTGGGGTACAAATTGTATCAAATGTTTCCATCAACGACCTTATACCAAATTTTAATCTCAAATAAATGTCACATAGTGTCCTATTTAAAAACTTCATTTCTGGTGTGACCAACCTTAGCAAGCAGTCGATCAATCCAAGGTAAGGCAGTCTGGAATCCAGAGTGCAACTTTGCATCTGCTTGAGAAAAGGTCATACTATGACATGTTGCAACTGGTATGTCATTTTATAGCAATGAGTTGAGTGTAGGACTGGGTGCAGTCGGTTCATTTGTCTTATTACACAAGGTGCTTGAAGAAACACATTTTCAGAAAAATGTCAGCTACAAAAAAGTTCAGAACTTGGTATGTAAATAAAATAATATTTTTGGCCATTTTATCATACTAATATATCAGTATTTCAGATGCTCATGATTACAGTAAAACTAAAACTTCTTTGTGTTGTGTCTTGATGCAAATTGTTGTGGACATTTTCCAATTTTCCCCCCAAAACACTGGCTGCTGATAACATATATGCCTATTTTACAGCAAATTATGAGTCTACATTGCTTTCAATAAATCTTCATTACTACTGCTGTGTTTTGTGAAACTAAATCGAATATGAATTGGACTCCCGTTACAGACTGGCAAACTGATAAACTGCTATTTTCAATTCAATTTTTAACCGCTTTCCTTTGTTGCCAACTTCTTATTCATACATTTATTCTTTATATATGAGAAATTAAATAGGGTTCTTGTCTACACAAGTTTTGGATGTATTCAATGAAGTACATTAAGACTAAATCTTAAAGATTAAATTATGATATGAACACTTTTGAAAGTTTCATATGTTTTATAAATGGTATTGAAAATGTGTAATTATTGAATGAGGATATAATTATGCTTGATGAACCAATTTTCCTTTGGATGAAGAAGACATAATTGTGTTTACTTCAGATCTCTTCTGTATTCAATAATGTTTTGGTTTCAATGTTGTGCCAGTAATTCTTAAGCTTACCTTACCAATTCCTTGCCTTGCAAGATTCACAGTATTTTCCAAGTTGGCCTATATATAATTATTACAAGTTCAGTGGAACCTCCACCCCTTTAAGTTACTGGATTCACCTATAAATTTATCCACATGTTAGACATTTCACAAACGAACTTAGTTCTGATGATAGATTGCTTCCGAGAATAACCGCATGTTTTACAAAGAATGCTGAATTACATTTTGATTTTTTTAAACGTACACATTTAGACAATTCTGTTGAGGGCTTTCATTGTTCATAATGTAAGTCTAGAATCATCTCACTCCACCTCTAATCTGGGCTGTCATATTAATAATTTAGTCATGTTGGTGTATGTAAGGATTTTGGATTATAATAAAAAAAATAACTTGCAATTGTCTTGCAAATGCAGTTACCACCATGAATAGATAACCCATGCAACATGCAGTCTTTATGCTAACACTGAATTGCCATTGCCTGACTTATTCAGGGCATTAAAACAAGCTATTCTCATGTAAATACCTCGCTCACCTTAGATGTATATGTACACCTGGATGGGCCAGCCACATATTACTTCTCATGTAACTATTTCCTAGCTTGCTGCAGCCTTGAGGTTCACACCAAGTTTAAGATCAAGGTATCTGTATTTCATTATTATTGTTTTGCAGGGATCTTCTGGAGTAACAAATAATGAATGTTTACTTTCAAAATGTAATGCAATGTTTTTTTAAGATATCGCATCTGTTTTACTTGAGTTAAGTAAATGTGGTTGAAGCACTCGATCGGGATAAATAGATGATTTCATGGTATTTGTAATGGTCTTGCCCTTTCTTCATGTTGAACCAGTTTCACCAGTGACTTCAATATTCTTTTGCTCAATTCTCAACTAGTTCGGAAATTGGCAGCAAACCCCAGCTGCCTTATTCCTTTAATGAAAATTTCTTGAAAAATTGCTGATTTATTTATGTAAGGGTTAAAAGGAAAATCATTATCTTAATTTATCTTGCCCAAAAGAAACAATTTGTTCCCTAAGTGCACCAGCTCAGAAAGCTCATTCCTTGATTCAAATGTAGTGTTATGGGTTGGTTGTCATTATAAAAATAGAACTCATTTATTCCCTATGAGCAATTTGTTTGACATTTTGTTGATGTTTTTATGTTGGAAGAAATTTGTATATGACTATTAGTAGGATTTTAGATAAGTTGTTTTCATTACAAGTGTCTTGTTAACTTGAACAAGTCAGCAGCACATCAATTCATCAGGATGGATTTGTTCTACTACAGAACTTGAATTAATTTAATTTACAACATTTTTAAAGTGCATTTGCAATGCGCTGACAAGTCCACAAAGAGGATGAACACAGTTTTCAAGTGCCAGGTCATTCCAGGTTCGAAGACTTTGTTTATCCGTCATCTTGATATGGATTTACACCTTAATAATGGCACTTAATCCGGGGATATGTGCTTGTGAGTTCAAACCTGGCCCGAAACTGCCATCATCATTTTGAATTAAGAGTAAGTACTTTAACCTTGTTAGATGCCTGCTCAAGTATTGTAAATCTCCATCAGAGTGATAATATAATTAACTTAAATGTGATCAATTT
Organism: Gibbula magus; assembly: GCA_936450465.1. NCBI lineage: Eukaryota > Metazoa > Mollusca > Gastropoda > Trochida > Trochidae > Gibbula > Gibbula magus. The sequence continues at coordinate 58,501,569 of OW388294.1, forward strand.
CACTCAGAAGCATCGTACATTTCTTTTATTCGGCCTGCCCGGTCTACATTGGCACCATTGATCCCTGCCTGGTATAATACAGCCATTTCCAGCCTCTTTCAAGCCCAGATGACCGGTTCACACTATTGTCAATTGCTTGTATCAATTTGCTTTGTGCCATGTCACTTTAACAAAGATTAAGAGGGTTTACCACACTTAAGGGACATTTAATGTTGAAAGGCATTGTAGATGCAAACATGTCTGTCCTTGCTTGACCTCTTGCTTCATGCTGGCCTGAATTAAAAAGAAAAATGAAAACAATTCTAAAGATTATTTGATCTTTCCAAGAATAAGGTCATTGGATTCAGGCCCCATGAATTCTTATTTAGATTTTGTTAGTGTTTGAATCAATTTTGTTGGTCATATTGTGAAGGTATAATAGCGAAGTGGTAGGTATGCAAACAATGTTTTTTCACTGGGCCCCATCCATCAGAGCTGGTGTCTGTGTGTGTGCATAGTACCCTGATCCCTACAGTAAGCTACACTAAATAGCTTGGAGCCAGCTATATTTCTCTGGTGGCCGATTGCAACAAGTAGCTCCCAGTTTTAATGGTTCTGACCTCGTCCTTGTTAAGTGTTGTGGATTCCAGCTATAATCAAACTAGGATTATTAGATACAATCTGCCAGACAGGTGTAATACTCTGAGCTGGAGATTTAGAAGTTGATTTCTCTGAATGTAGTCAATGTTGAAATTGCATATCTTGACTTTGATTCAAATGTGAATATTGAAATATTTGTAAAGCATTGTAAAAAATAAATAAATTCTGAGGCCGGATAAAATCTACCATACACTTAATAAGATATATACCAAGTAACATAAATTTAAAAAATGTTTTTACTTCAATTAAATTTCTTTTGAAAATTGTTCATAGTAATTTTAAAAATTTGAAATAAGGTTAATTTAAATGATGATTTTGATTTGTCACATTTAAGGAAATCTTTTTCATTTAAAAATCATATGGTGAATATACTCATGACATTTGGCTAAATAAAAGTCTTTCATCTGGATGTTGAAGAACTGATGAAAGAAGAGGCGGGATGAAATGTCAGGGGTCCACGTAGTTCTGTGTCTAATCAGTGATCGTAAACGAAGATTCTCTTCTGATGAAGCAAACAGATGAGACTAGCCTTCTCCACTTTCTAGCTGTAAAACTCTTATTATGTTACAGATATATATATAGTCTTCACTCTGTGACAATATCCAGGAACATGGCCATCAACAAAGGAAACAAGCCAGAACTAGCAGAAATGCCACTTGTCACTGGTTATGAGGGTTATTAGAAAGTATTGTTTAATAAAAAGAATAGCACCAGGGCCTCCTTTCACAAAGGACTAAGGTGATCATAAGTCAATAATGTAACCTTAGTATAATGTCAAAGATTTAAGGTGAACTTAAGGTTGCTTTGTGAAGAAAACCCAGTCCTTATAATTCCTAGTTATCTTGAGCTGTAAAGCTTGTTGGTAAGGTACCGTTGATTATTTTATAGCATTTGGTATGTTGTAGATGAAATTAGTTTGAAAGACAAGTTAAACATCGGCATACTGCAAATATAATTAATTTGAAAGGTATTAGCTTTCCTTATGGAAATGAAGTTTCTAGAGCAATTTTCCTTATCCTTTGAAGACTTATGAATAATTTGAAATAGATAAGCATTTTTAATCCAATGTGTATCTTAAATACTGAAGAAGTTTGGTGTTTGCTTAATTTTATGTAATTGTTTGCTTTTACACCGATTGACACCAACTGGTAATGTATTTACTGTTCATGCATATAATGGTTGGTAATAAAAAATCTGTAAATACTTGTGCTTTTTAAATTTTCATGTTTAAACTGAATATAACAATTTATTCTCCATTGAGTTGCTGAAAAGACTTTTTGAATAACGACCATTTGACCAAAATACTATTACAATGGCCCCTCCTAACCCATTTGATGTACATGCAAACTTGTTTCTCCATCAGAATTGAGATTCATGAATCATAAATCCTACATTTAACCATGTCACTGAGCCGTGGTAGTTCCAATACAGTGAAGAAAATCAGTAAAAGTGAATGTTCTGCCTATTGCAGAGTAGCAGAGTCGAATGCTCTGTTGTGAAGCATTGTGATTTGCATTCATTTTCTATGAAACCGGTTCTTAGTTTTATCTAAGATGTCTTCACATCTCTGGTAAAGTGTACTATTGATAAGGTTCCGATGCACTGGAAATCTACAATGATAAGTCATGCTGGCAGCAATCTCTCCTCAGGCTTTTTGTTACTTTCAACACGGATGGAAGAGCGATTAGAACGAGGTTATTGTATACTCCAGTCACGGCCAGATGGTTTTGAAGCTTGTTTTAAAAAAACTGCCATTTAAATCTGTCAATAAGGACCCTGAATTGCGCCTTGAATTGCTTCACCAGGGGCAGAAAGTAAATTGTAGCTGTGATCAAGCAGGTCCTTTCAGAGCTAGTGATTGTGCGAAATGTCTGTGGACTCTGTATGGAGTCCATGGTCTAACCTTCCTCCGAGTGAAGCTACATGCTGTGCTTCCCATCTCACACAATGATCCATACACCGCTAGCAGTACGAGAGTCGGGAAGTGGGATACATACACTGCTCATAGTGGGAAAAGTGTCTACTGCTAGATGATGCGTGGATACAGGAGACCAGGTCGAAGGGTCGCACAATATGGATGATGTTCATTTAGTCGTCATGCAGGAATGATTGAACGGTGAAGATGGTTCACTGATAATGTCCTGGTTATGGCTATTGGCCGCTCCTTCACATTTTTACTCTGATTTTCCATCTTTGCTGATGCTGTTTCCCTACAAGATGGGAACTAAGTGATTGGCTTGTTATCACCCTAGGTCCGAGGGAAAGTTGGACTCATTATTCTTCCAGGGATTATCTTATCGTTTTGGCAGCACCGTCCAACAGTTTTGTTTGGCTGTTTTATATCTGACAGCCAATGTTTGATAAGTCAGACCGTGGCATCTCCGCCTGTAAGGAATTCCTTTTTTTTCCTTTTCACAATCATTTGTGATGCTTCTCACCTCTAAACATCGTTATCACTAGGGGTAGGGAGTGCTTTGAACCTATGGAGGTACACCACTTTACAGCTATATTTAAAATTCCAACTTACAGGAAGAATGATAATGTATTGGATGATGAATTTATCCTACCTTTTGTAAACTTTAAGCTTCTGAAAAAACAAAACTCAGAATTCCGGTTAAGATTACAATAACAAATCAATTTTGCAATTATATATAGCCACTCTTTACGTTCTTATCAACACCAAAGATAATAGCTTGCATACACACTTTTTTGGTCTGTAAATGTTGAAATATTTTAAGTTATTCTTATCGTAAACATTGCTAACACTTTCTGAAAATAGCATCTATTCTAAATTTCACTGTTATCTTTGTAGATATTTTAAGTTGTCAAACTAATATTTTGGGGAAATCTTTCAAAAGGCATAAATTAGAAATTGATCAAACGAAAATAACTGAAATAATTAATACATATACTTGACTTTTAAGGTGAGTAAAAAAAAAGAGAAAACTGATATCTTGCAATTTCAAATTCATTTTGGAGACAATCATGTATGTCAGGTTTCAGGTTTCACTTCAGATTTTAGGATGTTATGGGCTTTCTTCCAACATGATACATCTTAAAGGGACACTGTGTCAACAATAAAAATCAGATCATGTGTATCTACATATGCTGATTTACATGTCTGCTAACAAGTCACATACACCAAATTTCAGACAATTGACGTAATGAAGCGTAACTCGTTAGCAGACACTTTAATCAGCTTAGTGAGATAAAGATGGGACTCATTTTTATCCTTGACGCAGTGTCCCTTTAAGGAACGGTACAAACAGGAAGCTTTCTTTTCAAACAAAATTAGAAGACATATTGCTGTTTCTGCATGTGCACCAGCAGAGTTCACTATAGACACATGTACATTTACTCAGGATGTCGCCATAGCCAACCCTGTCACCCGTTTGTCCTCTACACAGGCCAGAAACTAACTAGTGTTTAGATGTCTCTTTGGTGAAAGTGTTAAATGCATTATCCTTTAATTTTGTTATGTTCAAAAAACTAACTACCCCTGGTCTAATGTCCCTTGAAGAAATCTAACATCTGTCTCCAATATCTTATTAATGGATATGAGATGTGGGAACAGTTAAATGGAAAATGAAAAATAATTCGATCTGAAGATCAAGTTAAAATCTGCTTTGTTGAATGTTTTTGTCAAAGTGTGGGTAAGAAACATTGACACCCACATTTAGAAGATCAGAGGAATCATCTGCTTCAATGGATTTGAAAGAATGTGAGGATTGAAGTTTGATATGAAGCCTTGTGAGGTTAGAATAGTAAATGGGAAATCTGGCAAACTCTTGCATTCTTTGTTTTTTCTAGCCCAGAGAGCTTTTCAAAGGCAACACTTCAACTAATATCTTAACATATTTTCCCTTCTCATAAATAAATCATTTAGTTGTAATTACAATAGGGCAGAATGATTTTCTCTCATGCCTGATTGAACAATTTGAAAAATACAAATTAATTTCCGTTTGCAATAGCTCCCAAGTACTCTACCATCTAAATCAATTATTCATGTATGTTTATATCACATGTTGTGTTCATTGAAAAACAAACATATTTCATTTTACTTCATCATTCAAGTAAGTTGATATAACCTTAATTTACATGAAAATGAAGGGAACCTAAGAAAAATCAATTTGACTTAAGGAATATGATAATCAGATAAGTATTGAACATTCTGAAAGGTAACCTCCTTGTCACACTCCGAGTATGAGGTGATACTAAAAAAGCTTGCTTTACTGTAATGATAGTGAGTAATCCAGGCCAGCAATTATGGCTAAGACTATTTGGCTTGGAAGGCTGTTTTGTTAGACGGTCAGGTTAATTAGTTGGAGCTATCCCAGTGCAGACGTGACCAAAGACCGCATCGCGGCAAAGACGAACCTCAAATTGATTAAGGATCTAGCTTTCTGCCGCTCAAATACCCCTATACTAAACCGTCGAGCCGCTTTCACTAGCAAACGCAAGCTAGCGACGTTTTAAGGTGAATAGGGCCTCGGAACTCCTAGTCATGGTACATGGGTTTTCTTTGTGATGAGTTCTGCTATTTTTATACACACAGCTCGAGAGATGAGTCCATCGATCAGTGTTTATCAAATGTGTGCCTGAAATACTACCTGTAGGAAATCTGTCCACACTGGTCTTGGACTCGAGGAAACCAGTGCTTTGAAGACACCTTCACTGGACATTTATAATTGCTTTGCCTTCTCTTAAGGTGAGTTGACGACTTTCACCATCAGGTGTGCTTTTGGAGCCAGGGTTGGATGCTTGAGCGTAATCGCTGAGATTAGCTCTTTTGATCCGTGAGTGATAGATGCGAAGAAGGGATTGAATCGTCTGTATTTTTCTCCGTGGCGGTCCTGTAATGGAAGTTATCTATGCGATGGCCTGGTAAGTGACTTGATCATCTGATAACATTGAGGAAGAGTTGAGTTGAGTTGAATATCTTTAAGAATATTTCTTTGTAATAAGAGGATGAGATAGATATCGTGTTTGAAATCTGTAGGTTTATCATGCAACTGATTGTTTAATAGATTTATGGATTCTTACGTAATGTTATGTTTTTATATTTCAATCTGTGTGGCAAGTCTGTTTGTACAGTATATGATGTCATTCATATGCAAATAAAAGCAGGTGGTAGCTCCATGCTTTCTGGCCAGCCTATGTTACACATGTACAACGGAGTAAACATAATTGTACGTGAGTGACTGACGCTAACGTTTAGAGTCTCTTACACATGTCCCGCGTTCCCATGATCTGGGCGCTTCAGGTTATATAGGTAAAGTGTTGCTTTTTGTGCAAGGCTGAATAACGCTTTCAACACTGTGTGCTGTACTTAATACGTATGTAAAGGTTTATATTCATGCATTCATGGATAAATATATACATGAGCTTCATTCCATGGTTGTTTAGGACTTGTGGAGGAGTATTATTGTTAAACGATTCTCAATTAATAGGCCTACCCACTTGATATGTTAAGATACTAAAGGGGTTGACATGTTATGTTGCACTGTAAATGTTAGGCAAGATCGAAATACTTCCTATTAAACTTATTGCCACTGATGAAATTTGTTTTTACTATTTTTTAATGAAAATTCTACAGAAAGCTGATTAATGTGTTCGATCATTCAGATTAGATTCGTTGTTTGCTAGTTTATGGAAGATTGATTGCTTTTCTTAAAAATGTTTTAAAGAATTAAGTTTTAAACAAGAGATATTCATGATTCAACTTATTTTTAGAATCTTTTTTCAATTAATCATTTTTTTTAATCCTCAAAAGCTGTCATCTTTATCATTATAACAAAAGACTTAATTGTGTAGAAAAGTTAAATGTGTTTTTGTTTGTATTGGCTTGCAATATTTTTTTGATTACTGTTCTGACAGATTTATGGCAGTTGTGGTAGCCATATTGAATTTCAGGTCAGACAGTTAAAATTTTGGTTCAACCATGCATTAAATGAAATGTTTACATGCAATCGTCTATCATGTATTGGGTGAGAACACAAACTGTGGGAAACAATGTTTATTTCAAAAGTTCATGGGAACTTTAGCCAAAAATCAAATTTTAACACCTGTCTCAGTTAGATTTTTGCGATTGATTTAAATCAACTGATCTTCACGACCTTTTGCTGATAAGAGCTGAAGTGCATTTAACTTGATGCTGTTGTATACAAGTTGAAATTTCAATATTAATTATTTTTAAAAAATAAAATAATATTAATATAACATGTTAAGGGTGTATTAGATATGTTGTAAATGTCTTTAAGGGAATTTTTTTTTCTTCATATATTGAAGTTTGCATTAAAACATGTTTTTGGCTAGTTTTCGGGTAAATCCTTTAATTCCTTAGAAATATTTGTTTAAACCATTATTTCCAAAAGGAATATGCTTTTTTAATTTAAAAGAAAATCACCAAAACTACAGTTTGAAAAAAGTCATAAATACATAAGTTTGCAGATTTTTTCATCAACTTATTTTCGACCATACTTATGTTTGTGAAATTGCTTCTGAGAAGTAATAACAGGGTTTTTAGAACTATCCAATAACACGATTCCTGAGAGATTTGTTGTCGTCAGTGTAGCTTTACATTTACAGCATTGGGAAATTGTCTTTCTTTCTCATCATTGTTTGTGTAGCGTTCATCATATGTTCTAATCTTGTTTGCTGCCAGCAAGGTGCTTCATTTATGCAGGAAATGATTCGTATCATTGCAATGCAACTCTGTATTAATGAACCAGTGAAAATGAGATGTCATTATTAAGCTTGTTATACACAGACATTGACAGCTTGGGTGAAAAAATTACATTTTGATAATTTAATCAATATGTATAGTATATGAATTGAGGCTTGTACGAGAGCCCCTCACTTTAGGTCCGAGCTGGTAGCTTTTGAGGTTTTGTTTTATTTTGCTTTGGAAATTAACAAAATCATACTTTTGGGCTGGTAACTTGTCGGACATTCATTAGACTAATATGTACATACAGTAGATGAACATTTATTTAATGGTTATGTTAAAATCTTATTCATTTGTGTAGATGTTTATGGGCTGCAGTAACATTGTAAGAGTAATTATATAGTTGTAACAGATGCTCATAAACTGGCACGGTTATGGTTTATGTCGTAAAGCTTTCTTTGAAATATAAGTAATTTTATTGCACTTGGTGGTATTTATGTTTAATTTGGTCCGTTTGAGAACTCTTCATATTCTTGTTGTCTTCACTCCACTGATATTAATGTTCATCCTTGTGTCCATGGTATATTTCCATGGTACATTAACATTGATGTATCCAGTTTTTGGTCGCCGCTAATGGCTGCAATACTGCCGAAGCGGCGTTAAACAATAACTCACTCACTCACTCCAGTTTTTGCCGGATTGTAATGGATCATTTCTTATATCAATGTGTCACATATGGCTGTATACTTGTTCTCAGAACTCGCATGCTACATAGTGCCTTGATGATACTGTTCTACATGAGAAGACTGTTACTATCAGCATGTACATGCAAGTGTTAGTCCTGTGATCTGCAAGAAATATTGTGAATAGTAATGCTCTTTACATGACAAGTTGCTGATATCAGATTGTGTCCAGATTCCATCCAGTCCCTATGTTAAATGTCAGGAAAGGTGTAATGTATGTGGACTTAACATGTAAATTGAAAGAAGTAGTAGTTTGATAAGAAGTATTACAAAACAACACTGCTGTGTTTATGACAGGTTACTGATGTGAGATTATTGATAGTTGCAGTACAAATTGCTGTGTAGAAAGAAACTGCATAACTACACGATCACATATATCATGTTTGTCGGTCTGGAACCTCGTGATGAGGCTTGGAGTGTTGGTTGACAATTTCCCAGGGATTTCGTCTAGTTATTAGTGCCCTGGGCTAGATTGAATTATCCCCTTGGACACTTGCAACTGTCATTGAGTTACCTCCATATACAATTGCATATATTGTTCAAGAAAATTTGATAAGAGAAAAATCGACTCTTGTAGTTCAAAGCCTAGACTTAGGCTGCTAAGGTGGTTGCCATTTTATCGGAGAGTGGGCGATATTTGACAATTAGGGGAGAATGACCAGAAGGTTTACGTGGAATGTTTATGGAAGAATGTGTCCCTGTCACCTCCAATTCTTCCTGGCGCTCTCTTGGGCTCAGCCTGGTAAGTCTGCTATTGATTCCGGCTCACCTTACCTCAAGTAAATTGAACAGATTAAGTCCCTGATAAAAACAAGGATAGTTCCTCCAGAAAAGAGTTGGCTATCATTACAAGAAATTAATGAGCCTAGTTCCGATCTTTTGCAAATCAATTTTTAAAAACTTTTAATTACAAATTTTTAATTGAAATAGTCTGAGGTCTATTGTATGATATAATGCAATGTATACAGGCTTCTCTAACTCATATTTTAAAGTATTATATGTAAGTGTAAAGGTAGAAGGGCTATTGAAAAACACAAATAACATCTTTATATATGTTTAAGGTTGTAGAAAATGTGAATATTTTATTACAATTAAGCAAGATAGTGCTATATAGGCATGAACATGTTAATATTTTTTGTCAAGAGTATCAATGTTATCCCATTAATCTGTTGTCACAAGCTGTTGGCTATGAAGAAGCAATTACAAGATGATTTTATAAAATTTGAAATGGGCAGCCTCAGTTGAAGGGGACTTAATCTGTGCGAGCTGAGTCATTCTCCTTAGCTTGTGCAGCCAGCTGACTCCCAACTAGATGTTGCTACATTATGTTCACACATACATTTGTTCAACATAATAAATGTTTCCCATAAAACCTAGTTGTCAAATGCTCCGGAAATCTTTTATTCAACTGAATGGACGGGTAACACCTTAAATATCTGGCCTCTGCGGCTGAAAGGGCAGCTTTAGACCATCTCTTCCCAGGCTCCGGGTCCTTATAAAATTGGGATATGTCAATAGATTACTTTTATCATTATAAAAAGTAATGTGAAGGCATATTTCCTATTTCCAGGTCATGCGCTATTGCATTGAGATCCACCCGTTTGTTTCACTGTGTGGTGTCATCTTAGCACTAACTGTTGGATAACATGTGTCCCACAATGTTTGTTAAACATGAAAGAACTGGTGTGAAGGGATATAAACGAATGTTATTGAATATGAATAATTAATATGAAAGCCATCTGGGGTGTGGCAAAATGTCTGGCGGATGGCTTTTAATCATCATTTTCAACTCTCTAAGCATTCAGCGTTGCAAAAGACCAGATACCTTTTGTGAGTCTTTGAAGGGAAAGTGAGAATTTAATAACCTTCTCCTTATTGGGTACAATGAGAATGTATAATGCAGAGAGTAAGCTATCGATACCATGGTAATGAATAAATTATTTAAGACAATTCTCCTGCTGATATCATAAGCTAGGAAATTGATTATAACCTTTTGATTGTTAATAAGGAAAGCTATGGTTTCAGATGATCCAGTTTATGCAGTGTAGCGCCAGTCGAGGTAATTACTTGTATGTCTACTTCCTCGTGGATGAAATGCAAAGATGATCTGCTTAAATGGGCTTGCAAGTTGATAGCTTTTATATTTTTTACAAAGCTAATGTTGACATTGACTGATAGACGTATTATTTCTCTGAAGGCATTTTGGATCTTTAGTCTTCCTTTAGTTTTATTTTGGTTTTATCTCTCAAATTAGAGTATATAAAAATTGACTCTTTGAAAAAAGATTCTATTTGAAAATAACCCTTCAAAAGGATTAAAAATGCATTAGTTCTAGACAAGCTGATTATCTTCAAATTTCCAGGCATCTGTCTTTTCTATCATTACGTTTTTGACTCCAGGATTGATTCCAAACCAATGACAAAAGAAATGAATAAATACTTTTATCAATTGTCTTTTTGAAAAGAAATACATTCGAAATAATTGCTTCAAATTATGTCTGAGTATCTGTACATTTGCCTTTTAAAATTTTCAACAATTATTTGAATTACCATAATATGTAACTTGATATTTAGATTCAACTTAATTTTCCCGATGTAGAGGGATTGATTGGTGTTAAAGATTTTGGGCTATATATAATACAGATGATACTTTAACATGCATTGATTATTAGGGGTATTAATAGCATTGCAGCTCACTACATTGCCAACAGCATGATTAACTATAGTAGTTTTGATAGTAAGTATGGTAGATTCTAAGTCTTAATGATTGATACAGCAATATGCCATTATTGTTAGTGGCCATGACAGTAATACCTGGTAAATGTCAGCTCCTGGTGATGTCTACACTTCCTTGTATCAGTAATAACTTGTGTTATGTTCATGGGTTGGACAGCTATGTTCAAACTGTTTAGCAGCTATTCTCTCTCGTTAATTTAACTGAAAACACTGAATATGAAGATCAAATCATAAAATAACATACGTAGTGTTATAAGAGTTGGTTGTGATCTCACAGTATATGATAATAAGATAAGTTTATGGCTTTTACAACATGAATTTTTGTACAAGCTTTCCTTATGTTGATTTGTGTGTATAGAAGGTGGCTGAGAACACAGAAGTTCCTAGATCTTAATGCAGGTTCATTGGTTGTTATGAATATATGGTGGAAAACAATCAAACTTAACTGGTTTATGGGTTTGACAACTATAAATTCAAGAGGTTTTACTGGCTCTCCTTGAGAAATTCTGCCTGTTTGAAAGGGCTAGGGACCCCATACTGGTAAATCATAAAGTAGCATCATTTGTTGTCATCATTGCCATTACGACATTGTATATGCATTAAGATCAACTTTGCTCAATGATTTTGCATGCATTCAGCAGTTTATACGACTTTCCTCATGTTATTCCAGCCCATTTTGAAAGTGGTCGGAACACGAAGCTCATAAATCTGCTGGTTGCTCTGTCAATAGGAGGCAGGCAACACCAGTCTCCCTTTCCACACGCAATGATTGAGATCAGCGATGTGTATCTGTATCTAAACAGATCGGTGTTGAAATACAGTGGGAGGCGGCATGTTTACTCTGCTGCCTCTAAACGATCAACGATTCCAAAAGTTCTATTGCGTTGAAAATTGAGGATGAATAAGAAAATTGTTGTGATAGTATTAAGTAATTATCTTCCTAGTCTTGAGGACTTCACTGATATCTTAATGTAATTTGAAGTTAATAATGTCTCCTCTTTTAAATGGGTGCCTGAGGGGGGAGTAAAATATTCTCTTTCATCAAACAGCATTTTGCCATTTGCATCTGATATTGAGGAAATGTGACTCGGCTCCTGAAGAAAATGTTGAATTGATGTCCCTTCTTCTAATTGTACCCTGACAGCTGAATCAAAATGTCGATCTTCATTTGTTGGTTAAAAAGTATTTTTACTTTAAGTTTTTGAATGTCAACTATCCATATGCATAATTGTAAGTTTGAAAGGATCATTGTTTCAATTCGTAATGGGATCCAGATAATTTGTTTTCATTAGAAAGAAAAATATTTTTTTCATGTTTAATAATACTTTCTATATCCATATACATATGCATGATACAACTATGTGTAAATGTTACCTACAGATAGGGAAGATATATCTGTTTTGGAAAAGGAAATTGATACAAAAACTGTTTCGTAAATGACCATGTTCAGGAAAGTATTGATGTTTCCACTGTCTATTTGTCGAAGTTCTTGTTGTTTGAAGGAGCGGGTCAAGTTTCAATACCATCAAGATGTACATTCAATAAAATCTATAACCTCACAGTAAGTTTTTTATTTATCATCATGGTCGGTGCATGATAAACAGTAATTTGACAAGATAATATTCATCGGAGCAAATATTGAGTTTAAATATTTGATGATCCTTCAGAGACACAAGCAGGAGCCATAAGCTTGCTGGAAGTATGAAAGTACTTAATCTATTTACCGGGATCATAATTGATTGACATTGTTGAGCCTACCGCTCAAACTTTTGTGCCGCACATGCACATATAGTGTTGCTCAATATTAAGGGCAGAAGAATCAATCCCATTTTCTGATCCCCTTTATTGATTCAACCGATGGGTGCTTAAGTGCTTTCCATCTTGTCATACCAAATTTTTTCCATCTTCAACCCTTAGCTTTCTCTGGCTTTAAAATCAACAAATTTGCAAGCCCTCAAATCTAAAGTATTGAAGATCATGATTTTAATAATTTTAAATACCGTGAGAGCCTTGTGGGAGTAAGGGGAATTTTCTTGTCCTGTTTGTTGAGAAAGTGTTAATTGTGTGAAATTGGAGGATAACCCCTGTGTAAGATTGTATTTGACATCATAAACAAATACAGCAATGACAGGGACTTGCATTCATTTAAAAAATTAACATAGAATTTTTTACTTGTGATTTCATTGCATTATAATTCTTTTGAAAAGTCACGTCAACGACTTCACTCGAAATTAAATGGCTTACTCAGCTTTTTAACATTTCATGTGAAGGACTTGGAGACTATAATGTTAACCATGCATATTTCAAGTGAGAATTCTCGAACCTTGGTAAATATTTTTGTTTCATCAGTGTTTTCAATGATTTTTCCTTGAACAAAGAGAAAATCTAATGTAAATTATTGTAATTTACGGGAATAAGATGTGAAGAGAAGTGATAAAATATTGGTTTTGCACCATTAGCTGGGTTAGTTTTCTTTGCATTTCAGTATCAATATAATTTGCAGAATTGTGGAGCTAATTAACATTGACATGATGAATTACCGAATTCAGAGGCAAAACTTTGTTGGGAAGAAATGGTCCGCTTAACCAACGTAACGGCTACATTTCCTTCAAAATACCAGTGTTTTCACTGTTAAGGCAAGTGTGTTCTTTCCTGCTTAGACATCAGACAGTATAGTGACTGAGTCAGTTTCTGAAGTAACACATCTGATGTCATGAATATATTGTTTTGCAAAGTGGACTTTACAAGACAAGTTGTCTTTTTTAACGAATGTTACATTGTGCAATTAACTTTTTAAGAAATATAAAAGTAACTTTGATATACACCATAACAGGTTTTATATAGTTCTGAATTACTTTTCATTCTTCAATAATTGCTTTATATAAATCTTTCAACTTCTGTAAGTCTTTACATGAGGCAATTAAAGTCCTGATCATTCCTGGAATTCATATTTCCCTCGCTTAGACTTTGTTCCGAGACACTGGGAGTAAAGTACAGTGAGCAGACTATGGAACAAATTGAGTTCAAGGTGTAGTGTAAGTACAATGGTAGAAAGAGATGTGTATTTTTGGATTGGTGAGAAACTTCTTATCCTCAAGATGACAGGCCTTTCATGCGAGCTTCCGAGGTGTGAAGTGAAGGTAATGGTAATGCATTTTACTTAGTATGAAAGGTCAGATGCTATCACACTGAAAGTGACGAGAGTTACATACATGTGATTAATAGGAAACATAACTGCTTTGGAGACAAATTTCTGGGAGAATGATTTTCAAAAGAATTTAGTGTGTTTTGTGTTTAAATATGTCTGGTAGCTGCTTCTACTAGGAAACAAAATGGACACTAAAGAGGATGACATTTTTTGAAGCTTTTTATGTTTCTTTGCCAAAACTGATTAGTCATTGGGCGTCATAGAAGTAATCGTGACTGCTTATTTTCCCACCATTAAAGTATTCATCTATTTTATTAATGTTTTTTTTATTTCATTTCATTACACGTTGCCTTGCCAGTTCTGATTATTAGGGGATTTATAAAGAACGATGTATATTTTTTCAAATCTTAAAATTGAATTGATTCTTGCAGCCCTGTAACTTGCAATATCATCGGTGATGGTTAAACCTTATTTGAAGGGTTATGAGTTCTTGAACTGAGACATGGGGAAAAAATGTTGACTTTAATCTTAACTTTTTAACTTATTAGGATCTCAAGCAAGTGTTTTCTCCTCAATCAAACCGATCTGACAGCTTATGTAGTGATTGTCTTCAGGTTGGTAAACGTTTCCATGCAACTGGATGCCTTATTAGATCTAAGTATACCGTGCTCTTCTATAACCACATGTTATGCAACGATCGCGCACACTTCTTCTTTCCATGACCTACTTTTTAATGCTCAAGTTTCTCCAACTTTCATTAAGTATTTATGGTGATTTATATACAGGGCAAGACAGTTGTACTAGAAACTGCCTTCATTTCATACACTTAATTTCCTTTGTAATAGTATCCATGAGTTTATTGGGGCATTTTGCTCAAGGAAATGAACATTTTACAAACATTATTTCAGTCATCCTTATTTTGCTCTATTTCATAACTTTGTAACTGATATGGTCATTTGTCAATTTCATGTAAATACCATTTGACTCATTTGATTTGTATCATCATCAGGTCGACTTGAGCTTACTGTTTCCCCAAACATCTTCTAAAATCATTTCATTATTAACCAAGTTTCAATTGATCGAGAGCTTTGTAGATGAAAGAAATAGTTCAAAAGTTGATAAAAGAAGTCTGAACTATTTCTTTATGAAGACGTCTCTGCAGGTCCTTACCTAAAATAGTTCATCAAAACTTCTCAACTCCGGCAGCAACCATATGCAGTCTCAGCTTAGCTTTGTCAATGGCGAACAATAAACAGAAGCTTGGAACTGCCCACCAAGGGAACTAAATTGAAATTTTCACAAATCCGGACCCATAAAAGCGATTACGGTGTCTATGAGTGTGATTTGTTGGTCCATATGGCCAGCAAGCTGGTAGTTCTGTCTACGTGATGTACAGCGGAGACCCAGGGATGCTCATTGACAAAGCTTTGGACCCCGATGGTGCTAGGGGCCGCCAGACCAACCCTGGACCAGACATACGTGATAGTCCGCTTTGATCCACGCAAATCAATATTTACTTCCATCAAAGAAGTTTTAAAGTGAATTTGAAGACATTAATGGTTCTTTGATATGCAAACACTGTCGTGAAATATTTGGAAATTGGTTCTCAAATTGATATGAATGTAAGATATAGATATTTAACATGTTTTGTTGGGGAAGGAGTATTTAAATGTTATCACTTGAAGTCCAATGTTTTTACAAAATTTGCCAAGATTTGCTTGTGAAAATGATCTGCCCAGAATGCATTCAATTAGTAAAGGTGAATGTTTTTCTCAAAACATGGCTCTTGAAATAATTGACAGATATTGTGGCTTTGAACGTTGTGAACCAGGTGTTGTATTGGTTGCTGAAGTTGTTTGATGTCACTGAAGTTTCAACCGACCTTGATTTTCTTCACTCTGTTGCTGCAGATTGCAGCAATGTTGTCAATTTAAACACTCAATTAGGTTTCAAGAAGGGAAAGGGCAGGAAATAAGGTCTTCTGATTATCACTTGAAAGAAATTTGAAACTGTTCAATTTATTTTAATTTGTAAATATCATTGAGCATCATGGGAACCCTAATGTGATGAGACTTGTATCAAGGATGAAAGTTTGAATGGGTCATATTTTCTAAGCAATGTCTTTGCATCGTCTTGGGTTCAACAGAGTACCATTAAGAGGCATAATCTTTCTGGACTAAGACGATATTTTCAATTCATTGTCTTATTTCCCCATAAATAGTGAAATGTTTGATAGTGAAAGAGTGCTTTTCAGACTTCAATACAGTGGTCTTAGCCATGAACAAAATTGGAAATAGTGAAAGATATTCGATATTTTACCATTTTCAAAAGCCTCTTATGCAAACATTGTAAAGGATGAGTTTACATGGTATAGAGATCTATAAGGAAGGATCACAGGATTGAGGGTCGTGAAATGAAGTTGTGGCTGCTTTCAGCTTTAAAATGACTCAAACTGTAAAATATTTTCATGAAACTTTGTACATTTATCAAACAAGTGGTTTAGATGTGACTCTTTGAAACTTTAAAGCTGCTGCCCAACAAACTTGAGAAAAAACCTAAAGTAACAATCCTGATTCAGGACCTCCTCATAATTAGCAAGGCCCTGCAACCAGAATTGTTATCATTTTATGTTTTTGGGGCAATACTTTTATCTGAAGTAAGAGCATTTTGAAGACAAATATCAGATTAAAGCTTTGAAATGAGCAAGTACTATGGAACCATTGAAATTGGACTGTTATTTCCTGAAGAATGTCTATAGATGACACATTCTGGTGTGTACCATATTTGCATGTTCTATGAGATCAATCTATGAGATATATTTGATCAAGATGTACTATTTGTTTTATCATTATTTACAAAAACACTGGTGATATTTTATAGCAAGTTTGTATTTGTTTTCTAACAGTGTACAAATGTAATATTCAGTGTTGGTTTTAGCATCCAACAATATTTTCACACTGTTTGTTAACATATCAAGTTGCATTGATCATATGGGGTATGTTTGCCAAATTGATGATGCTGGTGAAATGTACAGGAGTGATGGATTATTTCAACCATGTCCTCAGGTACTTGTATTGATTTGCAGGATAGTCAATCCACACTTGACAATAAAAACAGTGCAATTATTGTCTCTGTGAGGATATCACTCCATGTTCTACCGAAGCACCGTAGAGGCGGATGTCGGAGCTAATGATTTGTGATTCGGCTTTTCTTCTTCCAACATTGTTTCTGTTAGCATAACACTGAAACCTTTGTTATCAAAGCTGTAACGAAATATAAACGCAAAGACTTCTATTTAACAAGGATAGTTGCTATTTTTTGCAAGATGGAAATTGATTCGCCCACAATAAGTTTAAGCTCGGATATCCCAATTAAGAAAAGATCTGTGATGGTCATGTAGCTTGCAGACCATAATGTATTGAAGTCCATGATAGTAGGTTAGAATAATAGGCTACCAAGAGGATGAACAAATCAATGTGTAATCGCCTGTCAGACATGAAGATGTAATTATTCCAATCCGGAGGTGTTAAGAAGTCTGCTTGTAAAGGGGATACAACTATATAGATTTTTCTCAAGCCAAATTTATCTTGAATCACACAAATCGGTCATGCTTTTGTGCAGACGGGGGGTTTCTAATCAAGATGTGAATAGCGATTGATGAGTAACTTAGGAGTACAGAGATTATTTTTTCTGTGAAAATTTGAACTTAATTTGCTGTGTTAAATGTTACAAGAAGCAATGGGCTTGAATTTGAAAATGACTGTCATGTTCGGTTGAGGAATCTTAGGTTTGGTTTATGGATTTTTCTCCAACCAAATTAATCATCGATCACAGAAGTTTATTTTCTTATGCTTTACTTATTGAGGAACATCACTGTTCATTGATTTAATGCCGACAGAGCAGTTTTACAACGAAAATCCGAGAAATAATTACACAGAAAATAAGTTTAAGATTAAGTGATGGTTGATTTACCTTGTCTTGATAGGACATGACTAAAACCAAATGCTTGAAGTTTTCATAATTTGTCTCTGCTTATTTGAAGTTTTAAATCATAAAATCAATACAATTTGTGGCAATTAAATTTATTTTGAAATGAATATATATGTTAAATTTTGACTCGGTTTCTAATCTGTTTACCTACACTCAGTTAAAGTTTGTGCTTGTTGAAAGTTGATGAGAATTCCTTCAATTAAATTGGCTCAAGTGATCATGGAAAACAATCATGTTGTTGACCTTCAGTCGATTCAAAGAAATGTAGGTCACGAAAACTGGTGTATTTCATCACGTTTTTATTTGCAGTTTATATCATTTGAATGTTTGTTGAGGTTGGGACCCTTTAAGATGTGACTTTTATTGAAGTTCATTTGATTGTATTGGATGACATCCCCTGTTGTGGTGATACTGTCCTTTCATTAAAACATTGAGTGTGATTCTGTTGAGTAAAGTCTGTTTCAGAATAGTCGGACATCTTGTGTTGTTGCATGATTACACATTGGTTGGTGTAGCCTTCAAATCCCTTCAGATTCAGTCTTTTTATGTTTAATTATGCCCATCATCGTCAATTTGCATTTAAGCTTGGTATTCTGTAGATGTTTCATTTGGTTAATTGGACTTATACATGTATTGATTCAGCTCTCATTTCACTAATTGGACTTGGTTAATATCGTTTTGTTTCAGACCCCTCATTTTGTTGATATGAAGATGAATGCCAAAAAGCCTTACTGAGCACGCGGTACAATGGCAGCAGCTACAGGATTTATTTTATCAAAGCCGTCAGTTTGCCCAATCAATATAAGTTTCCTTCATACAGCTTTTAAAGACAAATGAAAAGACCTTCTATCCTCTGTGCACCAATTCTCTTTCCTGGGCAAGCCAAAGCAATTTAATTAATACACAAATATCTAAGGCTCTTAATAGCTTTAGATATTTCTTTGTCCTCAAATAAAGTTTGCTTTGAAAAATAATCCTTTAAACCTTGGCTGAAAACGGTAAATTTTGCAAAATATGTAGTTGTTTAAGGTGATTCAAATGTTGATCAAGAAGAATGGAGTGATCAATTTCTTATTCATCATTTCAATTGATGTGTTTTTTTTCAAGAAGTCTTGGATAAACTGAATTAGAGTATTCAAACACTAGGGCTGCGAATGCAATATTTTTCTTCTCCTTTGTAAGGTGATAGTTTGTTGCAATATCATTCATTTATGAGTTTGGGTGTCAAATGGTAGCTGTGTTATCATCTGTAATTGATGTTTGCAATATGAGAATTATTTCTGGAGTAAATGGTGCTGCCTTGATCTGTTTTTCTCAAGTTTAATTAAATCTCGACGCTAAGATTTATTACATGTACTTGATGTTTATAGTCCTATTCATTTATGTTTGATGTTCTGTCTTTAGCCAGTGGCCATATTATCCTGTTATCCTGTAAACTGGCCACACAGCAAAATCTTCAGACAAGCTGATCTTAACCTAATGTTGTTCAGAAACAAAAGGTTCTTGCTTTGATGGGGTGATAAGAGACCATTGAACATTTTCATTAGTACTTTCAGACTAAAAACAATTAGATTCCTCATTTCAAAGTAAAATTTTGAATCTGCTCTGTCTCAGATTAACAAATTGATGAATATTCATTCTAAATTTGTCTGCTGAGGTACAAAGTATTTTCTAAAAGAAAGTTGCTGGTATCATTGTGATCAGGTCCTGTGTAGATGAGAGGCTAAGGAGAGATAAAGAATTTAATATGCTGATTTCTCCTTTGATATCACTATTTAACACTTAAAATTATCTTCAACACATTTTTTTAAGAAAAAAACATTCATTATTCAGAAGTATAAAATTGTAGCTTTGGTTGATTTGCTTAACATCTCTGAAACATTAATGCAATAAAATGATAATTTCTAAATGGTTGCCGATAAGAACAAGTGCAGTGAACCTTAAGATCAATTGATACAAATTTAGCGATACGTTCGCGTAAAGCACACCTTACTTCATTAAACTTTTATTCCAAATGATTGGGACTTCAGTAAAATGATCAGGGTTATTTTCACAGTGCTGTGGGTTTCCATAAGCATTGATCATAATTGATTGTAAAAGTTTAAATTGTCTTTATTAAATTGGTCACGCTGATGCTGGAAGCAAATTAAATGTTCATTTAGCATGTGTATTCATGGATTTATTAAACTGACAATCTACTTGAAAGAGCTCATTCAAAAAATAAAATTCAATTACAATGATTTAAATGAAGAAATGTCATTATTGTAAAATTCAAAATTATCTCTGTGCTCATAATTAACAAAAGGTATTCCTTTTTATGACTTTCAACAAAGCAAGTAGGAAATTAATAAATGAATGAATAAATAAATGAACATTGTGTTCATTGAACAGAAATAGGTTTCACCATCTGATTTAACAGATCATTAGAAATGTTATAAAGTTATGCACATTTCTTTGTCATAAAATTTAATTTCAAAAGTGAAGTGCTAAAGCAATTAGTAAGATCCATCAGTCATGACCTGTGTGTTGAGGTATCCCCTGTCTCTTGGCCTTTCTGTGGACTTCAGGTAGATAAGGTCGCCTAGGAACAGTGGTAAGATAAGACAGTTTCTTGATGCTATCACTTCTCTGTGAACTGATAAAATTGGCGGAACCCCACAGTCATAAATTCATGCATGAATATTTAATTCTATGCTTGTCATGGTCGCTCAGTAGAATTTTTAAAAAGATCTTGTAAGTTTTTACTGTCATATGAGATGTTCCATACCAAGATGCAGATTGTATGGTTTAATGTACATTGTGGGAGCATGGCAGCTGGTTCGAAGGAACGTTGTGAAATGAGTAATTACTTGAAAGTGCCTTGCTTTAGAATCTTTACTTTTTTTATTTTGAAAAAAAAAGATATCTTCAGTAAAAGCATACTGTTTGCTTTTTAGGATATTTTAATGCATCAAGAAGAATGAGAAATTTCGATCTTCTTAAATTCATGTTCATAATCCAGTGTCAACTTTGTATGGTAATTAGATCTATTTACATTTTAAAATAATTCCTCACAAAATCAAAATATGGCAGATATTTGATATCTTTCTGACAATATCATAATCATAATGTATATTTACATATTTATAACACATGTAGTGAAAAATAACCATTGGTATATAAGTTTTTGCACTTACCAGATTTGCCAAGCAACCACTGTTTGAGTGCCAGTTCTGGTAATTATTGTGTTGACAACAAAGAAAGCAACATAACATGTTTGAGCAAGCCCCCTACTCTTGATGATAGTATATGTTATTGCATGAAGAAAATTTATAATTAAAAACATTATTATACTTGAAAGTGTGCCATGTGACTTATATGCATAACCTGTGAAATTATATATAACCCTCATTCTCATTCGGGCAGTACAAAAGTTTACACTGATAATAGTCATGTCAGTCTGGTTGCTCCATGTATCTCCTAGGTACAGTGCCGTGCCATAAGTTAACGGACATCGACGTTTTTTCCATAGACTTACATGTTAATTTAGTGTAGGATAAATAATTTTCATAAAATAAGTTCTCGTTGTATAAATCTCACATTTCAAAGCTTTATTTGAAATCATTTCAGCTTGAAGTACATGATATAAATTATATTTTCTGACTTCAATTTCACATAGATTCTGTATGTTGTTCAAATTACTGTAATTCTCTAGATAGAAAATGGAAAATTAAACATAAATTATGAGGTTGTAGTCAAGATGATTCCTCACAACCTCGATAAGTGTGAATTTAATCAGATAAAAATCGTATCTATGAAAATTATTTATCCTGGACTAAATTAACATGCAAGTCTATGGAAATAACGTCACTGTCCGTTAACTTATGGCACGGCACTGTACCTTACATTCTCCTGATGAGCTGGCATATAGTCAGAAACATATTTCACAATAATGTTGGACAAAAAACCTACTTTTTCCCTATATTAAAATAGATGAACATTTTTGTTAATGTTTCTGTTATAATACAAGAAGGGAAGAGAATGATAAATCTTCTAAAGTGTCAGGTGTTATTGCTAATAGTTCATATTTAATTGCAAGGAAAAGCTGACTGAGCCCTGTCGCCCTGATATGTGATTACATATTTATGACTGATATTCATACGACTTGAAAAGCAAACTCTTGCGGAACAATAGCAGGGTGGAAGATAAGGGCTAACTTTCCTTATCAGGTGTAAATTGTTAACTTTATCACACCTACTTCAATAATAAAAAGGGAGACTGACCATGAAGCTGAACTTTACCGGTTGGTTATTTCAATGGCGATGATATGGATTATTCAAGACAACCTTTGCTGAAAATAGCGATATTTTGTGCCACTTGATTAACCTTTCAATATGAGTAATTGCCCTTTTCAGTTGGGCTTTATAAGGTCTCTTTAAAGTTGGATATTTAGGATTTACTTGTAATTCTAGAGAAATGCAAAATTGTGTGACATTAAATGCTATCAAAGTTTAGAGAAGACAGGGATATCTTTGAATGATCAACTTCTTTAATTATTTCAAAATTTAAATAAAGCAGTTGATCTTCGATAAATATCATTGTATTCTTTATAGCACCATGCAACTTCTAGAATGGTTCTCAAACAGTTCATCAAAGTTTAGTTTTAGTTTAGTTTAGACCACTTCACTTAGATTAAATGTCAATTTGACATCAATTTGTAGCTATATTTCATGCTTTGGAGAAAACCTGGTGCGAAATAGCAACACAACTGAGCAAAATACGAATTATTGCCAAAAACTATTTCACTCACAATTCGGAACCTTAATAATAGACATATTTTAGATGCCATGTTCTATAAATGATTTTGTTGTTTTTACATTTGTCACACTTAAGTCAGTCATTTTGAGGTAGATGTTGAGATTGAAGCAACATGTTATTTGATTCATTATTTGAGTTGCAATCCATTACCAGCATGTCACAAAGCATTATAAGTGAAGAGACGTAATAGTTTAATGATAAGGCTCTCGAGGGGTATGGTTAAGGAGGCTGGTACACCCGCCAGCCTCAGATCTATAGCATTGTCCACTGATTAGGCCGGCCAGTTCTTGCTTAACAGTCTTTAATCATGCAAAGTCTCTGGCCTCATCATTGCTTCATCCATCATGGCTTACCATTGTACTTTACCATGGCCTTCGAACCTTTTGTCCTAATGTATTTGGCGACCCTTTTTTTGCGAAATGTTCCCCGATCAGACTCTTCCATTTGTCAAAGTGCTGACAGGGGAACATCTCATAATGGTAAGAGAGGCGGGCTGCCAACAATGGTTGTCAATCCTTCTCCAAGTGTTGTCTGCTTGCTTGGCCATATTGTCAAAGGGTTGCAGGACCCTTGATCACCAGTGGTCAGATGAATGGATGAAATGTGGTGGCAACCGCTGGTTGTATGAACACGCGTCCCAAACTCCTCTGTATTATTTGAACAAATTTGGGGGCAGGGAGCCGTTATTGGGAAGTGGTGACGTTTTGTTTTGACAAGATTACGGACCAGTGGTGTGTCACGGGGCAGGTCACCCATATACTATAATTAGGGTCACGGGATATGACCCTTCTGATCAGTCATGTGACCTTCATGATCAGTCGTGTGATAGCCCATCTGGCTGATTAAAGCCTACTTTGTGACCACCTTTGTTGAAATCGGAAAAAGTACTGACATTTGAAGTCTTTAATTTCATGTTTAGATTTCCTAACTGACGCTACAATGACTTTTATGGTTTGATTAAAATAATTCCTTTGATACAGTTTTTTTCAGGTGGTCATAATTGGAAGATGAGATCCCGATACGTCAGGAATCATTGGTGTTAGGGTTGTCAGCTAGATTGTTGAGTGGTAGATGGCTTGATACTCGCAGTATTTACCTGTCGTTTAAGGTTGCTGTTTATTCCTGTCTAGACGTTCAAAGCTTCAGAAAACCGGAGGATCAATAGTTAGTTTGTTTTTCTCTTTCCTGTTAATTAGGCGTGGCCATTAAAAAGACTGTACGAGAATACTCTGGTATTAATGAGATTTTAGCCTGGATCCATTGTTAGTGGGGTTCATTAATCATAGATTCACCTGGAGTGGTAATCAGCGACAGGTAAGAGACGTTACCTGTCTGTCGGCCACTGGCCGACTCTTTGATGTTGCTCTTGCAGATTAGCTACAGTTCCAAGCTTAGAAGAAACTTGGCTTCTGGCAGCAACTGTAGCAGATTTTGTCTGGGACAAGGTATTAGCTTTTAATTGAAGATCAGACGTTTTAGCAAATTTATCTTTGTCTTCTAAAAAGTAATTTTGAAGAAAGTAATTTAAATCTTGTGGAATCCTCAAACAGTTTAATTTGTCTTTCCTGTAAATTATTATAATCGTCATGTGAACTGTAAAACAAGCTGCAACATTTGTTCAATGAAGAAGATAATGCAAATCATTGAAACATTGCAGTAAATAAGATCTGTAAAACCTTTCATTATGCCTCATAAGGAAAGCATTTCCACTCTAACACCTTTACATGAAGATAAGCCCATCCCAAACCAATCGAGATGTGAAATAAAAAAACATCTTGAACATCCCTACATGTTGCCAGAAAATACCACAAGAAAATAATCATTATTCATTGAATTATCTATAGATTAGAATACAAGCTTACAATATGAACGTTGACAAGCTAATGGAGCAACAAAATTACCGCAATTACATCCCTTTGGCACAATCAGGTGGGCGTGTCCTCTACGATTTTTGCATTAATGAATAGAGCACATGACAGTTTCTATGCTCAATCTATGATCCATCCAGGACACATAGATTGATTATGTCGTCCGGGAACAAGTTGCATGATTATAGGAAAATGGTTGTCGTGTTGCCATGGAGATAGGTTTAATCAGGTTTGTTGGTTAAAAACAAATGATATTTCCAGTGTTCATATTTGAATCAATAGATAGATAGATAGGTATGACAGTTTTTAAACCATATTTTAAAACTACTTCTGAAACTAAAAAAGATGGGAGTAATGTCTAATTTTTCACTTGTGCTAAAAAAAAAATTTTTTTTTTTTTTTTAATGTGGTCAACATGGTTGATGATATTTGTGTATTGCTTGTTTGTGTAGTAAAATTATGGTTTTAAAGAAGAAATAGTAATGAATATTAGTATAGGAAAAGATGACTATTTATTACTCATATGGTTGAACATATTATTGATATGAGCACAAGTGCACATATCATGTTTGCCTAGCAACCATTGCTTCACCGCGACTCCCCATATTTTGTCGTCTGTGACGTCATAAAACGATTGTTCGTGATGTCACTCACATGTAGCTTGCCTCCGCAAGGGAAGTGGGCCTTTTTCTGACTATTTTTACTTGAATCAAATCGAATAAAATGGCTAATAAAGAAATTATTACACTCGAATGTGTGCCCTATGAATTTAACGAAACTCATTCAAATTTATGTATGACCCTCGCTCGGGGAAATACAAAAATTCACACTCATTTCTTATCATGACACACTTCCTCGGGTAATAATTTCTATTAGAATTTACACTTATACAGGGGTAATGCACAAGTGTGAAAACGGTGTTGGTATTGCTGACAAAAACATTGACATAAACGTGACTAGAAAGATGATTTTGTGATATGTATCGATTGGGTTGTACTTTATTTATAGCAGGCATTGTTTTGATTTGAAGGCAGACTTTTCAATCTCATATTTCTTTTGTTTTCAGACAAAGTTTAAGATACTGTCAAGAAATTAACAGACAGATTCATGTGGACATATGAAATTACATCAATTGGTTTGAGAAGTCTAGCTATTCTGTGCAGACATATATTGGTTATACACGTCGATTGATTCCCCTGTCATCACTGTGTTTGGTTAGGTATCAGTAGACTTGTCAGCTAATGCCAACGATGACAAATTTACCCTCCACAACTTTATTGGTCTAGATCTCGGTCTGATGCCCAGTTTCTGACTTCTTCCCTCAAATCATACATCGTTTGCTCAATGAATGTCTCAATACAATCCAGAAGAGGTTTCTCTATCATGTTGGTAAGTGAATAGATGTCACCCAAATTAACCAGAAATCTATCAATGATTGTGGACAATCTTATGCCAATCAGTAATAGTTTACCACTTATCGACTAATGACCGTTCTAGCAGATGATGTTTATTGTCATGTAGGCGTTACTCCTAAGAATATTTCCCAAATCACTAATATTGGTTCTGATCTGTTTCATGTATCCAGATATCTGCAGTTGCTGATGTAGATGAAGGTTGACACATAAACTGTATGAACGCAAGTGTTGTCACTGTGCTCACTCAGCAGAAGTGCTTCACAATAGTGTGCTCAATCTGAGCTCCTAGGTCAGATATACCTGCAGCTAGCACTGCATGCATGGAGATTGTGGCTGAATTATTCATCCTATCAATCCTCTAATTAATCTTGCTTTCAAACCTCCATGAGTGTGGGCAGTTTGAACTAGGGAAACCGGCAACACTAATGATTTTAAATGAGTGAATGCATATGTAAGTAAGCAAACAAAATAGCGCACAGTTATTATACATAGTAAGAGATTGCTCCTGGAATAGATACATGAAGCCTTTAGTTATGGTATTTGGAAATGCATCTTGAATAATCTGACAAATTACACTCAAGCAAAATTAATTCAAACACAATGCATAAAAGCTATATAACCGACAATACTTTTCAGACTTAAAGATAACTTTGAACTAAACATAGCTTTACATTGTGAGGTTGAACATACTAAAGGCAAGGTTCTTTCAAGCCACAAGAGCAGTTCAACAAAGTCATTGTTAAGAATTTGCAAAGTATACTGTTGTCGATTTGAATCCAGCTACTGACTTATTTTTATTCTTGTATAAATAAACCAAGCAATTGCTGTACTTAATCATAGATGTGTATCGGTCGTGAAGTCCTATTAAAGTAATTAAGCGAGCGATAGGTTTAGAAGCCCGTCCAGCCACTACTGCCAGGTAAAGTGGCTGCATGGCTGCCCATGTGTGCAAGTTACACTTCATAAACTTTGTTCTCAACGTAGATAACATCAGGATATATTCAGATCAATATCCGAGCTCTTGCCATCGCGATGCGACCTTTGAGACGGAAAGTTTGATCTGAAAATCCTATGTCTAAATGTCTTATTCACTGCAGAACAATAGGGATCAATATTTTATGACATAGTAAAAAGATGTTGGCAATGGCGTAACTAATTGTCACAAGTTTTCTGCAAGGCCTGTCTGGAGATAGGGTGTCACTGCTGTAGCTTGGACTCTCCATCCATTCATCGGACGCACTCCTGTTCCACATCAATGACTTGAATGTAAAATGAGAATTGTCTTTGTCATCAGTAGATTTCTTTTATTTCACCTGGGATTGCTGTTATTATAGCAATGTGTCACCCTCTACAATTATTGATGAAGATCATTGTTTACTACACAAGTACTTGACAAGAGGGCCTTTCAGGAACATTTGTCTTCTAAAGAGCCATATTGTATCATAGCTATTCCTTACAATACTGCTTTCAATGAAGTGAATTTATGTATGATTGAGTACACCTCCAATTTATATTCCTTTGTAGTGTTTAGTATCTGGAGAGGTGTAATTTAAATAATAAATTTGCTTTGGTTCTATATATGTGATCTATATGTTAAATTTCTTGAAGTACTTGTTCTCAAAGAATGGGAGGTAGTACTGTAGAACTCTTTTCTAGATTATAAATATCAATTTATACAATCATTGGATTTTTAATAAAGTTTATTTTCAGAATTTGAAAATGAATTTTCATTTGAATTCTCCTCTTGGCAAAACTATTAATCTAAAAAGCATCAGATTTGTTTAATTTCTTTCCTGTTTACGGTCCAATTTCTAAGTTGCTAATTTTCCTCTTGCTCAGTTTTCTTGAGGCTTCATTTTCATTCCTGTTATGACTTTTTGATGATTATAAACCTTAAATGTATGGTGTCAGTAGACGGTTTAAATAATTGTGTTATGAAATATTAAAATTTGCTATTGCTTTCCTTCTTTGCTGGCATTTTATTTCTATAGATTTCACAACTTTGAACAAAGATTACACAATTACACTGTGGAACCATGTGGGGTTGATAAATAGAAATTGCTTACCACTTCTTTCAAACAACATGACAAGCCAAAGATCTCAACTGAAAATGTTCTAATCAATCTTGCTAGGTTCTTACCCATCACTCTGTATTGACTTCATGTTAAAGTTAGGTAAAAAGGTTTTATTTCATTGATATAACTTGAACCTCTTCACTTTTGTATATTGACTTCATGTTAAAGTTATAAAAAAATAAAATGAAATATTTCTCAGGAACTAAGGAACTTTTCCTCAACTTAAACACTCCTCACTTCTGTTAATAAACTCCATGTTTTAAAGCAATTAAGGATATAAAATTAAACATCACTAAAATTTAGTTGTCAGTCTGCTGTAGTGCGTGTTCCTTGGATTGCTGGTATGCTTGGTTCATATGTTATGTTTAGACAGGGAAATTGGATTCCAGGAACTGCTGTTTCAATTAATACCCATAAATCGGTCGATCTTCAATATGAATATGTCTGCAGTCAAAAGCCAGGCATGCAGTCTGACCTATATGAAGTAATATCCTTAAAGAAACAACTTTGGCAAGATGATTACCCTTTGAATGATGGCTTTGTCTGTGAAACGTTGTGACAGAGTATATCCATCAAAATATTATCAGTCTTGCAAATTTGTAGGAAATTTGATTGATTATTTTGCCTTTTTGAAAATATTTTATTGCAATTTTTAGAAAGATCATAAAATCTTAATTCCTGAAACTAAAATTTAAACTTTCTGGGAAAACAATAAGGATAATGATATTTCATTTCATTCATTTTAAAACTCACGGAAATAATTGTGTGTGTTATAGATACTTTTATCCTTACTTGCTGGTTTGACGGTGTAATACAACGCTAGGACAACATTAACTGAGTTATGACAAAGACAAAAATATGCCCAAAATATTTTCACAAATTTTCCTGTGTTTTTGGGTGTCTGACAGTAATAGGTATGAAAACTTTGTTTCATATTCCCTCATTAGCAATAGGATCTAGCTAGGAAAACAATTTTTAATGAAAGAAAATGAATGAGTTTGTGATCTTAGGAAAGTTCAAATATTTCAGAAAATCCTTTTTTACAAACGAATTCTAATTTCTTGTTTGAAAAGTTTTGTTAAAATTTAAAATTTTCATATAGTTTTCTTTGTTTAATTCTATCTATGTGAAACAAGTTTATTCCTTTTTAGAGATAAATCACCATGAATTGTAAAGTTGCACAAAAGGTTCTCAAGAATACCCTACAGTAATCACAATACCGAGAATGTGATAGCTTTGATTTACTAAATAAAGAACAGTGATTTAGATTTTCCAAACATAGGTCTTGATGGTTTATTTCTTTGTGATATTCTATTCTCTATCACATAGTTTGTGACATATTCATATTTAGAGAATTGCTCAATAAACATTCACAATCTCAATACAGGTAGTGACCAATTGTGGTACAGGGGTGATTTAAGTATTGAAGTCTTTTTTACCTAACACCATCCTATCAAAGGTACTGAATATTCTGTAATCTTCTTTGTAGTTTTGTATAAATAATTCACTATTCTATCAACCTTCTCTGTTGGGGGCAGGCCATCAAGTATTAAAGTCATAAGACCAAGTCATATTGTAGCGTTGGTGATGAAATAACAAAGCCAATTGATACATTGTTAAACTTTCATGAAATTATTTGTTAAGCATATCATGCTTTCCTCTCCATGTGACTGTAAGATCTGTGCCCCATTGAGCCAATAATATCACAATTAATAAAAGGTCACCTTTAAATGGCAATCTATTTGTTGTGTATTGTAGGGCGATGCCAGTGAACAGGTACATTGTGTTAACCAGACAAGCTGCTGCATAAACTGTTGTTATGACACAATGCCGCTAACCGTGAAGGTTTTAATGTGCAGCAAATTGTGTGAAAGAACGCCAAATTAAGTTATAACTGAATCATACAGACATCTGTTGCCTTTCTCAACTTAAGTGTTGCTTTCTCTGTTCCGCAGATCGTGATCAGGGTGGAGAAAGTCTGAACCACAAGTAGAACCTCCAGGTGTTGGAGACAGACAGACCGACAGACAGACAGGGATTATATCATTGCAAAGTAAGTTCATGGGGTTGATTTTGTTCCATATTGTCATGGAAATTTTTGCAATGATGATCGATGACCTGTAATAGAGAGGATTTTGTATGCAAATATTCTGATTGCATGATATCAAATTTCCCTGCACTTGAGAGGAAACCCAAGTTTCCAAAATAACATACTGCAAGTGCATGAATTTGTAACTTGACACTATATCAATATTGATTTTACACATGGTTTTGCACCTCATGTCAAGTCCATGCACTGTTTATGTGTGATATTCTGATGTTATAAGGTGATGATTAAGAGAATTGGCCACTGACACCACAGGAAACAATGGTTTATTTGCCGTTTATTGCTCCAGCCTCAGACAATGCACCATGATGACCCTGAAATAACAATTCAATCGGACACTTGATTACTTGTAGTGCAATCATTATCATTAGTATCCACTAATTGCAAACCTCGTCTAAACAAACAACCAAAGACATTTTTATTACCTCGGGCCACATAGCGTAAATCACATTGTCAATCCACAACTGGACATGGTCCAGAATTCAATTGAGGAATTTGTTGATATAAGGCATTTGACTGTCCCTAATTAGAATAATTGCTTCAAATGTCATTGTGGTTCATTTTAATAGGTGGGAGTTTATTATCCCTGATCACCCCAGGGTAAATGCAAAGAAGCAATTGAACCGGGGTCCCTAAGGTTTGTTGTCAGATCTACATCTCTCCAGTTGGCAGACTCTGTGACAGCACTATGTGTAAATACTTGAAAAAATATTGAACTTGCTGTGTTGAAAAATAATGATTGATCAATGTGCCCTTAATAGATTTTATTTCTTCAAGGTTGTAGAGATTTTATTAGTCATCAGCTTTTAAAATTTGTATTTCTTCAAAACAGGAATAGCAGGAAATTGACAAATATTCTTTCTGTCAAATATTACAATATTCATAGAAATTAGTTTCAAATATTTCTGTACCAACTGTTCAATTGTCAAAAGAAATACATGACATTTTGCCAATTATCTGAAAAGATGCCCCACTGGAGTCAAACTTTTCTCAATTAGGAGTTTCTTTTTTATAACCCATTTGTTTAAACCTTTCGCTCAGTTCGAGTGACAAGTTTGAAAAACATCTACATACTTACCCAAATTAAATACCATTAAAGCCTTAACACTTGCAGAAACCAGAGAATACATTTCATACATTAATTCTTTTATAGTTTTCGTCACTCGTCCTTGAGCAACCCATCTTTGTTGAAGTTTAATTGTTAAATTAAAAAAAAAATCATAGATAATGTGAAAATTAACGTCATGCCAGACAATTAACAATTGTGGTGACATCTTGAAATTGTTCATTATTTTTTCTCCTGTTGAAGTACTACTAGAATAACTTTCAATGACTAAGATGATTTAAGTCAATACCTCTAAGTAAAATTTGTAATTTCCACATGAGTCACATCAAAGACTTTTATCAATATTAAAGTGTAACTTTTGCCATACGATTACTGAAGGCTGACTCTGAAATCTTGGTAAGCCATCGTTTAGTTGAAGTAAATGGCTATGAAATGGCTGATTTAGCAATGTTTGTAAGCTTGAGCACAAGTTGCCACCTAAGATATGAATCATAATAGCAGCAAGCACTAGAGCCAAACCAGCAGCACTCCACTGAACTAGATAGCATTTCATGTGTGGTTTAACCAATCATGGTCACAACAAGGAGCGCAACACATTGAAAGCTACAGCTCTTAGTGTATTGAAATTTTACCTGAATTCTTGCGTTACCTTTTTGAGTGACCCAAATTGGGGTACCACTGTTTATCCGCCGTTGCACATCTAACCCGAAGCGGTTGGGGGGGATACAGTATTTGGCAGTATGTACATACAAAATGGAATTCAGTTACCATTGACTGGATTCATTTCTTATTTTGCATATAGGTTTAGCACAGTGAGTAACGTTTCAACAAAGTTTTGTGACCTTCATTTCAAGGTCACAACAAGACTGTCAGTATACCCTTGTCAGCGGGGGGCAGGATAGCGCAGTGGTTAGCGCGTTTGGCTTCGGTTCAAGAGGACCAGGGTTTGAATACCGCCAGGGGAACGGAAACTTTGTCTGCAGTAGAGAACTGTTCTACACGCAGTAAGGTTTGGGTGCAATGCTACATTTAATTTCAGTGCAGTACCACCCATGGTTCGCTAGTTCCAGCTGTTGCTTACAGGTTTCACTGCAATACATAGCCACATGGTGTTGGGGGCTCCCCTGCCATAATACTAGCAGCTGTGATATTAGTGAAATGCTCTTGAAAGCAGGGTTAAACCCCAACTCGCTTAACCTTTTAATTGCATATGAATTACTGTAAATATTAAACACTCTGAACGATTTTATGAAAAGTCTTCAGCTTCACTTTCCCAACCATATTTGTAGATTGCTGGTGTAACTTTTGGGCATAATCAGCCTAGAATGTTTTAAAATAGCTATTCTTAATATTCATCAAAGAATGTAATTTTACGATATTGATCAGTATGGGCGATTGCAGTGTTTACATCTGATTACAAAGAATAATGGCCATATATTCTAACTATTTTCTTGTTAATTTGATCCATTCAGTATGTAGGCCATATGATTTTATCTTCAACTACATAAAACTAGCAAGTAATCCTTATGGATAGGTTTCATCTCCAGGGACCAACATTTCTTGACAAGAAGTTGATGGCTGTGTTGATAGTACCCTGTCATAGGAAATGTGTATTTCAAAAGCCCATGTCTTCATAGCATAAATAATTGAACAGGAGATACACTCTTGATATAAGCTCAATCAATTTGGCAAATATTTAGCATTTGACAGGGAAATTTGGTAAGGCCAATCCATCTGGAATCTTAATAGATGGCTTGTAATGGGGATAAAGAAACCCATCAATTTCAAACATGGTGATTAATGGAAATTATCTGGTCTCTGTGGATCCAATAAAAGCCTGAGTTTTATTAAAAGAAAAGTTAACTTAAATGAGTTATTATTCATGTTGCAAAATATTTCAAAGCCATTGAAAATAATTGTTACAACCCTTCACTTGTGGTTCAGAAATATTCAAAGATAGTTTCTTTCGAAAGAAACCAATCCTTCATCATTCCTTTTCTTTCAATGAAGTTGTGCATCCTGTAACTTGGCAACCCAGAATGATTGGGCACTAATCACTTCAACAGCTAAAGTGTTATGTTTTTGTAAAACAGATTACGAATATAAATGTTTCTTTGGATATTTTTTTTTTTTAGGGGAAAATAGATTTTATCCATTTCAAATTTTTCTTTCTTCAGGAGAGTGACTTGCTCATGTTGTGTCAACTGTCCAGTGACAGTTAAGTTTTTCAAATTTCCTTCTGGATTATTTTTCCTTAAAGAAAAAAATAATGATTTCCTTGACAAGGCAGAGCGTAACCAGGCATATACATGAAGCAAACTTCCCCAAGTAGCAAAGATTTGGTGCAGATTTGTTTGATTTATCCTGACAAAGCTAATTATAGTTTCTACAAGACTTGGCGAATTTCTTCAAATACCATCAAACAGATTTGAGAAGTAATTGCCGAAGATGGTAAGCTAGATGCCAAGCATCATAACGATCCACTCCCAAACACGACCTTACCCGCCATAAATTACGTTTTTTATGGAAGAACAATTCTGGAAGAAGTAAACCAGAAAATAATCAAAGGTATCGATTGATGTTGATTTAACCTCAAAGAAAGGATGCTGCTATTGGACTGCTGAATATAGATCCTATGGAAACCGTCAGAAAGATATTTCTCCTGGGTTTTATCTCCTATCAGGAGCTCCAAAACCTTTGTTATCGAAAACTTCCTATTAACTGCTGTAGACTCACTAATAGGTGTCTTACCTATATTTATGTACCAAAAATGCCAGAACATCACTGTAGAGTATCCCTTAAAGTAATGAAAGATTTGCAGGACTTCTTTTGGATTTTTTGAATAATGACAATTATGGATCATAATGGATGTTTTTATCTTAGATAATGACTGGTTATTGTGGTGATCAGACAAAAGGGCTTTAAAAAAAGGCTTTTAGATCAATGGTCCCGAGTTAATCATGGTATATCGGTTTCTCTTTGAGTGATGCACTATCAGGGTCAATGATGGCTAAGTAGACGCCTCTCAGACATATTGGACATTTTGTAATAGAGATAATTGAATTGAACCCATAAGTCTATTTGCTTTCTCAATATTCCGCACATATATGCATTCTCAATTTTGATTATTGGCCAATGAACTTGACAGATTTCACCGTATATTCTATCTTTTTATGGTATGAATGTTTCTCTGAATTGAAGAACTTTGGCACCAGTCTGGCAACTTCAACCGTAACAGTTGTTACATGTGTGTAAAATTGTTTTACATGTACTACTTAGTTTCAGATAGAAACCTTGCTAGCGACTAAGCCAGAAAATTTATAACATTTTAGGTTAATGTTATTAAAAGGATTCTTTTGTACAGACAGACAAGTTGAATCCCTAGAATATATCACATATGCCATGGGTTTAGCTGTCACCTTCTCTCCCAGCTGAATATAGTCATCACCTTGCGAGACTGGAAACAATAAGAGATTAAACCAGTGAAGTGTGCCAGTTGTGAAGGATGTTATAAAAATCACATCTCTAACCACTTGATGTAAGTACTCAAAAGACAATAGACTGCCTAATCACACCTGTCCTCTGCCTATTGTCCACCTGAATGATAATCCAGGTATGTAATAAGACTTGTCACAGATTCACTAGTGACAGGTGAGACCTCGGGCTCCTTATGTTCAGGTAATCGGCCAGTCTGGGACCTCCTCGCCACTTTCATTAGGGGGTGGTTATTTAATTAAATATTTGATAGCCATTAGCACCAGATATAAGTCATTGTGTTGTGGCCCGACCATAGACTTAATTGCCCTGATGACTTTATTAATGAAGTAACAAGCTGCTGAGATTGTTAGTCTGCTCTGGCTCAACCAAGGAGACGGTACACTTTCAGTATTGCACAGTCATTTAAGGCAGTATTGCAAAGGGAAGGCAGAGGTTCTCAACGTTTACATTGTGCTTATTGGATATACTAAATAGGTCAACAGGTGAGGTAAGACTTTTCTTTTATGAAACTGATAAAATATGTCAAAAATATCATAGAATATTTATGACTTGATTTAATATACAAAATGGTAAATTATTGTCTATTTCACTCTGAAATTTCTTTATTGGTACAGTTTTATCATGTTTACTTGAAGTTTTCTGTTCTATACATTCTATCCTTTATCATTCCAAACCCTATACATAATGAAATTAAAATCTAAAGTATAGGTGTTGTAATACAACAGAGAAAAGCAGACAAACTGCCGAACGTTTCCTAAAAGAATAAATAATTAATGTGAAATGTCTATTTTCTTGAAAAGACCTTGTTTGGGATTTTAAAAATTCAATCTGTTTTTGGAAACAAGGTTCAATTTGCATTACACTTTCAAGAAACTCTTTTTCTTTCAATTAAGAAACTAGATGTTGACATTTTTATTTGTTGATTGATTCAATGTTTTGGTTTTATCTAAACACTGAAAGCTTTCTCCTTTCTAATCCAATGCAAGAGGTGAAGAAATCCTAGATTTGTAAAAATTGTTCTTGAATGCTTTCTCGTGTTGGTCCAATTGTTTATCTCAGAAGTATTTTCAAATCTTAACAGTAATTTTGCTGGATATATTTGTACAGGTTATAATTGTCCTTTAAAAGCAATTAATTCAGTAAATTTTGCATTAACAAAATAAAATCACCTAGAAATGATTTATGGTTTTAATCAGCCCGACTGTTTTTAATGTGATGCTTTAGAATCTTGACATTATTAAAATAATTAATAGCTCATATTCCTGCTTATTGTTTCCTTTTCACAATGATAACTTTTTAAAATGCTGTTTTTAGAGCAAAATATTGAGGGTATGAATTTATCCGGAGTTGAACATTACCACAGTCCAGCTCAAGTGAATATATGCTAAGGTGCTTATATAAGAAATAGGTGCGAACATGTAGTATATAAACTTAAGTGAATCTTTGGTAATGGATGGCAAGATATTGACAGGTAAGTTAGTCTGAATACAACAACTGTGCCCATGAATGATGACATATTCCGAGTCTGAACACGTTTCTTCTGATAGTTCTATTTCATATAAGCTACATGGGGCAGGATAACGCAGTGGTTAGTATGTTCGGCTTTGTATCAAGAGGACCTTGGTTTGAATCCCGCCAGGGGCACAGCAACTTTGTCTGCAGTAGAGAACGGTTCTACATGCAGCAAGGTTTACGTACAATGCTACATTAAATTTCAGTGCAGTACCACCCATGGTTCGCTAGTTCCAGTCGTTGCTCGCAGGTTTCACTGCAATGCATAGCCACCTGGTGTTGAGGGGCTTTCTCCCTGCCATAATACTAGCAACTGTAGTATAAGTGAAATACTCTTGAAAGCGGCCTTAAACCCCAACTCACCTAACCTTATGTAGGCTACATGTGTGAAAATAGCACTTGTTTGCAATGATCTTTAAGAATAATATTCAATTGAGAATACAATCTGATCCGTATTTTCAAAACAGAGGAAACGTTAAGAACATTTGAGTTTGTAGGTACATCTGTTTATGAAAGATATTTGTGATAACACAATAGCTCTTAGCAGTAGGAAGCTCTTAATAAAGTCTTTAAGTGTTTAGCCTTGCCTGGAGGTGTTACGTCAGAACAGCATATTAAGTAATGGAATATCTTAATGATGAACATCTCTTTATGCAAGCGATTGTTTATGTTAAAGATTCATGTTAATTGGACTTAGGTTGGACGAGGCTATATATGAAGGTGGGGGTAAAAGATCGGGTTCCATGGAGGATTAGGAGGTGCATTGTTTGCTGTTGTCCTGAGTGTTAGCTTTAAGGATGTTTCATCAAGTGTTTAAGTGAGGTGGGTGGACCATTGTCCCCTAATGGCATAAGAAAGAGCAACTGGAACTACTGGCATTTTAAACCTGGACACTGCGTGGTCATCTACCGCTAGACAAACTTCTTGTATTGTAACTGATCCGAGTATTCTAATCTCAACAGAGGTGTTTGGACATTCGGTAAGTGATTCATTGTGTTAATCAAATGTTCATCTTTTATAAGCAGAATATAGCTAAACACTAGTGGAATACCTTGCATTTCACATGTCTAATGTATTGTCATTTCAATGCCCTAATCAGTTAAGTGTCTTGCACGCTGAGACTGTCCTCTGTCATTTAGCAAACTGGCCACAGCCCTTTGACTACAGTCTGGGTCAGTGTTTGAACGAGGTGTAGAGTTTTGTATCTTGTATTAAATGTCCTTTTCAAGACTCCCCGAGCTATTATAACCAATGTAGACAGTCTATAGATGAGTCGCGGTGTGGCGTGTATCTGAACGTCGCTGATTTCTTCTACGTGAGCCCGAGAACAAGGAGGGGATAACTGCTTCCTGTCTGTGAAGGAATTATGGTAAATTCAGTGTTTGACGACAGACCTGATTATGGCTGCCATTACTAATCCCGATTAGGTTTCATTCTGGTAAATTGAAGGAATTCGGCAGATGGTAGAACTGTGAAGAGGAATTACTTTATTTGATTCTTTTTATTAGACGCTGCTCATTATCGCTTCGTCTTTTCGTAAGGCACGCTATAATATGCAAATAACTTCCCATGACAATCCTATGAAAACGTGCTTATCTGTGCAGTCACCAGTGCTGAAAGTCATAAGCAAGGAAATTGAAAATTTAATTTCAAAGAGATAAGAGCAAATATGGAATTTTGATCTGCAGCCATATTTATTATTCATCAATTTAGGAAGATAGTCTAACGAGCAAAGAATTAAATTTCACCTTAGGCTTTCTTATTTTTAGGTTATTCCATAAATGATTTTAAAAAATTAAACTCGTTTAGAGAAAAAAGATAAAATTTATCACCTTCATCCGTTCAATAATTCATGTTTCATAGTTTAAAGATTTGGTTTTGATACATCAAGTTTCGTTTTTATAATCATTACAACCATTTCATAGAGAACGTTTTTGAAATGTTAAATTATAAGAATTGATTAAACACTTTTTTTTTAAATTCAGGAAGGGGTAATAAAAATTGCATATAATCAAACATCTTGTTGCCTTGGATACTACTTACTTGATCAAAGACAAGCTGTTAGTCCAATTAAGATATTATCTCATTGTTCTAATTAATTAAAGTAATCTTGAAGTTAATTGAGCTAATTGCCAATTGCTGTACAACTTTATGTCTAGTTGGAGAAAATGTTTTTATTATAATTATCAAAATGTCCTAAATGTTACTTTAATTTCTTAATACTCCCATTTATTCCCATGTGAATTCTACCTTCTTTTTTGTTGATATGAAATAACAATAACAATTGGAATATTTCATTTGTCAACTTCAGCCATGTCTGACATTGAAATGACAACTTCTGCATGGATATTACTTTTCAAAATGCCATCAAAACTTTAGGAATAGAAATATTCAAAGGTCAAATCATTATGCTTATTTACTTGAGAACCCAATATTTTCTTCCTTTCTAGCAACTTGAACTAATTTGATGGAATTTCTTTTAATTGCAATTTTGACGCTCTTAAGCAGAAATAATGGATAATTTAATGGGAGTCGGCAGACAAATAAATTAGGATGTTTTGTAGGAACAACATATTGCAGCTTATCCATCCATTACTTTCATCAGTCAGCTGAGGTAATTCCTTGACAATGTGAATTTATCTCCAGCATTTATTTATGCTTCACAGTCTAAATATGTCATAAAAGGAAGTATTAAGCTCTGCCAAGGAGTACCAATCAATACCCATTTCGTTCTGTTAACTGTTCATGTAAAGACGCACATGTTTCCCGGTCTCTCATTTTGTCATCTGTAAGAACATTAATGAGACCTAAAAGTTTCCTTGATCAGAATCATTAAATCTGTTTTTCAGCATAAAACAACTAAAAGAGGTTTTCCTGGGGAAAAGTGGTCCCAATAGTTAAAAGTTTGAAAATGGGAATATTTTGGAGTAAATAATTGTGAGTTTGTTGGGCGATATTGCAGTTGGTCTATATATTGAACGGAAAGATTGACTGGCTGGTATAAAGCCAGGCCACATGTTGCCTCATGCATAATTACTGCAGATGGGAAGAGGGTCTGGCTTGTCCTGGCTGATCAACCGGCCTCCAGTGATGAAATAGCTGTATAAACATTGACAGAAGGTCTAATCCAGTTGCAGCTAATTAGGTGTTAATACACCTGTAACTACCTGTTAATCAGCCCTCACCTACCTTGATTATATATAGGTAAAACTATGGTTACCTGGATATCGACACCACATGCAATAGTGACTACACAGCGAGAGAGTGTGCCAATTGTCTGGTTTTTAATGTGTTCTGTTGACTTGATGCCTGATGTATGATACTTGTGAGCAACTGGCACTCGGGAACAGGAGCTTGGATAAACACTAGACAGGAGAGGGGGTAGACTTCACAAACAACCGTATGTATTTCTAGACCATCGTAGCCAAATTGATTAATTGTTCTACTTGTACTTCAGTCCCACTGATTTCTGTTTTTATTGGCTTTTCAACATTTTGTAAGGTGTGAGTTGGACCTGTAAATTATCTGGTTCAGGGATGATTTAACAAGAAGACATGTATTAGTTTTGATACAATGCCATAAGCAGTAATTATTATTTTGATACAATGTCATCAGCAGTATAATCATTTTGAAGTTTGTATGTAATTTTTAATGTATAATTTTACCAGATTAAATCTTTTAGACATTTGTTATGTGTGTATCACAACAAACAGCCATCTTCAGGTGATAAAGCAACTAATCAATTATTCATCTGACCTTGTGCTATCAAACAGTACTCTGATCTCTAAATGAATGCAGATGATGGGAAGATCTTGAGTAAAACTTACACTTACATCTTATCTTTTCATCTGCTGTTTATAGAATTTAATGTGTGGGAATTAAGTCACCTCATGGCTTCTGTTACAAGTTTACTACAATAGAGACCTTACCTCTGAATAATCTCAGCTTCAGATTTCTTCGATATGAATTCATTGTATAGTGTTGTCTGAACTTGCTTCCTGCCTTTTGTTGGAGGTGATGCATATATTACCCAGCCAGCAAGGTGATATGACAATTAAATTTCATATATCACCTCATGGAAACTGTCAGGGCCTGCTCTGATCTTTTATTTAGTAAATATAGGGAAACATATTTGCAACATTGAAAGACAGTGTCACATTTCCAGTCTGTCTGAAAAACTTTGCGGCTTGAGGATTATCTCTTGCTATTTTTCATTCAGTGTCGTTTAAGGTGTATTCAAGTTCGGTGGCAGGATCGTATATCATGTAGCGGGTCCCTGTTATCCCGGCCATTAACTATATGTACCACTACTACTCTACGCTGCTGCGGCAGTTATATCCGATATCAGCCAGCCTAACAGACCCTGCTTGTGTCAGGCGAGTTAGTAAGGTACATTTCTAGCACTCAGAGATGTGTACATACGATTCCGTATAGACTAGTCGTTATGACCCACCGGATGTAATACGGGTGTATTGCAGACTGGATAAAAAGGCCTTTATATCAACAGCTAGCTGGTGTGTATACAACCATATCCCTGCTGATGAAAAGACGCTTTAAATGGTGGCTTGTGTCATTTTGCCCGGGGAAAATGTTTTTCCTCAACTATGGGAGAAAACTCTTATCATTTGCATCACAATGCAGAGAGGTAAGATTCTGTGACGTGATTTTATTTGTTATTGGTCAGATTTTATTTATTATTGGTCTATGATTTGATTTGTTTCTGTTCAGCTGAAGGTTTATTCTTCACTGTCTATTAATAAGTCTTTGTGATCAGTGTGTGAGTGAGTATTGGGAAATATCACATTGGCAATGATATAGAGGATTGTCACATGAAGAGCATGATAGCACAATAACGATGGTTTGTTCTAACAGATGGCAGCCTCAAGGGATCGTTCACAACGTTGTGTTACAATATGTATCAACTCATATTCTCATGGACAGAAGGTAGATGTTAATTGTTGGCAACTGTTTGTCATTTTTCAGTGTTATGACTTAATTATCTACTCTACAAAGGCATCAAACAAAAAGGAGTTGAATGAACAGGTGGTTACAAATTGGATAAGTAAATTTGTTTGTGTAGACCCTGCTAATGAACAAAGTGAGCTGTTTTTGAACTTCATCCAGCATTGATGAAAGTGGTCGGCTAAATCCTTGTATTCACCAGAGGTGAGATAAATACCGGGCTGAAAGGGACTTTTTTAGGTTGCATACAGTCGCTGTTCCTCTGATGTTCGCATTTCAACACCATTGTGAATCAGCTAATCCCAAACTTCAACTACAAGCAATTGCTACAGGCAAATTAGACGGGAGGTCCTAGTAAGGCAAGGTTTTACTATCAAACCAGTGTACATTAAGAAGTATTTTGATCCACTTTTTGTGGACTTAGAAGCTCATTAGGGTCCAGGTTTGATGTTTGTGTAGGGAGTTTTCCGTTATTGTTGAACTTCCACAAACTCCCCGAGGTTATACATCCAAGTAGCTGTTCATAAAGGTTTTGGGCAGTGATGCTTGATAGGCCTGGGTCCAACATCTCCTTTGTTATTGTTCGTATTTATAGTCTTACTCAACTATTCAGGCTGTTTTGAAAATCTATTTGATTATTGGTGATAACATTTTTAAAAAGTGATTGTGTATACTTCACAATTTGTTCCATGTGTCAATATTTTCTTGAATAAATTTGGAGAACATGTGTTGCAGGTTTTCCAGCGTAGATCAAGATAATATTGAATTTGAGTTTCATTATTGATATCACATAGATGATGGCTTTGTCCCAGTATACATATTCATGTCATGCTTTTAAAATGCATCCTGCATGTTAATGTCCTTGTCACGTAAATGGCTTTTGTTTTAGTTTCCCATCTGTCAATGTGAGCTAAATTCATGCAAGGAACAAGCTCAGAGCTGCTGTCCCATACCTTGTCAGTCCCTCAGCACTCAACGGCCCTGTCCCAGCCCCTTGATCTCCCCTCTTTCAACTCCATCCATTAAGTCTTAACTCACCTGTGCTGACGAGATTTTCTCACCTGGCTATTAATATTGTTCTCAGATTTAAATAAGGGCCTCCCTGCAGGGAACTACAAAGAGGGAGTTCCAGAGAGCACTTGAATTGAGGATAACAGATTTAGAGCTTCCATGAAATGTTATAGACTTTGATCTTAATTTGGCCATATGTCAGTGAGGTTATGTGGGGAAATATGTTAGCCATTGTTATTGAATGTTAATGATTATATGAAGTACTGAAGCAGGGTTTAATTATTTGACTTGGGGTCTTTAATGAATTAATGCATATTTTATTATTCATTACAATTTGATATTGATGTTTTAATTTGTTACATCGTAAAGTCTGCTTCATAACAAAGGAAGGTGATGTGGTGCATTTGATGAATACAGTTGATTGTATTGAATTTATTGCATGGTTTTGTAAATGTTTATATTAAATAACAGATTTTCTTGCGGTATTTAATGTTCTTTACTCCTTAAAATCCCATTTTGCGAACTGACTAAAGCAATAATTAATTTGGTGTTCAATAGATGAATATTAAAAAAAAAAAAATCTCATGTTTTGAGACATTATCACTTAACTTTGTAAATATCAACTCTGCTTCAATCTGAATCTTGTAGAAGAGTTCGGCACCAATCACACTTCAGAATTTCCAATACCCTTCTGCATATGAAAATTATGTTTACAACGCAAGGATAGTTTACCCAACTGCAGGAGTAATATGCCTGGAGCCGAGAAGTTTAAAATTACATCCCTGAGTGGCAAGTAGTCGTATTGTGAAATTGAGCCATTTATTCATTGTATAGGGGCACACTGATACATATCTGTATTCAGGGGAAGCTTTGGGGGCATGTAAGCGGATCCATGCTTGTGTATAGCTATCCAGAAACTCTATCACTTGATGATTTCTGCCGGTTTCGAGCTTAATCAAACGGAACCCATTATCGTTATAAATTTGATGTAACACTATTCAAATCAGTTGACATGTTTACTGGAGTCTTTGCCAAAATTCATGAAGCACAAGTGCCAACCTGTCCTGAATAGGTTCTTTGTGTACACACCTATCAGACAGGTAATCTTATAGACAGAGGTAATTACCTGTTTATTATCATTATATTTATGATGAATTTAAAGCAGAAGATGTTAGGACATGCACCAGTATATTAGATCAGTTTTTTATTGATCAAGGGATATAGCACAGTGGTTAGCTCGTTCTGCTTCGGATCAAGAGGTTCACGGTTAAAATACCAATGGGGGTTTGTCAACTGTAGAGAACTGATTTACATGCATTATGGTTTGGATGCAATGGTACAATGAATTTCAGCGCAATACCACCCATGGTTCACCAGTTCAGTCGATGCCTTCAGGTTTAACTGCAATGCATAGCCACAATGGTGTTTAAGGCTTTCTTCCTGAAGCAATACTAGCAGCTGTGATATAAGTGAAATATTGAAGTGGTGTTAAACCACATTTCACCTCCCCTACTTTGATTAATCTAGTTTTATTTCCAGAGTGTTGGTGTTAGGCCATGCTTTAATACTCTAATAAAGTTAATCTGTGAATCACTGATAGGGTTTCAATTAGCTTAAAAGATTCTAAATGCAAAATTTGATGGCTGTGTTTAAT
Organism: Gibbula magus; assembly: GCA_936450465.1. NCBI lineage: Eukaryota > Metazoa > Mollusca > Gastropoda > Trochida > Trochidae > Gibbula > Gibbula magus. Next base: position 58,545,456 of record OW388294.1, read on the forward strand.
GTGGATGTAATGCAGTTACACAATTCAGGGGACATTTCTGATTAAAATTTTGAAATGTTTATTTTAAAAAGTTGGTAATTACTTTATTCAATTCATTTGATAAAAATTAATGTAAGGTATTTTTAAACACTTTAACCGAGTTGATTAGTACCAAATCATTCTGAGCAAACAATTTAAGAGAATCTCAATTTGCTGAGGAAGAATAATTCACTGGTGGCCACTGCCTTAATGCCTTGCACTTTTTTTCTTCTGACAAAATGAATGATAAATGCTTTCATGCTCATTAGTCATGGATGTAGGATATGTTGATTTTGATGTTTGATAAAGCATGTGTTATCTTAGTGCACGATGTATATAGAGGAGTGATAGTATTTGCTTCTCAAACATGGACCCTGAGGTTTGCTCATGAGAAATGTCAAGTCGCCTCAAGTAGGAGATGCAAGCAGGTGCTCTTTAATGTTTAGAGGAAGAAAGAAAGTGTCCTTTGCCCTTGTCAAATAATGATTTGTGCCACATTATCAAAGCGAAATCATCATCATGGATTGTCAAGTAATCGAATACATGGAAGCAAATTTACTTATGCGGCGACCATGGTTAACTTGTACGTCCTCGCTGCTTGTTAATGCATCGACATTGTTCAACTGGTTTATAGTTCCATCGGCAAGTTACTTGATATTCAGGGCTAATGGGAGAGGAGTCATGTCAGAGGATGCTCTGCTGTGTGGATTAGCTTCTTTGTCAGGATGATTTTGATTAAAATGTCTTCTCGTCCTTATTAAAATGCTGAGTTTCAGACGCAAGTCTCAAACTGGAGATGTTTTAGTGGCGTTTACCATCACTTAATGCATGATCAATATGGCGTTTGTCTATAACTGGAAAAAAGTTGTGTTTCTGGTTCATTGTAAGGTGTGTGTTGATGAATTCCTGCATTGGGACTATTTACAGTTGTCTCCTGATATTTCTCATTACCAGCAGCTTCTTGATAAATTAGAATCTTGTGTTGGCTCACATTTACTGGCAGGAGATAACATTAAACGCCAGTTTCATTCCTGATTAACTTTGAATAGAACTAAGGAATTCATGGGTAACACTATCTTCAAATTTTTAAGTCGACAGCAACTTGTTCCTGGCTTAGGAATTTAATTTTACTTTGATAAAATGAGTAGATTTGAATATTTACCTAGTGAACACAGAAGAAATTATGATTTGTCCATTTGTACTCAAGTACGCCCAACTATCAGCACCTTCCCTGGAGTGTTATTGAAAGTATCATACCGTCATTCTTTGTTATCTCGCCTCTAGAGGTTGGATACAGGTATGCTGAAGTACATATTCCCCTACATGGTTGAGTTACTGGTGTTAGAGTCATGCGGTAGATAAAACCTTCAGATCAGTTACCTAGAACTGACAAAGTAGGATCAAGGGACAGACTCGCACTTGGATTTTCTGTAATGTAACAAAACATTGGGATATATCTATCAACTTTTATGACACCGAGCGACATTAATGATGTCATCAGTGAAAGCAAAGGTTAGAGGTCAGACAACAATATTGTTTTAACAGATTTTGTTAGCTTGATAGATTTACAAGTTTTGAAATGTTTCACGTGCCATTATCAGTTGAGAACCAATTAATACTATGCAATAGAGTAAAAAAAAAATTAAATCTAAAATCTTTAAGTTTGGTTTGTTTGTAGGCTCATTATCATATATTCACAATGGTGAATTCACTTACTGATGACAAACCAAAATGTGTGAGACATTGAATGATGGTGCAATACCCTATATTGGCAAAATCTAGATATCTTTAATTTGGGTGTTGACAGACATTGCTGTAAATATTTAGTTTATCAAGTTAAAAATAAGTCAAGTAAGATTAGAAATGCAGTGTTGAAGTAATCAGAAAGAGTGGTCATTCAGTTTTGCACATAATCTTGATTATAGGTAGGATGTCGCCATTTGCTAGACAGGTGTCAAATTAAAGGGGCTTAGTGGTGCCATTTCAGACTTTTCTCCCTTTACTTCTCACCAACTGCAAACTAAATCTTTATCAATGTTTATCAAATTGACAAGACAATTTACTAGGTGTTTTAGCACAAAGACCCCCCATATTCTCTCCTTGCTGGCCTATCTGCCCCCGTAATTCCAAAGTAAGTATCCATTATGTGGAGGTGCTGAGGTATAAGTCTGATTTAGGGATTATGCAGTTCCTCTCTAAGGGGTCATTCCCTTTAATCACTATCTTCTACCAATCTCCGTTTGGTGTACATCCTTTGCCTTAGGGAACCCAACAGGGAGCCAACCTTACTTCAAATTAATTGAAATCATGAAATAACTTTTGTGTCCATTACAACTCCCAAACTTGCCTGGAGTGAAAAAACTAGTATGGATCCAAGCCGATTGTTATTTAGACATAATGCCCAGATGTGAGATAATGGGGGGTAGAACGTTTTGCCTATTGTGGATAGTGGCTTGAGGAGCTTTGAATGGTGAGGACTGACCAACCCTCCCCGTCCGAAGCCTGCAATTTGGACAAATGTAACACTTTGTGTACACTCTGCTTTAATGTGGTGTAAAACTGCAGGCCAGTCTACACAGGGCTGATTGGGTCAATTGCTCGAATTTGACTGATCTTGTTTGTAACAGATAGAAAAGTCGATGAGGAGAGAGGTTTTAATTAGACAATAATTACATAGTAAGACACTTGGCTAACGATGCTGAAAATTATCATGCATCAGCAACAGTTAACCCAAGGGTATTAACATGAGAAGGTCTTGTCTGAAAGCTGGGCAACGCGCTGCTGGAAAAAATTGGCGGATGGTAGTGTGGTTTGTGACTAATCCTGAAATCAAGGGGAAATTACAGATAATCGTCAGACACTAATGAGATGCTTGTTCTCCAGTATTTGGTCTCAGACATGCAGAGCTTTTGTGATTTTCTTTGTCGTGAAACATTTTTTATTCTATATGCATAGGGTTAATCTCATGTTTTAAAAAAATCCTTTTTAAAATTTTTTTTTTGAAAAAGCAATAACAAAATTTAAGAAAACCTAAATATACAACAAATATGAGCATGTAAATTTAATCTAGTTAAATTATTTTTCTCTATTTGATCACTTTTTCAAAATTTTACATTTATGCATGAATTTCTTAGCCTGTATGCAAGCCGAACAGGTTGTTTCCTGTGTGGCTGTCTGAGCAGCAGGTTATAGTGAAAGCATTGTCTTCTTGGTGTCATTAATCATCAGAAATTACCTGTGACAGGTAAAACTAGCCAAGGTGTATGAAATGCTCGTAATTGTCTCAAGATTGCTGTTTGATGCAGACAAGCAGAGACTCAAACAGCAGCAGTCAGATCTGAAGGGATTTTAAAGAGTAGAATTTTAAAAGGTGGAATACCTCGGCCACTTAATGCACTTTTAATGGCTAATGGTGTTTGGGCAGTTGACAAAAGGATTATCTGTAGTGACCAGTTTGTACGGTCAGTTGTGGGACCCCCGGTCAGCCTATTATCATATCAATAGTGGCTTGTGCCGCTCACACTGACCAGGGGTGTGTTAAATTGACAGGCTTGGCTACCATTGGCCGGTGAGTACAGCTAGGGAGATATCTTCATATATTGCATGAGGGTTTAGAGTTTAGGACACTTCATGCTGGTAAACAGGGATCTAACTGCATGGGTTGTACTTGTGAGCTGTAAGTACATGCATTAACTTTATATCTTTATGGTCGGACACTTGTCATCTTGTCAGCTGTATAAAGCATCACCTTGTTTAAGAGTATTCAAGTGAAACAAATGTCATGGTGAATTTATCTGAATTTTAGTTTTTCATGTTTTCAGGAGTTTTATAAATTTCAAATTTGAAAAAAAATAAAATGACAATTTCTAGTAATATAATTTATGGCAATTATTTTCTCACTTTAAAAATGCATAATTTACACACAATAAAAATATCAAGTGTAGTTTTCAAGCAATTATTTTTCTTTTGTGTCAATAGCTTTTTCTTTTGTCCGGTCTGTCACCTGAACAAATGGGATTAATATATTTTTAAAGAAAATTGAACAATCAGTGCTCGCGACTACCCATACACCGTTAGCTATGAAAGAAAGACTGTTAAAAACTACCAGGACGTCGCGCTTCTGAATTTTTAATTCCGGTTATTTCTCCCCAGGTTTCAAATTGCAGGGAAAAGTGATACCTGAGAGTGTTTTGTAGATATGCCTTTTTTGCAGGTGAGCGAGTGTTGAGGGAATCAATGAAAGGTGCTAGCTGTTAGCTGTAGCATCACTGTTAACTAGCCGGCATCCGACTAACATGAAAAGTGTATCTGTGACATGAGGAGTCGTGCTTGGCCTATTGTTGACAATTGTGTCTTTCTGTTTGCAGATCTGGCGGAGTGTAGGATCCCAGTAGTGTTGGACAGATAGAGAGAGCTTTCACCCACGTGAGGAAGGAGAGAGACACTTGTAGCAGTGTGTGTTGACTGCAGTGTAGGAGACTGTGATAGCAGAGGACATTAAAGACGATGCTGATGGTTAGTGGAGAGAAATTGCAGTGCCTGTGGTGAAAGATAATTGTCCAAGGAGGTATAAAGGTCATTTTTGCCCAGCGGACGCAAGTTAGATGGATTTCACAATGGGACCACACTGTTTATTCCTGCTTTTTTCTTTGACTTTGATGAAGTTTGTTCACTGTAATGAGGTGACTTTGAATTACGAGATCAGAGAGGAACAAGGGCCTAATACATTTGTCGGAAATGTTGCTAGGGATGGAAAATTGTTTGAAGAGTACACGGATGAGGATTTTCGTAGACTGAATTATGCTCTCTTCACCCAAGCTAGTAGAGTGGCTGGAAAATTTACTATTGATGAGAAGGTCAGCTCTATAAGGACGGCTGAGAGACTTGACAGGGAAGTGGAATGTGAAGGGGAAGAAGAGTGCATTCTCAGTATAGATGTGGAAGTGTACATGACCAACCCGGAAACCAATATCGATGATCTGGAGAGAATTATTCGTGTTCATGTGAATCTGAAGGATATCAATGACAATGCCCCAATGTTCCCTAAGAGTGATGTGACCCTGACTATCCCAGAGTCTGTTCCTGTAGGCCAAGTGCTCCTCACCAGCGGGGCCGAGGACATGGATACAGGGGCCAACAATTCCATCGCTGGTTATGAGCTCATCCCAAGCAATGGCATGTTTGGACTTAGAATAATTGAGAACCCTTATGGCACTGCAGATCTGGGACTGGAAGTTAAACATCCCCTTGATAGGGAGACCCGGGATATGTTTCAAATGAGAGTAATCGCTAAGGATGGTGGCTACCCTCAAAGATCTGGAATGGTGACTGTGAATATACAAGTTTCCGATGTCAATGACAACAGTCCTCTCTTCATTAACGACATATTCAATATAACTGTCCCCGAGAACACAGCTGTTCGAAGACCAATCCTTACTCTGGCTGCTAACGATCCAGACAGTGGTAAAAATGGGGAAATGTCTTACCATTTCAGTGCTAGAACTACTGAAAATGTCCGAAATCTCCTTTCAATTGATGAAAACACTGGCCAACTGTTTCCAATTAAGAAGCTAGATTATGAAACGGAGAAAGAGTATAAGTTTTTGGTAGAGGTGACTGATCGAGGTACTCCATCCTTGTCCTCTCAAGCCACTGTCGTCTTAAGCGTAGCAGACGTTAATGACAACGCACCCCAAATTATCATCAATCTCCCACCAAGTGGTAAAGACATTTCTGAAAATACCGAAATTGGAACATTCATTGCTCATGTGTCTGTGTTTGATGCCGACAGTGGAATTAATGGGAAAGTTTCATGTCAAATTCATGATGATCACTTTATTTTGCAAAAGTTTTCCGATTTTGAATATTACAAAATTCTTCTTCAAAAGCAATTAGACCATGAACGTGCTTCAACTCATGTAGTGAACATAACCTGCAGTGATCATGGGCTTTCTCCACAGAAAAATTCCTCCTCTTTCACAGTGAAAGTTAAGGACGTCAATGACAATGCACCCAAGTTTCCGAGCGACAGAATTATTGCTCATATTCGGGAGAACAATGGATATAGTGACATCATCACACGGCTCTCTGCCACAGATCCTGACGGTCCTGGGAACAATAGGGTTGTATATCTGATGCTCGAAGATCAGTACAGAATGGTCAACCTTGATGAAACATCGGGAGAAATTCGGGCAAACACTATTTATGATCGTGAAAAAGTTCCTTCGTTTGAGGTGAAAGTCATGGCTCGTGATTATAAAGATCCATCACTTAACTCCAGTGCAGTATTGGTTGTATTCATTGATGATGACAATGACCAGTCGCCACTGTTTTCACTGCCTTACTTCCATTTTTATGTGTCCGAGAAAGAAGAAACCGGAACTTTCATTGGTAAGCTGAATGCAACAGACAGAGACGTGAATCAGAGCTTCTCATTTGAGTTTACAACCTACACCAATGCTTCAAATGTGTTCCGAATCGATGAGAGAACTGGAATAATTACCAACAAGATTCCGCTGGACAGGGAGAATGCTAAGAGGTACAAGTTCAGTGTGAAGGTGCATGACCCATCAAACCCAGGCTTCTTTGACAAGGCCAATGTTACGGTCTACGTACAAGACAAAAATGATAATTTGCCGATTGTAATCTTTCCAAGTGACATGAATAACACGGTCTATGTCCATTACAGCCGAGCAGTTGGAAGCATTATCCTCAAAGTTCAGGCTTACGACAATGACACTGACGATAATGCTCGACTCACCTACACCATCACACAGGGCAACGAGAAACAACTGTTTTTCTTGAAAATGATGACAGGAGAAATGATGATAGCCAGGGAAATGCATTCAACCGATGCAGGCACTTACAAACTTGTCGTAGCTGCACATGATTCTGGTAGCCCTCAGCTAACATCGTACGCTAATCTCAATATCATCGTAACTACGTCAAATCGTACTATCTCTGGCTATGTGGACAGAACAGACGCTCATCAGTACATCGCAATAGTGATCACCTTGGTGTGTGTGACTGCAGTGCTATGTGTAGCAGTGATAATCACTATTTGTATCATCAAAAAGATAGACAAGGAAAGAAGACAAACTTTGAAGGAGAAGATACAGACCCAGGCCACTGCTTACACTGTTGGCAAAGTGGAAACTGTGGAGAAGGGAGTGTCTCCCAACAAACCTTTTGACAATGAAATTGAAAAACTAAAAAAGAAAATCAAGCGTGAATTAAGTTTTACTGTTGAGGATGATTCCGAGCCATTGGATACTACAGAAGTTACTGGAGCATCTTTTGGAACATTTAAAAACATGACATCCTACTCTTCCATAGACCAGAAGACTCTGGCGGTAAGTAGCTCTCGTTATTACTTCTACTTAGATAACAAACTCTTATTTCTGTCTAAAGATCATTCAAATCTCATTTTCAGTTGACATCTTGTTTTTCTTTAATTTCAATGCCATTCTTAAATTTCTTCATTGTTATTTGGTGTGAAATTCATTACTGCTTGCTTTTTAAAGCTATTCTTGCAAACATTAAAGTATTATTGCTAAGATTTCCTTTATCATTGTAATTTAACCTTTACGTAGCTTCAACTACATTTAGTCATCAGACCTTTCTAAGTTGCTTGGCATTTTATGTTTGATTAAACTTTATTTCCTTGGGTAACTCATGAAACATAAAACTCAGGGGAAACAATGATTTTGTCTGAACACATTCTGGTTAACTAAATAACTAATGACTCTTGATCAAGCCCAAACTGACAGAATTTGTCCAGATACCAAATTCATATCCTGTAATGGCTATATTGCTGCAAGCCATTTACATCTACTCGGGTTTAAATACAATTTTATTGAAGAATTGCTCAATCAAGTGTTATTTATTCTAAATAAGGGCAGCCATGCTTTAAGCATCAGACACCTACATTTCCATTGCATAACATCCTATCCCCTAACTGGATTGTCTATTGTACAGTGACACTTTCCCAAAGAGCAGGCTCCATTTGGCAAGAAAGTATAATTGCCAGAAATCCCACAACAAAATCATTTAAATTGTTGTTACCACTCACTTTGTTCATTTCCTCCCAATTTGTCAACCATCACTAATGTGCCTCCCACCTACTTCTAATCAGAAATTACTCTCCCCATTTCTTCCCCGTAAATGTGCCCAGGGGCTGTGTGAACCTGCAGGCAGCCTCTCTTGAAACCGAAAACTATTTACTTTGGACATAGATTAATCCCCTTGTGTGAATATTAAGCAAGATTTAAGACTGTTTATTACCAGCAAAACTTTGTTGATATTTAGTATCAAGGAAGCCATAGCCAAATAATGTCATTTTGCTCAGCTGTCTACTTATGGTGGTCCTGTGTGGGTTTCAAACAACCGAAGTAGGTAGATCTTTTGTTGTATGGTCTCTCCCGTATTGAGATAAGTATTAGAAAATAATGCCATGGTAAAATATTGTCAGTAGTGCTATTAATTTGTACTTTGTTGATTTTATAATGAAAATAAACAAGGATTTAGTTTCATTATCTTGACCGTATAATTTTGATAAAGGTTTAGGTTTTATAATACATCTTTTCATCCAAATTGAGTGTTTGTTGAATTTTTGGAGTCTTTATATAACAGAATTTCCTATTAGATAAATGGCAATGGGAGGTTATTACAATATTTGATCAGTGTATTACAATTAAAAGCACTGTTCAACCTTTCACTAAGTACTTTCAAAATGATGGGAATGAGTGCTTCTTTACTGTTTTAGTTTGTCAAATTTTCTCTACCCTTTGTCCATTAATGTTTAAGTTTCCTTTGTTTCTCGTTAATCTCTGAAGTTGAAATAAAATCACAACAAGAATACAACTTAAATTTAGTTAACCGTGAACAGGTTTGTAATGGTAGCATCAAAGGTTTCCCGCACAAAATCAACCTGACAGAAATTCATTGCATGTTGTCTTGTGTGCAGACTTAACGTGTGGAATTTCTGTAGAGAGGTCGGCCTGTTTACAAAGATGTTTTGCCCCCTCAGCCCTGACCATGATATAATTGCCCTAAATTTTGAGTTTAAACTTTGCTGGAAGTTAACATTTTGCAAATATTGACCCGAGAACATCGAGCACACTACACTATGTGCTGAACTGGTGGCATCAGTTTGAAGGCAAAACTTGGGCAAACATTGAAGGGAGCCTGCTAACAAACAAGTATCAATATTCTTCAACAGGGATGGATTTGAAAGTAAATCATACACAAATACAACAGAGGTGCCACATTCATCCATATCTGAAGGTGAAGGGACAAGATAAACCAATACAAAGCCCATTGTCCATTGTGGATAAGCTCCAAGGTGTTAAACTATTTCCACAATTGCCCATCTTAACATCTTCCTTGGAAAAATTACTTCCTGCCCCAAACACAATCCCTTTTATAAATTTGTAATATCCTTGTTTACAAAATCTGTTTAAGAAGTGTAGAACATTAATAGTACAATGTTTTTTCTCCAGTAGTCCCCAAACTATAAAAATACTATGTCTCAATACCATAAAATTGCTATAAATTGCTATCACATCAAAGGTTATTCTAGCATCACCCAACTCAAAATTTTCCCACACATAAATAAAAATCATAATTGATTTTGATATGCCCCTCTTTCATAAATTATAAAACTTGTATCTCACGGGCAAAAAATTTGCCAATTATCAGGTGAAATGTTGATGCGCTCAGAGCTCACATTAATATCAATATTTTATGTCTCCATACTGATGTGAAAGTATTGGTGTCGATTGTAGAGGTCATGTGACCACCATTAGTGGAAATATTTCTTGACAAATCGTTTCTCTCATTGCCGTAACGATAAGCATATTAATCATACACATATAATGGTTCTCGGTTTGTCAACTTTAGAAGACTTGAATATTTCACTTCTACTTAGGAGTATATGCATCATTTGCAAAACCATTATAATGCTTATTTTAAAGCCCTGGAAACATTGCTGCCAACACTTTATGAGAATTTACATTAGAAAGAGAATTTGATACATTTGGGATGAAATTAGTCTGCATAAAGTATTCCAATTAGTGGAATCTTCCGATTGCTCATTTAGTACCTGTTCTTTATAGTCCCAAAATGGTTTTGTTTAAAAAAAATTTAACTGATGTTTATAACTATTAAAGGGTCAGTAGCACCTTTTTTCCCTCAAATAAGTCGATGAAATGTATTTGAAAAATGATGTTACCAATAGTAAAACACCCTTCTCTCTTCTGAAAATCAAGTAAAAAATTAGTGTACATAGTTCCGTAAAGCCATGGGAATCATTTTTGTCATTCAAAATAATAAAATGTGTTCACAATAAAATGGCCGCCATGCCATTTTTGCTTTATACACAACACTCTTACTGTCGCTACAGATAATTGGTTTGTGTAATAAGATGTTTTACCCTCTAAAGTAAATATAAATGACATAAACTATCAATATAAATGGGAAATTTGAAAAATAAAATTTGCAAAAAACGTGCTACTGCCCATTTAATTTTCTTGGAAATTATAGCACTTCCAATCAAACATATTTTTAAAAAGAAAATGCACCTTACAAACTCAAGATCGTTTTAATTCCCATGGTAAAACATAGTTTAAAGGGTGACTGCTTTACCTTAACTTTTTCATACTTTTTAAGAATAGAGAAACCCTTCAATGTCAAGTTGCTACATCTGAGAAAATTTGTTCAAATTATGTGGCATACATTGTAAAAAGAGAAAAAACATATGTCACAAGCCAGCAGCTTTGTAAAGAAAATCTGTGCACTAATGTGGTGGGCAAGCCTTTTATTCTCCTCTCAAACCTCTCATTAAAACTGCCAGTGCCTCAAAGCCATAGTCTGGCAACAAAAGCAGTGTCACAGAGTCCTTATTCCTGTATATCGGAGCAAGAATAGCTTTCCTTCCTGAATCTAGCGGCTCTTCAGCTGCACAATGAGCTTGTCAAGGCTTTGTTTCTCTGCATTTGTTAACAAAAAGTTACAATTATCTTTAATAATTGATCTTTCAGAATCCTCAAGCCAGTAGCTCTGTGCTTACTAACAACACTCATACTCCGGAGCATACAAATTTGAAGATGGCTCTTTATGTTGAAAAGAAACGAGAAATTCACCGATTAGCTTCTGAACGACTGACTGAACATCCTAGCGATACTTCTGCCCACTGGCTATCAGAAACAGAGGTGCCTAACTACCGTTCTAATTTAGAAATAGCCAATAATTCATGCTGTTCTCTCCTCTCAATCTCCTCCTTGCTCTAAGGCTTCACTACATGTAACCATATTCTCTGCAAAACATTCCCAGTTTTGACATTACTAGAAATTGACACTAACAAACTGCTCTTAAGTCTTCAGGAAATATTTCTTTTGAGATTACCTGTATTTCAAATCATGATGAAATTATATGAATTATTGCCAAGCATCTATTTACCTCTTTTATTGTTTGTTTCGGTTTGCATTCAGATCCAATGATACCAGTTTTTACCAAGCTCTTACACAAGTTTCTAGACCTTGATATTAGTTTTACATGCAGTTATCACTTTATTTACCTGAATTACATGTGATATTGGTTATATTTTCTCCAGGTGAAGAAGCCTGATGATGTTATGAGTGAGTTGTCCCAAGGAGCAGAGACCGACAGTGGTCGAGGATGCAGTGAGGAGGACTCACAGAGCAACCGGGGATCCACGGTGCCGCCCGGCGATTCTGGTAAGTCTACCCACCTTGCTAGCTGCTACCTTCATGCTGAGTGTAACACTTTGGTTTCCCATCTGTCAACAGTGCTAACATTTTAGTTTCGTATCTAGAAAAAGTAGCCAGCCAAAAGTGTAATTCAACAAGCTCGAGTTGGCCCGTCTGGATTAAGCGTTAGAGCTTCATCAATTCATTATATAATATCAAGGAAGTCAGAGTGACCTTAAATCAAATGCTGCTGGAACCAATATATTGTAAACTGCTAACAAATGAACTGCAGTTTTGATTTGATACTTGTGGACTTGTTAATTCGTTTTATTCTTTCATTCCCAAATGATTAAAATATGAAGTTCACGCAGGAGAAATTGATTAATTCAAAGCTTGTGTTTACTCATCACAAAGACTTCAAAGGCATGTCTTCCAAAGTCGCATGTGCGATCATGATGTTGTGAATTGTATATTGTTTTCACATACTGCATGCCCCCAGTGTAAGAATCTATATCTAAAATATCCTATCTCATGAATACTTAATTGACATCGGTCAAAATCAAGATTGTTCAGTATTCAAATTATTGCAACGTTTCCATCAAATGAAGATTACGCGAACTCAGACTGCTTACCCGATTGGGAATAAGGTTTGAGATTAATGCATTAGCGACCGGTCGGAGGGAGTATAATTAAGAAATAATGACCGCTGGCTGGAGTGATTGACATTTGGTACAACCAACCGGTCATCTATGCATGGAACCTTTGGTCATTTTACCAGAGGTTTGAACTTCTCTCCTTGACACATGGACATAATTAAATTGAGGGTTGTCATCAATACTTCACTTTGGCAGAATTAATATTTTAGAAATTAATCCGAGTATCCCTAGGACACTGCGCTTGCTTGATTAAAATATTACTGGGAGATCTTTGGCTGAATGGTGGCCTGTGTGAAAGACGTCCTCGTTAGTAGGTATATTTTGATGACAATGTTAATTATACTCCTGTCCTGCTGGTTTATAGTCTTTAATGTCAGTGTACTGAATCAAAAGCCAATAGCCATGTACCATCAGCATGGCAACAGAACAGACATGCATTTTTCATGTCTTTGAATGATCATGAAAGGATTGATCACACTTTTGACATGACTAATTATGATAGCATCTGTTTTGAGATTGAACTAATATGCACACTAATGATTCACTAATTTGACTTTCTTTGACGAATCTGAACTAATGCTTCAATACAAAATCTTTCATGAAACAAATCTGCTCATTTCAGCAATAGTCCGTCACGCTAGCTATGTATAGCAATGGTGGAAATCTGGGTCAAGTTGACCTAATTAGTAGTAAGTCATCTCAATAAGTCATCTTAGCATTGTAGCTGTCTGCTTAGTGTCCTATCCTGCTTGCACATCTAACTTCAATACTCACCCTGTACCAAATCTAACCCTAGCACTGCTACTGGTCCCCAAGGTTTCATCAGGCCATTTATGGGTTAATCTAACCTAGTCAAAGTGCATGCTCATATATACAAAAGGAATGAAAACATGTTGAACATTCTGTTTCTAATCAATGTTTATGTAAAATCGCTCGATTTTAAGTGCCCTGTAAAAGAAAAAACTTTTATTGTTAGTTTTTCGTATGCATTGAATTCTGATAGGTTTTAAGATTTAAAGCAAAAATTCTATTAAATTCTTAAAATTGCGCTAATTACAAATTTTCAAATTACAATGTTCAGCTTGCTGTTAATTTCTTTTGTTGTGGAGCATCTCTCTGTAAACTTCAAGTCTTGTAGTCGTTGGTGCTTGCTATTGCAGTGAGTGTGCTCTGCTTGCTTTGCCTGCTTTCAGCCTTTCCTTTGGCCATTGTGGCCTTCAACCTCTCGCGCGAAGTGTCAATTTCATTTCAGGCGTTAATCCACGTAATCTTGTGCTACTCTCAATAATCGGTCTAATTTTGACGAATGCTTCTTAAATTAAACTGTTACATGAGAGGCAGATGAGGGTATGAAATTGGATTAGTTTTAATTAAGCATCAACCTTACATGAGTGTTTCAGTTAAACTAATTATTTCTGATATTGCAAATTATTTGATTGATTGCTTTACAATCAAGGGACATGTTCTGACCCATGACAGTATCTGCAGATTGGACATGATGCAATTCAACCTTTTCCTCCTCAGTGATTCTTTTGAAATTAGTTGGATCTAATTTTGTTTGTCACCTTTTCTTATAGTTTCAATATGCAGGAGAAGGATTTGTATGAGGTAGAGTTTCCTATGTGCAGTGATACCATTGTGTTGTAATCATTTGCAGTGTCAAGCAATGCATGCTGCTTGTCTTCAAACTTCATAACAACCCGAAATGACAGTGTAATATGTGTGAGGAAATACTCTACTAAATGTGTATCAAGTTTGAACTAATCAAATTTACTAACATGAAAAATGTAAGTTCTAAACGAATGACATAAAATTCTATTTAAACAATTGTGAAAAATTAACATACTAAGTGTCTAAAATGAAGGTTTTGGTCCAAATTATCACCGTCAACATTTTACATTTTCAACATAACTAAATATGGAGATTTCTGTATCCTCAATGTTATAATGTATCCTTTGAAAGCATTTCGACAAACTCATGAACATGTAGCTATGGATATTGTATTTGACTTTTATTTATCTTTTCTTAAATTTTTCAGTAATTGGTGTCTGCATGTGAAATTATTGTACAAATTCATAGCAAACTTGTCCGCAAGAAATGAACATTTGTCCTGAGATCTGTAGTGTTAAGTACTGACAAGGCTGATCCCTGCCTGAAGTGGGAGAATCTTGTGTAAATGATTTACAGGCTTATCCTGATAACTTAAACCCTAATGATGATCTGGACACAAACACAAGGAGATCCATCTCTTTTGAGCAGTACCTGAAGCTTGTCAGGTGATACGTAGGTGTTCCAACCTTAAGCCCAACTGCAGGTTTTAGCTATAGCATGCCTAATCTCTGCCTCGCATGAGCATCTCTCGTAAAAGTGTGCAAGCTTTTTAATTCTTAATCTTGGTTTTGGCTGGCTTTGTGTTTGACTGGGACAGCAGACCTTTTCTTGAAACGTTATGCGTCTGCTGCCAACTTGCGTATGGCTTGTTGATCGACTGGCAAATTTTTCCTTTACTTGCATTGTTGGTCACAAGCAGCCCTCTGTGTATCAAACAATGTGCATGCGCCGGCTGGTGGCTGGGGTTATGACTTGTGGATGTTCTACATTCGTCTCATTTGCTTTTCTTCTTGTTATTTATTCTTTTTATGCAACCTTTCAATGGCGTCATCTATAGCTATGTTATGTATGAGTTTTATAACAAAATATATAAGTCTTGAAAATATTGAAAACTTTTTTCTATCGATGTTGGAAAAAATGTGTTTGCATGTTAAAATTTTTGTAATTCTCTTTGCCTGATTTTTTTCCTATGAGATTAAATTGATTATAGAGTGCACTTCTAGGTTTGCATTGAAAACATAATTGAATAATCAATATTTTACTTTGTCCTTCATCAACATTGTCAGTTTTATGGAGTGACAAGTGTTGGTTAAACATTAACTTGGAACAGGAAAATATTTGAATTAAGTTGAAAATATTTGTGAGGCAATGTTATGAAAAATATGCCACAGTAACCATGTAGGTGATACAAGCTAATATCTCCCTAGGATACTGACCAACAGTTGGAGTGTGATATTTCCTGTAGAGTGTAACAATGTAATAAAATATCAATAATGCACAGGAAAGAATTTGTCGTGGCTGTCATGTTGAGTGGTATAACTCCATCTCTATCCTGATCACAAATTGAATGTCTGGGAGCTAAGAAGTCTGTTGACATTACCCATTACTTGCATCTACATGGGAGCTGTCATTGGCGGGGTTATGGCCAGGGTCAAGTTAATAAGCCGTGGGATGAGTGCCTTGTAACACATGTTCAACTACTCAAGTTGGCCAATAAATTCTCTACTGCCTCAGGCTACTTTGCTCAGCAATTTTGCATCTTGTAATATATGGAATTTATATGGCACAATTTGTATGGCTTAACCGTTTCACTTTTAGTGATACATTTTCTTAATGCACAATTTAAAAGTTTTCAATCAACTGCACCAAGTTAGATTATGGTAAACTTCCTGCTATGACAAATATATCATGTTTGATAGTTATTCAACTCATTAACTATACAATTTGTATTCAATTAAAGTCACATTATATTGGTATTTAATGTACATATTTGTGTCCACAGACGATGTAAAGCCGTACAGCCCGCACTACCAGCCTGGTCGAGTTACCTACAGCCAGTGTCGGGATGAACCCCACGACACAACGCGAAGCACGATGTCCCAGCTGAGTCTGCGCTCGATGACAAGTCCACGACACGGAGAGCACAACCATTACCCCCGCAACATCAGCTTCAGCGATGACAGTGTGACCGCCAATACAACCGTCGATGCACGGCGCAAAAAACGTGTCCATTCAGACAGTATTCCTATGCAAACGTTTTCCAGGAACCAGACAAACGCTTCTCAAACACCCTATCACCTTCGTGCAATGAATCGAGTTCGCTTCTCGGGACACACGCCCCATCAGGGCACCTATATTGACCTTACCCAGAGTACACCGGGGCTGAGATATTCCATGGGTGATATGGACGATGTTTTGTGTGATAGCGCCATGACTGCGCATGATGAAGATGAACGAACGACCACATCGGGAAGCTATACAATCAATGCAGAAGAATTGTGTAATGAAATTGACAATTTATTTTTCAAAGATATCATTGTGTAGCAGAAAAACGTGTAAGGAAGTGTGACAAAGGACCTGCTGAATGTTTCGAAGACTTGTATGCGATCCATGGACTGGATTTAATGCGAAGGCTTTACATAATAACGCCAGTCCAGTATTAATGTAGCAGGAGTGCAGTGAGGACTATATGAACTGTGAGCACATGGAAACTGCATTCTGAAACATAACCTATCCATGCATAATTGGTGCTATAAGAATGAAAGTGTGTGAATGAAGCGTGCAATTGTACATATTTGTTACTTGTGGCAATGTACTTATTGTTTATAGAGAACTTGTGCTATGGTCATACACTGCTAACTTTGTTGGCTTTGGCAGTGACTGTGGCGGAAGGGCAGGTTGTGAAACGATCATTGATTTTTACCTTTTAACAGTTTTTAATCCAAAATGTTTTAAGCAAAAAATCAAAAGAAGCATTTAGTGCTATGTTATTTAATAAAATCTGTATATTCATAGAACAGTGTTGAGATGATAACCATTTCATAGCTTTCAGAGTCCTAAATTATTTTGACTATTATTACATGTTTGTTCATGCTATATATTGCTCAAAGTGTGTTATGTGAACATTGTTGGACATTGTATGTGGAGTAGATCTTAAATATGGGATAGAACTATGTATTGCTCCACCTCAGGGAATCAAGTAATGTCAGTGATAGCTAAACCCATAAGCTTTCCACAAACTAACCGAACGGTGGGCAAGTTTTAAAAGTGTCATACTTAATTTGTACATAGTCATCTGTATATTCTTGTACAAATAAATGTGTACAGGATTTCCATTCATTAAAAGATGAAAACAATATATTGTTGGTGTTTACATCAAGTGAAGTGTTTGAAAGAGGGCACAACTGACACACTGCTTTTCAGCTTGCCCAGGTTGGTACAGTTCCAAATCTCAACTCATGCTTTTTCAGTACTTGAGGAATATAAAAAGAATTTTTTTATATCTTAACACAATTGAAGTTTTGTTAAAACAACCAATGGGGAAACAAATTCTCAGCTTGATGTTTTGAACACTTCATGAAATCAGTCTTATGTAAAAAAAAAAATAGAGCCATGGGCTCTGTAGCTGATAACTTCAGTGATTTATTATCTAAGGTTGAAGATAATCTCAATTAAGGAGTCTGTACATTTCAGCTCTCTAGAGCCTTTGGTACTGGAGAAGAAGATTTAAACTAGGTTTTAAGGTTGTGACCCCTGTAACGATATTTGGGTAGACAGGGTCACCAAATCTACAATTCAGAATCCCCATTGGCCCAGGAGTTTGCACATAAAATTTCAGCTCTTTAGAGTCATTGGTTCTTAAAACTGAAAAGTTTACAGCCAATGGGCTTATGGCATATTGCATATTGCATTGAGTTTTCCTTATTCAAACTCTGTAGCTCTTGGACCACATTAATTATATTGAGTTTCATAAATGTCAATAATATGACAATTTTCTGCATATCTACCTGTAAACTTGTTGAATGAGATTATTTCCGGCTCCGTTTATGAAGATCTGTTTATTTTTTTAAATTTAGTGCAAAATGCATTTTCAGAATTACACAGCAAGCAAGACAAAATCAGGTTATTTTTGTAATATATTTTAATTTTTACATTTAGGATAAAACCCTGCTATATACACTGCATGCAAAACTATTTGATTCATGTCTTCTTTAAATCTGCATTTCAAAATGATATTCAGACACAATAGTGCAGTCTGTTAGCACATTCAGTTTCGGATAAACAGGTCCGTGGTTCGAATCCTGCCATGCAGTAAGGTTTGGGTGCAATGCTACGCTGTAGCAGTACCTACATGGTTTGAAAGTTCCAGCCGATGCTCGCAGGTTTCACCTCAAACCATAGAAAGCGTTGTGTTGCAGGCTCTCTCCCTGAAATTATACTATCATCCATGATAAGTGAAATACTCGAAAGCAGCATCACCTCAATTGATCTAGTTTACGGTCTAGAAATACATCTTAAGTAATCAAAATCCTTGAAACTGATGTTGTTTATCCTCACAATTTAGCAAACAACATACACAAGATAGAACATTAACAAGAGAATATAAATGGATACATTCGATATTTACATTTATATATGTGAAACAAGTCTATTTATTGGAGATCATGTGACTGATGTAGAGACTCGGAGTACCTACTGCTTCAGGAAAATGCCAGGAGCCAGAAGATTGATGGCGGGATTACCAGCCAAGATTTTTAACGATCATTGTTTCTTCCGTGATTGGATTTCACATATTGTGTGCCAAATGGAGACCTATGGACTTGAGACTGAACTATCAATTTAGTATCAACCTTATAGTGACAGGTTGCTGTCCCAACATTTATATTGCCACTTTCCATATAGCATGTTGTATTAAATATTTTATGGGAGAAGTAGCAAACTAACCAGAGAAACCTGGATGTGACAGTTCAGAATATTGCATACTGTCCTTGGTGATAATTTAGATATATTAAAGACTCTTTACCCATGACATATTGCACTGATGTAACATGGTACATTTAATCCCAGTGGAAAACTTGGCCAGGAACAATTTCAGAAGGAAGGTTTTTAATTCCGAGGTATAAAAACCTCCTTGAAATAGAAGTCATCGATATTCCAGAAAAAAAGTCAATTCACTTGTGGTTAGAACTGTGGATCTTCTAGACACGTAGGTCGATTTGTTGTAGTTGTAAGTGAAATATAAATGTAAGAACAGTTTTGTTGTAGGAAACATGCAGGTTTTATAATCAGGTTACGATTTTAAGAATCGTTTTTATCTTGAACCTTGTTGAAATAAAAAGAGGAGTCATTAATTCAGTTACGAAAACTTCCGAGAAAAATTATTTTAAAGATATAAAAACAAGGAAGGAAATGTCTTTGTGCCATTGGTAAATTGATTAAAGAGTCACTTGTTCACTGGGAAAGCTTCATGTTTTCTCAAATGCAACCTCAGACTGGTACAAAAAGATTTAATTAGAGAAACTTTTGTTGCTGTTTCGACATATGTCCCAAAGGGATGGTTATTTTTATCACTTTTTGCTCTAAGTAACTGAATAACCCCTGCAGTCAAGATTTTAAAACCCTAAAGAGGATTATAGTTTTCTGAACTTTACATAACATGTCATTTTGATACTGACATCCACAGCTAAGTGAACATTTTATACCTTTTAATGATCAATATGTCTGTAGATATGGTTAACAACTTTCCAAAGAGCCTATAACGTAATATTCTTTAATCCTTTATACCAAATAGAGGCTTGGTATTCCACTATGGATTTTATGTTTCTCCAGCAAGTCATGGAAATACACTTTTTACATAAAAGCAGGCATTGTCATAAGGGGATGGATCTATCTCCACAAGTTTAAAAAGCTTTCAACTATATGTCTAAAAGCCAGCTCCAGAAATGTTACTTGAGAATCAAAGTATAATAGCTAAATTTTAACCCTGATACTGTCGGATTGCTCTGTTCCTCGGGTTAGATGTGAACATCAAGCAGGTTAAAGCCCATTTCAAGTGCAGACTTCAACAGTATTCCAGACATCTTAGGACCTGCAGCATGAGTGGACGAGGAAAATCTATAAAGAACTTCAGTAAAACTCGGAGCCTCAGCTGAAACTAGCAAATTTCGATGATACTGCACTGAATTGAAATAACATTGCACCACTTTTATAACTCCGGAAACTACATATCCACAAAGTAGGCGGATTTCCTCTCAAATGGAATCAAATTTGCTATGAAATTGAAAATCTGTTTTTCTGAAATTTAAGAGTATGAAACTCAATAATAATTTTTATATACTGTTACTTGTAATATATAACTGGGAATTTTCTCAGCATTTTTGGATCCAAATAATTGGTTTGGAAAGATGATCATTGTGGAACTGTTAAGTTTACATATGGTCGATTAACAAGCGAAGTTTTACATCAATAGTCTATTTGGATATATAAGGACATAAAATCTCTTTATGGCAAAGATAATATCAAAAAGCACTTGCACATTGCATTGAATTGATTAATATCATGATTCAGTGTTTTGTAAAAGGATTTTGTTGTATTGCAAACTTATCAAAAAAAATTTAATGTTGCAATTTTCAAAACATCCATTAACTTTTTGAAAGGTAGATCTTGTTACAGATTTACTCCAAACAAGAATATACTCAGCTACAAGAAACCAAGAATTACATGGAAAAATAATAAAATCCATCCGTGTTTGCCAAGAGTTAGAAATGGATGCTGTTTGAGATGACAAACTACACATCTTGTTCATATCTGAATCAATAGTGTTTTTTGGGGAGATCAGCACTAACACCGCAGAGCTTTGCCATAATACCGCTCTCTCAATCAGCCCCGGGATTGCCTCCAGACTTCCTGGACGCTTCTGCTACTAGAAGCCAGGCACTTAACCATTGTCAAACTCTGGTAAATAGACCATACCACTGGATGTCACAAACCTCCATCATCGAACACTGTCAATGATAGCTACGTGAACTCTCCTCATTTGTAATCTTTTACTGAACAAATATTTGAATTAGAGAGAAACATGCATTTTACTAAATTCAAAGTTTGTTGAAATTTGTCAACCTTAATTTTACAGATTTTTAAATATAAAACTTTTGTAAACATTTCAAACAATAAACAATCTACCATTAGATTGTGAACAATTTTGATTCAACAAATTTCCTTAATCACTTTTTTTGTTTTGTCCATGTTGCTGAAATGAGACATACTACAATACAGATTCTTTGAACTGGAGTTAATTTGTCAAACTTGGGGATCTCAAATACTAAATTCTTGAATATATAATTACTGCTGCTTGATGAATTGGATGTGCACTTAATTATAGTTACGTACAGAACCTATTATATAGCACAAAATGAATCAATCTATTTGATATAGTTGTAGTCCATGTAATGGTGGTTGTAATAAGCTACAGTCTTGGCCAAGTGCAACTTCCTTCCCTCCGCAAGGCATAAATCATGCCAGTCTCCATCACTTACTAATTTAAGTCTTTCCTCATTTTCTGTACTTACCTGTGCTAGTTTAGCTACACTTCTGAACTTCATAGTTTACTCTGCTACACTAGCACTGGAAAGTAGGGAAATGTAGCAAGGCTTAAATTAGCCAGTGATGGAGACTGGCGAGAGTTATGCCTTGCGCAGCAGAAGTTAAGCCAAGTGTGAGTATAAGCCTACTATAAACTATATAAAAAATTTAGTAGTCTCTGTTTGTCTTTGATCACTCAAAGGGCATCTTCAGGTAACTACATATTTATGAGTTACAATAATAATGGGGATATTAAAATTTCTGTTTCTACACAAGAATGCATTAACATTATTACCATCGTCTTACTGAAACTGCCACATACAGTGCTTGAAAGGTCACCTCCAACACAACTTTCACTAGGTACCAAAATTACTGCATGGTAAACGGGGACACAATTTCAATAAAGTGTTTATTGCTAAAGGTGACAACACAAATCTTTCAACTCGTCGTATGTCTCAGTTATTAGATGAGTCAAGTTCTTTTTTGCTGAATTGCACTGTCAAGATATGCACTCAGAGTCTTTGTGTCACCATCAAGTAAAGAAAATTAACTTTGAGTCAAGTCCCTCAAGACACTGATCTTGATGACAAAGAGACTGTTCAATTTACTTTTGTGAAATTACTGTAAATTCACTTGCATCAAAGATTAAAAAAGAAAGAACCCATTAACTGACCTCTCAGGATTTGTTTGATTAATGGTTTGATCCTTCACCTGATCACTGTCAAGTTTTGATAAATAAAGGCTACCTCAAGAATTGAGGTGAGATGAGGATGAGGGTGAGGGTACTTCCAAGAGTATTTAATTTTCATGGCTCCTAATATATCTTGGTGAAAGCTTCAAACACCTTTTGGCTATGAATTATGATGAAACCTGCAACCATTGGCTGGAACCAGCTAATCATGGATGGTACTACGCTGAAATTCAGTGTAGTCTTGCACCCAAACCTTACTGCATGTAGAACAATCCTCCACAGCAGACAAAGTTGCTGAGTCCCTGGCAGGAATGATTTTTAGCAATTATCTGAACTTGATCTTGTGTGAATAATGGCCCACTGTAAAAAGAATTGAATCTTTCACCTTTGAGCAAGTTAGGCTTGATCAGTGTCGATGCTGGCACGTGTTTAATATTGAAATAATGTTTTCATTAAACTTTTAAAAAGTTGATTCATAAAGACCTGCCCAAGATATACTTGATTGATTTCTGTCATCTGCACATACTATTGTAAGTTGAAGTGGGTCCTAAAGTAGTTCATACTGACCTTTCGACCACCCACCTTCACTCAATGTTTCATAGTTTTGGCAGGATAATGCAGCAGTTTGTGTGCTCAGCTTTGAATCTTTGAATCAAGGGTAAGGGTTAGTTATTGTCCCCCGGCACAACAGAGTTATCAGAGGATATAGAAATTTTCTCCGTCCGTCCAGGTTTCGTTTCCGAGTCTGAACTAAAAAACTGTGAGGCCTAGCTCAATGAAATTTGGTATGTGGAACAGTCGTCATGTACAGATGTGACTTTTGGGTTTTTTGGCTTCTTTGGAATATTATTTCCATGGAAAAACATCTTTATCTGGATTCTAAAACAAAATTCAAATTGCTTTTTATAATTTCAGTTCTTGAACAGATCTTGAAAACTGTTAGGCAGAAATTAATACATCTTGGGGAGAATATATGAACTTATTACTAATGGGGAATTTAGAATTTATTTAAGAATAAAGCTTGATCCGCAATCATTTTTTAAAACTTTACTATTGTCCAAGATATGCAAATATGTACTTGTCATAAAGATTTTTTAAATACAGGTTTTTACCAAAACACTGGGGGCGGGATAGCGCAATGGTTAGCATGTTCGGCTTCGGATCAAGAGGTCTGGGGTTTGAATCCCGCCAGGGGCACATAAAACTTTATCTTCAGTAGACTAGAGAAATGTTCTCCACACAGTAAGGTTTGTGTGCATTGCTACACTGGATTTCAGCATAGTACCACCCATGGTTCCAGCTGTTGCTTGCAGGTTTTACCGCATTACATAGCCACATGGTGTTGCAGGCTTTCTCCCTGCAATAATACTAGCAGCCGTGATATAAGTGAAATACTCTTGAAAGTAGCGTTAAACCCCAACTCACCTCACCACCAAAACACTCTTACTTTATTCAACAATCTGATAAATTAAGGTAAAAATGTGTTTGGATATTCAGCCTCGTTATTCAATGATTTTGATGTTTGTGTATATACCATGTATATCATACACTTAATCGTTCCCATGCATATCCATAAAATCTTGCATTTTATAACCACTACAACTTCTGGAGTGCCACTCATACAATCTGATATTTGCCTACAGCCATTGTCAAATTGATAAGAACAAAAGGTATTTCAAATGATCTAAAAACCCTGTCTCTCTCTGTCTCTCTATGTCTCTATGTCTCTCTCTGTCTCTCTATTTCTCTCTATGTCTCTCTGTCTCTCTATGTCTCTGTCTCTCTGTCTCTCTATGTCTCTCTATGTCTCTATGTCTCTCTATGTCTCTATGTCTCTCTATGTCTCTCTATGTTTCTCTATGTCTCTCTCTGTCTCTCTATGTCTCTCTATGTCTCTCTATGTCTCTCTATGTCTCTATGTCTCTCTCTGTCTCTCTATGTCTCTATGTCTCTCTCTGTCTCTCTATTTCTCTCTATGTCTCTCTGTCTCTCTATGTCTCTCTATGTCTCTGTCTCTCTGTCTCTCTATGTCTCTCTATGTCTCTATGTCTCTCTATGTCTCTCTGTCTCTCCATGTCTCTCTATGTCTCTGTCTCTATGTCTCTCTATGTCTCTCTATGTTTCTCTATGTCTCTCTCTGTCTCTCTATGTCTCTCTATGTCTCTCTACGTCTCTATGTCTCTCTATGTCTCTCTATGTCTCTGTCTCTATGTCTCTCTATGTTTCTCTATGTCTCTCTATGTTTCTCTATGTCTCTCTCTGTCTCTCTATGTCTCTCTATGTCTCTCTGTCTCTCCATGTCTCTCTGTCTCTCCATGTCTCTCTTGATGTATCCACAGTGCAACAAATTCAATAAATGATGTAGATTTCGTAGAACATTTTAACTTAACACCAAAGATCACATGAAAGCCATTGTCGGTAGTGTGTAAATCAAATATACCTTCAAAATATTGGAAATATTCTTAGGTGAGGTGATTTGGGGTTTAACTATAGAATCTTTGAAATCAGGCAATCAGGTTCATGTTAACTCAATATCTAAAAATAATCAAAATAATATGTGTTTAATGTTATCATTTTTGCATGTATTAAAACATTCTACACAAATTTCAATCTATGTTCCAAAATATTTTGGTAACAAATAAATATTAGATAATCCATCCAGTTGAAAGTTGGGCTATATGCATCAGTTTTTAAACTTATTTGATTACTAAGATTTAATGTCATTACATGGACATTTCTGGTTTGATCATTTATACATTATTTGATTTTAAAATCAACATCTTGAGTAAATTTATTAATATTGACTGATTTCACGCTCAGATAATGTTCATACACATACACCATTTAAAGCCTCCAATCCCAAACTATAAAAATGTTTGCTGTAAAAGCAATTTTCTCAATAACACTCAACTTCAAGAAAGAGAATTTTCAGTCTCAAATTTTACTTTTTGATTCAGGATGGTAGAATTACCACGGAAATCTAGCAACGGTCACCCAAGTCAGCACATAAAATGTATATTCACGCAATCTTTCGTTTACCTTAACGAGTTAGCAGACAGTTCATGCCTGATGTCCAACACCAATCTAGCGGAATATTGAAAATCAATAAACAAACTTTACGTCCTTCCTTTAACTGCCAAACATGCTTAGCCAAGATTATCCTTAGAGCAGAACTGAAGGGGAAAGTCCAGTCATATAAATCAAACGTTTTTCTAATCTTTCTGCCTGAGAATGGCAGAGATGACAATTGAGCATAGCATCCTTTATTTCAACTTTTAAATCAAACTTCTGTCATGCTCCTTGCGACAAACCAAAGAGGTCAAAATGTCGCCAACAAATCATGTTAGTTGGTCGATACCCAGTAGATAGGACTACAACTTTGGTTTTCAGCTCTTAAGTGGATGCCTATTGATTCTCCGTTTCAAACAAATTTAATTTCTGCATCTCAAAATAATTATTTAAGAGATTAAGTAGAGGGTTGTCCTTTTCAAATCAATGCAAGGGGAAAGAA
The DNA here is from genome assembly GCA_936450465.1 of Gibbula magus. Classification (NCBI taxonomy): domain Eukaryota; kingdom Metazoa; phylum Mollusca; class Gastropoda; order Trochida; family Trochidae; genus Gibbula; species Gibbula magus. The sequence continues at coordinate 58,571,232 of OW388294.1, forward strand.
TTGCCCATAAGTGCCATGATATGGGAGAAATGGTATGAACTTGAGACTCCAACACATGTTAAATGGAGATGGCGTTTTTTAGAATTCTATTGCAGAGTGGCCAGAATTCTTGAAATGGATCCCCATTGAAAAAGAACCATTTGAATTTTCTACTGATTATGCTTTTGAAGCATTAATATGGGATCTTGATTTGAACTACGGGGATATTGATCTTGCAGGAAGAGCTTCGCAAAGAAAAGTTAATCTTTCGGAAGAAAGAATGAGATTGACCCTTTGAATGAATTGTGGCCGGTGTAAGTATCATCACTTTGGGACACCATTCCCAAACCCCCAGCCCATTGATCCAACTAAGAAGCTAATATCTCTAAATCTAAACTAATCTCTTGGAAAAACTAGATGGAAGTTTTTGCCAAGATAATTTTATTGATTAGGCAGAATTTAACAATCGACAACATAAGGGAGGTGTGGGCCTCCCATGGGGTGGCAAGGAGTTCAAGAAAAATACTCCTAAACAAGAAATAATTGCTCTATTTGGACAAGGAATGCCATTAGTGGAATGTTATTGATTGGCTGGCAAGGTTCCTTCAGTTCTTTTCCTGCTAGTCCTTTTTGCTAATGGGTAAAACCTACAAGCTTGTGTTCCAGTTAACTCAATATTTATCCAGATTATGCAAGCATTTCTCCAGCTTATGTATTCATCTCTCCAGCTTATGTTTTGCACTCTTCATCAGGGCAATCATATTGGTAATAAACTTACCAAAGTGTCCACTTGAACATCCTCTGAAACAGACTGAAAAGGAGGGTTCTATTGGGGTATTTTTTTGTTGAAACGAAATTCGAGAGGATATTCACGTTTACACATGATGATTAAACACAGTAAAATTTAACGATATTAATGAAGTTAATATTTTGATGACTTTGTATTTCACAACTTCAGAAAGACACGCATGCTCTAATTGAAAAATAAAACAATGAGAACCGAAGCCATTCATAAGTGCTGCGAAATGGGGGAAAACTTCGCATATTGTTTATTAGTTTTACTATGTGTTATCTGTTACTATTAGTCGGGTCAATATATGGGGAAAAAACCTTCAACCCCCCAAAAATTGCTACAAAAGGTTTCTCAACTGATACTGGTAGGGTTTAGTGTATTTTAGAACATATACTAAAAGTTTACCAAAGTTGGACCCCCGGAAACGTGTTTTTTTCAAGATGGCGTCCAAGATGGCCGCCAAAACCTCTTAATGATCATAACTCTGTAACCATCAACTCGAATGTGATGATCTTGGTGTCTACCCCTAGGTTTTTTGGGGCAACGAACATATTAAGATTATAAACAATGGTGTTTGTCTATAATACAATACAGAAATCCAATATGGTGTCAAAAATGGCCGCCGACACATCCAAATGTCCATGATCTTAATGTGTTTGTTGCCCCCAAAAACCTAAGGATAGACACCAAGATCATCACATTCGAGTTGATGGTTACAGAGTTATGATCATTAAGAGGTTTGGGCGGCCATCTTGTACGCCATCTTGAAAAAAAACACGTTTCCGGGGGTCCAACTTTGGTAAACTTTTAGTATGTTATGAAGTACATTAAACCCTAACAGAATCAGTTTAGAAACCTTTTGTAGCAATCTTTTTGGGGGTTAAACTGTATTTTGACCTGACTATATGTGAATCTTCTATCACTGTATATGTTTTATTTTGTAAAAAGTGTAAAATTGGGTTAAATATTGCATGTTTTCATTTCACGTAATGCCAAGAATCCAAGATGGTGGATGCTGCCAAACTTTCCCTTTAAGTAAGAATTACATATCAGTTTTAAAAAAAATGTCATTTGCAAACAGTTCAGTTATATTTCTTAAATTGGTAATAATCTTATTAAAGCTGCCTCGATCGTCTTAAACAGCAAATAAAAACATTGTTTTCAAAATCCTTTTTCGCTTTTCTTGTGAAACTTTTTATGTCTCTTTTGAAAATGAATTCCATTTGCAAATAGCTGATGTTTTTGCTTCACCTTTAAGTTCAAAAAGGACTATTTCTTTATATAAAACTAATCCAGATTTTCTTAACAATAAAATTTTGGATGTGTCCTCTAAAGGTTTTACTTAAATACCATCCTAATTTGCTAGGTATCACATTCACAATACAACATATTTGATGTGAATGTATTCAATTAATCCATTTCCATATTCGTTATCTTTATCTTTATAACTTTCTCTCAGCTGTTACACAAGGCCCAAGGTTATTCAAATTATTTATCTTTCTTTTATCTCCTATATTTATAAACTTACACTCGATCAACAGCCATGTCATTTAGAATATTAGAAAAATTTATATAAAGTTTTGAAACTAAATATATATAATGTTTATAACAAAACTGGTTAAAAAAGTTTAAGCTGTAATATAAGAAGTACAGGATATTTTGTATCAATATAAAATTTTGTAATTTTTCATTTATTTCTTATATAAAAATTAAATCAATAAAAGATCATTCATGTATTCAGACACCATTTTCCAAAATAATCTGACCATTAAAGTAACCTTAATTCCCATCCTTTGATATCACCCAAAGTACGTTCCAACCCTTTTAATATCATGCTATGATAAGATAAAGTCCTTATCTTTATAAATTACCATATGGTATTACCAGGGTAGTCAACAATCCCCATCCTGGCATACTTTGATTGTTTCCTTTAAACAGTTTGTTAAGGTATTGTTAGTTCTAATTCTTAACCAATATTCTAAACTTACCTCAGTCTGCAATCAATAACCATTTTACAAATGTAGCCTAGTACCCATCCTTTAATATCACACAAAGGTGATGATGGCTCCACCCTGTTTACATGATGCTATAGTCACCTTAGTTGCCATCCTTGACTGTTATGTGTACTAAGATAACCTAATCTCCATCCCTTAATAGTTTTAGATATTCATACTGCCATCCTTTCATCCTTTAACATAATTCTAAGATGTACTTCTACCATCCTTAACATGCATTAGAACCAGCCTTTAAGATTATGCTAAGATATACTTAGTGCCATTCTTTAACATTAGGCTAAGATAATATTATACTTTGTGCCATCCTTTAACATTATGTTAAGATTTACTTAGTGCCATTCTTTAAGATTATGCTAAGATATACTTAGTGTCATTATTTAAGATTATGCTAAGATATACTTAGTATCATCCTTTATATTGTGCTAAGATTTACTTAGTGCCATTCTTTAAGGTTATGCTAAGATATACTTAGTGCCATCATTTAAGATTATGCTAAGATATACTTAGTATCATCCTTTATATTGTGCTAAGATTTACTTAGTGCCATTCTTTAGGGTTAAGCTAAGATATACTTAGTGCCATCCTTTAAGGTTATGCTAAGATATTTTTGGTGCCATTCTTTAAGGTTATGCTAAGATATACTTAGTATCATCCTTTATATTGTGCTAAGATTTACTTAGTGCCATGCTTTAACAGTATGCTAAGATATACTTGGTGCCATTATTTAAGATTATGGTAAGATATATTTAGTATCATCCTTTATATTGTGCTAAGATTTACTTAGTGCCATCCTTTAACATTATGCTAAGATATACTTAGTGCCATCCTTTAAGGTTATGCTAAGATATACTTAGTGCCATTATTTAAGATTATGGTAAGATATATTTAGTGCCATCCTTTAACATTCTGCTAAGGTATACTTAGTGCTATTCTTTAAGGTTATGCTAAGATATACTTAGTGCCATCCTTTAACAGTATGCTAAGATATACTTAGTGCCATTATTTAAGATTATGGTAAGATATATTTAGTGCCATCCTTTAACATTCTGCTAAGGTATACTTAGTGCCATTATTTAAGATTATGCTAAGATATACTTGGTGCCATGCTTTAACAGTATGCTAAGATATACTTGGTGCCATTATTTAAGATTATGGTAAGATATATTTAGTGCCATCCTTTAACATTCTGCTAAGGTATACTTAGTGCTATTCTTTAAGGTTATGCTAAGGTATACTTAGTGCCATGCTTTAACAGTATGCTAAGATATACTTGGTGCCATTATTTAAGATTATGGTAAGATATATTTAGTCCCATCCTTTAACATTCTGCTAAGGTATACTTAGTGCTATTCTTTAAGGTTATGCTAAGATATACTTAGTGCCATGCTTTAACAGTATGCTAAGATATACTTGGTGCCATTATTTAAGATTATGGTAAGATATATTTAGTGCCATCCTTTAACATTCTGCTAAGGTATACTTAGTGCTATTCTTTAAGGTTATGCTAAGGTATACTTAGTGCTATTCTTTAACATTATGCTAAGATTTACTTAGTGCCATTATTTAAGATTATGGTAAGATATATTTAGTGCCATCCTTTAACATTCTGCTAAGGTATACTTAGTGCTATTCTTTAAGGTTATGCTAAGGTATACTTAGTGCTATTCTTTAACATTATGCTAAGATTTACTTAGTGCCATTATTTAAGATTATGGTAAGATATATTTAGTGCCATCCTTTAACATTCTGCTAAGGTATACTTAGTGCTATTCTTTAAGGTTATGCTAAGGTATACTTAGTGCTATTCTTTAACATTATGCTAAGATTTACTTAGTGCCATTATTTAACAGTATGCTAAGATATACTTGGTGCCATTATTTAAGCTTAAGCAAAGATATATTTAGTCCCATCCTTTAACATTCTGCTAAGGTATACTTAGTGCTATTCTTTAAGGTTATGCTAAGATTTACTTAGTGCTATTCTTTAAGATTATGGTAAGATATATTTAGTATCATCCTTTATATTGTGCTAAGATTTACTTAGTGCCATCCTTTAACATTATGCTAAGATATACTTAGTGCCATCATTTAACATTCTGCTAAGGTATACTTAGTGCTATTCTTTAAGGTTATGCTAAGGTATACTTAGTGCTATTCTTTAACATTATGCTAAGATTTACTTAGTGCCATTATTTAAGATTATGGTAAGATATATTTAGTGCCATCCTTTAACATTCTGCTAAGGTATACTTAGTGCTATTCTTTAAGGTTATGCTAAGATTTACTTAGTGCCATGCTTTAACAGTATGCTAAGATATACTTGGTGCCATTATTTAAGATTATGGTAAGATATATTTAGTGCCATCCTTTAACATTCTGCTAAGGTATACTTAGTGCTATTCTTTAAGGTTATGCTAAGGTATACTTAGTGCTATTCTTTAACATTATGCTAAGATTTACTTAGTGCCATTATTTAACAGTATGCTAAGATATACTTGGTGCCATTATTTAAGCTTAAGCAAAGATATACTTAGTCCCATCCTTTAACATTCTGCTAAGGTATACTTAGTGCTATTCTTTAAGGTTATGCTAAGATTTACTTAGTGCTATTCTTTAACATTATGCTAAGATTTACTTAGTGCCATTATTTAACAGTATGCTAAGATATACTTGGTGCCATTATTTAAGCTTAAGCAAAGATATACTTAGTCCCATCCTTTAACATTCTGCTAAGGTATACTTAGTGCTATTCTTTAAGGTTATGCTAAGATTTACTTAGTGCTATTCTTTAACATTATGCTAAGATTTACTTAGTGCCATTATTTAACAGTATGCTAAGATATACTTGGTGCCATTATTTAAGCTTAAGCAAAGATATACTTAGTCCCATCCTTTAACATTCTGCTAAGGTATACTTAGTGCTATTCTTTAAGGTTATGCTAAGATTTACTTAGTGCTATTCTTTAACATTATGCTAAGATTTACTTAGTGCCATTATTTAACAGTATGCTAAGATATACTTGGTGCCATTATTTAAGCTTAAGCAAAGATATACTTAGTCCCATCCTTTAACATTCTGCTAAGGTATACTTAGTGCTATTCTTTAAGGTTATGCTAAGATTTACTTAGTGCTATTCTTTAACATTATGCTAAGATTTACTTAGTGCCATTATTTAACAGTATGCTAAGATATACTTGGTGCCATTATTTAAGCTTAAGCAAAGATATACTTAGTCCCATCCTTTAACATTCTGCTAAGGTATACTTAGTGCCATACTTTAAGGTTATGCTAAGATATACTTAGTGACATTATTTAAGATTATGCTAAGATATACTTACTATAATTCCTTAAGGCTATTTTAAGATAAACTTGCTATCTACCAGTCGATATTTTGCTAAATGTTATTAAGTTTTCATCCTAACAATACAATAAGATAACCTGAAAGTCAATCCTTACATAAGGCTAAAGCGTCCTTAGTACATACATGTTAGCATTATGCTTAGGTAACCACAGTCTCATCTAATGGTAACATATGTATATCCTTTACATAATATTATGTCATATTATATTCACCATAGATTCTCCCAAACCATATATGCTCTGCTAGGACAAGATTTTGGATGTTAAAAGTTTGAAACTAAACTCTAAAAACTTATTTATCTTTAAAAATGCTTACTTAGAACAGAGATTTTACATGACAAATGTGTTGGTGGCGTGCATGACATCAATGACTTCTTAAATGAAGATGGTAAGATTGAGGGTTGCTGGTTTGTTTAGAGAAGAGATTACATCTCCTGATCAGCAAATACTAGAGAGATCTATCTTACTGGGATAAAACCAGATATTGCCAACATGGGACATAGATTTGCATCACAACTTCTATGTTTCTAATTACATGATCATGAATAAATTCTCCTGATTGATTGCCCGGACATGAAAACACAAACATTTGCATAACTTATGCATTTATTTACTTAAAAATCAAAATTGGCAATAATTGTTAATGTACGTGTTTTCTAATTTCTAAGACATACTTAAAATTTATTTATTTTAAGGGCCTATGTATGCAATTTATGTAAATAAGTTGATAACGGTTAAAAGAAAAACAAACTTATAACTTGCTGATGCATAGTCAAATTAAAACTTTTCCTCTCAGTGAACATAGATCCATAAAATTAATGTATTTGGAAGATGAGGAATAATTACTTCTTTATTCTGAGAAGACAGTCATATATTGTTATATATGTTTGTCAGTGTGCAAGTAGCACAAATGGTCCCTGTACACAGATTTCTTCACAATGCATAGTGAGAGTAGAAGCGAGGTTGTTTGCCCTTCAACAATACAAGCAGTTGTGATGTAAGTGGACTACTTTTGAAAGCATCGTTAATCTCAAAATAACTTCACCTAGATTTTGTCGAAGCTCTCTTTGTGCTAGGATATTCAAAGCCAATATTAATATAGCACTATAGCACTTTTTTTTCATATTATTTTTCCTTAAATTTGCCATTCATTATTTTTTAAGTTTATACAATATATCATTACGTTAGAGAAAAATCTCATTACAAAACCCGATAAGCTTTATCAATAGAAAATGGTTATCCGTATTGGAAGAAAAGTGCTATGCAATTTAGTGTGAGAGGTAGATTTGTAAGCCTCATGAGATTTTGAGAGTTCAGACAGCAAGATGGTTGACCATTCCATCATGGTGCCATATTTAAAACTCTACTCTGCATGTTTAGGTATCGCTACGTCCGTCAGATCACTTGAACTACCTTTAAAGTGAACACCTTAACATCGCCGCCTGAAACATGGCTTAATCGAACCATGTACATTCCTTTATAACTCTTTTTATTGATTCAGTAGTATTATATAGCCAATGGTAACACTTATTTATCTTTTCATGAGAGCACTTTATTTCGGTAAGAACGGCGTGCTACAGCGCCTTTAAAACTATGTTAGTGCTAAGAGAATGCTAAAATCCTGGTCCACAATGTTATTGGTCATTTCCACAGTCAGATATGGCATGTCAGAATCAAAAGGTTATTACCTTTAACGCTCAATGTCTCCTTTCACTTAGCGACATTTACTAAGTCCTTCTCTCTGATATTACACTAAGGTTACTAAGGGACTAAGTTCAGATCATCTTAGTGCTTGGTGGAAGGATACCCAGGTCCAGAAATCTTTGGAAATTGCCCATGCTTGTGTCTGTCACTTCTCTTCCCACAGAAGTTTCTATCTTCAGATTTTCTATCATGACCTCTGTTACATATTGGTGATATTTCACTATTCTCCCATAATCCCCTGGAGGTAAAAGTTTGCAAGACATGTGAAATCTTTATTTTTGTATTATCAAACATTGCCTTACATCTATGACCAAATTCAGTAAGCAATATGTCTCTTCACACAGATGAAGTATCTCTAGTCATTTCGACAGTATGGATTGCTCAATTTGAAACAATTTTGCTTACTTTACAACTAATTTCTGAAGCAACAACTCGCAAATCTCTATTTCTAGCCAAAAAACTCCTATATGCAACAGAGGCTATGATAGAAAATCTGAAGGAAGTAACCTCTGTGGGACGAGAAGGATGTCTTGAGTAATGTAAAGAGCTTTTTTCATATTATCTACTGTAGTTTTTAGATCAACATCTTGTTATTGCTGAATAAATTTAAAATATGTTCTGTTCGTCATGATATGTCTATTGAAGTAATTTTTCAAATAATACCTAGTGTTGCAATTTTATGTTTTTAAATAAATTTTAAGCTCATATTGATAATATGATATTCTAGAAAAGACAATTATTCTTACAATGACTTGTGACGTATGGGAGAAAAACTAAAATATATTCCTGACAATCTTTTTATTAAAGAGAATTGTAAAAGTTTTAAAAAACACTCCCCACATGTTTTTGTAAAAGTTTTAAAAAACTTTCCCCATTAAAGTTGTTTCATCAGTAAACTTTCACCAGAATGAAATACACATGATCATATATGAAATTTAATAACAACAGAAACTTAAAGTGAGCACATTTTCAGCAATGCTCTACTAAATATTCCTTTTTTCAACAAGGTGAGGTTACAAGTTCAATTTTACCAAATGAACTACACATGGTGCATACCCATTTGAATGAAATGTTCTTAAACACAATTTTAATCGTGGATTCCCCTCTTCAGTCTGCAGATAATTTTTCAAGTGACGTATTCAGCGAGAAGCAAGTAATATTGGCGCGGAGAAAGAATCAACGAGTGCACCACAAGTAGGGCTATGATTGATTAACTCTAAGCTTATTTAGTGTTGTAAGTGCTCGTCCCAGATGAAGCATCGACGGGTTATGCAAATTCCATCTCACGTACACAATAAGTGGAGAAAATCATGGCAAAACGAGCTTTGAAAATGCGTGGATGCAGTGCATCAATTCGCAGCGATGCATCAGACTGAACAAGTGTCTTACACAGCATGTGTTCTGAATAACGGAGCTTCTCCATTAAGAAAACGTCCTCAGATTTGCGAATAATTTGACAGTTTATGGATGAAATGTTTAAAAGGTCATTATAAGATTTGATTGGTTTAATTACCAGTCACTGAACAAGATGATGCCTTTCCATTGAGCGGCATCAATACATCTTACAGCAATTCTTGAAAATGAATTGATTTTCGAGTCCACGCGTAATATAATGCATAGAAATCGGTCTTCAATGTCAACTTTGATGTTTTATGTAATATAGCTATTAATATCTAATCACTTTCATTCTTTATATTCCAGCTGAATAAGCTAATGTAACAAGCTCTAAAAACATGACTTTTTAAAATTTCCCTCCTTAAATCCACACTTTCTAAAGTATTTTTTATCAAATTCTAAACTTGCAATTTTTCATTTTTAATAAACTCATAAAACCATGTTAAATTATTACATGTAAACTTTGCATTTTCAATTTCTAATATACAATTTAAAGTTAAAAATGTTTAAAAATCAGATATTTCTTAATGTACATATTCAGACCCGAGAGGACACATGGGCTTATGGCATGGCCTGGCATCCAGTGTGCGGTCAGCGTACAATCCACATTTGTTACTTCCTTCAGAACTGCTGCACCCCCAAAGCTGGAATTTTGTGGGGAAGTACCTTGCACCAAAGTTTAATTAAAACAATTTTTTTATTTGGGTCTGACACCCGTCAAATATGGTTTTGACAGGCATTATCCCTAAAACTTTTGAACAACAGCATAAGAAGCTGAACTTTTTATCATAATATTAATTTTGTTAAATGGCAACGAAAGTTTGTTCATTTGGTCTTGATCCCAGTGCTTGAAATGGCTGCCTGTCAGTGAATTGCTGGTTATTTTCAGATGAGACCAGTTGCAGAAGTGGTCAGCAAGCCCTTCTGGATTGTGTGATTTATGTGCCAATATACTACAGGGCCTGTTTAATTTCAGAAGGACTGGATGGTTTTTCAAACTACAAGCTCTGATTGTCAGTAGAGACTAAACATTGTTTCGAATACTGCTTGATTCCCCCTTAAATATTGACATGGTAGGGTTTTGAGAATATCCTCATTGCCCTACTTACAAAAATAAGGACGTGGCAAAGGTGCAATTTAAAGTTGTGCAACCCTTTGATAACTGAGATATCTTCCTTTGATAAATGGTCAATGTAATCATAAGAGAAACAGCTTTCAACTAAGCCCAATTCTATGTCTGTAGCACAATAAATAAGGGAAATAGAGACATTTCATTAGAATTAACTGGCTTTCCTGCACAGTGACAGCCAAACATAGCTATAGGCCTTACTTGGCAGATTGGTTGGTTGGTTGGTTGGTTGGTTAGTTGGTTGGTTGAGTGAAAAAGCGTGTCTGAGGGGGTCACTGGATTGGCTGGGACTCAGTAACTACCTAAAGCATTGGTCACAACCCACCATGCATTTTTTTCCAAAAGTTTTTTCGGGAAGCCATGGCTGCTATGTTTTTCTGAAAGCTTGGGGAGGGAGTGGGAAATGCAGGTACGTCTGGCCGTGATCTGCTACATGCATCGTACGTTGTGCACCTGGTAAGTGAGTTGTAAGTGCTTAAATGCGTGTAACGCGAGATTGACACATTATCGTATGGAGGCTGTACTACATGTGCTTAAACACACACGATGTCCTTACTATACGCACGATGTAAGTGCGTGAAAGTGCAATGAATGTGATTTTTTTCGACCCAATTTCAGGCACACAGGGGATGGGGGTGTATCTTCAGAGGTTCTCTCTCTGTCCTGCTGCCCATTCCACCACAGAGACTCCAGGTTCTGATGCAGCTTCAAAAGGCAGCGCATAATGACTGCAGAAATCAGTGCTCACAACGTATGTTGTAAGTGCAAAGCACATGCTTACTCGGCACTGGCAACATGAGTGCTGAGTGCGTATTTGACAGTTGAACTGGGAAAGTACCCAGTAAACGCGTACAATGCACTTACCACTTGCAGAGAACGCACGTGATAAGTGCATCGTCCTTGGAGTATGTGACCATGTGAAAAACCTAAAATCCTCTCTTAAATATAACATGGTTATATTTGTGATAACTCTACCCTCTCTTAAAGGTTACTGTATAGAAGTATGGTTTACCATTATAATTGACTTAACTACTTGCTTGCTACTTCTTGAAGACTCAGACCTTTGCTAAAACAAAACTTTGTATTAGCTTGTACAAAATAATAAAACATTTGTTCACACTTTAAAAACGTTTTCCTTGAGGTTTTTCAATAATCTTTCAATTACCGGCAATCATATGGTAACCAAAAATCCACATGTTTTATGGGTTTTTTTTCTCTTCATATTACAAACTTTTAAACCATTCAATATAATTCTACAATTTTATCATAATCAAGGATACATAAAATGTGATTTGAATTCAAATACTAAAACCTATTTCATTTGCATGAAAATTGTGAAAAGGATCAATTTTGATTAAATGTCTCGAAATAACATTTTAAAAAACTAGAGTTTTGTGTTTTCATACGTCACTGGGACAGAGTATCATATGTGTTTAACAACATCATTGCCATTACCATCAAATGAAAAAGGTTTATTGATTGGCAAAATACCGAAATGGAAAAGTCTCAATTTCAAAATGTCAAGTGTCAGATGAATCCAACTCCTCATGTCAATTTCTTGTATATTTCAAGGCTATTCTATGGAAAGTGTGAGTCTTATGCAAGCACAGGCTACTCTCGTCACAGATCAATACGTTTGTGAAATATACACGTATAATCTGATAACTCCTGGACATGGAGGCACATTGCAAGTGAAGTCTTGCATTAATGTTCCATTCTGTTTTACTGAAATTGTGACAGGTCATAGTTTGTTTGAATTAGCAAAACGATGTATTGGGTCGATATTACAGCATATATAGACGCTAATAACATTACTGCATGGTAATATCATATACATACACATTATTGTTTTTTTAAGATGATGTATTCCTTTTTGTTCCATGTTTGCCATAAACTCAGTTACAAAAATTATTGTATAAGTGCAATAAATGCATTAGAAATAGGGGAAAAGAAAGCCATATTCAATTTCTGTGGAGTCTATAGTATATACTTACAGTGTGTAGGTGCTCACGGAAGAAAATAATGGTTTATCATATATATGAATTACACGTTTTAGGTCAATAATATGAGAGAAAAGTAAAATGGTAATAGAATAAGACAATGCAATAACAATTTATTTGACAAAATTCCATTGAGTGCAATAAAGCATTAACTTACAATATTGATTTGACAAAAAGCCAAATAATGTTTTTCCATCCAATGTATCAAAGTCAATATTTACATGGAATCATTCATCGTTCAGCCCTTTATACATCCATCTGAATAATTTAAATCAATCATGTCTTCTTATTTGTTTTACTCCATCCCTAAATCCATCCATCCCTAAATCCATCCATCCCTAAATCCATCCATCCATCCATCCCTAAATCCATCCATCCCTAAATCCATCCATCCCTAAATCCATCCATCCCTAAATCAGTCCATCCCTAAATCAATCAATCCCTAAATCAAGCCATCCCTAAATCCATCCATCCCTAAATCCATCCATCCCTAAATCCATCCATCCCTAAATCCATCCATCCCTGAATCCATCCATCCCTAAATCCATCCATCCCTAAATCAATCCATCTCTAAATCAATCCATCCCTAAATTCATCCATCCCTAAATCCATCCATCCCTAAATCCATCCATCCCTAAATCCATCCATCCCTAAATCCATCCATCCCTAAATCAAGGCTATGATTCATTCAAACATTCATCCATCTCTGCATTCTAATCTTCCATCCATCCAGATATTCATTCATTCCAGTCATTCACCAAGGCATCCAGTCATTCACCAAGGCATCCAATCATTCACCAAGGCATCCAATCATTCACCAAGGCATCCAATCATTCACCAAGGCATCCAATCATTCATCAAGGCATCCAATCATTCACCAAGGCATCCAATCATTCATCAAGGCATTCTTCAAGGCATCCATTGAGGCATTCAGATATATAAACATTCATCCACCTCTCCATTCTATCTTTCATCCATCAATTCATTCCTTTTAACCTGTGTGCTATTGATACTAATCTGTTATACTGCAAAAAGTGAAATGTTCATATCTGCAGAAAATCTGCACTTTTATCATATTTGATATCAAATTTGATTAACTTCTGACTAACATTATACATTAGCAACCTATTTGGGTGGAACTGATTAAGTAATAACACATTTTATCTTCAATGTGTAACATTGTTATATTTGGAATCACACTATTTGCAATAACAACAATTCTTGTACATTTTTTTGGGCCCCTTGGTGGATTAGAACCCTCAGAGTCAGGCACCAACCACCAGCTCTAATTTTACAAACAGCTTACCCATTTGGCCAGAGTGAACTCAACAAATATGAGGTACAACAACTACTAGTTAAGTTGTTTTACATTCTGTTTAGTGTAAGGTGGCACAGCTCCCAAGGCTCAATGCATTAAAACTACATGCCAATTATAAGAAAATAAGAATAAGAAATATATGGCCATTAATAATTTCCAAATTTCAAGGGTTAAAGTTGGTGAATCGTAAGTGGACATCATCCCCATTCATTCACACCAATCACCGATTCACAACAAGGTCAACCTTCAGAGATCGAGTGGTTAAAGGTGTGATCTAAACGTGGACATCAGCTGCACTACATCAATGAATGTTGGCTGCACATACGCTGTCTGTAAACCAGCATTAGAGTCACTAATGTACCCCCTGACAAGTGTGAACAGGGAATAAAACCTAGACAATAGAAATAGAATTATTTATCATCCTTGTCTTCTTCAATTGGTATCTAATCAAGAAATATTATCCAATAAAACACAATTACTTGCAATTGTCTACTTGTGTGTCCTTTTTATGTGCTCTGACTGAGAATCATTCCCTGTTTGGAAATCTGCTGATATCTGTAAATATAGGTGATATCATCATCCTCATTTCAGTTATTCTAACTACGTCTAAACATACCAACAAAACAAATTTTGTTGATGATGTACACTGTAAGTTAATCATATAAGGTTAAATTTAAGTTTACAATATTCAATCAAGAAATACAATTCTGTAAAAACCAATCAATGAAATAAGCATTTCTACAAAACCCAATCAAAAAGATAGCATTACTATGAAATATCCCATCATGTCATTTATCAAGGAAAATAACTCATCCTAAAAAAGTCAATCAAAAAGTTCAAACTCCTAAAAATTTCAATAAATTGATTCTGATTCCGCCATATCCAACAATGTGGGCAGCCAATATACAATATCCCGTCTTGAAAACAATCTTTCAAAATCACAGTCACTAAAGAAACAGAAGTGTATAGATCCAATCAAGGAATAACACAAAATTTTATTTTTACAATTCCTGACCTTAGAGGTAACTCATCTTGCAATATCCAATCAGACGAACTATACAATGTGACATGGATAAATAGAGGATATATCCAATCAGTGGATATATACAATCTGGTAGTAGCCAATCAAATGATATACACAACCATAACAATGAAATACACAACCATAACAATGAAATACACAACCATAACAATGATATACACAACCATAACAATGAAATACACAACCATAACAATGATATACACAACCATAACAATGAAATACACAACCATAGCAATGATATACACAACCATAGCTATGAAATACACAACCATAACAATGAAATACACAACCATAGCTATGAAATACACAACCATAGCTATGAAATACACAACCGGGTAATATCCAATCGGAGTATAACACAATGTTACAATAGCCAATCAGAAAGAATTCACAATCTTGCCATAGCCAAATCAAGGAAATACACAAACCTGCAATTGTATTATATTTCCTATCAGATGATTATACAATGTTACAATAGCCAATCAGCAGGAATTGACAATCAAGCAACTATATTTTTTATAAATTTTATTTGACTTTGATACGTAGAAAATACCATATGTGCTGATTGAAGTTAAAATTACTTGTATCTTAATCGACTTAATCAAGCATATTCATTCTCCAATACCAAATATATGATTATTGATTTGAATGCAAATCTAGCAACGGCCTCACTCAAGTGCAAAATTACATCCATTTACCGGTAGTTATACGTGGTGGCATGTTGTTGTTTGCATGGCTCAGTCGTGTTCAGCAACAATGGATGTGGCTCGCCACATGGGTGGGTGAATTAACAGATTGTTAGAAGGGTGATTCTCTGCCCCACATTGAGACAAGAGCTGAACAAATTTACTTATAAAGACTCATCTGATGTTTTGTTTTCAGAATATTCTATTCTTCCTCCAGGCCGAAGATTATGCATGCCAGCATTGAAAACAAACAGGGCTCGTCATTCATTTGTATCATCTGGTATACGAGAATTAAATAAGAAAAGAGACTATGTAAAACTGAGGTGGGTGGGGTGGGGTGTGGTGGTGGCAGGTTGGGGGTGTGGGGTAGTGGGGGTGGGTTGGGGGTGTGGGGTGTGGGGTGTGGGGTGTGAATTTGTGACTTGATAGCCATCTAATTGTGAGTGATGTAACTTGGTTTAACTCTGTTAATCCAGCAGTGTAAGTGGGTACCTAGTGTAAGATGTGGAGGTGACTTCAAGCACTACAGCAGTTCAGGTTAGACCGGCATGATAAAGCAGGGAATGCCTTAAGTATGCATTCGGTGTGGAATTATGCATTATACAGATACCCCAATTATAATTATTCATATGACCTATTAACACTATCAACACAAATCAGTCTTTTTATCTGCTATAGAAGTATATAAGTTTTAAAAACTACATTTGACTAATTGATACATACATTTTCAATCAAAATCATGACTCTTTACCCGACCGGTTAGAATTCAAAATGACAATTTTCAACAACCAGTATAAACCTCAGCCTGTCATCGTATCGCCTACACCCCATATCGCCTACACCACTATCAAAACAAATTCATGGATGAGTGCACAGAACACTTGCAACCTTATTCAATATGAACTCTTCCAACAAGATAACAAAGACCGAATAAGAACAAATGACTCTCTTTAGGGGAGTGGAAGTGACCATTTGCATTTAGTGAAGGCAATGTTAGGTGTTTTCGAGGTGTAGGTGATATGAGGACAAGCCTTAACCTCCCAATCCTGCAATGTGCAAACAACTAGTATTTCAAGTCTGCAATACCACAACACATTCTACAACATCCCAATATATGCAAATCTGCAATACACAATCAATTAAACCAGTCTGACAGATACAATATCAAATTTTACAACACGCAATCAAGTGAGTATCTGATTATGCAATAAGATATCCTAGTGGTATTCCATTTTATGAAACACCTTAAACATATACACAATTATGAAATTTTCCATCAGTACGATACAATGATTATATAACCCTGAAAGGCCTAATCTTGAAATATTTTTGGATAAAGAATTCTTACAATGTCTACAGGCAAGAAAATATATAATTCTAAAACATTCAAAGTATAAAACACTAATAACAAATTGCATATCATTAAATTCTAAATCCTGAAATATGCAGTTACGGATAAATGATGCATCATCCAATTTTAATATTTCAAATTCTGCAATATCTAATCAATACCTTACAAATCTTGCAACATCCAATCAAAATAAATTCAAAAAGGAAATATCTCTTCAAAATGATATGAATCCTGCAATAACCAATGAAAATAATATAAATCCTTCAATATCCAATCAAAACAGAACAAATCCAGCATTATTCTGCAAATACACTATTCTGAGGTGAAAAGGCAACCCTTTCTACATAATTATCCAATCAAGGAAAAACAGAATCCTGCTTGATCTGGACAAGGAAAGTGCATCTCATAATCGGTAATTGTAGGGCTACCCATTTGAACACAATTCCGAGTATTAATACTGAGTTTTTCTAGTGTTAATACTGAGTAATTTTAATGAGTAATTCTAGTATTAATTCTGAGTAAGTTCTTTTCTTAGTATTAATACTGAATAATTGTAGTATTAATACTGAGTAATTCTAGTGATTATAGTGAATACTTCTAGTATTGACAGTGAGTAACTCTAGTATTGACAATGAGTATTTTTAGTATCAATAATGAGTAATTCTAGTATTAATTCTGAGTAATTTCTTAGTATTAATTCTGAGTAATTTCTAGTATTAACACTGAGTAATTCTAGTATAATTACTGAGTAATTCTAAAATCAATAGCGTGTAATTCTAGTGTTAATACTGGGTAATTCTAGTATTATTACTGAATAATTCTAGTATTAATACTCAGTTATTCCAGTATTAATTCTGAGTAATTCCTTAGTATTAATACTGAGTAATTCTAGTATCAGTACTGAGTAATTCTAGTATCAATACTGAAAACGTGTTTACCACTAACATGGCAATGTCCCCCGCCACTAACATTGAGTTTAGTGAGACACATCATTTGGTCAAAATGAGCTACTTCATATATTGCATCACTGGTAAAAAGTGTCATGATGATCACCAAATTTGAAGACTTTGGGTGCTTGGGTTCATGAGATATTGAGTTAACAAGAGTTCGAAAAGTGGTCAAAGTGTCATAGTCACCTTGAAAATAAGGTCAAGGTCACCAAAATGGACTGGTGTCTGTGTCATCCCCCAATGTAGACTGATACCAATGTGAAGACATTGGGTCCATCCGGTCATGTTATATCGCGTTAACAATAGTTTGAAAAGTGATCATAGTGTTGTGGTGTCCTTGAAAATAAGGTCAGCGTCACCAAAATCGACTGGTGTTATTCTAGTATCAATACTGAGTAATTCTAATATCAATGCTGAGTAATTCTAGTATCAGTACTGAATAATTCTAGTATCAGTACTCAATTATTCTAGTATCAGTACTGAATAATTCTAGGGTCAGTACTGAGTAATTCTAGCATTAATTCTGAGTAATTTCTTAGTACTAATGCTTAGTAATTCTAGTAGAAGCATGATTTTTGCAAATTTAATTTTTTCAAATTTCCCTTTTATAATGATAGTTTATGTCATTTATATTTACTTAGAGGGTAAAACATCTTATTACAAAAACCAATTATCTGTAGTGGTAATAACAGTGTTGCGTATAAAGCAAAAATTGCATTGCGGCCATTTTATTAAATATTGTGAACACATTTTATTATTTCGAATGACAAAAACGATTCCAATGGCTTTACAGAACCATGTACACTCATTTTTAAACTTCATTTTCCGAAGAGAGAAGGGTGTTTTACTATTTGTAACATTATTTTTCAAATACATTTCATCTACTTATTTAACCCAAAAAGCGTGCTACTGCCCCTTTAAATCCTCAAGATTATATTTTAGTTCAATGATGAGATATTTCACAACAAAGAATCAATAATAATACCACCGGTACTACATTTTGTAACAGATACTGTCTTCTGATCAATTATAACTTACCTTGAATCAATGAAAACAAGTTCACCAGAATCGTATTTCAATTATTGATTGCATGTACATTGTATAGAATCAATACGAGCAGTGTTAAAAATTGTAACAGACTCTATGTTCAGTTCAGTTACATATAAACATTAAAAATATATAAAGAATTTATTTTTGAAATATCAACACCAACATAAATAATGTGGTTCTGAGCAAAATATTATTGTCTATACTAAAGATCCTTCTCTGCAAATTCTTTCATTGTTGGATGCAAAATAAGTTTTAAAAAAACAGACATCATAACCAGAGTATTTTTTTAAAATGTGACAGGAGATTTTATTTCTTTGCATTTTTATTATTTCTTTGCATTTTTATGGTAAAAGCTCAATGAGTGACGTTCTTTAGGATGTTAATAGTTGGTGTGTGCATGGAGAAATTATAAACTTGTGAAATTTGAAATAAGAATTTAAAGAAATTCATATTTTTCTGTAATATTCAATTTAGAAAATATCAAGGGTAGACTTGAAACTTATGGTTAAGAACATAACGATGTACTTAAACTAACATGTGATACAAGGAGTCAAGAGATACATAAATTATAACATTTGGATTATATCTATATATCAACCATGTTGTTTACAGTATATCAATGTGAGATGAATTGGGGTTTAACGCCGCTTTCAAAAGTATTTCACTTATATCACGGCTGCTAGTATTATGGCAGGGAGAAAGCCTGCAACGCCATGTGGCTATGTAATGCGACTGGAATTAGGGAACCATGGATGGTAAAACGTTGAAATTCAGTGTAGTATTGCACCCAAAACCTCACTGCATGTAGAACAGTTCTCTACTGCAGTTTCCTTGCCCCTGGCAGGATTTGAACTCCGGACTTCTTGATCCGAAGCCGAACCTGCAAACCACTGCGCTATCCTGCCCCCCAGTAAATTAATTGTAAACTTTGTACTCTTTTGGGCCGAGTCCCATGTGGGATTCGAACCCACACCCTCAGAGTAAGGCAACTATCGCCAGCATTGACTGTACCAGCAGCTTACCACACGACCATTTCACCTCCAAGGATAAAAGTTATTTTGGGTAACAATTCAGTACCATCACATTTTTCTTCATATTTTCATAAATTTGGCATATGATGTTTTTTTTATTTCAGTGAATTAATCAATAAATAAACAAGTGTTATGTCCGGGGTGATAAAATCATTCAATTATCTTTAAATTCCCAGAACAAAAAAAAAACAGAAACAAAAACATCCCCTAAAATTTTAAATTGTTTCCACCAAAACTACTCTTGTCTAAATTACATTTAAATATTTCTTGTCATTTTAGAGGACAGAGAGGTTAAAGGTTCTAAAACAAAACTTCATCATTTCAATGGTATATAGATTTGACGAAAACATAAATGTCAATTTTTGCGAATTTGATTATGGTGCCATTCAATTAAAGTTCAATTTCAAGCAACAAGGGTGTTAACCAGATCTAACTCAGAAATTAATTTCAGAGAAAGAGTGTAAAAACTGTCAAACTGTCTGCGAATTAGTCGTTCCTTTGGGACCAAATTAAAAAAGATATGTGCCCTGAAACCCCTTAAGACTTGTCTAATAGTCGTCTCGCACCTGAGTTTTCGAATTAGCTGAAAAAACTTGTTAGCAAAGAAACGAAGAAGCACTTCCGTGTATTGCAACGTTTAGACGAAAGAGTGGAGTTGTGGTGGTTTTCAGTGCTTTCAGCTTATAATGAATGTTCACAACATATGCTTCTTTGTTTTATCAATTTTCAAAACTAACCATCAGTTAAGTTACATTAGAGGGTGGAAGTATGCCATTCAAAGGGAAGAATAATGATATAACAATGATGTTGCCACCTGTTAAGTGGGCTTCATCAAACAAAAATCTTTCAAATTCTAAACCAAATTTGATACAAATCAGTTTTCATTTCTCTGATAAACTTTTTTTAATAAGTATTGAACAAATTAATATAACCAAAATAAAATGAGTGTTTATATAACACACTCACCCAGGTTGATATTTCTGCTTAAAACACATATCACCTCACCTCACCTCACCTTGATATTTGATAAGTTTTTGTAATGTACATGCAGTTCTAAAAGTGTATGTGCATTCTTCTGATATAATACATACACATACACAGAATGCATTCGGATTTCCATATGCATAAATATAAATATGGTCTCATACCTTGACAACTCTAAGTGATGGTAACAGATTACCTGTGCAATGTGCAAATGCATCTTACAATTATGCTTATCCCTGCCACAACATCCTGGTCCATCAGTGTATTTGTACTGCCACAACATCCTGGTCCATCAGTGTATTTGTACTGCCACAACATCCTGGTCCATCAGTGTATTTGTACTGCCACAACATCCTGGTCCATCAGTGTATTTGTACTGCCACAACATCCTGGTCCATCAGTGTATTTGTACTGCCACAACATCCTGGTCCATCAGTGTATTTGTACTGCCACAACATCCTGGTCCATCAGTGTATTTGTACTGCCACAACATCCTGGTCCATCAGTGTATTTGTACTGCCACAACATCCTGGTCCATCAGTGTATTTGTACTGCCACAACATCCTGGTCCATCAGTGTATTTGTACTGCCACAACATCCTGGTTCATCAGTGTATTTGTACTGCCACAACATCCTGGTCCATCAGTGTATTTGTACTGCCACAACATCCTGGTCCATCAGTGTATTTGTACTGCCACAACATCCTGGTCCATCAGTGTATTTGTACTGCCACAACATCCTGGTCCATCAGTGTATTTGTACTGCCACAACATCCTGGTCCATCAGTGTATTTGTACTGCCACAACATCCTGGTCCATCAGTGTATTTGTACTGCCACAACATCCTGGTCCATCAGTGTATTTGTACTGCCACAACATCCTGGTCCATCAGTGTATTTGTACTGCCACAACATCCTGGTCCATCAGTGTATTTGTACTGCCACAACATCCTGGTTCATCAGTGTATTTGTACTGCCACAACATCATGGTCCATCAGTGTATTTGTACTGCCACAACATCCTGGTCCATCAGGGTATTTGTACTGCCACAACATCCTGGTCCATCAGGGTATTTGTACTGCCACAACATCCTGGTCCATCAGTGTATTTGTACTGCCACAACATCCTGGTCCATCAGTGTATTTGTACTGCCACAACATCCTGGTCCATCAGGGTATTTGTACTGCCACAACATCCTGGTCCATCAGTGTATTTGTACTGCCACAACATCCTGGTCCATCAGTGTATTTGTACTGCCACAACATCCTGGTCCATCAGGGTATTTGTACTGCCACAACATCCTGGTCCATCAGTGTATTTGTACTGCCACAACATCCTGGTCAATCAGTGTATTTGTACTGCCACAACATCCTGGTCCATCAGGGTATTTGTACTGCCACAACATCCTGGTCCATCAGTGTATTTGTACTGCCACAACATCCTGGTCCATCAGGGTATTTGTACTGCCACAACATCCTGGTCCATCAGGGTATTTGTACTGCCACAACATCCTGGTCCATCAGTGTATTTGTACTGCCACAACATCCTGGTCCATCAGGGTATTTGTACTGCCACAACATCCTGGTCCATCAGTGTATTTGTACTGCCACAACATCCTGGTCCATCAGTGTATTTGTACTGCCACAACATCCTGGTCCATCAGGGTATTTGTACTGCCACAACATCCTGGTCCATCAGTGTATTTGTACTGCCACAACATCCTGGTCCATCAGTGTATTTGTACTGCCACAACATCCTGGTCCATCAGTGTATTTGTACTGCCACAACATCCTGGTCCATCAGTGTATTTGTACTGCCACAACATCCTGGTCCATCAGTGTATTTGTACTGCCACAACATCCTGGTCCATCAGTGTATTTGTACTGCCACAACATCCTGGTTCATCAGTGTATTTGTACTGCCACAACATCCTGGTCCATCAGTGTATTTGTACTGCCACAACATCCTGGTCCATCAGTGTATTTGTACTGCCACAACATCCTGGTCCATCAGTGTATTTGTACTGCCACAACATCCTGGTCCATCAGTGTATTTGTACTGCCACAACATCCTGGTCCATCAGTGTATTTGTACTGCCACAACATCCTGGTCCATCAGTGTATTTGTACTGCCACAACATCCTGGTCCATCAGTGTATTTGTACTGCCACAACATCCTGGTCCATCAGTGTATTTGTACTGCCACAACATCCTGGTCCATCAGTGTATTTGTACTGCCACAACATCCTGGTCCATCAGTGTATTTGTACTGCCACAACATCCTGGTCCATCAGTGTATTTGTACTGCCACAACATCCTGGTCCATCAGGGTATTTGTACTGCCACAACATCCTGGTCCATCAGGGTATTTGTACTTCCACAACATCCTGGTCCATCAGGGTATTTGTACTTCCACAACATCCTGGTCCATCAGTGTATTTGTACTGCCACAACATCCTGGTCCATCAGTGTATTTGTACTGCCACAACATCCTGGTCCATCAGGGTATTTGTACTTCCACAACATCCTGGTCCATCAGGGTATTTGTACTTCCACAACATCCTGGTCCATCAGGGTATTTGTACTTCCACAACATCCTGGTCCATCAGGGTATTTGTATCCATTCAACAATCCCCTGATTATGTGAATTAGACTTTCCATGTGTGTGTTCTTTCATTTAGGCAATCATGTCTTATGTAAGCACATATGATCCTCTTGAAGAATCAGTTTAAAAATTCTTGAGATGAGGGAAAACCAAGATTTATGAATTGTCAATATTTTTATTACAATGAATGCAGTGTTTTGGTGTAGATCTACACTGTATGTAGCATCCATTATAATAAGTTATCTTGGCTTTCCTTTACTTCTCATGACATATTGTAAAAAGTAAAATACACATTGTACATAATTATTTCAGAAATAAATTCTTTTAAAAGAAAACTACCACCTACGTAACACCAGTCAGAAAATGACAAAATCTTATTATTATGATCATGATCTTATGATTATTAGCTGACACACAAGTATTTGAAAGAAATTGAGGATTAATGGATTTAACAATGTCTACATTTTCACAATTCACTACCTGTAGATTATTGTTCTGATATATACATGTATATGTATTCTCTTTTCATTCTCTGAGCACAAAATCACTCAAGCAATCAATCAAGGTACAAAAAGGTTATCCTTCATCCTGCCAGGGAGGTGGGATAGCGCAGTGGTTAGCGCGTTTGGCTTCGGATCAAGAGGTCCGTGGTTCGATTCCCGCCAGTGGCACTACAATTTTGTCTGCAGTAGAGAACTGTTCTACACGCAGTAAGGTTTGGGTGCAATTCTACACAGAATTTCAGCGCAGTACCACCCATGGTTCGCTAGTTCCAGCCGATGCTTGCACAATGCATAGCCACATGGAGTTGCGGGCTTTCTCCCTGCCATAATACTACCAGCCGCAATATAAGTTAAATACTCGTGAAAGTAGCATTAAACCCCAACTCACCTCACCTCAAAACACATGATGAAATTCTACATTAATTTGAACTTTTAAAAGTCAAGATAAAAAAAATATGATTTTATATGAATCCATAAGAGAAATCGCTCGAGTGCTTGATTGGCTAATATTAAAAAAAATTAAGCCTCATTTTTTTCACCTCTTCATGAAAAAAAAATTTGTTGGGTGGAAAATCATAAAATGTTACAACAAACCAATAAATACCCGAGAGTAGACTTCAATGTTCCTGGAAAATTCAGAACTTGAGACAAAGCAGACATCGGTAAACAACAGCATCAAATATCTAGATAAAAGAACTATTTTCATTTTAATTTCTCTGGAGTCTATGATAACATTATCAGGTTGTGTCTTAATGTCTTCTTGAAGAATGGGATTACACATTGTATTGGAGTCCAGTTATAAGTTAATTCGGTCTAAATTGCTGTTTGGAGTGATACTGAGAGCTTGCTAACTTTGTTATGCTATCCATTCAGTCCATTAAAAAGTAAAATAAAAAACTTTGTGAAAATTTGGTAGGTTATATGTCCATCAAGGAACCTAAAAATCCAAAATGATTTTAATTCCGTATCAAAGTCCGGTAAGAGATATATAAAAATCTACATAGTCAGTGCTTTTTTTATCAGGAATTATTATTCAATTTATATGATTAAAAAGTCATTAAGTATGTTGTTGAAGTCACATGATGTCAAACGTTATAAAGGGTGTTATATTATCGAGAATGACTGACTCGCTGAACATTTTCAATGTAATACTAGTTTATTATGTATAGAAACAACATACGGTGAGAGTCACGATTAATGATTACAAAATCGACAATGACGTGCCAATTAATTGGTCAAACAGAATGTTGGAAATTTATCTACAACAGACAAAGTATGTATGAAAACAGAATAAAATATTATGAAAAACACAATGGCACTTTAAAGGGGCTTAATTTGAGCATGTTTTTTGCAAATTTTATTTTTTCAAATTTCCCAATTATAATGATAGTTTATATCATTTGTATTTTATATACTTTAGAGGGTAAAACATCTTAAAACACAAACCAATTATCCATAGTGGTAATAATGGTGTTGCGTATAAAGAAAAAATATCATGGGGGCCATTTTAATATGAACACATTTTATCATTTCGAATTGCAAAGACGATTCCCATGGCTTTACCGAAACATGTACACTTATTTTTTAACTTTTTTTTCCGAAGAGAGAAGGGTGTTTTACAATTAGTGAAATTATTTTCATTCATACATATACATTTCAATAAATTTCATCTACTTATTTTAGCGAAAAAACATGCTACTGCCCCTTTAAGGACTAATTTACTGTACTAAAAAAATACATTCTGCATTCCTGAAAATATTATTTGATTTTTGAAAGGGTTCCTTTTATACAGTCAAAGCTAATTTGCACTTATGGAAAATTCCCATAGGGTACCTTCATCAGATAAAAAAAAAGGAAGCGGTTCTTTTTGCCCAAACAGTTTTTTAAAAACATACTTTTGCATCAATATCACTTGTTAGCCATGACGAGAATATCTGCTGTCTGTCACTGCTCTCAATTGATGGTTCCAAAATACAACATCCTGAATTTTTTGGTTAAAAAATATTTGTTTCTGCCAATCATTCCACAATAATGACAACTTTTCTGTTACTCAAGTAAGGGTTCTGTGAGAGAATTCTTTATCATGATTAACAACTTTTAAATTACATTATGTATTTTCTTGATACAATTCATAATTTTGTTTATCCTTTACTTTTATAAGTATGATTCAGAAAAGCAGTTTGTGAATAAACAGTTTTTCAATCTTTGTTTACTTTTAGAATTTATTAACAAGTGTGTTTTATTCTTTGGGAACGGCTGTTAGGCGATAATCTCCGCAATAAAATATTGCAACATAGCAGACAAAATATGCATATGTCAATATTTGAATAAATTCCAAATTAATAAAGAATTTTTTTCCTTCCCTAAAAAAAGTAAAGATACCTTTGGATCTGTTGAAGATGACGGGAGGCTGCAGAGTTTGTAAAGTATCAAATATATTTGTTTTATGTCATGTTGATTAATTTCTTCATTTACATAGTTATGACAAAATGTTATCTGAATAACTACAAGTTTATCTCTGTTTTATTAAGCAATAAAGCTTGAAAGAATGATGAACTCCGAGCTGAACTTCCATAATTTCACAATCAATTATACCGGCAGGAATTTTTACTTTTTAAGGAAAGTTTTGGATTCTTCATAATCATTGAAGTGCTCATAAGTTTTAAAGTTTGAAAATAAAGTTTATGATATGAAGTTTTGAATTGCAAATGATTAAATCTCTTGTTTGAACAGTAAAATATTTGTATTTAAAAGAAGATGAAAGAATTTTTTTTAACTATATGTACTCATGAAATAATGAGTGACTATGTATCAGTAGCAGTAGCAGTAGCAGTAGCAGTAGCAGTAGCAGTAGCAAACAGAAGTAGTATTAGTATTAGTAGCAGTAGCAGTATTAGTAGCAGTAGCAGTAGCAGTAGCAGTAGCAGTAGCAGTAGCAGTAGCAGTAGCAGTAGCAGTAGCAGTAGTAGTAGCAGTAGCAGTAGCAGTAGTAGTAGCAGTAGCAGTAGCAGTAGCAGCAGCAGTAGTAGCAGTAGCAGTAGCAGTAGCAGTAGCAGTAGCAGTAGCAGTAGTAGCAGCAGTAGCAAATAGAAGTAGTATTAGTATTAGTAGCAGTAGCAGTAGTAGTAGCAGTAGCAGCAGCAGTAGCAAATAGAAGTAGTATTAGTATTAGTAGCAGTAGCAGTAGCAGTAGCAGTAGCAGTAGCAGTAGCAGTAGTAGTAGTAGCAGTAGCAGTAGTAGCAGCAAACAGAAGTAGTATTAGTAGCAGTAGTTTTAGTCTAACACTTAGACCCCTGGGGGGAAATATTGAAAAGGAGCCTCTGTTTTCAGAAATCCCATTTCTCATAGCCGCCTTTTCAATATTTAATAAAATGGTAATATTTTCAGAATATGGTAAATAAATTTAGTCAGAGTGTAAGAGTGCTGTAGCTAAAGTGCAAAATCAATTGTTTCCCATGAAGTAACAAGACTAAAGAACTTCACTTGCTATGTATTTTCAGAAACTATTTTTCAGAGTGCAGACCAGACCAGATATTGTTTGTTATTAAAACAGTATAATATAAACATATTTATAGGTGATTTACTGGCATCAATTTTTCTTTTACTTCACCTTGATAGATAAATATAAAATATTTAAAAATGTTCATTCAATTTGGAGAAACTAATCATGGAATAAGTATTATATGTACATTTATTTTTATCATGGGCATTTATTCTTCTTTTATTTCCATTTTTATCATTTTGAAATAATGCATGTATCAAATATTCTATACAAGGAGGTATTTATCACAGAAACAGTACAGGGAACATATGTATCGGTAGTTGCCAATGTCAAAAGGTCATGTGTTGGCACGTTTAAACACTAAAGAAGCATTTAAGCGGAACTAACCCAATGAACACTGGCCAAATGCTTCCTTGCATGCAGAGGACGGAGGATGCGAATCATCTGATGCTCAATTTATCAATTTTTAAAGAC
Organism: Gibbula magus; assembly: GCA_936450465.1. Classification (NCBI taxonomy): domain Eukaryota; kingdom Metazoa; phylum Mollusca; class Gastropoda; order Trochida; family Trochidae; genus Gibbula; species Gibbula magus. The sequence continues at coordinate 58,599,101 of OW388294.1, forward strand.
ATGCATTTATGAGCGCCCATAAACTTGTCGCCATGTTCCACAAACAATTAATGCACACTCATTAACGAGGAACTTGAAATATACAAAAAGTCAATTATTTTTGGCCATCGCTTCTGAAAGGGAACCTGTTTGGAATTCGAATGATTTGTTGTGTTCGGTTAATCAAAATGAATACTAGTTTCTGTCACTTGTAATTATGGGGCTTTGATGTTTTTAGGGTCCCTCTGGCCTGCTTGGGGGGATTTATGAAGGGGATCTTCAGAGAAAATTTCTGACAATTTAAGCGTTTCCAGAATTTGGAGCTGTGAGATTATAGAGTTGAACGAAGCTGTGACTGCGGCCGGAGAAATAATGAAGGCGTTAGAAATGTAGGATGTTCCTGCAAATCATCAGAATGGAATCAATTCAAAGTCTTGATCAACGATTCTAAATCACTCCCACCGAGGAGCAACTTGGGTTTTATTAAATTTAGAAAGAGATAAATATACATAAAACATGAAGTGGAATTAAATCTCTGTCAAATCTGTTTGATGTGAAATCATGTTTTTTTATAAATTTGATTTATACTCTTAGCTGTGATTTAAAAGAAAATTTTAAAAGTGATTTATGTTTCAGTGACAGATATAAAAAAATATTGACATATATCATAACCATTGTTGAAAGAACAAAACATTTTATCACATATCAATAACATGTGAATTTGTTTAAGCATCAAACAATTTGGATAACCATCTTCTTTAATATTTTTTTAAAAATTATTTCAGTAAAAAATAGTTTTGTTATAAATAAATAAGATTGTCAAAAAACACTCACACTTTTTTAGGCATAGTTTATGTATAATGTTTTGATGTAAAACATAGCCACAATGGTGTACTCCTACAAAACATAGCCACAATGGTGTTCTTCCTACAAAACATAGCACATAAACATAAACAATTTCACTTCAACCCAGTCTAGCCAATGTAGATCCACAATGAGGATGCAGGCTTTCTCCATGCTAAATGAAAAGAGATATATTCTTTAAGGCGATGTTGGTTCGTCCTATGATCACCTCACTTTATCTCATTAGTTAGTTTCCAGGTTTCATCAAAACACACATCCACAGTAATGTTGCAGGATTTCCTCCTGTAATAACTAACTAGTAATCGTTAAACAAGTGAAACAATGTTAAACAGTGTTAAACTCCACCACTTCACCTTTATCTTCAATAATGAGTCTAAATTGATGCTGTACCTACACTGCAGTAGATAAGTGATATTTTAAGGCACTTCAATGAGTTTCCATCACTTATCATTCCCTACTTCACCTGGTAAAACAATCTACCTCCTCATAACAGACTTGCTTAGTGCCGTAAGTGTTGGAAGGGAGATAACTGCGTAAATTCATTAGTCATTACATATGCAGTATTTTATTGAAGTGCTCTTTTTCAAGATATTTTTATATATTATATCTTTCATTGTTTTAGTGTTGTATTATATTTTAAAAGAGATTTGATTTTGAATTTTGTTTTCATTTTTCCAACTTTCTCAAAAGTTATTCATTGGTTAACTGATAGTCAAACATTCAATGTATTTTTTATGAAGTTTTTATGGATTTATTCTGTATTTCAGATGTTTTTACATTTTGATGAAACTTCACTACTCAGATTCATGAATTCTGAAATAAACAGAACTATTAATCACTTTTAAAGTTAAATGAAAATGCCAATCATTTCGCTAGTCAGGATTACGTACTATATCAGGTTCAAGCTAATCAAATACATTTTTCATCGTCCAGTGAATAATTGTTATTCTAAACCTTCAATTCCTAAATCCAGTTTGCATTAAAAATCCATGTTACAATTTCAAAATGATTTAAACTGATTATATTTTTCATTTGACATAAAAAAAATTAAGATTTGTAACTGAATGCATATACATGTTTTAGCACAATTTAAGAAATGGTTATGAAAATCATATCATAAGGAAACCATTTGAATATCAAGTGCTCCCATTAATCAGTCAAAGAATTTGTAATTTAATCAAAGAGACTTAAAAAGACAAATTTGGTTTTAAAAAAGTAAATTCTTAAATGTCTTTAATGTATTTAAGTAAATGTATTTTAGTAAATTTTTCAATTTGTTTTTTTTCTCCAAAAGACCTATCCTATTTTTAAGGTTTCCAAAATCTAGAAAGATTAATAATTAATTCAATTATTGTTTCGACTAATTTAGAACTTTACTTGAATTTTTTAATGATCTTATCTGAAGTTTTTTCGTTAAAAGAAACATTTGACATTTCAGAACTAGGGAAGTCAACCAAGATATTTATTATAAAGCTTTCAATGTTAAGATTTTAATCTTCAAAGATGATACTATTTTTATAAAGCAATTTCTTCCTTTTCAGAACAAACAAGCTAATAAATTATCACTTTTGAAAGAAAACTATGTATTACTTTTGAATGTCAAAGTTAGGTATGTGAATGTCAAAGTTCGTCTGATACTAAGAAAGAAAACTATTTATTGGGTTTCTTTAGAATACAGCATGATAAAAATTGCCTACAGTGTTATATTCTGAAATGATTAACGATGATGACGCAGGTTTGACATCCAACTAATGAATATAATAATAATGAGGATACCTATACAGCGACACAAAGGCCAGCACACACGCATTATTACACTGGACCAACAACCTTTTTCATTCTCAACTCACTTGCAGTATGCAAACTTGCTACCAATTAAAGTCGCTCTAAGGTTATATGTTACCTTCACTTCCATACCAGGTACCCAACTGTACAGCTGGTAAATAGAGGCAGACTTTGAATAAGTCACTTGCCCAAGGTAACTCCACAAGTTTCATCACTCATGTGTAGGGCAGGGAATCAACACTTCAAACTCTCAGGTTATCCAGCCATGAAGCAGGTCACCCATCCGTCTCGCAAGCCATGCCAATTCTTGCTGAACTTCACTTTCAACTGAACTACTCACTGAATGTGTTACCACTTTAAATGTTCAACAAGTGATTTTATTCCAATAGGAGGATCCACTTCATAGCTTCCCAAAATGAGAGATTGAAAAGCATAGAATATTTCAATATAAGCCAAATATCATTGTTTTAAATTTGGGGCTTATTCCTTGAGAAACTTTTCCCCCTTTTTTTAGGGGGATGTTATTTGAAAACTTTGACTCCTCTAGATAAAAGCTTTCTCTCCCCCTAAATTAAGGGCAAAATTCATAACAGGGTTTTTATGTCTACTTTCTATCCAATGAAATCATGTCTTACATTGTGAGGTGAGGTGACGTGAGTTGGGTTTTAAAGCTGCTTTCAAGAGTATTTCACTTATCAAGGTTCGCAAGGCCATGTGGCTATGCATTGTGAGAAACCTGCAAGCAACGGCTGGAACTAGATAACCATGGGTGGTACTGCACTGAAATTCAGTGTAGCATTGCACCCAAACCTTACTACGTTCTCTACTGCAGACAAAGTTGCTGTGCTCCTGGCGGGGTTCGAACCCCAGACCCCTTGATCCGAAGCCGAATGCCCTAACCACTGTGCTATCCTGTCCCCTGAGAGATTGAAAAATATGGTTCCTTACACTGTTGTGTTGTGTTTTGGTGTTATCTGGGCAAGAGACTTTATTTGAAATGCGCCTCTGTTCACCCAGCAACACAATAGTAGCAGGAACACCTTTAAGAAGTAACCTTTACTAAGGTAGAACTTAATTCTATTATTCAACATTAAGCTAAGGTTACCACAGTGACTATTATAGATTTTATGATGACCAACTTGGTGTTCTGTGAAAGAATACCCTGTAGAATTCAAATGACATAAAATGTTTTTCATAATATTTTATTGCCTTTAATACATGCCAAAATATCATATTTGTTGATTTCAGTGCAAATAATTTCACTCAACTTGCATATTCATCCCCAATCGCCAAATGAATGATAAATTAGATATCTTTTGTCTGCTGTATATACATTTCCAAAATTATGTTTGTGTCAGCTACAGTGCATTGTCCAGTTTTCAATCTGAAATCACTACTTTCACCTTTATATCCTCGCTATACTGAGTCAACTACCAGTATCATTAATATTAAACCGGTAATTTTGGGTAAATCAGTACTTCTTGATAAAATAACACCATTTATAACATGTGACTCCCAACAACACACTGGAGGTCCCTTTAAGTGAATTAAAAAAGTAATTTCACTAAACATGGAATATTCTTTTGGGGTCACTTAAAGAAAAACACAAGAAAAACAACTATTTGATGATTCTTAGATATAATTCATCAAATTTTTTCATTCAGCAATTTGTTTTATCTTTGGGTTAAATTCATGGGTGTATCTAACTTTACCCCCCGGTTTCTCCTCAAGCACTATAAGTCCCAGATTGTTTTTAAGGAAATATGGTGTGTTACGAAAAGTTGAAACATCGTCAAAACAAGGATTGATGACATGGAATTTCTCACTTAGATAACTGCTGGTGGCAACTAAGTCATTATATTATATTTTTTACATCTATTTGAAGTCTAAGAATCACTGGAGATGTATGTTCTTATGGCCATAAGGTCAAATTTATCTAAAAATGCCTTGGAAACATGAAATTGTATCACCTTTGAAACCAGGAACGCAGCATCATTAAAAAGACCCCTGAATGCTTCATTATTTTGTTCTATGCTGATTTATCAGCAACAGTAACCACCAAGAAATACATTTTGCAAGAAAATTATTGTGAAAAAATTAATAAAAGTTTCAAAAAATGAAGTGGATAATACATATTTTACTTTAATCTCATACTTAAAATGGACTCAAAGACAGTTCCTTGAAGATATTTTATATGATTAGCGATGAAGGTGAACAAATTCTATGGATGGACAAGTTTTTTCAAACCTTTTGCCAAAACCCTGTGGCTGAGTGAGTAAGATTTTTTTATTTTTGACACTGAAGAGTGCTTGACTTTGAAGCCGTGACTTTAAATCCTACATGTATGCTTTTTAGTTCCTTTATAAGATGAAGACAGCTTTTTTATCTTAATTAATGTGTATTCCATAGAAAATCACTCCTTTCACAATTATATGTCAAAACCCTTTAGCTAATAGAGTGAAGTATTTTATTTCCTGACTTCAAGATGTTGGTTGAATCCCACTAAAATACTCATCCATTAAAATCATCTTGTTAAGATTACAGCAAAATGTTATGTCATTAGAAACAGTCAAATTGTGTCAGTAATCTATTAAAAACAATGTTACCTAATCTTTATTACATGAATTGACATTTCTGTGTTGGCGCCAGCACCTAAACTTTGAAATGCACAAAGGGATTCAATAACTGTTACCTTTGGTTGTTAGAGATTCTAAATGACTTCTTTAGGGTAATAGTTCTACATAGATGGTGTAAATCTGCTCAGCTTCCGTCCTCGTACTTTAACTATAATAGTTCAGGGCAAAACTATACTTTATTACAAAACACATTGGGGTACAGCGAACTTTATTTCTTAAATAAGTATCTGGAAAGGATGTACTCTTACAATGTACTATATGTGCTCCTACAGTGGTCACTGATCACTTTCACTGTTACTGGCAAGAATTAGAAAATGATAAAGCTTAAAGGTACATTCATTGTGTTGTTGGGGGTCAAATATGGCAAACGTTATATATGGTCTTATTTCATCGAGAAGTACCAACTGTTACCAAAAACTACCATTTTAATGATACTCGACTTAGTATATTGACGATATGAAGGTAAAAGTATCAATTTCTGATCGAAAACCGGACAACGCACAGCGTGTGGCGCGCGCCAATGATTCAAACTTCATTTTGAAATCTTATTTAAACCTGACCAAATAGCAAATTTGGTTTGATAATGTTCAATAGGTCATATAACTACAGTGCATGTAAATAGGACATGCACTTTCAGTTTCTGTACATGCATAATGATGTTACTCGATTTTAATTGGAAACTAGTAATTATGATATATTTGGCGATTGGGGATGAATGTGCAAGCTGAGCGAATTTGTTTGCACTGTAAACAGCACATATGGTGAGTTGGAAAGTATTAAAGCCAAATAAAATTTTATGAAACAAAATGGATGCACCTTTAACTGTAGTGTAACGCTTGGACTCTGAAACAAATATTGAAAAGGAGCCTCTGAAAATCCCATCAATATTTAATAAAATATTGATATTTTACAAATAAATACTTTTTCAGAGTCTGAGTGTAAGACTAACTCAACTGCTACTGAGGTGGATTTCCTAAACATTAAATCCGGACCCATTCAAGGATGTTGTGATGGTGAACAAAAGCAAACACTAATGGAAAGATAAACCAAAGGAAGGGGATTCATAAGAATAAAATTGATGCTTGTGTAAATGTTTGCTTATGTATCATTTAGTCATCTAACTTTAAAACTTCTATTTTCTAACAATAGTCACTCAAGAAAATTAGAAAGTGACAACCTGTCTTTGTCCAAATTCAGTGTTTTGGAAAGTTTGGTCATGTTTCCTTTATATGAACTATCCAAAGCCTTGACAAGATGAGAATAAATTTGCTTAAAGAGTAAATATTCTTATCTCTTACAATGGTAATTACAAACATTATGTGTCAAGAGTCAAAAGATTAAATGTGTTGAACTGTTAACAGATCTATCTTTTATACTGATCATTCAAAGTCATGACAAGTAAAGAATAATTTTGCTTAAAGAGTAAATGCTCTATTTTCATACAATGGTCACTAAAAACATTACATTGTCAAGGGTTAAAAGAGCTAATGTGTTGAAAGTGTTAATGCCCTATGTTTTTATACTGGTCAGTAACTGTCCATCTAGGACTGTAACGTCCAACAAAAGAAACACTTAGTGTCACCAAGGGTCATTTCAGCCTTGTTACCTTTCTATTCTTCAGCCATCAGAATCTGTTTATCTATCATTACCTATAGTATTTTCTTGACAACAAGTCTTGGACCTTAGTCACAAGCCTGTTAAAGCTTTAATCTTTCTTAGATAAGCTGTGCCAATTCTCTCTAAACCCCATCCCCTAAGGTGTATCAACAGTCGGGAGGATTTTTACCTGCTTGTTAATTACAATTTACATCTAACCTTTCAGAGGTCGTATTGGACCCAGCTCAGGCATGCAGTGTCACAAAACTAGTCATCAGGACGCTTCAATGTGTTTAGTCCATGTTCAAAAAGGGATTGGTTGACTTTTGTGTCTGTACTTGGGGATATAAGGGATTTTATTCAATTTTTAGACAGTATTTATATATATGTAATTGCGTTTTTTATTTGAAATTACTAAATAAACAAGTTATTTCTGGTCTGTTGAAGGTAGTTCTCACAGTAGATTTTTGCAAAATACAAGAATTGGTATTTCTGGTGTTCATGAGAAAATGTCATCTAAGATCTTAGTCAATTACAAAAATTATATCAAATATTAATTGAAATTGTATCTGCAACTGCATTATCTCGTTTTATGATTTTGATATAACTTTATAATTTTCATAATTTCACCTTTAACATTTGCTAAGATTTCAAGAATTTATGTTTATGACATTAAGCTCTATTATACTGAAGAAAGCGTGGGAAGATGATTTTTCTTCAACATGTTAATCATGAAGGAACATTTCAGAATGATAAAATGTTGAGAAAATGTTGTTATTGATTAAACAAAATTTTTCCAAAATTTTGTGACAGTGATTGAATACCATTCCCTGTCACAGTGACATTAGATTTGTGTCTTCTATGTTAATTCAAACTGATAGCTCTTTTTAGTAATGACTGATTGTCCGAAAATTATACCTTTTTCCTTCTAATACTGTTTTAACAATAGGTTTCGATGGTGCAGAAACTTGGGTCAATTTATCATTGTTTAAGAAACTGCTGATAAGGACAACTACTGTGATATTTTTTCAACGATTTAAAATATATGTTTTTTGGTCCTTATTTTGGGAAGGTTTAAAGAATTCCTTAAAGGATTAAGGCTGTAATTGCAATAATTTTTCCTTTATCAATTCTTGACATTTGAGAGTTTTTGTCAAATATTTAAATTGTTAAAGAAATTTCAAAGTTTATTTTTCAAAGTAATTGAAAAAATTGGCAACTGCATCAATTATATGCATTAATGAAATAGTATAAAAGTTGCATTTTTGTTGAAACGGAATGTGAGGGGATATTACAATTAGTGTTTCAAATGTTCTATGCTTTATTCATACATCAATTAAAGGAACGGTTCTATGGAGATCTGCCATTTTGTTTTTGTGCATTACGTGAAACATTAAAAAAAATGCTGTATTTTACCAATTTTACGTCTAGATAACAATAAAAATATATATTGATAGAATAGCCAGAAATTTACCAAAATAATAATCATTAGTTTGATCAACAGGATATTGTTATGCTGCAGCAAAGCTTTCCACCTTCACTGTTTTTATTTTTAATAAATGTGCACTATTTTTTGATAAATTATCAAATCTAAAGCAACCAAAATATTACCCTAAATGATATTTTCAACTGGATTGTATTATAATCATGTATTAATAACTTATATGCAAACAGGAACGACCCTTCGAAAAAAATATTCTGAAAAATACCTTCATAGAACTGTCCCTTTTAAAGCTTAAATGCCCAAAAAACTCAGAGAAATATCGCCTTGAATTCCTTTCCTAAAAAAATTAAACAAACCTTTTGATTTCATCTCACCCAAAATTCCTCTGTCAGATTCTCTAATTGGGTATAAGAAATGTTTAAGATGGTGGATGAGTGTGTGAAGGATTGTGGTATGTTTAATCAAACTTACGGGTTGCTCAGGGTGTTGATAACAGAGACTGGAGATTGTATCTATATAAACACTTAGATGGGATGCACCAAACACTTGGAGGCTGATCAAGTATCCTCTCCAGGATGATTTGTGCTTGTTTGAAATTTACCCTTTTACATTAAGTGCCTAGAGGCTAAGTAAATAAAACATCAAGTTTGTTTAACTTGTTTTAGCCAACAAGCATGTGTCTGCAAACATTTCATTAGATATCTGTATTCACGCTAAACGATTATAGCGGCACTGGGGTTTTTAGTTGTACGCAATGCATGATAAGTGTACAGTGTCTAGATCAGGAACTCAGTGGTGTGTTCAAGAGTGATAGTTCTTGTGAGATCCTGTTGTCTATGCTTAGCCATGAGAGTGCTAGAAGTTTCTCGCTAGTACTAGCGATCTTGAACACGTGACACGATTCAGTACAGTACCGTCCAAGTTTCATTAATGATAATATAATAATGATAATTTTAACGCCTAATATCCAACGCAATGCTGTTCAATGGCGTTTTTTTACCCTGAAGGAATCGTACTTTCGGTGTCGCTACTAAGGGCTCCATGCGACCATATAGGTCTGTACTTCCTGTGTTCAGGTACCCATTTAGACAGTTGGGTGAATTGAGTGCAATGTGGATGAAGTGCCTTGCCACAGAACACAACACAGTATAATAATAATAATAATAATAATAATAATAATAATAATAATAATAATAATAATAATAATAATAATAATAATAATAATAATAATAATAATAATAATAATAATAATAATAATTTATTACCCCGAAAGGGATTCCTTTTGTATCAGACTTAAGTCACAAATTGTTGGTTTCTCCACCAGGATTTGAACACGGGCCTTTGGGGTGAGAGGCCAGCACTACACCACTGTGCTCCACAGTCGATGACTAGTCCATGTACACAGGTTTCATAGCATAGCCACAATGGTATTGCAGGCTTTCTCCCAGCAAACAGTTAGAAGACAAACTGGAAGTTGAATTTTAGTGAATGTTATATACTGCCTTCAACGTCAGGGCTTCTTTTCTCAAATTGGCTGGTGACTGCAAGTTTCCGTAGATAACCATAATGTGATATAATGGATGTTAGGTCAACCTGAGGAGATTTAATAGTAGCCCATAGACAATAGGTAGTGTAGTACTAACCAATGGTTCACTAGTTCCAGTCAGTGCTTACAGGTTTCACTGCAATGTATGGTCACTATTGTACTGCAGACTTAATTCCTGCAAGAATAATATCAAAATGGTTGCAAGAGACAATGAGAGTTGAATCTCACCGTTCACCCACAGAACAAGAGGTGGTGTAGTGCCATCCATGGTTCAAGCATCTAGCTAGCTTTCACCCCAATACATACCCGGTAATCACAATGTTACTTCAGACTATCTCCTTGTAATTATAACCTCACCTCACCTCACCTCACCTCACCTCACCTCACCTCACCTCACCTCACCTCACCTCACCTCACCTCACCTCACCTCACCTCACCTCACCTCACCTCACCTCACCTCACCTCACCTCACCTCACCTCACCTCACCTCACCTCACCTCACCTCAACTCAACTCAACTCAACTCAACTCAACTCAACTCAACTCAACTCAACTCCCACATGTTTGGAGAAATTGATACATATAACACCATTCTAAAATAAAGAAGTTGATCATCCATAGAATATCCTTTTCTTCTCCAAGTGGACACAATACAAACCTGATAAAAAAAAAATGAAATTGTCACTGATCATTGGAATAAACGCTGTCCTCTAAAAGACAAATTTCATCTTAATTGAGTATTTTTTCAACATATCACAATAAAGTGCACAATCATTTGTAGAAATAAATATTGTGATAACAAACCCATTTCCACCAAGAGCTCAGCTGGCATTGTGTTGTAAGGGGAAAAACATCCCCTCAATTGTCACTTCCAATTAAGTGAGAAATGTCCTTCAGGCTTTCTGAAAATTGAACCTAATCATATCTTCTTCAACACCAATCTTCCTGCCACTCTAATTCAACTTGTTTCAGAGAGTTGAAGGAAAGCACTTGTATTTTTATGTAGTGTCATTTATGTTTTCATAGGTCATCGACATAACAAGTGTAAATCAATACAAACAGATTATCACTTGACAAATGGGGACCAATACTATCTCAGTGGCTGATCCAGGAATTTTGAAAGTGTAGGGAGAGGGGGGGTCCACCAATGGAAAAGTTGGGGGTCTACTTTTGGGGTGCAAAAGTGCAAAGCAACAGAAGAGATAATTTCAAAACCAAGTAAAGTAGTAAGAACTGTGTTTTTAAATTTTGAACGCAAGAATATATACACTGATCTCAAAGATCTGGCATTGTCAGCTTATTGTGAGAGAAAAAAGAACTTTCCAACTTGCCAAACTTCAGATGTGAATGACAAGAAGCAATGAGAATATAACATAGATAAACTAAGATCATTCTTCTTATACAATGTTACTGGATCAGACATTTTAATTTTCAGTTGTGGGAAATTTTTTATAATTCTGTTGAATGAGCTATAAGCAATATCACAGCTTGTGCACAACAGATATATAATAATTTATAAGCTTTTTGGGGGCCCAAAAGCAATGTTCCCCTCACAAACTAAGTTAGTATATTACAGCCAAAGTACTAAATGCTGAAATTCTGTGTTGACATTGAGCAGCATAAATTTTGATGTTTGGTGACTATTTGTTGCATAATCTAAACCTATTATTTCACATGAAATGATAATAAACCATGCAACAACTGATGACATACAGAAACAATGGCTCTATTATAGAAATTTTGAAAATTCGAATCAAAACCAGAACAGATTCTTTATCAAAATAAATCTAAAGAAAATCCAAATGTTTTCCATTAAAAGCATTACTTCCCAAAATGTATTTATACATTTCTTAAGAATATACATATATAATATATCAATCTAAAAGAAGACAAAGATATACAAGGAGATCTTAATCCCCATAGGAAATCCCTATGATATATCGTTTACTTTTGAATAAATCCTGGTTAAAAAGCGTCTTTAATACTATGTAAGTAACTTTCTCTGTTTGTCCGAGAAGTAGATTGGTGTGACAAGACGTATAATCCCACAATGCATCAGGATGATTGTCAGACTAAAGTCCAGTCTTAAAAGGATAACGTTAAATAGATGGCGGGTTTAGTAAGAGACAATCATTTATTTTCCTAATGTTGTTGAGGGTCATTTAGAAGTTGGTGCTCACGTCTTATTCTGTGGATGAAACCTCTTTATTTCAGAAAATGCACTAGAAGACAACTTCTTGAGTTCTTAAAGGAGTCAAAGGGAAGAAAAACAGGTGACAACTTAGAAGAAATTTTCAAAGTTGTTATGGCTGACATCTGTTTTAAGTTTAGAGAAGAAGTTTTACTACATATATTTTGGATGACAACTACATGAGAAACTAAAAGAAATTATCTGGATTGACAAATTTTGGCATTTTATTTCTCTTTTACAGATTAATTCATTTTTATGCTCTATTTAAGAATAGAAGATGAGTTGGCATGCTTTATCGTTGAATAAAACAAGCAGGGAGCATAAAACACGAAGGGCGCAGCTAGTCTTCTATTTCCTATATGAGTTGCCCTTAAATAGTTACCCGATTTTATATAAAAACGTGGAGATATTATGTTGTTTGTAAAAAAATATTTTTGAAAATATTAATGTCTCCCATTGTAGAACACTTTTGCTAGCATTGAACAATCAACGTGACGTAAAATATGAGTTATTTGCTGAGTGACGTTCAAACTGACGTCTATAATCACAAGCATGTTTTATTGTCTCATAGAGCACGCTGTCGGTCCCATTGACCGCCTGTGTTTTATTGCTGTGGGTATCTTATATTATAATATTCAAAATGTTTAAGTTTTTCTCAAGACATCTGCAAGGGACACTGCGTCGAGGATAAAAATGAGTCTCATCTTTATCTAACTATGCTGATTAGAGTGTCTGCTAACGAGTTATGCTACGCTTCAATGTCTACATGCAAGGTTTTTATTACCAAATACGTTAATTGTCTGAAATTGGGTGTCTGTGACTTGTTAGAAGACATGTTAATTAGCATAGGTAGATACACATAATCTGATTTTTATTCTACACGCTGTGTCCCTTTAAGATACCGTATTTCCTCTAATAGGGGCCAGGCCTCAAATAGGAGCCGGGCCTCTTAAGGCAGCCGGGGGTAAAGGTGAATAAGAGCCGGGCCTCCAATAAGATCAATGATCACCCTACTGGATAATATTCCCCATATGTGTTCCCAGGTACTAAGAGGGTAAAACTACATTGTACCATGCTAAATTAGGTTTATGTCAAATGGCGAGGAGTGTGTGTTATTCTAAGACATTTTTGTCAGTTATCAGAGATTATCACATGCATTGGTCAAACCTAATAATGAAATAAGGGCCGGGCCCCAAAATAAGAGCCGGGCCTCCATAACCGCCGGGGGGTAAGAGTCTTTAAATGTTAATAAGGGCCCGGGCCTCTATTAGAGGAAATACGGTATTCTGAATTTTTTGGAAAACAAAGTAATTAATGACTTATATACCTTTTTCTAATGAATTTTTAAATAAATTATTATATGATATGTGAAATTGTAAAGGAACATAGTGTGTTCATAACATTTTTCAAAATTCTATGTTATTGAAAAATAAAAACATAACTTTTTTGGTGAGTTTTTTACCCAAAATAAAAAATGAAGCAACCAAAGCACAAAAAGCAAAATCTGTAATTCAAATTGACATTTCCACATTAAACACGAAAAATTACCGTCTTGAAGGGAAGCAATGATATGAAAAGAAATATTCAAATGCAAATTGGATGATTTTTTTTAAAACAAAGAATAATTTTAATAAAAACAAAGCAAGGGGAAGAAAGCAACCCTGTAATTCAATTTTGACCCTCCTGACATCTCCTATCAAGCCAAACAGCTCAGTCACTTTACGAGTGGTCACATATTGTAGAAAGAATTAAATGAGTAGTTTGTCAGTTGAAGCGACATCGTCTCACACCTCAGAACAATTATTGAACAGCAATGATGTTGTAAAGTAAATTACTCTCTATTTTAGTCCTCTTCTTTTCGGAAAAGTGTCGATCTCATCCTAGCAATGATTAGTTTCAATAAATACACTGGAGCCCTAACACTTCATAGTACAAAGACCATGAAATTACAAAGAAAACTTTTGAATTAATCATTTTGAGACTAAACTGACAGAGTTTTATGTAAAATCCTCACCATGATTTTCTTGTATTGCTTGTATGTATAATTTCAGTCACAGATCCAGAGGGAGGGTGGTTTAGGCTTTTACCCCCTCTTTACCCCCCCCCCCCCCCCCCCCCCAATCATATGTGAGGTCAGGAGAGGTGAGTTACGGTTTAACATCACTTTCATGAGCATTTCACTTATATCACGACTGCTATTATTATAACAGACAGAAGTGCTGCAAAGCCATGGTGGCTTTGCATTAAGTGAAACCTGCAACCAATGGCTGGAGCTAGCACAGTCTGATTAAAATCGAGGGTTTTCGGTGGAATAAATATTGCAAAATAGTGCATCTACCGGGATACGAACTCGTATCGTTCGTAGGTTTCCATGACAAACCTTGTGGAGAGGAATCTACAGAACCTGTTCGTATCCCGGTAGATGCATCATTTTGCAAATTTTATTCCTCGGAACAAGGTCGATTTTAATCAGACTGGAGCTAGCGAACCATGGGTGATACTGGCTGAAATTCAGTGTAGCATTGCATCAAAACCTTACTGCATGTAGAACAGTTCTCAACAGCTGACAAAGTTGCCTAGTCCTGGCAGGATTCGAACCCAAGACCTCTTGATCCTAAGCCAAATGCTCTAACCACTGTGCTAGCCCTCCGCCACAATATGTGAAACACTACCCCCTACTTTTGTAAATGAACTTTAATCCACAACCACTTTACTTACATATATAATTATAAATTCTAAGTTTTTGGTACTGAGTGGTTGTACGGATCCACTAAAGGATGCTGGATGGAAGACTAAAGGATGAATCGATTGTATAAAGCATAAGGGGGAGGAAGGGTAACCATCCAAGACAAGATAGTGAAGACAAACATTGGATTTATTTGTTACCTTTCATCACGACCAGATTCTGATGAAGCCACCCAAACGGGTGGCGAAACGTTAAAAAATAATTCTAATGTTTGTTTACACTGAGTCTTTTTTCGATTTGAAGATATTCAATATTCCTGTAATGTAAACATATACTGATCTGATTTCAAAAGATTTTAATGGTTATGGATGTGATTGATTTATAAATCATTACTATCATGTTTTCTCAAGCCTTCATATCCAAGTGTTTTCGGAAAGTATGACGAGAGCTAACGATAGGGCATGACATCCTTACTGTTTTCATTAAGACAAATACAGCCCTGTGTTCTGAGAAGTACTTTTTCTATTAGGGCAAACTGACATCTAGGTTCGGACATCACCCCAAGTCGCCCAAATTTCAGAAATTTTCACTTCGAGCGGACGCAATAATAACTGCAATAACTGTAATATGTTCATTTCAAAATGTTCCTTTTCAATATGTTATATTTGTTACTTCTTTTGGGAAATACTTGATAGCTGGGATTTTGTAAAATATCAACTTTTGCTTGACGTTCAATTAACAGTTTCATGAAAGAAATTTGCGAAATAATTTTTTAGTTTAAATGTTGGCACACAGTTCAAAACATCTAAGACGCTCCAGATATATCAAATTGAATGAATATAGAAAAAGAAACAATATTTTATTACAATGACTTAAAATATTGGTAGTTTAAATGCGATTCTGGGGTTAAATATTTAGATTTTGATAATATGTCAAATGACCTTGGTTCGAACAGTTTTCAGACAGTTTTGACCACTTGTATATTTTCTTTGTAAACACTTGCATTCTTTTAAATGACAGGAGGAAAAGCTAGAGAATATGTAGAAACATTACAGTTTCACATATGACAAAAATTAAGTTAGAAAATGAGAAGTTTAGCGCTCAAAACCTTTTTTGCGTCAATGCCTGTGAATTTGATTGTGACGTCATATATTCTAACGACGTGTGCGGCAGTTGCTAAGAAATTATCATCGGAAAGCATGCTCTGTATTAGTGAGAAATTACTTCTAGTAGTTTAACTATGGATATATTATTGTTCAAGGACTATTCATCATGTGTTTTTGGACATTAAGAATCATTTTAATAAATAGTTTAAACCATTTACGCATGATGGAACATTAAGGTGGTACTGTCCGAAGTCCAGACGAATTAGAATACGCAACTGAAACCATTATTTTTCAGCATATTCATGTCGAAATCGAGTAAAATACTTTATATTTGATATTTTGATTTGCTGAAAAAGACATTTTACAGATAATTATTTATTTCACCACCTTTCATAATAATTGAATCTGAACACTGTCCGAACCTCGGTCAATTTGCCCTAATTGATTTTTTCACAACTTTTTTCATAACTTGTATTAAATACATAATTGCAGTTTGGTTAAGCTCTTGAACTAGATTTGTAACTATTCACATACATTGTGGAGCCTAAAGTTTCAGAATTCAAGTTACAAAAAGAACCTATGCTAATTTTGCAATTATAAACTCCAAAAACAAACTAATCCATTATATCTTTTCATCCTTTAGAAAAAATAAATTTTGCAACTAGGCAATAAGTAGTAATACTTTGAAAAGTTTTATTTGAATTTAAAATCCCAAAAGTAGGTAAAAAATAAGCCTTTGGAAATGTTTGCCTTATCTAAGCGATTGCAATTTTAAGTCTTCTTGAAAGATCTGTTTAAAAACAAAACTCCAGGTGATTCCTTTAAATGATGACATCAATCTTGTTTTTATAATCTATTGTGAAGATGAGTGACCATTCTTCTGATTGGCTGTAAGATCAGAGACTTTAAAAACTAACCAATCAAAAGTAGCTTTATTTCTCAGTGCAGCAACTTTGGTAAGAACAGGTGCATTAGTGAGACCAGATGGATTTCCTTAAAAATTAAATCGATCATGATGATCAGAAATTGATAAAAACTATTTCTTATAAAGTATACTGTCGCCATGCCATTGTGTTCTGATTGTTTTTTTATGTGTTTGAACATTTTCTCATCTTTGATGTTAAAATTTTTTAAAAATTCACATGAAATTTGAATCTTGCAGCTGCATTTAATATTTTTTCATTTTTTTCTGCATAATTGTATGTGAATTGTATAACATACTTCAAGGCAGATTTTTAAATTGAGATGAAGAAATTTACAAATCCTATTCAGATATAACTTATAAGTACAATATCAGATTTGTTTCTTATGATGTAAGGGACATGTTGATCTCTGTTTTGAATTTTGAATAAGAATTTTTTTTAAATTTAGTATAATGTACACTGTATAGACAAAGATGTCACAAAAGTTTATATATTTGTTTTACCTCTGTGGAAAAAACTCTTCAGTTTGAAATAGAGTAGAACTATTTACTTACTGTGAAATGTGTCTTTGTGTGATTTGATATTTGTTTTCAACCACCGAGATTCTAAAACAAGCAAGGAGGCCATTGATCAGTATAAATCATCCATTTACAAATAAACTTACTTCCAACTCAACTTGGTACAAGAAATCTAAGATTGAAAACTTTAACAAAACTTTTGTATAGACTAGTTTGGCCACATTAAACAATGACAAGTTTCTCGAGCATATTTTTTTCAAAACTGACATGGGTGGTAGGACTTTCTTTATTGCTTTTTTTGTTTTTGGGAAATTTTAGCACATCAAAATGTTTCAAGAAGTGAAGAAATCACTTTCCTGTTTTAAAATTTTCACCCATAGATTTGACAAATGTTTAAATAGAAATGCTACTCAGATCACACTAGATAAATAATGTTGCAGAAATGAAAAATAGAGCCATGGGCTCTGTAGCTCATCATTATTTCATTGATTTATTATCTAAGGTTGAATATCTAAGTTATCTCAAGTAATACATTGTTAACAAGCAAAATAATATGGGTTTTAGATCATGACCCCTGTGACCCACATTTGGAGTCACAGGGTCACCAATCCTAAAATCAAGAATCACCTTTGACCAAAAAATCTCTACACCACATTTCTCCTTTCTAGAGCTTTACATATAAACTGGAGAAGAAGATGAAAATAGGTTTTTGGGTCATGACCCCGTGACCTAGATTGGGGACGAAATCCACAATTTAGAATCCCAATTAGCCAAGGAGTCTGCACACAACTTTTCAGCTCTCTAGACCTTTTGGAACTGGAGAAGAAGATGAAAAAAGGTTTTTAAACATGTGACCCCTGTGACCCCATTTGGGGTCATGGGGTCACGAAATCTACAATTTAGAATCCACATTAGCAAAGGAGTCTGCATACAACTTTTCAGCTCTCTAGACCTTTTGGAACTGGAGAAGAAGATGAAAATAGGTTTTTAAACATGTGGGGTCACAAAATCTACAAGTTAGAATCCCAATTAGCAAAGGAGTCTGCACACAACTTTTCAGCTCTCTAGACCTTTTGGAACTGGAGAAGAAGATGAAAATAGGTTTTTAAACATGTGACCCCTCACAAAATCTACAATTTAGAATCCCAATTAGCCAAGGAGTCTGCACACAACTTTTCAGCTCTCTAGACCTTTTGGAACTGGAGAAGAAGATGAAATTAGGTTTTTAAACATGTGATCCCTGTGACCCCATTTGGGGTCATGGGGTCACGAAATCTACAATTTAGAATCCCCATTAGCCAAGGAGTCTGCATACAACTTTTCAGCTCTCTAGACCTTCTGGAACTGGAGAAGAAGATGAAAATAGGTTTTTAAACATGTGACCCCTGTGACCCCATTTGGGGTCATGGGGTCACGAAATCTACAATTTAGAATCCCCATTGGCCAAGGAGTCTGCACATAAAATTTCAGCTCTGTGGGGTTATTGGTTCTGGAGGAGAAGTCGAAAAAGAGAAAAGTTTACGGACGGATGGCCGGACGCCGGACGCCATCCCATGCCTTAAGCCCATCGGGCCTTTCAGGCCCGATGAGCTAAAAATGAAAATACACCATGATTTTATCCTTCATATCTGTGCCTATTGTGTTTACCTAAAGACATTCTATACTTTTGAGCAAATTTTATTTATGTTAACGTATTGGATACTAGGCCTGTGTATTGCCTCTATTTTTGTATTCCGATACGTAGTGCTGAACTGTAATGTATTGCAATACCTACCACAATATATTACAAGATCCTCTGACAATGAGATATTTCTCTAGAAGCCATTTTAACTAGGGTCAATGATATTGCAACATGCTAAATGAACTCTACATTCAACTTTTATACTTCTTTTTGCAGTTTAAACATGACCCATTTGATAAAATGACTTTCAGATCTTTAAAAAGAATACAGTCCAAAACACATTCTAGTACTTCAAAATAATTTTCTTAATACAAGTTAAGCCAGTCAAAGATAAATGAATAGATTTGACTTGATATATGTGTTGGTGCAATATATTGCAATGTGAAAATCGTATTGCAATACTTGTATTGCACAACTCTGTATTGCAATATATTGGTATTGCAATAATTGCACAGCCTTATTGGATACGTAACTAACATAGGAAACTGGAAGGTTAGCTCTGCATGCGTACCGGGTATAGAAAGCACTTGACATGTGGCTTGCGAGACGAATGGTTGTCTAACTTGTGTGAAGGAATAAAGATATGAACTGACAGAAGCTTATATCTTTTCAATTTACACTAAACTATAGTGTCTCTTTTTCTTTCCTTTTTTGTTTCCTGCCTTTGTTATTTAATCTAAAAAATCTGTCTTTAACAGTTTTCATAAAATGTTTGTTTCTGATCAGCTTCCATTTCCTACAGAAAATGGTTAGCATGCTACCATCTCACGTCAAAGGTCCAAGTTTGAATCCCACTGGGCCGGGCACAGTAGAGATGGGTTTCTGGAGACAGGAAGTACGCACCAGCAGCTCTTGGTAGCAGCAACACTTCCGTAGAGAGTAATGTCCGAGTAACTCTCCATTCCTTAAAAATAATGGAGCCGAGGCCCCGAAGGGGCCGAGGCACATTATTTTTAAGGAATGGAGAGTTACGAGGATATTACCCTACTTAAATTACACTCAAAGTATTGCTCTTTTATCAAAATTGCTTTAAAAAGTTAAAGAAATTAAATTTCTACTTAAAAAAATGATGTGATGTGTAACTCTCCATTACTGAAAAATAATGGAGTGAAAGAACAATAGGATGACGTCACAAGTGTATTTTTAATTCAGGTTAATGATGTTACCATCTATGAACACTGCCTCACACTGGATATTAGGCAATAAATAAATCGCAATTGCTTTGCGTGGACCTGATTCGCTGAGCACTGTCACAGAGATTCAGTTCATACCTGCATAAACTTAATTTCGTGACGTCACATCACATTTAGCCGCGCCCCCATGATGTGATGTTCATGGCTAGTTGCATTGTGGATTTTCATTGGTTGATGGACATGTTGTAGGCGGGGCTAATAATCCAATGACGTTTTGATTTGACATCTTGTGTCCTCATGCGCGTAACTAGTTCTACAACTTGATAATGATTATATGGTGTTTTGAGGTGAGGTGAGGGAGTTGGGGTTTAACGCTGCTTTCAAGAGTATTTCACTTATATCGCGACTGCTAGTATTATGGCAGGGAGAAAGCCTGCAACGCCATGTAGGTATGCATTGCGGTGAAACCTGCGAGCATCGGCTGGAACTAACGAACCATGGGTGGTATTACGCTGAAATTCAGTGTAGCATTGCACCAAAACATTACTGCTTGTAGAGCAGTGCTCTACTGAAGACAAGTTGCCGTGCCCCTGGCGGGATTCGAACTCCGGACCTCTTGATCCGAAGCCGAACACGCTAACCACTGCGCTATATCGCCCCCTGGTGTTTTGAAAAGGTCTTTGAGACTGTTAAGTTTCAGACATCATAAATCATATTTTCATCTAATTCAAGTAAAATACAGTCATCAGACCACTTAACAAACAATTACTCATTAATTTCTTACATGAATGTGTTCACTTCGTGGCATCAATAAATGACTTTTTTGAGGAGACAAAATTTTATAAATGTAAATCTTGTACTTATATACCAGAGTGAAAGTGAGGGTGTTCTTGATAATTCCTGATACTTGAAATTATTTTTACATATTTAATATATTAAAAATTATTCTTTTTAATTCAAGTATTTTGCTGAAATTATTTACAGTTGTGTTCGGCGTGTTCTTGTGTTGAGCAGTGTTTCCCCCTTTAGCAATTTCAAGACTGTATTGTCATAGCAATTGTTCTTGTGTTTCAATTCATTATTACTTTTTATATGTAATCTACACATTAGTTCCATAAACAATAATATAAGAAAAAGACAAACATTTCATCATTCATTTTTAATTATTTACAACAAAATATAAACTGTACACAATCTCAATATATATATCTATATATAACATTAATTTATTTGCTGAATAATTATGTTCCATTTGTAATGTCTCTGAACTTTCTGAAGTCCACTTCAGCAAAGACATTTCCACATTTTGAAAGACAAGGGTATGTTCATTGTTCCTGTTAATAGCACCATATAATGTAAGCAATATAGTCCACTGCACCACTTTGTGGTAAGCACAAGCTGTCCTTTAACCCTAAACAGTGTTTCACTCCAGGAATCTGGATAAACTAGTATTTGTCCATTGTCTATCCTTGGATGACCTATTGCCAAGAATTAGGCCAGTAATTCTGGAATCTTCTTTCAGGAAGAGGTAATGTTTGTTCCAGGTCAATCCTGGTTTGCCTGCAATATCGAATTATTATTGTAACTCTGAGATATCCCTGGTATATATGTACAAGGTCATTCCAGATGACCTTTTATTGTCAGCAATAATTTAAATAATTCTGGAATATTCCTGAAGGAAGGAGGTAATGTTTGACACTAGCAAGATTCACCTTTTTCCATATCAACAGCAATTCATGAATGTTCTAACTAATGTTTGTCTGGGCCAATATGTTATAACCTTGTCAACATGCATTATTCCAGTAAGCCATGGATATTCCAGATAATGTTTGTCTATGGCCAATTCCAGAAAGACCTTGAATATTCCAGATATTTGTCTATGGCAAATTCCAGAAAGACCTTGAATATTCCTGATAATGTTTATCTATGGCCAATTCCAAAAAGACCTTGAATATTCCAGATAATGTTTGTCTATGGTATATTCCAGAAAGACCAGGAATATTCCAGATAATGTTTGTCTTTGGCCAATTCCAGAAAGACCTTCTTTCCCTGAATAAATCAAGTAATTCAGCCGACAGGAAGAGTGCTGCTCTATCACATCAGCCGGTTAAGGGTTAAGGCAGAATTGTGTTCCTCTATGGAACAAGGAATGGTCGTTGTTCACTGCTGTGACACATTTAGAGAAGTACAAAGTCAGCTACATGCTGGTCTGGTTGGTCTCATACCATCAGGACCTGAAAGATAAAATAATCATCATGAGCTTTTGTTTTGGTTTTATGTGATATATGATATATTCACAGATGATCTTTCACACATAAACAGGAAAAATAAATTGATGTACATTGCTTGTCATATTTCAGACAGATGTATTAAAAAGCTGTCACATAGTTAATGTTTTTTAATTTTTAAAATGTGTATCTTCATATTCATTACAGATATTGCTTAATTTAATTCTTATCATAATTTTTCAGATCTTTAGAAAAATGTTTTCCTGATACATTAGATCTGTCGACCTAAGATTTCAACATTTACATTTAAAAATATGAATATTCATATTCTTCACACAGAATCCTCCTATCCTCACTTTTATTCAATGTTGTATATATCAAGTAGAATCATTTTCTAATTACCTTCAAATCTCTGAGTCATCTACTGATTCTTCAACATTGAATCTGACAGACTTCTGACTTCCTCTTGAAGATGATTTGTTTGAAGACGGTCGAGAGTCTGTGGAGACATTGTCCGCTTGAGTGGGGGGCAGGATGTCATGCTGACCCCTCGCCATGGTGTCATGCCGATGTGACGACTCACTCTCATGGTGACTCAATTGAAAGTTGTCACGAGGAGTGGATGTCATGTTGTCATGTCGATTTGATAGAATGTTGTCATGTCGACTCAAAGCCATTCCATCAGGTTGATTGGATGGCATGCTGTCATGTCGATTTGAAATTCGGTCTCGCTGGTTCGATGGAAAATTGTCATATGCTCCTGCAGTGTAGCTGCTGTGACGGTTCAAAACTGGTCTATCATGGCTGCCATGATGAACAGGCATGAGATGATCTCTTGGAATCTCTCTCTGTAAGCAATAATTGTCTGTACTGCAACTTCTTTGTAACTCTTCTCTCTTGTGAGGTAGATTTACTCTTCTTGGGGTTTCAACGAGCCATTCTCGTAATGAGGAGGAACTTAAAATGCTGGTTTCTGGACGGAAGTCGAACGATTCACTGGGACTTAGTTGCTGAGAGGAATCTGTAAGAGAGATGATAAATTTAAGAAATCTTTCAAAAACAAGAACAAATTTGTATCGGTGATCAACTTCTATGATGTATGAAAGTGCCTTTTCCATTTTGATTTGTATAGTATTTTCAGTGAGGAATAAGAATAGTTCTTTACACTGAATTGTGAAAAATAACTTTATATTTCTCTGCACTTTGAAAATCTTGTAAAATATTGAATAGTGTTAAAATGTCACATTCATATTTGTTCCTTTTATGCTGGCATAAACTGAATGTATTACTTGAATTTTAATTCAGTATGTTTAACAACTTATTATTGTATAAACATGGAAGTGTATTAACAGCAAAGATGAAAATATTTCATTTTCAATATTTCAAAATTTACAATATCTAATACATTTACATGATTTTATATACATACACAATTATTATTGTTAGTTTCTAAGCAACAGACATTGACAAATTTAGAACTATATAAGCAATTTTGTTAATTCACAACATATAGGACAATTAATGTTATTTTACATTATTTACAACATTTATAGTTTTTCGTTATTCTAAAGTTAATAAATAACATTTACAATGTTATTAACATTTCAGAAAAGCGAACAGTTCATGATTTGCAAAGACGGTGATTTTCAGGCATATTTTCAAACTCTAAAAAGCTAGATTGCAGGACACACAACATCAAAGCACTACATAGACTAGCATTCTAAACTCACCATAGCTGTTATACAGCTAAACGTAACTTGTATTGTGAACCACTGTTGACCAAAGTTTAGAAAAGGTAAGTGGTGTAGTATAGAAACAATGAATATGAAGCATAATTAGATCAAACAAAGGAAAAATAATGATTGTTTGAATTAAGAAAGAACTTGAGGAAAAATACATTGTTTTAATTAAGAAAGAAGTTGAGGGAAAATAATGATTGTTTGAAATAAAAAATTTTTTTAGGGGAAATAGCGATTGTTTGAATTAAGAAAGAAGAGTAAAAATAATGATTGTTTGAATTAAGAAAGAACTTGAGGGAAAATAGCGATTGTTTGATTTAAGAAAGAACTTGAGGGAAAATAATAATTGTTTGAATTAAGAAAGAACTTGAGGTAATATAATGATTGTTTGAAATTAAGAAAGAAGTTGAGAGAACATATCGATTGTTTGAATTAAGAAAGAATTTAAGGAAAAGTAACGACCGCTGGAATTAAGAAAGAGGACCAGATTTGATTTAAGGAAAGGAGAGAGAGTAATTGAAAGATTTCCGGTTGACCGAACGGTTTATTGGGTTAGGGCAAAGGAGAAAAATGATACGGAGAGGACTATCGATTCAAAGAATTTATTGGCTTCAAGATGAAAAGTGGGTGGCTTAAAAGAAACGGAAGATGAGAAGGATTGTATGAATGGGGAAAATATTGCTTGAATTGAAGTGGTAATCAAAATAAAAATATAAAGAAAAGGAAATTGAAATATTTAAGAAGATTAAATTAAAACAAATCTAAAGACATCTAAAATTATTTCACTTCTAAAGAATGCAAAGCCTAAAACTGAAATTAAGCATATCTATATTGTTGAGTTCAAAATCAAAATTCTATAATGATATTCAAAATAAAAAAGACAAAATGTGTTTTCTAATATCAAAAGCCTTTAGCACTATGATAGTGAGAAATTCTATTTCATTCTGAGAACCTTCCTTAGAATAATTTTGTACGATAATTTTGATAAATGTGTTTCAAGATCATAGCCTGTGACACTTATATAATCAAAAGCGTTTTCTTCAGCTAAAACTTAGCAAATAAAGACAAATTTATAAAATTATTGAAAATATATGTATAAGAATATTATGTTAATTTTAAATCATGAAATCAGTCATTTAATATATTTAATAAATTTAAAAAGTGATCGAGATATTCAAAGCTCTATCAGAGAAATCCATACTTATCATAATTGAAACTACTTTTCTACTAAGAGGCTTCAAATCTATAAAATATTGAATTCAAAATAGATTAATTACCTGAATCTGAGTGTAAAAATAAATATCTTCCGTTGCTGTTGAAATCCTCCTCACTTCCCCCATGGCCGCTATCCGCTTCTGCAGACAAATTGCTGACATCGTCTTCCACTTTTGTGACAGGATCGTCTGCAAACTGGACGTTCTTCTTGCCAGCGATTATTGTTGGTGTAATGGAAACCGTGGTTTCTTTCTGAAATGAGAAATATATTTTCAGTTAAAAAGTGAATTTTAATTGTTTTGTATACACTTTTTATCCATCACATTTTTCAAGATTATCTATTTTTAATTTTATTGCAAATGAAAGTTGAAACATTCATGAAAGTTGTAACAAAATAGTGGAAGATAACACATTTTTAGAGGCATTTAGAGTTATCAATACTTTTTCACCTGAATATGTTAATGGTAAAGATATTTTGTTACAAATCACGTAATATGAATTTGTGAAAAAAAAAGAGATATGAGAAATTGCATTTCTACGAATATCTGTATGCCAATAAATTACTAATAGCTATCACTATTACAAAGGGTAGAAACACATTTTTTTCTTAAGAACATAAAGGAGTCTTTTTGTGACAGATAAAGAACAATTTAGTTCTAAAAATAAATTTTCATTCAATAAATATCAATTATTAATATTTTTATATTATCAAAAGCTTCAAGCATCTCAAATTTATATTAACCACAAAAAATAATTTTCATGTGGCTGCCACAAAGCACAATCTTTAAATTAACAGCAACACAAATTAGTAGGGGGGAAATAATCGCGACATCATTGTTGTAACAAAGAAATAAAATTGTAAAAAAATGAGACAAAACACCTCTATAAATAACTTTTTTTACACTTAAATGGAACTAGATTGCATTTGTGACAACTTTTTCCACCGCGTTGTTCGGTCTTGTTAACATTTTTGGAAGTTTTTTCGAGGACGGTGGCTTTAATTTGCCTTGAAAAACATCCCTTAATCTTCCTGTCACTGTTCTGTCTGAATTTAAGGACTTTGAGTCTGACAAAAGGGGAGCTTTTACTAATACTTTCACACCGTTCTCATTGACAATGGTTTATTTGTAGCCTTCTATCAAGCCTTGTCTTCCTGCACTCCTGGTTTGGAACCCAGACTAAATTCCGATATGTTTGGACGTATTTTAACTTCAAACTTTCCCTGTCTGGCTATCATGGTCAACAGTTTACTCGGACCTTTGAGTAAACACTCGTAAAGCAAAAAGCCAACACGCACACGACCTAAAACTTAGAGCCAATTAGATTTAGCTAAGTGACTTAAAAGACAAAACGGCATTGTAAATATGGAGCGTTGTCGTTACCTGGTGGCCATCTTGGATAAATTTCTAAAGCCAATAAAAGAGGTGGGTCGGGATTAGATCCATAATGTCACAACAGGCATGAAAGATGCCGCAGATCCTCACGGATGTTACGAGCATGTTCCTTATGTCAAATATTTTGGAAACTATTTTTCAAGGTTCATTGTCCGTTCATTGTCAGCCATTGAAATGTTATGGAGTCATGAACAAGAGTTATCTTAAGCATAACATATGATGCATCTGAAATTTCCATTCAATGTTTGACATTTTTTCCAAACAAGGAACAGAATATTACTTGTTGACTAAGAATAAACATGATGTAACATTAACAATATTTGCTGACCTGTCAGCCATTGACAGCGCTCCAATACAACAACTGACACTCAGTCGCTACAATGCTATAACTCAGGAAATTCATTTGATTTGGAAATAGATTTGATGAAGAATATTGTTAGAGAACAAACATATTTTTTTTAAAATTCTGTAACTTAAAACAATAATTTTAATTGAAAGTCAATTTAAATGAATGGTTATTGGTAACTAATCCATTAAACTTTTGGTTTGCAAAGTCTGATTTCTCCTTTATACTTATTTTTCTGAAGTTAAAAAGCTAAACTTATTAATAATAAAATGTGTAAACTATCTACTTCACCATGCTTAACTTTACTTAACAGCTATCAACTTAATTATGATATGAAGTTAAAGCCCAGTTTTAAGCCCTCTTTCTATTGTAATATAAGCATACTTTATCGTCCAAGTCAACAGTGAAGTCAGTCTTAATGTCCCACAGGTGCTACACAAAGAAGACGTCTTGGAGCCATCAAAACGATTACCCAAACAAACCTAGGTGATTAACTTCATTACATCTATCCAAGTAGGAGAGAATTAACTGAGTCAGCTGACGCTAAGTGAGGTACAGTAACACCCTACAGCCAGTTCGCTAATCTCTTCACCTGGGTAAACAACCCCCCCTCCCCTACCTTCAATTCCCCAGGACACACAAGCCTTCCCATTTCTCCCTAAAGGTCCAAAAGCAGTAAATCCCTAATACCAATATTTTTCTTGCCTATTGAGTGGAATATTTACTTCAGTATGATTTTCAAACAGTTTCACCTCCCATCCCCCTTCTCCAATCAACTCCCTCCCCATTCTTAATAATAATAATAATAATATTTTGCATTTCACAATGCGCCACATCCACCCAAATGAGTGCTCTGTGCGGATTCTTCCCCTCCCCCATTTTCCCCATTTCTCCACAGGCAAAACACAGCACATTAATAAACAATTCTTTCTTAAATGACCATTTTCCATTTTTACTACAATACATCCCTTCTCCTAACACATATATCCCCTATTCCCCTCTACCTCCCTCTTAAAAAAACATCCCCACTCTCCAAACCATTCCACAAAATCCATTTTCCCCTTAAAATCCATAAGCATAATCTCTTTTACCAATATATCTCATGTCTTTTGAATAGAAAATTTAATACACTTACATCCACCCACTTCCTCCAAAACATTTCTCACTTAATCCCCTAAAAATGTCCCTCCCCCTCATTTTCCTCCATCAACCCTCCCCCATCAACCCTCCCCCTCCCTCCTCCAATCCCTAAAGGGCAGGGATCACTAAATCCCTTGTCCCAATATTTTTCTTACCTATCAAGGGGAGTACTTACTACAGTTACCTGTGTTCTAAATACACCTGAGAGTTATTGTCAATATAGGTAATTTGCTGTAAATTGCCCACTCAGTCATGGCAGAGGTAAGGAGCTATGTCAATATTTCCCAACTGCTCATTTTCATTTAATTCATGTAGGTACTTGTGAATATGCGACATCCCGTTCAATTAGCAATATTGAGAGGATTTAGTATAAGGCTTTCCTGCCAACTTACTATATTTCTGACACTGGCATCTTGATAATAGAATTATGATTAGCATTATATAATTGTTATTATGTCACTTACTGTGTCCATAACAGGTTTATTGTACAGGAGTGTTCTTGCAATTTATAACAAACAAACAAACAAACAAGTAGCTGTGTACCTAATCAATTTCAAAATATTTTGAATAAATTGTATGTTCGGTTGATTTTGTGTTTGATCTAAAATACCTTTCTTCGTGCTTAGAAAAACAGTTGTATGTCTTCTTGAGATTACCATATCCATTTGGATAATATTTACAATATTTACTTTTATGATATTTTGCCTGTTTATCTTTTCAAGAAAAAGAAATACATGCCTTTTAGACAGTAAAAAAGTCCCCTAAAAAGTACAGGAATTTGTACTATGGAGATAAGGTGAAAAAGGTTTCTGCACTATCATCATTATCTCAGTAAATCAGTTAATCGTAAACTCATTAAGTCCAGAAACATTGTACATACATGTTGTCAACAACAATATTTTGTATTTTGTCATATGTGTACACCAACTTGTAAATGCCTCTCAAGAATCATATTCCTCCCTACTAAAACATAATTATCAAAAAGAATTTTCTCTAAAACTATGTAAATGTTATTTGCAAATGAAACAATTTCCCAAATATTAAACAAAGTGTATCTTTATAGCTGTCTGTATTGTTTATATTGTTTCTTCTACTATCCAATCTTTAGATAACATATTACTCAATCCAGAATATTGCAATATAAAATATGATACTGTTAAGTTGATTTATGTAACTGATTTAATTCAATTAAGTTGTTCTGCAGAAGTGTCTTCTTTTAGGTTATCAGTGTGAAAATTTAGCTCCTGAAATATTTATCCCAAATCCTATTGCATGGCCAATTTACAGGACTTGCCTCAGGTTAGTAAAGGAGACAATCCAGGCAAATGGTAAAAAATAGGCTATTCCAGAACATACCCTGACCTGAAAGTTGTGGACTGATATTTATTTATATTTATTTTTTTAAATACTCAATGTACTCACCTTTTTCTCCTTATGTTTTTCCTCCTTGAAGCTAACAGATGGTTTGACTATGACCTTGAGCTGTTTCTGGGCTTCCCAGTTTGAGGGTCCGGCAATCTTCTCGATGTTGGCCATCTGATAATTCTTCTCTTCCTTCTCTCTCTTCCTCCTCAGACTCTCCCTCCTCTCTCTGTCTACTCTCTTCATCATGCAGATAGCCAGGAGGATGGCCCCGGCTAACACGACAGTCACACACACGATGACAACCACTATGATTATATAACCCTTACTCTCCTCTTCAGGGGCAGATGGAGTCGTTATGATTATATCTAATGTCACAAATGATTTCTGCGAAGGGTTATTTTCAAAATAGGATGATATCAAAAGTTTATATTTTCCAGCATCTTTGAGGTCCATTTCCTTCGCAATTGTCAAATTTCCATGAGTTTCATCGAGTTTGAAGAAACCGTCTTCGTTTCCATGTTCGATGATAAATTTGATTTTTCTCTTATCGGCGGCCATGTTTTCAGCTCGTACATACACAATCGTGTCACCGATTGCGACATCGTATGGAACCTTCATTGAGTTATTTCCCTTGAGTGGGTACAAAATGGTTGGAGGTATTGAAATGTCTTCGACAATGAAAATTGTCACAGTTGTCGTGTCATTAAAACTCATCATCTGGCCATCGCGTACCATTACGCTGAAGTCATATCTATTTTGCATAACTCGATCCAATGTTTTTAGAGTGAGGATCTCTCCATTAGCACTATTGATAGTAAACACTTCGGCGACATCGTCATCAATCAGGGAGTATAAAAAGGTTGGTGATGCATCCCTGTCAATAGCCTTTAATGTCCCAACAGACGTTGTAATTGGCCGACCTTCGGGGACTTCAAATTTAAAATGAGTCTTTGTAAATTTTGGTCCTTCATCATTTACATCATCAACGATGACAGTAACAGTTACAAACGAGCTCTGCGCTGGTGATCCATTATCCCTTGCTTCGACCTTGAATTTGAATGAACTATACAGTTCCCTATCTATGCTCTTCTTTGCCCGAACTTCGCCATTATTGATATCGATGTAAACCAGGTCTTGCTCTTCTTCTACAATGGCATAGCTGACCTCATTGTTGTCTTCACCATCAATGTCCACAGCAGTAAGCGTCATAATCAGATTGTTGGGTTCGTTGTTTTCCGTCATGTAGGCTCTGTATTCGTTAAAGTCAAACACTGGGGCATTGTCATTCTCATCGACGACCTTTACTGTAATGGCAGTCGAGTTGCTCTTTGGACTGGAACCTTTATCTGTACACGTGATGTTGACAATGTATGTCTTAATGTCTTCATAGTCAAGCTTTTCTTTCAGAAGAATCTTATGGTATTGGAATGAGAATTTCTCGGTTCTGAAATGGTCATCACTGACAACACATTCAACTTCACCATTTTCCCCACTGTCGGCATCCATTACATTGACAATGGCGATGAAGGTGTTGTTCTCTGCATCTTCAGAGATAAGCTTGACGTTGTTATCCTTGACAATAATTTGGGGAGCATTATCGTTGACATCAGTCACATGAACAATGACCTCAGCGCCAGATGATTTCGGAGATGATCCTTTGTCCATCACTCCAACAAGAAATCGGTATTCAGATTCATCTTCAAAATCTAACTTCTTGATGGGATAAATTTCTCCAGTTTCGCGATCTATTTCAAAAGTGTCTCTGTTTTTCTGGGATGTCCTAGAATTGAAGAAGAACATCATGGCGCCATTGTCACCAGCATCGCCATCTTCAGCCTCCAGTTTTAAAATGGCGTCTTGAACAGGAAAATCTTCGGACACTGAGATTTCAAAAGTTGATTGTTTGAATGTAGGTACATTGTCATTGACGTCAGTGACCTGGATGGTGACGCCGACAGATCCTGACATCTGGGGGATGCCTCCGTCTCGAGCCACGATGTTGAAATTGTATCTCTCTCGTCTTTCGCGATCAAGTTCTTGTTTCAC
The DNA here is from genome assembly GCA_936450465.1 of Gibbula magus. Lineage (NCBI taxonomy): Eukaryota > Metazoa > Mollusca > Gastropoda > Trochida > Trochidae > Gibbula > Gibbula magus. The sequence goes on from OW388294.1 coordinate 58,630,661, forward strand.
CACGATCCCCAGATCTTGACCTCCACCTACGTTATTAATCACCTTAATTTCAAACACACCTTCATCAGGAATCATTTCATAGGTCTGTACAGAGTTATTTGCCCCTGTGTCAAGGTCATAGGCAGGACTTGTCACCAACACTTGACCAACAGTCGGGGATTCAGGAACTGTGAGAGAGACAGAACTGCTTTTGAAGATGGGAGCGTTATCATTGATATCTTCAATTATGACAGTTATTCTAATGATTGAATTAAGATCGTACAGATCTGTGTTCGGATCTACCAAATAAACCATTACATCGAATTCTATCTCACACTCCACACTGTTTTCACATTGAGTATCCCTGTCTATAACCACAGTAGTTGTGAGTTCGCTGGTATTCTCATTAACTGCAAACATTGAATTGGCAGCATTTGGAACACTTGAGATGGAATACTTTAATCTCTGGATCTCCTCCGGGCTGAACTTGGAATACAGGCCTGTATCAGTTGCAACTGTCCCAACTTTGAACCCAGTGCCTTTCTCCTCAGATATTCTATACACAAAGTTCAAGTTTTGGCTGTACACTGTCGCAAGGGACAGCGTCAGCATCAGCAACAGCATCTTCATGGTGAAAGGTCTCTTCACAATTTCATATCAAACAAATTCACGTTCCTTCCTCTCTTCTCCTCACCAGCGCCCTCGAAATTTGCCTCCTGTCCGAAGTTGGTGTTCGTTTTGGCGGATAGGTAAACTTGCCTACGCCTACCAGTCCACGAGCCTTCTGTGTAAGGAGCTAACACTGTCGTCTGCTGCTGACCGCCCAATCAAGGTTCTGATGACTCGATCTGCAAATAAAAGATACAACTGTAAACAATGTGCTTGACTGTTGACACTCCTCGTATAAAGGAGCATTTGAGGGGCCACTGTCTTTTAGCGACCTCGTTTACAATAGGTGGCGCTGTAATTGTTCGCAGTTGCTTGTAAAGTTTATAGACCAACTCTCTAACCAGTGTACATATGATGGACAAATATACCTGAACAGATGACACAAAAGTTTCTCCTTAGAAAGATACAAGAGACAAATAATCTTGAAAAGATGACTAAAAGCTTCCTCCTAAAAGATGCAGAGACAAATAATCTTGAATAGATGGTCCTTAAAAAGTTAAGAATGTTCATAGGGATGGAGATAAGTAAAGCTTGTTCCAATTACATATGAACAAATGTAATTCAAATCCTTTGTGTTCTTCTGAGGTATTTGTCGAACGGGACAGAGCATATAGACTAAACTTAGCTTGTGTGGCGGCTATACTTAGCCTGTGTGAGGACTAACTTAGCTTATCTGTTGAAGGGGATAGAAGGAGAAGGCACTGAGTGTATATAGGCCACTTATTTATACTGAATAAATACATTAGGATCTGGAGGGTATACTGGAATGACATACAAATACTTGTCATTTCATTCAGTAAATGATATATCATGTTTCACTCTAAAATAAAATAATTTAATTAATTTTTTTTTTTTAAACTTCCACAATTATATTAACTATAGTTTGTTTTCAAATTATAAAATGTCAACAGTTACTGTCATTAAATACTTGATAAATAATGTTTGAAAAGTGAAATGAAATATTGTACCAATTTTTACAAATATTAAAAATCATTTTTGTTGAAATACACTATAATGACACATACATTATGACACAGGGAATAAATGTTTTCTTATATTTATATGTAAATGTATGTTAGTGAATAGGTACCAACTTGTACAGGTGATAAAAATTGTATAAATCAGTTAAGATTAGGTGCTCTTTCATCCACTAAATATATGTTTTCATACAATAAAATATACCAATTTGTGTTTTGATGTACTGTAAGATATAAACAGCTATTATAACACCTGCGCTGTAATGACACATTTCATATATGGCATATAAACTCTTTTGTTATATTTAAATGTAATGCAATATAAATATTAAACAGGTAGCATATAAAAAAGATAAAATCAGTTAACACCAACTTCCAGTGGTACAATTAAACACCAAACTGCACCATACAACAATACTAAACAGTTACCATGCAAAATAAAATTATCAAAAAATCATCTCGGTAACAATAAATTAATCCAATGAACTCATGCACCCCAAACTCTACTTCAAACTATGAATTGATAATGTACGGAGTCAATTAAACTCACTCCAGCATGAAGAGTGACTCATGCCATTATTTAGCCACATTTATATTTAAAATAGTAAGACTTACTTCAGTCACCGAGTACACATCCAAATTATCATAGAGATTGTCACAACACTTCAAACAAGCTGAGGAGCCCCTCATGAAGGACTCGCACTGTCACCCTGAATTATCCTCAATGAAGCACATCAGTTCGAATCCTCACAAGAGTCCTGACTCTCAATAATGTGATATAGAGAGTAAGGTATTCACTGTATGAGACTCAATATAGGACACTCTGTATATGAGACACTTTATATGAGACACTCAATATAGGAGACTTTATATGAAACTCAGATTTAGTAAATGAGACTCGATATAAGAACCTCAATATAAGAGACTTGATGCAAGAGAGATGCTCTAACAGTCTGTATAACAGAGGCTGTGGTCTCCTTTCCTGTTAACCCCCTCGCAGCCAGTGATACAGAAGTGTCCCTCTCACTGCAGCTATAGCGGTGGGATTAAATGGGACAGAGTATCGCAGTGGGCGAGAGTGAGAGACGGACCAGAGCAAGGAGAGCAGGACCTGAGCATCCCTCGGTAGCCTGAGATTGTTATCCCCGCCCAGTGACCACTGTCCAGTAGACCCCTTGACCAATCAAATGAGAGCTGACCATCACCTAAGGGTCATTTCTCACACAGGGTGGTCGGTCAAGCAGTTAGGGGTGTATTGTACCACATAGATGCCCAGGGTGTTTAAATCAACATTAGTCAAATTAATCTTGCAACTTGTTTCATGTGCAACTGGCTTACCCTCTCTTTCTCACTTCTGTTCAATAGAAGGCTTTTGAGATATAATCATAAAGGGAAACAGTTGTAGGTGAATAGTTTTGCTTATCTTGATCTATGTAACTTTAGGTAACTCTTTCATCCAATTTTCATGTACTTCAATTTGATATTTCGGTGTTACCTGGTTTGTTTTTGTTGAGAATTTCTTGAATTGAATGAGCCAGGTGTTTCAAGACCACCTTTCCTTGCCTTTAATTTAATCTGACAATTTGTTGTAATTTTGTCACAGTTGCTCTCTAGTTGATCCAGGTGTTAAACTGATCCGCAGAACATTGATCCCCGTACTTTGAAGTTGAAAATGACCTTAATATTTTTACAGGGACCTTTGATGTTGATGACGTTCCTAATATTTTGATTTAAATCCATTACAACTACTAAATGTTACACTTAAAGATTTAAGGTAAAATCCTATGCTTTGAAAATTCATCTTTGAAGTACAATGACATATCCAAATCTTTTGATTTCAAATCGAACAAATACTTACATCAAAGTAAGTAATTCAAACAAATATTATCATCAGGAGTACATCATTACATCATGAAAGGACAGAAAGTTAAATCTACAAGGAAAACAGTAATTGTTAAGGCTCTCAAAAGTTCAATCCAGTTTTCTATTATAAATATTTTACGACTTTTGTTCTCTTTATATACAATTACTTGCAGTTAATGACTTTGAGATGTCATTTTGATAATAATTATTCAAATATGATATTTGATAAATTATTATTGTATAATTTCTTTTTATTAAGGAAAAGGCTATTAGCCAATTGGCAAAGATTGTTTAAGAACTTCAACCTTAAAGTACACACAATCAACTACTTCAATAAAGATGTTAATAATCTAATATCTTCAATAATTCAACGATCCTTTTATCTTCAGCAATTGATGTGAATTGTATGCATTTCTGTCCGATCATTTTCTAGATCATTTTTATCAAATAAAAAGTGAGAAATAGCAAATATCAATACCATTTTAAAGTAGAAATGGCTTCATTTTAGCAAATATTATAAGAGTAGTTTAAATAGTTACTTCACACCTACACTTTATTCATAAACCTATAATAAACACTTTGCTTTATCTATATTCAACCTGAACTTCAAACAACAATACGTTGATTTAAGCAAACCATTTCTTTACAAACACAAACCTCCGAAACTGAACAAACAGTATCCCAAACAATACAAAATCATTGATCAAATATCATTTTAACATTATCCAAAATATTACCGCATCACTACCAATTAATGACTGTAATATCTGGCTTCTTTACACAGTAAATTCACTTTTCCATTTTCTCCCACACACCACTTTCTGCCTACTCAAAACTATGAAATAACACTACCCTAAACAGTAGGAATAAAGTAAATGGACAATTTTCCCTGTATAACAATAACTTGCCTAATCTTGTTATTGAATTAGGCCTGACACGCTCCTGAAATAATCTTATATCCCATAGGTTACATAATCCCGCTTATCATCCCATAATATCTGCTCGGGGATATGGGATTTATAAAGTCTTATATCACCACCTTCAGCTGGCTAGGATTTGGAATAATTACACACTGAAGGGAACATGACATAGTATTTAGAACATTTGTCGTTGGTATAGAACATATTTGGTATGGAGATTGTAGATGGTATAGAACATATTTTGTATATTTGGTGTAGATAATAACTTTATCATTGTAGAACTTTTAATGGAGGACTGTATTTGGTATTCAACAAAAGAACCAACAATTAAAATAAGCGCCTAAACTATCCCATTTTGAAGAATGTACAGTTTCATCCTAAACTGTTATAGTTAAAGCATAAGACTGAAGGTTGACTGGTTTTGCCATCAAAAGTTCAGGGAAAATCTTTACTTTATTTGTAAACACATGACAGTTTAGTCGACTCTAATATATGGTTTAAACATATTTTTTATTTCAGAAGAGAAATCTTGATTGGCGAACAAGCCTTATGCTTATTTGAACACTCTAATATATTTAATTAAGGTTGGGCGACCCTTTGATCTCGACTCAAAACATGCTCCAAAGTAACCTCTAAATGATCGAAAGCTGCAACAATGCTATACAAGACAATGTATGACTGCTTTTGTTGGTCTTTCTGCCTCTGTATGCATTCATGGGATGGTCTTGATAGAATAATTCACCAGTGTTCAGTAACCATTGACTGTGAACTGAACACTGTCAATATTATTCTTAGAGCTACATGAAAAATGTTTGAGCTTAACATCAATAACAATCAAGAACTTATGATTAATAATTATGTATCAAACATTATTGTAGGTTTGTCATCACTAAAAATGAGTCAAAATTTCATTTTAAAAGTCAATGTAGTTACAGCTACAACTAGAGTAACTGATTCATGAGAAATGAAAAACTTATCCTTTACCTTCTACAGACAGAGGGTGACTGTAATGTAAAAACTGTAGGAGTCGGAGTACAAACCATTACCAAAGATAACCTATTCATTAAACCATTCAGGGTAACCATAAACAAATTGGTCAAATCGAAAATGTCAAAATATTTACATAAATTCCTCAGTCCTTTGAGAAATAAATGTAACTTATTAATAAGACCAGAGCGACCTTTACACCCCAATAAATGATTCTAATACACTCAACAGAAGAAAAGATACAGTTTCATCTATAAACCATAAAAGTTATTGTCACAGATTTTCAGAGGTGAGACTTTAGCATATTGGAGGTGTCATGTAATGGGAGACATGTGTTATTTGCGAGATTTCACGGCTTATCATTTCGCAGTCAATACAACATTCTATTATATTCCTCAGTCCATGGACAGCCATTCATAATATTAGAGTCAGAGAATAGGCCGACAAGACTTTTCACATCTTGTCAGGACATTGAAATATGAACGCTAACCAATTATCGAAGCTAAACCGTCCCCCTAAGATACCTCCGAACTTCCCCTGGTCTTCCACAACCCTGTTTGTTGTTTCACAGCAGGTTATCTCCCCTTTAATCCCGAGTTTGAAAGACGTGAACAAACCTTGTAAAAAGCTTTTTGGTAAAATGCCTCGACCCTTCCTTTCTGACTCAGATGTAAGGTTGGCACGATGTGAGGGAATCCATTCAACTAAGTTTCTCAACTTTTTTTGCTGATTATAAAGGAACGCCTGTAATGCTCTTCACAATTGAAGTTAATAAACTCTTGAGTATGGAGTTTACTGGATAGATGTGGTCAAATCCTACATGGTCAACACCTTTGACCAGCTCAGTGGGGAATTATCTTCCGTTACGGTCCTTAATAATCTAAAGTCAATTAAAATCAGAATTGGTTTACAAAACATCAAAAGGAGATTCGAAAAGAGTTAAAATCACCAACACTTATCAAACTTAATTCCTTTCTTTTGAATACTTCCAAAGCGCTTGATCTCCAAATAATTATATAATTAAAACACCATTCCTAATTAATTTTGATAATTAACCCTTCAAAAGCTTTTTTCAAATACTACTACTCTATTCAACAACACTATGTAATCTGGTTGGGTTGATCTTGATCCAATTAAACTTCTACCTGATTTTACCTAAGGATTAAGAAACACCTTGGCCAGGTGGGTTACCTGCATACCTGACTACTAACGAAGGCTCATTTACAGGTAAGTGAAATTAGAGGCATTGGCACTAAGCCTACCTGGCTGTTTGACCTGCGACAATACCTGCGATTTACTATGTGCAGACACTCGCCATTACAAAATTACACTTTTGCATGACTATTTAGCATTCATCAGTAAAAATTTTCGAGTTTGAAGGTGAAACCATTGTGAAAAGTTTATGACTGTTAGGGTAGAATAGTGTCGAGTTTAACACTGAATTAACTGTTCATTTGATCTGGTTTTCATTGTTCTGTCGGTTTGGAGACAAGGCATCAAATTTAACAAAATCCTATTAGTTCATCCACACTATGAGAATGTTGTTTTGGGACTATCTCAAAGAGAAAAGCATTTTGAAATTATGACTTTACATGGTTATTATTGCTGCTGAAACCTTATTTTTTTTAAAAGGAGAAAATATTGAAAGAAAATGATGGGCAGAATTTGAAATGTTATAAAAATGATGGTATATAGAATTAAAGATATAACGATTTATATGTAGAACAAAGTTGCCTTTTATGTGTTAATACAATTATTATCAGTATGTTAAGTTGTTTTTTACGATTTTCTCAAATATTACAATGTATGATGAGTAACTTGTTCAAAATTCAGGTAAAACCTAAGACCTGTTTAGACTTGCATACCTTTATGATGATGATGATATGTTACCATGGTTATTTGATAGTTGGGGTATTATTATAATATTCACTCACCTAAAAGGGTTATGAGTTAAATGCAGTGTTCTCTTCTAAGATTCATATCAGTCACAGTTTCTGGTTCATTATGACAATGTCCCCATTTCTCTATTATATACCCCTGTATATCACAACCCTCACCCCAGCATTCCCAATGCAATTAACACACATCAAAGCCTCATCCATGTTCACAATAGACTCAGGTGTTGATGGCCCATTGTTCAGATAATTACAGGTGTGTATTCCATTGTCCTACCTGTTGTAAACTACAGGTAAGAATTGTCTGAAGCACAGACAGGTATGACCAGTGTTGTTTTAACGATGCACAAGTCTTGCACATTTTGGGCTACCTGTTGTTTTTACAAGGATTAAGGTAATCCTATCAAAGAGATCTGTTGCTTTTGCAACAGTCTGCAGACAGTTCATTAGTCCTTCGATGTTGTTACAGTGATCAGATTAGTGTGGAAGTGTGTTTATTGAGTGATATAGTTTTACGATGGGATACTTATAATTGTTGAAATTTGTTTTGATGTAGACATTGTTGTTTTTACAATGTGATTTACCTGTTATTCGACTGGGACTGATTTAATGATCTAGAGACATGTTTGTTTTGCAATAAATCAATGGAACAATGAAGAAGTCCACTATTGATATTGATTTGATTCCATCAATAAATGAACTTGATTTTCAATTTTGTTACATAGCAATTAATTCACTTTCGTTACCCTTAAAACAGAGAGCTTGTAACCTTTAGTAGAGCAAAATAACATTAAACATAAATTCTCAAAATTGAATTAAAAGGTTAAGATGATATATAAATGTTTCATCTAAATATACATTACTGTAAAATGTTTCAGAAGTTTGCTAGATTAAACTTTAAGAGAATTCCCAATCAATAAACGTTTTCATGTATTTTTATGAAGAACATTTAGAATATGACTCATGAACTTAACATTTCATTTATATTCTCTACTCTTTTTGGCAACAATTCATTTAAGAAGAGGATTTTATAGTTTAACATTTTCCAAACGCAGTGATGTATGATTACATGGTGTAGTAAATCAGACTGGTAACTTCTATTGGCAATTATTCTCCATATAAAACCCCATTCGAGTTAAATGTTTCCAGCTTTGCAAAAAAAATGACATCATAAACAGTATAAGCTTGTCGATGGGATTTTCATATTATCAGAATTTTCAGTTCTCATGGTGTATTAATACTCCATCAAAGTAATGTGATTTTTTCACAAAAGGGTACAATAAATTGATAAATAATGCACACATAAACACACCATTAGGGTATGTAGCATTTCCACTCCTTGAGACACAAAGGCAGCTCTTTACTGATTCGCCCCGCTACACACAAACTTACTATGATTTTCTCAGACTTTCTCAAAAACGACTTAAGGGTGACATTTCTCAATGCACTGAATCAAAGGTCAAAGGTGGAAATTAGTCAGTGGGAGTGAGTTTGACTTCACTGGGCACGGTGGAATTTGAAAAAGTAAATTTCAGTGGATTTTTTCCAGTAATTGAGGCCTGATGTTCAGACTCTGTCATTAAGGTTTCTGTGAGACTTTTAAACATTACATCATGAATTAGTAATAGCGCTCAAAAGGTGTAGTTTGCCACTGTCATTATGATACAAAGTTTCATCATTATTTCATATATAAAATGAACATTGATAAATATCAATAGATAATCACATGCTATTTGATTCTCGACATTTCAGTGAATAACCACCTGGTCTTGTCTTTGTTGGTTACAATACTCAAAAGTTGAATTTTAAGATCATTCACTATCATTATGATAAAAAATTCATGTTATTATATCATATATAAAATGAACATTGCTAAATATGAATATATAATGATATGATATTTGAGACCTAACATTTTCATGAAAAGCAAATCCATCTCGGTTTTTGTTGGATCCGTAAATTATGTTACCACAGAGGGTTCTTAGCAAGACTATAAGCCATATGGTTACGGCTATTCACGTTGAGAAGGAGAACATACAACAAAACATCCAAGATTCAAGTCTCCAGGGAGGCCGCCATCATTTCAAGTGATTAGTTTCCCTATGTGAATTCTTCAAAAACCTTTCAAAGAAGGGGATGTTAAAATGTTTTGATCCATGACTTGCTACCCACCAATTAATGTCACCCTTAGCTGCAGATAATTAACCATAGGAAGAAACAGCAGTTGCGTTATTTTCTTCTTTGAATTGTTTTTCTCAAAATTGCAATAACTTCACATTAAAGACAGATGTCACATAGGACATGAATATTCCATTGTTTAAGTCAAAGTTGTAGTTAGTTTTCTTAGAAAAGCAATTAGTACTAAATTGTCCTTTCATTTAAATTCATTTTCCTTATTCAGTTTTGAAGTTTATTCACTACATTTTATCCTCAATGTATAACATTTCCTGGATCACAAAGACAGAATGAATTCCCATGAAGAAAGATAATTCACTTAGTGGAGTTGAAGACTTCTATAAAGGGAGATAACCATGGTGAGATTACTTCTCCCAGCTTGCATTGGGCTATAATCAGCTTACATGGCTCCAGTGATAACACTAGCAGAAGTTTCCTCCCATACGCTTCCATTACCCCTGACATGTTCCTTATTTCCTTATCAATGTCTATGTAATTCGATTTTGAAAAGTTTGATGCCTATGTTAAGAAAGTTGAAAGAAAATTAGGGAACTGGTGAACTTTCCATTACAAATGACACGGGAATCCTTGTGGTACAAGTTAATTTTATTTTACAAAAGAAACTTTAAATAAATTTTTTGGTGATGGTGGAAAATGGCAATCCTTTATTTTCAATAGCATGTACCTTATTTCCTTGTGTTCATTATCCATTTGAGCGAGTTGATGATTATGTTTAAAAAATATTTAAAATCATTACATGTAGGAAACCAATGACATGATCTTTATTTTTCCCTAAAATTTGTGAAATTGAACACTAATGTTCTAAATTTAAAATATGGTTAAGAGTCAAATTTAAAATTAATAAGACTTTATCAAAAAGATTAATAAACTAATTTCAGACTCGAAATCTAATCTTTATGCATGAACCTTTGAAATATATTTTCGTTGATCTTCTTTATCTGATATGAAACTTATGAGTGTGAATATTAACAACGATGAAACGATACATGCTTAAAAATTAAAATCTAATCTGATAATTCAAATTGATTTCATCTTTCAAATTGGCTCGACAAGCTAGCTGTTCATGTTTTACATAGATCCAATTTATCAAAACATGATAACCTTTTAAAAGGCAACTATTTTGAGAGAAACTATTTTCTTTCTAACTTTTATAATTAATATCTGACGCAGATCAATAGTGTTGAAAACTGACTGCTAAGATACTCTGGCTATTGAATGTTTTAGAGGAACTTAATTTAATTTTTTTAATTAATTTTAAAATTTTGAAGAAATTAAAGTCATGAAGTGCATAAGAAAAAAAGTTGTTTTCACAAGCACTTGATGACAAAGTGACCACGATTCTATGTCACGGTTGTCGAACAAGTAATTTATTACCTACACTTTCACGCTTTAGGTCATGATTATATTTCATAAACAATGAAATATAATTCAATGGCTTTTTCTTGATTGGTAATTGTAATTAGCATACCCAATGAGAGAAGGGTATAATATTTCATTCAGAGTTACAAAGTTAATGCAAGAAAGAAATAATAATTGAATCAATGAAACCAAAAGCGAGTGCATTTATGAACCGAGGCCAAAACAAAGGGTATTTTAAAGTCCGTAACACAATAGAAATTTTCTTAGCTCCCTATTGTTAGCAGTACTGAATCAAGAAAATCACAAGCTGATCGCTTTCCTTGCTTTCTTAATAATAATGAATGAAAACTGTTATTATTAACTTGAAGTTGATTCATAATCATCTGTCTTCGCTTATATGATTCATTTCAAATTATACAAGATTTAGTGAAAGTTTAAAAACAAATATCCAGTAATACCTCCATTGCTCCATGACTAACCCTGAATGATTTCATTCTGAAATAATCCTAGGCATTCAGAATGCCAAAAGAGTTATTATTATTTTATCGTCATAATTTATATTGAATATTAATGTTACACTTCCTTATAAAATACATAGTTAACTTGCCATCACCATTAAGGGTTTTGACATTTCCTCTGTAAATGCAGCAATAGTTCCGTCATGCCTACCATTAGCGCCTGGAATATTCCTGTTGTCAATGACCATTCCTGTTATCTGGCTACTCAGGAATGGTTTGACTCTTTTTTCATTCAGTAGGCAAAGGTAAATTTGTATTTGACGTTTTCAGACATATTTTGAAATCTACATGTGAATTACAAATAAATTATTTCTTCTTTTTCTGTGATATGAAACGTTTTCAGGGGAAAGTTTAGAGGGTTGAAACCCCTACCTTTTTGAAACAATTGAATGTTATTTGGAGAATCCCCCTCGGTGAACCCCTTTCATAATATGTGAACCCCTGGATCCTTTGGTGCTTTTCTGTGGCAGGTTATGGATTTCAGGATATTTGTTCATAGTATGGTGTTCTAGTCACAAATATACTTCTAAGAGTACATGTCACTTTTCATAATAAAAAATGCTTTTGTTCAGAGCACCAAAAAATTCATTAAAGGGAACTTTTTACCACTTTGGCATTTTTAAATTAATATGAATTTTTCAAAAACCTTCTCAACATGAGACTCTGACCTTTAGTTGTTCCTTTAGGCCACTGTCTGAGTTACCGAACCATTGCCATACTTCGTTGTCCGCGAAGCGGATGAGCGGTGAATTATGACACAGAAAATGTTTGCAATCAATATACGTCTGTGATTATTCAATGGATTTGTTTAATCAGTAAAAAAGTCAGTCAACCATGAATATGATAAAGACGGTATTAATTAAATCAATTAAGAAAATCAATTTGGAACAAGCATGTTGCATGAATGAACAAAGACAAGCAAGAAGATCAATAACTCTTTGGACATTTTTTATGATCTATTTATCTTGGTAAACAAAATTGATCATTACAAACCCAGGGGCTACTCGAGGGATCAATGTACATCAAAAGTAACAAATTTGGAATTTCAATGAAATGAAGAACAATTTTCCCATGAGACAGGAAGTACCAACGTATCCATTACTTTGATGCCATGTATATTTCAGTAAAAGTTTTGTCATTTATTATTGATGGAAATCATCACTGGCTGATTAACTTTGGGAACCTTTGGTATACAAGAGTTGATAATTGGAATTAACACACATTTCATGTTATGTTAAACATTGCGTGTAGACATTTAGCTGCATTATCCATACCTTGTAGTGTTTTATCAACAGCTGATAGCAAATCGATAGAAGACTCACAAAGGGTAAACATTTAATTGGACATTTAAGGGTATTTCAATGAAATATTAACATTGATTTCAAAACCAGAATTCCAAAAACTTTGAAATGAAATTTTGCTCGTGACGAAAGAATTTAAAACTAATAATATTAAAATTCCTAGATTTTTTATAACTGTAATATCTTCTTTTCGGTTGATCATTAGTTAACCCATCATAAGCAGGGTCCTAGTAATAACTTTATTTTCAGATAGCTTGATTTCGTTGTCACAAATTCTTCTATTTTCAAAAAGAACGGATTATAGTTTATGTAATGAATACAAATTGATTACAAGATGGCAACATTTGTTGCAACACAATAAATACATTTAGTGATTATATTAATGTTCAAGTTGTTAAATTATTACTGGTCATTATATTAGATAGTGTAGTATAATATTTATACAGTGATATAATTCTAGTGTATTAGCGCTGGACCCATGATGCCACAATGGTTCACTGCTGTCAAAATATGTTGATAATTTTTTTAAACTTATGGTGGACAATAATAAACAACATACTGAACTGACTTCTGTATTTTATCATATTATAAAAACTTGTAAAAGATATGGTATCAAAGTTTCTTTGGCTTGTTTGATAAAAAACCCAAGTAATTTAATAAACTCGGTATTACACAAAATGATGTTTAGTATTTTTTCTCTATCCAATAATATATCTACATGTTTTTTCTCTCTCTTTTTTTTCTATATATGCATTCATACATAAGACCTTCAATGTATAGATAGCCAAACACTTGTCTCACTGTCTCTATTTGAACCATTCAGACCTTTTGGCCTATTTATGCTTCTTTGCAACCCTTTGGAAAGTTCATTCACTACTTTAAGTTAAAGGTTATATGCAATAACCACAGTGTTTATTCTGTTGTGTCATGTCCGTATCATTACTATTTTCCTATATATATATAATTAGAGGTACAAGCTAATATCTATTTTCATGAAGTATTTAGTTTTATAGTCAAGCAGGATTGTATGGTGGATATACCATTGGTCTTCTTCGGTCATGACCCACAAACTATGCCTATAAAAGGTATAATTTATCAAATTAATTTTACAAATAGAATATAGTATTTCATTTGCAAACATTGCAGGATTGTTCTGTGGTAGGGTAAACCAAATAATGACCAGGTTCACTTCTGTTATGGCAATAAACTCCTCTCTGCCATGCCTCATAATTACTACAATCAGAAGGTTATGGATTTGAACATAAACAGTCCTTCCAATGCTTGGCTATTTGTAAATTTAATATCATTTTGTCCATTTATAAGCCTGCATCATCTGACATGATTGAAACTGACGAAGTCGACGTGAGCATGTTGAGTTAATCAAGTCGATGTTAATGAGTGGTTTATCTATATTTCTGGTTCAGCACAGCTGTTCGTAGTAAACAGATTATGAAACCAGGGACTGTCATGTCTTAATAGAGGTTAGGATAATAACGAGTAAATAACGATCTTCTTAACGAGTTTATAACTTGTGAAATCATGCACGAAATAAAATCATTAATTACTCTGACATTATCAGCATATTGCATATCTCGCGATTCCATGTTCAGTCGTTTCTGCCCACTCGCGATGAGCTACTAATATCAGTTAATGATGCTGTTGATTAAGTTATAGCTGATACATCAGCGTCGTACGGCTGACAGGGGATCCTCACTTTCAAATTCATCAAATTTTTAAACTTGGATTTAAAAATTCTTTGTTGACATTCAAATTCATCAAACTCACCAATTATGTAATATGTGTGTTTGGCCACACCGATTGATTAATGCTATCTTAATAACTTAGGCACCATCGCAAAAACCATACTCAGTGCTAAGTTCACCTTAGCACCATGTCTTAACCTTACCTTATTAAACTTAGATTCCATGAAACTGTATCAAAGGACACACTTATAAGATATAACTGGAATAATTATGTTATAAATATGGGGAAATATTCATCTTAACTGATGGGTACCATTGAATGAATCAACCTGAGCAGTAATATAACTTAAAGCTCTCCCTAAAAATCCAAAATGGCTACCAATGCACCTGTGTAAAAGGGACCTTGTGGTTGAAGTTTTTAAATCATATGAAATGCTGGACTAATTTTATCAGTACTATGTTATAAATGAAAATTACTTTTAATACCTCTTCTAACATCTTTGCAACTGTGCAAGGTCCCTGTTCTTCTTCAGATAGATAGAACTTAACATCTGTGATAGTTGGTAAATTATCTGTTCATGAGATTAGTTTACCATTTATATTCATTGTTTATTTGATATCAAACCTGAACACAGGACATTTGCTACAAAATCCAACATGCTGGCTTCTAACTGGAATTATTCCTGGTAATAAACTGCAGGCAACAGAGAACAGCTGTGCAATCACATTAAATTCCTGAAATATTCTAATATCGACATATAAAGTGTGAAATTACATTTCATCAAAGCTTTAGCTGGTGAAGTAATTAGCACAAAAACATTGTGTGTGTCCAATCAACAGGAACTACATCTCATTAACAAAGTGAAATATCCTGAATTTGCATTTGGTTGAAGTTCCTGCAATATCCCAGAACCACAAGTTCATTTATTTATATCAAATTTGCAGTTCCACTAGTTTGATGCAAGTTATGTGGTGCATGTGTTATGTGATGCATGTGTTATGTGATGCGAGTGCTTGTGATGCATGTTATAAGATTTATGTGTTACATGTATGTGGAGCATGTGTGATGTGATGCATGTGTGATGTAGTGCTTGTGTGATGTGATGCACATGTCAGATGATGCATGTGCTATGTGATGCATTTGTTATGTGATGCATTTGTTATGTGATGCATTTGTTATGTGATGCATGTGTTATGTGATGCATGTGCTATGTGATGCATGTGCTATGTGATGCATGTATTATGAGGCCTAACTTCTGCTGGAGTCATTTCTGGAATTGGTAGATGGTCATCCTGGAGTACTAAGAACTAATATCATCCATTCCTGGAATATACCAAGGAAGCACTTGTCAGTGTGTACCATTCTTTTGTTAATTCATCTATGTGCAGCACAAATGTTTCTTCATAGATGGAATAGCTCATCATATATTGATAGGAATCAGTCTTCCATGGTGCTGACGTGATCAACCACTCATTTTCTCCAGTATAACTTTTAATTAAAACAATTTCCAATGAAATATCAATGTTTATTTGATATCAAACATTATTGGAATATCTATCAATAAAAGAGTCAACAACACAACACAGCCCAGCCTAGCAACTAATTGCCAAATAAAACAATTGATTACCTAGCAAAGGTAACTAAGTGACAAAGTTCAAAATGCACTTTAAAAGATTACATTGATGAATGTGTTAAAACACTATCAGGATTCTGTGTAGGGATGTTTTTATCACATGACGGTACTTAACAAATACATTAGAACTTATGTCCAAAAATTTCCTTCATCGAATAAAGAAGATGTTTATCAGAAGAAAGAAGAAAATTAGTTTATTTGAGGGTCATAAGTTGTAGTTCAAAACATATCACACAGGAGTTTCAGTTAAAACAGCATTCGGCCAGGTAACCTATGATGGCCATAACATTGTCCTCATTCCCATCGCCTCAACTGCCAATCAAAGAAATATACTGCTAATATCAAAGATTAAAACGGCACATATTTCTGTCATATATACCTAGTCAGAAATATATGCCATTAAGATGATGGACATATATAAACATTGCTATATAGTGGGATCACCCATATAGCAATGTTTTATATACCTGAGGTCATATATACACAATATTGATACTTACAAAGTATATCCAAAGTAAAGGTACAGGCAGTCAATTAAGGGTCCAACAATAATAGTATATCCCAATTGTTTATACATCCACGAGAGAGGTAAATGAAAACACTGACTGTCCGTCTGTCCATCAAACAACGAAGTGCTATCTGTGTCCATCAATGTCACTCAAACACAACAATCACATGGCATGCTAATCCATTTCAGGACACACCCCCCTTGCTATTCACTCATGCAAGACAATACATTTCACCTGTCAATCAGAGTGCTCGGCCAATCAGAACGTAGGAATTTCACCTGGTGGCATTAAGCCGTTACCTCAACATGTGGCTTGCGAAGCTATGGCAATTAACAGGGGGCATCGAGTGATCACGAACAATTAGTTTATCTGTAATACAAACATTATGGCTTGCGTATAGTTTTTCTAGGGGTGACACCGTCCCACACCATGTGCTAGAGGGCCAGAGATTTGGACTATGATATCTTCTGTGTTGGTTTTGAAATACGGGATCATTTAAGCTGAAAAGGGTGAAATTGTGGAAATGCACGTCTGGGGTATAGGGTCTCTATGAAGAGTGTGTCTGTTGGTCGGGTGTCAGTCTTGTGGGGTGGGATATCATGTCACCCTCACTAGTGTGTGGGATGGGGGTGAGGGGATTTCTGGTGGCTCTATGAAGTGTGTCTCCCTTCCAATCTTCTCGATTGTCTTTTAATAGTTGATGTCATCCGTTCTGATCGAGTCAGCCAGATCGATTACATGTCAATATGTTTGGAATAGGGTTTAAGACAAACAGAATTTTAAGTCAATTATCTGACATTGGACAAATAGGATTATGGAGCCAAGTTCATGACACTCACATATTTCAAATTTCTTAAAATATCAAAATTTAAAAGACAAGAAATCGAAAGAATACATTTGACATTTAGAGTTTGAAGCTTGAAAAGTAAATTGCCTACTTTACAATATTTTGAAATATACATTTTTAATTGGAGAGCTGCAATATACCAAAAGGCAAACATTTTCACATATTTTCTTGAAACGCACATCTGTTTCCACATTGCAAAGCTACAAAATAATTATTTCTTCTTTAGTGTATCAGCTTTTATAAAAAAAAATTAAAAATCATTAATCATTTATCTAGTACTGTACTGAAACTTACTCTCTGAAAACATCTTAGTTTTGATTTATTTATTCATAACGAAAAAATATAACTAATCTATAAAATATCAGAAATGGTCCTGTGAAATAGGACTTCTGTCAAAATGTAGAATCAGGAGGATATCATATTTCATCTTAGAATGAAGTTCGTTGACAGTAATAAAGTACAGGCCAAAGTCAGACTATTTAGTACATTAGGTTTATTTGGCACACAAAAAGAAAAAAATGCAAATATGCTCATGCAGTATTTTCAACAACCTTTTCCAATAAACCATATCACCAAATACCAGTCAGAGTATTTGGTATAAGGTATTGGATGGTTCACAAACAGAAAAATGCAAATATGTAGATATTGAATTCTCAACAACCTTTTCCAATAAACTATATCACCAAATACCAGTCAGACAATTTAGTATATAAGGTATTAGATGGTTCACACAAAAAATCCAAATATGTAGATGCAATTTAACCTTTTCCAATAAACCCTAAATCACCAACTGCCTTCAATTCGCAAAATTCTCATCTAATGCACCAAAAGATAAATTATTCAAACTAAAAGTGACATGCTCATAGCAGCAAAATGTCCAACAGTAAACCCAGGGGGAACATGTTCGAACCACGAGTTAATTATCTTGAACTTATCCATCCATGGCTTTATCAGTGGCCAGTGAGTTATGACTATGAGATTCGTTACCAGCGGCTGATGTTAATTAGTCTAATTAGTTTACCTGGCCTCTCGTGGCCAATTAGACTGTATGTTCCATGCACTTGTAGAGATGTACCACTGCCTATCCACTATCATAAGACAATAAACTTGCCATCATCCACTGTGGTGTATTGGGAACAGATGGCCGGAATTGGGTGGTCACATTTATTGGCCACTTCAACAGATAACGTCCACTTCAAGGTACAAGAGAACAGGTCAGAACATGACCAAACCATATGAGAATCATTAGGAACAAGTTATTTCTATGTTTTTTCTGACCTCTCCAAAAGTTATACATTTTATATTTTTCTCTCTGTTTTTCTTTTTCACTTTAGACAATACATTTCTTTTGATTTAATGATTTTTAACAGATTGAGAAAAAATGTTGTGGCTTTGTTCTTTTAGATTTATCAATTTGATTTTGAGATTGCAAACATTTAAAAAAGAAAAATAATTACTGCGTAGTTCTCTTTTGGCTTTCTAAGCTTATTTTGAGTTGGTTTTTGTTTCTTTTCAAATTTCTTTTAATTTGAAATATTGTTTTTGATTCCAAGACGGTATCGTGTTAATGTCACCATAACCTCACATTCATGAAAAGGTGAAATACGTGACTGTTATGAAATCACCTATTTGAACTGTTTCATATTTACTTAAATGCAATAATTCATACACAAATATAAAAAGATTTCTTTTGTCAAGTGAAAAGTCAACTAATGATCAGACAAGAACAACAAATTCTATTCTATACACATATAAGATTTATTTCACATCTCAGCTAAGCTAATAAAACATTTGGACTGCAATATTGACAAACATATGGCATTTAAATAATAAATACTTTAATATCAATTAACTGGCCAGGTGTCAAGACCTTTAAGTTTCAATTAGAAGATTTACGCCCATTAATGATGGCACCCAGTCAGGTAAATTACTACAACGCAAGCCTCACCCCTCAGGCTTCCTGCCCTCACCCCAGGCACTATCTCCACCCCAGGACACAGACACACACATCCACTGATCCCTACACAGGTAAAACTGACAGGTAACAATAGGTAAACTCAAGGTTAATTACAGGTGTGCTTTAATAAGGTATTGTTATCTTGTCTATCAGAGAGATGCCATACTGTGACAGTTCTATAAGTAAATCCACCTCCCATGGATAAAATTGTAACATCTTTCACCTGCTTGTAGAAAATCTGTTAAAATCTTTTCATGTTACCTGCTCAGGTGAGCTTGCAAGTGCTCGTCAAGATTGAATCAATCATTACCTATGCTGATGACAGGTGATAATTAATTTGATATTAATTGATATGTATCGTTGAGGAACTGGTGGTATATGTGAACAGTATTGTTCATTTACAGGTAAGGGTGAAGTAAGTAGATAAGTATTGTTATCATTTCAGTGTACAGGTGAGGTAAGGTAATAAGTATAGTTCCTATTCTGGTGTCAGAAAGATTATCGTCAACTAAATGATAATAAGGCTTTGTATATTTCACTAAACATTTATCAGGAGAGTCAAATTTTATGGATATTCAATAGAAGTGTCACGAAATATTGAATATCGAATATTGCGATGCCTGCTCTGACGATATACGTATATACTGTCAGTCTCATGATACTAACAATGTCTTTAGAATTGTTTTTTTCCCACTAATAATCAAGGTATTAGTCGAATTGAATCATAATGTTCCGAGATATCCTGATACATATCATATTTAAATTATTCAACTTCTTTATCACGATACATGTAATGTTTTGATCTAGATACTAACATGATTATCAAACAAGTTGAAAATTTCAAATATATGTATCACTTGCCTGATAAGAGTGTTAGTATCTACACCAAAACATCACATTGGTTGCAATAAAGCAGTTGACTATCTATATAAATTGGTTTTCCTTCATAAACTTACTTTTAAAGTTCAGAAATTTCAAAACAAGAAATACCATAAAGCTGACACACTGTAAAAACTGACAAGCTGTAAATTTTGAGATGACACTTTCTTGAAATTTCCGCATGTTTTAGTGACTAGCAACTTTAAATAAAATGAAAACACGATCTGTTCAAGAAGTAAGAAATCACTCAAAACATTGTAAATGAAACTTTCCTCAGATGAATTTATGCGTATATTCAAACTTTCTAATTTCTAATCTTAATAATAAACATTTATAAAGATTCATGTACTATATCCCTAACAAGATTTATATTTTTTAAGTTTTTCACTTGAGACCGCTCAAATTTAATCAGCAACCTGATGGTTAAAAATCCAACTTTAATGAACATTTATATAACAATTTTCATTCACCTCTCTCAGCAATACCTAAAAAATATCTTAAAAGCTGAATCAAGAAAAATAATGGGTGGGGTAGTCAGTGACAGATCCAGAGGGGGGATTCAAGGGGTTGACCCCCCCCCCCCCCCACCCCTTTTCCCCACTTTCAAAATCTTTTGCATGTACATGATGGACCCCTAGGGTGTACCCTCCCCCCCCCCCCCCTTTTCCCCACTTTCAAAATCTTTTGCATGTACATGATGGACCCCTAGGGTGTACCCTCCCCCCCCCCACCCCTTTTCCCCACTTTCAAAATCTTTTGCATGTACATGATGGACCCCTAGGGTGTACCCTCCCCCCCCCCCCCCCCCTTTTCCCCACTTTCAAAATCTTTTGCATGTACATGATGGACCCCTAGGGTGTACCCTCCCCCCCCCCCCCCCTTTTCCCCACTTTCAAAATCTTTTGCATGTACATGATGGACCCCTAGGGTGTACCCTCCCCCCCCCCACCCCTTTTCCCCACTTTCAAAATCTTTTGCATGTACATGATGGACCCCTAGGGTGTACCCTCCCCCCCCCCCCCCCCCCTTTTCCCCACTTTCAAAATCATTTGCATGTACATGATGGACCCCTAGGGTGTACCCTCCCCCCCCCCCCTTTTCCCCACTTTCAAAATCATTTGCATGTACATGATGGACCCCTTGGGTTTACCCTCCCCCCCCCCCCCCCCTTTTCCCCACTTTCAAAATCATTTGCATGTACATGATGGACCCCTAGGGTGTACCCTCCCCCCCCCCTTTTCCCCACTTTCAAAATCTTTTGCATGTACATGATGGACCCCTAGGGTGTACCCTCCCCCCCCCCCCCCCCCCCCCCCCTTTTCCCCACTTTCAAAATCTTTTGCATGTACATGATGGACCCCTAGGGTGTACCCTCCCCCCCCCCACCCCTTTTCCCCACTTTCAAAATCTTTTGCATGTACATGATGGACCCCTAGGGTGTACCCTCCCCCCCCCCCCCCTTTTCCCCACTTTCAAAATCTTTTGCATGTACATGATGGACCCCTAGGGTGTACCCTCCCCCCCCCCCACCCCTTTTCCCCACTTTCAAAATCTTTTGCATGTACATGATGGACCCCTAGGGTGTACCCTCCCCCCCCCCTTTTCCCCACTTTCAAAATCATTTGCATGTACATGATGGACCCCTAGGGTGTACCCTCCCCCCCCCCTTTTCCCCACTTTCAAAATCATTTGCATGTACATGATGGACCCCTAGGGTGGACCCTCTCCACCAGATTATTTATGTTTTTGTATGTATATTTTATGGACCCCACGGGTGAATTCCCCCTCCCCCCACCCTTTTCAAAGGGTGAACACACCAAAAACCATCCCCACACCCCCTTGAAAATTTCTGGGTGCCCCACTGTGTAGTGGTCATCCTGTCTCCAGTGTATCTGGCAAGAGGAAGAAAGTGCCCAGTGTAGATACATGCAGCAACTCGTCTCTACACATGCTGAAGATGATGGATCTTGTCAGATTGAGGACGACATCCTGATAAGAAACCATGACAGCATCCTGTTGCATATCTGATGCATTATCAAATTGAAATATAACATTCTCTTTTCTAAAAACTAAAACGGAAGACCACGGGGAAACCTATTAACGCAATCAGTTCCCATGGCAAATAACAATCTCCCTCTGTCACCGTCCCTGTGCATCTCGGGCCAAGGAGTGCAAGACTTCATGCATGCAACATTAGATTTGTAATGAAAATCCACCTTCACCAGCTGCCCAAGATGCCATTTAGATACCACTGACCCCTTCAACGCTATATGAACTCCTCTCTGACACCATACAGACTTATCCATTATTAAACAGTGGGGAGGGTTGACGTCTTCTTCACAATAACTTCTGAGTTTCTCTGTTTGAAGATAAAGTCAAGATGTTATCGAGAGCCATAACCGGAAAGTCTTTGCATGCTTCTTGCGATAATTGGAGAAGCGGTCAAGGTGTTTCTCGTTCTTAATGGTCACGTGCCGCAGAAGAAAGGGTTCAGGGTGAATTCATAATTGCTCAGATTAACTGATGAAACAGTTCTAACAACATTTCTTCAATATAAGATTACAGACAGTGTTAGGTCTTTGTGTTCGCCTACGAGGCATCTAATATCGTATACCGCACGTGTCAATATGAAACTTGATAAAAACATGTAGTCTGATAAAATCTGGTATTTTCTCTGCATTATTTAGACATTTTCAACATGTTTTAATATGAATTTGTCTCTTTTGTTTTATAACTATCAAATTATCAGAAATGAATTTTAAATAATTATTTTTTTCGCTTTATATTAGTAATGTGTATATATAATGTATATGTGGATATGATAGTGATTGGCACATTCATCTTTAGATTGAGGGTGTTGCAACTTGATCTGCTGTAAAGAACTCCTCTGCATGCAGTAAGGTTTGAGTGCAATGTTACATTGAAATTCCAGCTATGCTTGCAGGTTCACTACAATGGAAATCCAAAATGGTATTGCGGGATTTTCCCTTAATACCAGCCACTGTGATATAAGTAAAATACTCCAAAACAATGAAATCGAAATTCACCTCACCTCACCTCACCTCACCTCACCTCACCTCACCTCACCTCACCTCACCTCACCTCACCTCACCTCACCTCACCTCACCTCACCTCACCTCACCCACACTCACCTCACCTCACCTCACCTTACCTCACCTCACCTCACCTCACCCACACTCAACTCAACTCATTTTATAATGAGGATGAGGATGAGGATGAGGATGAGGATATGCACCCAAAAAGATCATGTTCTTCCTGTTCCTCTAAACATCAAAGACTGTTTGCAATTTTAAAAACTTAGAACAGTTATATTTTTGGAACAAATACACTTCATTCATCTCTTCTTTGATAATAATGCACCCTAATTATCTTCAAATCCTTTACTGGCAAAGTTAAATTTCTCTCAACTATTCAACAAGCCTGCTTGACCTTTTTGTACTACTGTAGCTTTCTCTTTATTCTTAATTGTTGTCCATGTCATTAAATCGTGTTCAGAACTATCAATTTATATCATTTTTAATTGGAAGAATAATTATCAACTAATGATGATTTCTTTTTCTTTCAATGAGAGTACTCAAAGTTGTACTCAAAGTTGTACTCAAAGTTGTACTCAAAGGACAGAAATTAAAATCATAATTATCTCTGTAATGAGCTGTAGAGATGAATCACACAAATGCGGACATTGTCAAGAGTCCTTAAAGAGCCAGATCTATCGAGAGTATCTGCAATATTGGCTTCTTGCTTATATGAATGACAATAATGCTATGTTTTACTAAGAGAATAGAATATCCACAAAATTACGACTTATTCATCTTTAGACTGATCAACAATGTCCTGTTTAGCTGTAGCAAAGCTTTCCACATTAGTTGGACTGATGAATGACTTCAGTTCTTATTATTTGTATTTTTCAATGAATGTGCTGGTCTTTATCAAATAGGCAAATATGAAGTCATCAGTGTCCTTAGTTAAATTTCAACTGGATAGAGATCTAATCAAGCATTAATAACATATAAGTGTAAATAAGAATGAATGCTCGAATTTCATTTCCACAAAAATACCCGATAGAGCCCTCACTTTTTAAGTATCCAAATGAAATTATTCAGTCACGGATCCAAATGGGGCTTCATGAGGCCGAACACCCCTTTTTAAAATACTTATTTGTTAATTTGCTGGACCTCCAAAGTAAAACTTGAATATTATTACTAATGATCTTAAATTGGGGAAATGAGAGCTTTAGAACAATTTCTGAAGTTAAAATGTTGATAAAAAAATATTGAATGTTTCTGTTCTGTAAATCTTAAGAAATGATAAAGCGTTCACTTAAATATTACCTTGATCAATGAACTCTTGTTGTGTGGCATCATTGAGAAAATGATAGCATTATCAAGAATGTCTAAGATGAGTAACATTTTCAAACAATCTTAATTTGAGATTTAATCAACTAAATTGTTTACCTTTAAACCACTGGGGCATTAAGAGCATGATGGTTATCTTCACATCCCATATACATGTACCGCTTCAGTACTAAATGAATCAGACACTATTTGATTAAAGAAAATGATATTGTTCCTCAAAATACATTTCATTTAGATAAATCTTAGCTTCAAAAGATATTTTCTGGCTACTTCACAAACATTTTGAATCAAAAACTCATAGGTTCATACATCACCTGTAGTAATTAAATAATTTTATTTAAACATGACTTATAATTTTCAAATGATAAAGACGCATCTTTACTTGTATAAATGACTGAAGAGGATTTGTCTGAAGTTTGAAGGAGAGATCTGTATGAATGAGTGGTACTTCAAATGTATTACGGATAACTTTTCTTTCTGTAATTTAAAATTGTCTGTGTCAAATCTTTTTGTTTATTCAGAAATTTATTTCAAGGAAGTTCTGTTTATAATTGAATTTATACTTCAAAGATCCCACTGTTACAAAACTTTTCTGCTTCTAATGAAAACATAATCCTCACATTATTGCAAATTGAAGATAATTACCTGCTAAGTATGTTGAAATTACATAGAGATATCTCAGTTACACAAATATTAAAGATAAGAGAGACAGACACTGGTTTCCCTCCAAACTTATAACCCTGTAATGTGAGCCCAATCTCCAAATGTTTCAAATTTAGATAATTACCTGTTGAAAATATACAGCAATATCTTAAAGAAAACAAACAAGGAGATAAAAGGGCAGAACCAGTTGACTGATAATGTTTTTCTAAGCTCTTACCAAACCTGCAAATTTAATATAAATTCTGTTGTACGGAAAGCGGTACCAGGTGATACAGAGATTGGCAGGGCAGAAGGTGTGCCTCTCTGGCCAGGTTTCTCCATTGATCTTGGCTAACGAGGACTGACAGGTGAGGTATACATACCTGACGCCTGACCACACCTGACAAACTGAGTTAGACAGGTAACAAACAGGTAACAATAGCCAGAGGAAACAGGCGAGCGGGTTACTCTAACTGTGTAGGTATATATATATATATCTATGTTTTGAAGGGTTCTGCCACCCTGGGGCCATGGGTAAGGTTAGTTGGTTTTCTGTGGGGTCAGGCTCTTGAGTGTAAGAGAATGTAAAGAACTTTACCTGTAAAGAATATATTATGTCCATTGCTAAAACGAACAGCAAGTCTATTCATATGGTTACTCCGGGGTCATAGGGAGGGTTTTTAGAGTTTGATGAATATTTTGTTTATGTCTGAGGGAGGGAATAATTTGTAGCTACTCTGGAAAAGAAAACAGTAATCTCACTTGTTTATTTGTTGTTTCAAGGTACTTTTATATAGGTATATGCTGAATATAGGTATATACTGGAAATGATTGGTCTCTTTGGAGCGTATGGTAGAAAATGGATTTGCCCATGGTCAAATATCTTGTTTGAGATAATAGAAATGATTTAGTTGATTTAGATACAAGCCAGGACCAATATTTTCAAAGCTCTCTTAGCGCTAAGATAGTGGTAAGTGCCATACATTAACATTGACTTACGACCATCTTAACACTAAGATAGCTTCGAAAATATGGGCCCAATCCACCATGAACCTGTACCAGCATCTTTGAATGCCAGAAGCAAAGTTACATGCAAAAACAAATAAGTTTTTTTTTGTGTAGGAGGATTGTTTTGCAATTGGTAACATTTCTTTTCCATTTTGTGAGATTTCTTTATTTCCATTAGAAAATCTACTACAGCCCCTTTAAGGTCTACTGACCAGCATCAGATATAAGGCACTGTACCTACGAATGTACACTATCAATGTGGAGTGTCTGGCACCCTGTGTAGGAGATTAGTTTGTGTTGACTAGGGTGGAGACATATAATACACAGGTGGTGTTTACTTAGATAATAGTTTATTGAAGACTGTGTTTGATATTATAGACATATTTACATGAAATATAAATCCTATTGATAAAAAAGGGCCCAAAAGAATCTTATCATATTGAATTAAAAATGTTATTTGATATGATTAAACAACTGTCGTTTGAAATATAAATCTTACTTTATATGATGGAATGTTTCATTGAAATATGAGTCTTAATTGACATGACAGAATATACCGGTATGTCTTATCAAAATAACATATTTTATTAAATATGATATAAAATAGTTGACTTTTTTAACAAAGGTGGACATTTATGTGACCAATATATGTAAGAGTTCCATCGAATAACTTAGATATCTGGAGAACAATAGAGCACTCCAATACATGTGTGAAAGTTGTTCTTTCCGATTCCTTTTGTGAAGAAGTTGACACCCCCAGTATACAACAGAGAAGAAACTGTCTGGCTGAGCAATTTGAGAAATTAAAAGATCACAAAAGGTGATTATCGGTCACTAGTGACAAATGACATCTAAACCAAACTCGAAGTTAAGAAAACCAACATAAAGCATATGATATACTGTGTCCAGACAACTTTATTACCCTATTTCAAGAAGTTTCTTTGCCCAATTATACTAGAAATTGATCTTTGGTGCCAGAAGAACTATTTGGTACTTCAACAATCTTGTGTCTAATGTATTGAAACTGCTCTCAAGCAGTATAAACCTAGGAAGAGAAATAAATATTGAATTCCTTAAAAGGTGCCTCCACAAAAATCAATTTTCTCGAGACATTATTTGTTGTTGTATTTACAACATACGGATAGATGCCGCCTTATTTCAAAACAGGTCTTCTTTTTTATTAGTTGCTGAAAAATTTACCTTTAGAAATCATTTAAACCTCTCCAAGAACCCTTTCCATGAAATTTGCCTTTTACATCATTCCAAATATGTATTTGTAAAATAGCTCTCCACTCAAATGCAACAAAATGTTCTGACATTTAGAAAGAGCCGACCTTTCATTAGTATCATTTAAACAATTCTTAAGCGTTTTCCCACATTAAAATTCTTCTCACAGATATATCATTCTACAAAGATTTTTGTCTCAAAATGTTTCAAATAATAACCTTTAAGGAACAAAATATGTTCTTGTTTCAGGTAATGTCCACCTTCGCGAAAATTGCACATTTCAAATTTCATTCAAAAGAACTGGCGTTTGTCAAATTCATGTGAATGTCACATATCTTTCCTTAGAACTATTTTCACAAAATCTCTCCAATATAACCTTAATCAAAAACAAAAAACAAACTTTCATACTAACTTTTTCAAACTGAAATCAAAATCAAAAGAAGCATTTTCAGAAAATCTTTCAAATAACAACCTAAAAAACAAGTATAGCTATACAAGACATTCCTCATTCTGAAGATTGACAAAAATAGTCCAGAAGAGAATCATCTTTTTCTGTCCGTGTCACCATTTCAAATGTACATTTTAGAAAACTCTCTCCAATAATAGAAAACATAATAAGACGTTTCGCACTTTCAGAAATATCCACCTTTCAAGCCGCAAGCAGCAGAAAATTTGTTACCTTGCTCTTATGACACACAAACCAAAACACATATATCAAGCAATCACAGTCAGGTGAAAAACATCAAGGTATGTAAACATTACTGAATGTGCTTTTGATAGCTCTGCAAGATAGAGGAGGAGGGAAGATGGTCTCGAAACATTAGCGCTGATTAGAAGAAAGTAAAGTGTTTTATTGAAATGGAACAAGCGGTGTATGTCCCGACCCCCCCAGAGATGGCCCCAGGGGGTGAGGACAATGGTTCAATAGCTGGTATCATTCAACAGCCCTGTTAGAGCCATTTGTACAACTAAGTAGATGATGTGAGATAAAGAGATAGAATAACCATTGCTTGATGTAGCACTGTCACTGGATGGTGGGCTTATGCTTCAAAGAAATGTCACTGAGTCTTCTTTGCTGAAGATTTCCTTTGGGCTAGTCTGTTGGAATATCTTTTTCAAATTTGCAAGTCATTTTGAAGTATCTATTTTCGGATTTTATTGAAATTATTGTTGTGAATAATCACTTCTCTATTCGTCTTATAGAATTTCTCGAATAATATGAAATTTTCTCACCTTTGGTCATCCTCTGGGAGTATATTTTTGTCATATTGATCGATTACTTTGCAAATTTGCAAGTCATCTTTTTAAAAATTCAGAATATTTTGAGCTCTCGTGCATATATTGATCATTGTGGTGTATTTGAATATATATTTACTGTATATTTGTGAAACTGTTTAGAGATTTAGAAGTATTTTGGAAATTTGTTATTTGAGTATACTATTGTGAATATGACTTTTCAACCTTCTGGCTCTTCCTGAACTATATTTTTGTATTCGAAAGAAATTTTCTAATTTCAGTTTATGTAATATGTGTAGATGTGAGATATGTTTAGTTAGTACTCGCCTGTGTAAGATACTGCAGTGTAATATTTATACGGCATCAATTAAACAAGTGTAATACCGCCGAACGTATGACGTCACAATATGAGTAACATCGACACAATGATATCGGACATGCAATAATCATAGTTTCAGAGCCATGTCGGCTATTTCACTGGATTATAGGTGAGCGAGTAATAAACAGAATACTAAACTTCCTTCTATTTAATACCAATTTTATTAAACTTGTGAATGATTTGGAATGATCATTAACTTGTGTAATAAAAATGGTATTAAATAGAAGGATGTTTGGTATCCTCTATGTATCTTACAATGGCAGATATTAGTTTTCTCCCCTCAGGCTTTGAGAGAACAATATAATATTTCCATTCAGATATACTCAGATTTCAATTCACAAGGATGAATTCTTGTTTAAATGCTTATCAATTTGAGAAGACGGACTTTTTTTACATTTGTTAAATTAATGCCCTCTTAAACTTTAATTTGCTGCTCAACCCTATGGGCAAGACTCACAGAGAGACTGGCCGTACTGAATGGTATCGGAGTTAGTTTGTCTCACAGTTTAATATTGAATCAAATTTTCAGTTTTCGCATCAACAAAATGAAGTGAATCTTTAAGTGCACCTTCAATTTAAGAAATTAATTGTAATTGAGCTTAAAGTATTAACATTTTAGAGAAGCTGTAATGGTCAAATTCGAGAAAATATACCATAAAGTTCATTTCCTTTGTTTAAGTAAAGTAAAATCTAATGAACAAAAGAAAACTTTTCTCTACAAATATGATAAAGTGAATTTTATAGGGTGTTGATTAATGTTAGCTTAAATGCTATGGGTACACTTAATGGTTCTGATTATAAACATATTTTATTAATTAAAAAAGAAAATAATTTTATGGTTATTCATATTGGATAGATTCAGTTTTAAGCTTAGATAGACACCAATATAAGTAAAATGTTGACTCGTGAGAGTGAGAGATTTTAGGTCTTAATTACATAATTGAAGAAATATATGTTTACTCAACAGGTGTAGATTTATATCTAGATAAACTAATCATAAGAAACAACTTTAATTAGTAAACGAGATGTTAGAATTTTAAATCTTCCCATGCCAATAAAAATAATATATCTAAAAAACAAAAAGACATAGAACATGCTTATCAACATCGAAATTAAGTAATTTAATCAAACAGAAAATATTTGAATTAGTTCTTGAACTAGAACACTTCAAATGAAACAAAATGTCAGTGAAACAAATTCAACCTAGAAATTACCTACCAAAGCATGTTTCTAACATTCAACGTACCAGATGAAAAAGCCGAGTAGAGAACCGGATGCACTTCAGAGTTACGATTCACAGCACATTTCAAAAGTTGAAAAAACATTTTCACAACATCCAAACTGATTTGCCTCAGATTTGATGAATATCAGAACAAAGAAATCCCCTTGTCAAGA
This sequence comes from Gibbula magus, assembly GCA_936450465.1. Lineage (NCBI taxonomy): Eukaryota > Metazoa > Mollusca > Gastropoda > Trochida > Trochidae > Gibbula > Gibbula magus. Next base: position 58,661,117 of record OW388294.1, read on the forward strand.
TAAATCAAGGATATGGCGTCAGAGTTACACAAACAATTCTGTCAGGTGGTACATTCATTAAACTGATCCGATCAAAACCAACGCTGTCACGATTGATCTTAAGTTTGCACCTACGTCTACCTTTAACTTTACCTACGTGTAACCCCCTCCATTTAATAACTTCACCTGTCTATATCTATGAACCTTTGTTCCTAAACTTATATGTAACTGTCTACACTGAATTTTACTCAAAGCTCATACCACTGAGCCCCTTGAATAACAACACACTTCTCAGCTCCTTCAAAAGACGCTCTCCATATCAACTTTGGTTTAAAGCGAAAGTACTCTACAGAGAACTTATTGTACCTGGCACAGATTGGTTTCAATATAATTCGGGAGGATACGGTGTAAATAATGGACATTGCTTCACACCTTGAAGTGTCTTGGTGTATGGGAAAACTCTAAGGCAAAACATTTCTGAATTATAATTCAATTATAACAAAAGAGAGAATGCATGCTTTAGCCCGTGGAGAGGTTTAACGTAGAGGCAAAACATGCCAAGGAGGCTACGGTGAATGAGTATAAGTGTTTTGCATATGGTTATGAAAAGAATAATTCAGAGAGAGTGTGCATGGAATATTCATATGTTTAATATGTATGAAACTTTATTCCGCCCAGGCAAAATATCTTTTTAATATGAATGAGTGCATGGCTAACGATATGCGTCCTTGTGCCTTTTTGATAAGTGTATATACTTACATATGATATACAGACCATTGGCCTCTTTGATAAGGGTATATATACTTATAGAACAACTGGTTCTTTGATAAGTATGTATACTAAGAAAACGTGTTGGTCTTCTAGTGCATTTTACATACTGAAAGGATCTTGAGGTGAGGTGATTTGGTATTTTAAGACCGCATTCAATTATATTTCGCTTAGTTAGAATTATTGCAGGGAGAAAGTCCACAACACCTTGTTGATGATGCATTGCAGTGAAACTGCAATAATCAGATGGAACAAACAAACCAGGTGTGAGACATGAATTGAGAGGCTCGTGGTGTCAAGAGAGGGCAAGAGATTTTATTCGAAATTTGCCTCTGTTCACTCAGCAGTACAATTGAGTAACTGGTTTGGAAGTGAAGGCAATGTGACTGATAACCTACGAGCGCCTTAATTGGTAGCTAGGCTGTATACTCCAAGGGGAGTTGAGAATGAAAAAGGAACGTTGTTGGTGCTTGTACCAGGATATTGATGTGTGTGACGCTTTGAGCATGGCCCTTTGTGTTGTGGATTTAGCGCGAAATAAGTGTCCTTGTTATTATTATTATCATTATTGTGGTGCATTGAAATTCAGTGCAGCATTGCACTTAAAACCTTACTGCAGGTAGGACAGTTCTCTACAGCAGATAAAGTTGCCGATCTCTTGGCAGATTCAAACACCAGACCTCTTGTCTAGCTTGTCCTCCAGACCAAGAACATTTATTGAATAGAAGCCTAGGCAAGTCTATTACAAGATCAGAAAGCTCAATATTAGCTGAAAATGACATTATTTTAAAAAAATGTTTACATTTTAATAATTGATGATAACTAGTGTTTCAATGTGGTGTTCTTTGTCTTCCTATATAAACAACAGCATATTTACTTTGGTAATATCCAATACAACTGTTCTAAGGATGATTGAAGCTCCGGATGGTGCATTAGAGTTCAAATTCATAAAACTAATATAAAACATCAATTCATTTTGATTTTGAAAGAATATTTTTTTGACATTTCATTTGTACAATTCATCACAATACACAATTGAAAACTATGAATATATAACATAAATCATAAAATCGGAATCTTGGATGTGTTTCCCACCAGTTAAGAGCCTCAATATCTAAACATTATTGTTTTCAACATGTATCATGTAAGAAGCTTTTCAGCTTACAAATCACATCGGGGAGGCAGTTTAATTCCTCGGGAGGTACGGTGCAACATGGAAGGTTTGCAGCTATACGAGCAATACAATGGAAGGAAACTGCTATCCACACAACAGTGTATCCAAATTGTCTGGGAAAGGCCATAACAATTGCCTTTGCCGTGAATAAGCAAATCTCGATAAGTAAATTAATGTGAGAAAATAACACTGAAATGTGGAAATAAAAATTGGCAGGTCACGAGGGCGTGATTTGTGACTCTTGCCTGCTGTTGCATTGTGGAATGAGGATAAAGGCACGAACTGTTCATTCCTTCCATGAATAAATTGGTATACTTGGACATTTAGAAAGGCAGTCTCTTACAATAAAGTTTAAAATTGATGACCTATTTGGAAGTGTAGAGTTTCAATTGCGTTGTGCGATCAGGATAAAAAATGTGGAATTGTTCATTCCTACCATAATTAACTGGTATATATATGGAAATTTTATTCAAGTTGAGTCTTTTTCTTTAAAGCTTGTAATTGATGACCTTTTAAAGAATTGGAAAGACATTCGGTTTTCCTTTGTGTTGAGGGATTAGAACATCAAAGTGCAAATCCATTCATTTGATTGATAGGAATAGCAAACTTCTATTTAAAAAAATTATATAAATATAAACAGCCTTATTAACATGAAGTAGGCCATTATTGAAGAGAAAGATTGACCATTCCTACTTTAGATAAAATAGGAAAACTTTTTAATTCTTTAATCAATATTTCACTTTGCTTGGTAAATTAAAATTTTATGAACTTTTTGGAAATTGTTAAAACATATAAAATTATCCATTCCTTCAAAAATTAGTTCCTTAGAGTCAGCTGATGAAGGAGAAAGCATATACCCAGAAACCTTGTGTCTCTCCACAATAAAGAAGTTGTTAGCCAGATAATCAATCATTCTTTTCTTTTGTCATAAGTAAACTAGGAAATGCAAAGAAATTGACTGTCCGTATCTTGGTTTTCTGTCATGAAAGTAGCTGTTATAGAACAACTTCACAGATACAAATCATATACACCCAAGGGCAAAAGAAACGATACCAACATAAATGTAAGATATCTTACTCAACGAGTGATGAACACGACTGAAATGTAGTTACACCATGTCTCTAAAAGCTAACTAAACTTAATTTTTAACTTTTGAAACATTATCAGTTCATAGTTCTGAAAAACATGGCTTTTAAAAAGAAATCTCCTTAACCAGGAGAGATAGGAGAGTAAAATATGGCTTTCTGGCTTGTTTTACGACTTCCTGCAGATAGGAAGTATCATTGAAATAAGGGGTAAAAAGGGATGTTATGCTCACACCATCTTGTACCAACATAATTTCCTTATTTCATGAATTTTACATTAAATGCCAAATGTAATATCTAAAATCCCCTTTCAGCACCCCGTGTGTGTTTGAACAGATAAATATGAAGTAATATACTATCATGAATGAAATTATGTATATCTCTTAATGAAATATATCCTCATCAGAAACGTTCAAAATCGACTTAATCTGGCAGAAATATTTTGTGTTTGGCTCTTTTGAAAATTAGGTATTGTTTCTTTTGCCCCTTGGTAAATATCCTGTAGTCATGTATATGTTAAAATTATCCTTCAGACCTACATAAAAATATACAATAACAAAACAAAATGAGTATTTCAGTTAACCAGAAACTCACCAAAACTAGTTTCCAAGACATGTTAAAGAAAAGATATCAAAGATCAGATAACATATAGAACTTAAATTCCACTTCATCAAATCACTAAGTATCACAAACTCAAATATGTAAAGTTATCAAATCAAATCAAACTTCACTCACCTCAACTCTCCAACATCAGCGATGAAACCAAATGGAATATCCACAAAGTGCGTCCACTTACTGTAAAACAAGAAATGTTACTTGTAAAGGGGAAAACCTTGCCATTAAAGTCAAGCTGAATTAATAGGGCATGTAGCCTGTACCTTATCACAGACTAAATGGTCTGTCCTCTCATGCATGCCCGCCCGGCCAGTCTCCACATTACTATAACTCATACCTGGATTATATCATTACTGGCCACATTGTAATCTATGGAGCATTTAGTAACAGAATTAGTCCAGACAAAGCCCCACCATTAGTGTATTGGATTTATTAGTCCATAGTGAAAGCTTACCTGTGTACCCTCCCAGCGAAACATACATATGGACTACTTACTCATATGTACTTCTTAATATACAGCTACTTAATGATATAAGTATTGAGTCTACCATTGTTGTTAACCATGTACCGTTGTATAGTGTTTTGGTAAAAGAGTTTTAAACGTATTGTTAACTTAATGAGGGTGATTGGAGATCTTTAAGTTTACTCCAAGTCACAATGGTTCTCTATGAACATACTTAATCAGCAAAATATAATTAGAGTGAACGATAAACTGCCATTTTGAAAAAGATTGCAGTTATAAATATTTTTTGCTGACTAGCATTTTCATTTTTAAAAAATCATTTTTAATAGAATGAACTTCTTTGAGAATATATCATGCCTGACTGCATATGATCATGAAATAAACCTGAATATCTGTTAAACAGATAAAAACTATATTAATTTGTGTATTAATTTGTATTAAATGAACATATATACCAGGGTATATCAACATTGACGCAAGATTTTGTCACACCATAAGGGTGATTTTTAGCCGTATTTACTTTGCATGTTATCTGTTAGAAACAGGACAAAATAAATGTACACACTAGTCATATAAAGTTTGCCCATCCCTTTAGAGAAGAGAATCTAGTTAAATATTAACACATTCTGTAACTGTTCAGTTCCAAATAGGTTACATGTCATGGGGACGACACCCTGTATTCATCATTATTGACTTGTGTCTAACTAGCCTAATTAACTACCAACATCTCTGATGCATGAATTCAATCTCGCATGTCTTAAGGTCCTGTGATATCTAACGCCAGGGCGATATTGGCAACTTCATTTATCCTCTATCTTCTTTTGTCTCCAATCAAACACTGAACCATTGGTCTAATGAATGGCAATGTATCTATCCATGCTAACCTATTAAGAACAATTATAATGCAAAAATACATCAATAAGTATGGACCTAATAACCCACCCTGCCAACCACCTAGCTCATTGCTAATTGACCATGGACTAAATGTCTTATTAGTCAAATAAATGCAAAAATGACCATGTTTCTTGTTACTAACATCAAAGATCTACCACAATATGACCACATACAAATTGACCATTGACCAACGGCATATTTATAGAAAGGTAAACTTAAGAATGACCAATGATACCGGGGGCCTTTCCTGATTTGTATGAAAGGGGATCTTATTGATATTTCTAAAAGATATTGATGCTTACAAGAAAGAAATGTTTTTGATGGATTTGCTAGAATGAAATGGCAAAGACATTACTCTTCTCAAATATTTACCCTCTTCAGATTCCGGGCTCTGATTTAGGATCAATATATTTCCATTTAGGTAGAGAACTGTGTCTGACAGAGTATGTCAATAATATTAATAAAGCCATGCTTAGACTTTGTGCTGCCAAAGCATAAGATTTCATGCGGCGGGGCACAAACTAACGAGGCTGTTATCTCACTCAATCTCACTTGAACATCCTGTTTTAATGGACCGTGCTCGTACATTCTTAGTTTAAATAATGACACATAAATGAGTTTAATTTTTATCTTTTATCCCAGTTTTCCACTTGAACAATTTCAAACTTCTGCTACACTAATTCTGACTATTGATGCTAATGTAAAGTGCATATTTTTCGTGTTAAAATGAAACAAATTGTCAAAATGGTATCTGTTAATGGAAATTCTTTTTTTTTATATTTGAAGAGAATAATGTGTGTAAGTCAATATATGACAAGTGTAAATCTCATCGAAGAACAATTTTTAGTATTGAAAGTTCCTTATTGATTTTTGAGTAAAAGTTTTGCTATCATTCAAACTTGATCTATTCTTTTAGACATGTATCCTGTTAGGATTACATGAAACATCCTGCTTAAGATGCTAAAAGATCTCTTTTTCTTTAAAACCTTAATGTGATTTGTCATTTTCATATTAAGAAAGTAAAAGTAACACAAAAAATATCTTAATATAAATGATAACACCAGTGAAACAAAATATACAAAACAATATGATTATTTATATAATCATATTCTACTAGTGTGTCAAACTCACAAAAACAAAATAATCTCAAACAAATAAATGTATTTTACAGATTCACATCAAATTATTTATTGATAGCCCTTGGTGATACCTCTGAAATAGAACCTTAGCTCTCATTATTGATTTTGGGTTAATTGCATTTGAATTGATTTTACTTAAGCATGCCATGAGGAAAGAAATAGTTCTTATTGATCTTGTTCCGTCTGGTAACGTTACATTTAGTGTGACTCGAGCCACATCCTGTAACTACTTGTTTTGCAACCTAGATAATTGGCTTGACATAAAAAATGTTTTTAATATAATAAGTGTGGATGATGCCTTGTATGAATGTGCAAGTCATACGAGTTTGCTGTTACACCTAGTGGCAGACTGGGTTGGTTCTCTGGAAGTTGAAACTTGAAACTGAAGTTCAAAGGTCGAACGTCATGTAAAATGCCTAAGAAAATTATATTGCCTTGAATGAATATTACCATAATAGGAATAAACAAATAAAAGGAAACTATACACATTTTGAAAATTCATAAGGAGAAATCATTCCATCTTCGGGTGCCAAAGGTATTGACGGACATACTGATGTGATGAATCAACCGATGCCATCACTTTTTGATGGATACTTATCAAGACTCAAGCACCATTTATTATCCTCATTTCTGTCCTGAAAATGATTCCACATTTCACCATAAATTCTTTCTCATTTGTCTTTCCTTTTATTTTACTGTTGAGTGCCATATAGAAAAAAATTGTTACTATTGATCACGTTCCGTCTGGTGACCATACACACAGTGAGAACGTGAGATGTGCTGCGTTCTGATACTGCCCTCCATTTGGCAACTTTCTTTACTACAGTGGTAATTGCTCAAGGAAAATGGAATTGCGTTTGTGAAGAAATCTGTTAATGTAATTCTGCCCCTATTGGGAGGCGGTGTTGTCAGAACGTAATGTGGTGTATATTGGGAGGGGGAATGGACATTAACCGTTATATTTTGTATACACGGATAACACATTAGCAGTTATAGGTCCAATAACACCTCAGTTATCTACAGACATATTATGAGTTCTGACATGCTTGATCAGAAGCATTGAGGAAAAGATACAATGGAAAGTGTACGATAAGTCTACAAGAATCAATGTATATCTTCCCCCAGACTGTTGCCTTTGTGGGAGTAACCATGTATTAAAAGCTTATTAACTCTTCATAAAGATTTGGAATGAATGGGAGTGATATTTGGCATTTTGACAATCCAGTTCTCAAAAGAAGAACTTAAACTGTCTCTTAGAGTGTTATTCATCACTATTGGTTCAGTTATGGTATACACAGAACTGGAACATTATAGGATGTTATGTAACTAGGTATTAAAAGGTTTAAAGACTTGGAATGAATGGGGGATTTTGGCAATCTGTCAATCCAAGGAACTTCTTAGAATGTGATTCAATGCTTTAGGTTCAGTCTTGGTAAAATCAGAACTGGAATGCTATAAACTGATATGCAATGGTCTAAGACGCTTTTACACTGCCGTCTATTTAAGTGAATATGAGTTGTAGTGGGATACCATTACAACACGGTATCAACATGAGTAACTGGCGATACCTGACATCACATATGACTTCATCGAGTACAAATTTGATGTCTCTTTAATAACCTATTGCAGTTCATATCTTAATCATAATCATCCAATTTGATTAATTAGATGCATCATTATCAGTGATATTGCAAAGTAAATGAGAAAATTCACATTGTGTCACCTGAACCGGGCTAACTAGCAGACTCATAATGAGTAGGCATTTGTTATTTCTTAACACATCAAGAAGACTAAACTAATTGGTTGACTCAGTCTCCTGTGTGGAGTCCAGTGTGAGAGGCTGAAGTGAGAGATGTGACATTTTGACACATGTGAATCCCTAATGACACGGAAACTGATAAAATCATCGAAGCAACAAGTGCGACCTCCGTCTTCGTGCCAAGTTATTACTTCTGTGTAAGATGGAAGACTGTTCTCACAGAACACTGAGATACTGCAGAGTGGCCACGACAGCCGGTCACAAAAGCTAAATGGCAACAAAATAGCACTGGGCTGCTATGAAAAGACCATTAAATCGTTCATAGTGAAGCAATACAACAGATCAATTTGCATGACGAAAGAGGATGGAAATGTGGGACAAATGGTAAGCCGCAGGAAGAGGTTGGTGTGGTTTGACCTCTGACCTGGCCAGTCGACATGCTGGACATTGAATCAAGAGTGAGATGACCATTGTATGTCCTGTCATCTTGTGTCCGAACTGTCCTGGACAATACTGACCGCTCTAGCATGTCAAGACTTTGACTAATGACACTTTGATATGTATGTCTGATCGTCTAATTAAAAACCAGGGAGACAGGTTCAGAGGGAACGTGGAAAGGAGGTGTGCCCTGATGAAGAGAGCATATGTCATGTTCACGTTCAGATCTGGACATCCACAATGGACTGAAACAAAATTACACTTTAATTGCATTTAAAAGAGGAGTCACTACAATGCAGATAAGCTGTTATGTTCCTGCTCTAAAATCATCTGATTTTGAAAATGTTTGACCTTTGTCTCTGAATTCACTGATATTCATAATTTTGCCAAACTTGTATCTGCTCTTGAGACCATAGGCTTTGAACAAATCATATTCAAAGATGAAAACACGAGTCTAATCTGCAAATTTGTGATTTTAAATCTGATTTTGAACTTCAAAACTTGAACATGCACATTACTCAATTATTTTCTGGCTTTTAAACATAATTTCAAAATTTCAAAATTCATATGCATAATTATCTTCATAATCTTAAGTTTAAAATAATTATTTGCCTTGTTATTGATTTTAAACAATTAGCTTTTATTCTTGCTTTCAAACCATTTAAATTGGAGGAGGGGACTTTACTAACATAAGACAGGGATGTCTTTGTGAAGAATAAAGATATAATAGTTAATTTCAGGACCCTTTTAACATGGTTCCTCAAACCTTTTGGCTTTACAATCTGATGCTATAAATTAACAGCTTATAACACCATTGGTTTTAAAGAGGTAAGTGCAACTTCAACTTAGGAGCTAATTTAAACTGGAGATATTGCCTATTCTCTGTATCAATAAACTTCATTTTTCAGCAATTATCTTTATCAATGATGTCTCAGGGTTCATTAACAAACTGAAATATGAATGTGTAAGATAACGCAGCGACTAATGTTTCTGTTTTTACATGCCCTAATGAAAGAAATGCAATAGCAAGAATTATTTTAGACCCATTTCTGACATCTCAATCTTGCTATCATTATTTTTTCTCTGGAAATCTAATTATTGAGAAAATATTAGGAAGACAACAATCAGAGGAGAATGAAGCCAGTGTGTGGTGTTACTGTATCTGCTAATGCTCTCCTTACTCAGATAGGATCAACTAAAAACATCGGCTTTCTTGGATAGGGAGATTACAGTAGATAAAATCAAGCAAAAACAAGGATCCTGGCCTAGGGAGATTATAGCAGTGCACAAGGTTTCACTGATAATCAAACTCTACCAGTTACAACTGGTAAGTGGATGCAAAATCCATATGCTGTGCTTTTACAGTCTCGAGAAAAAATTATGATTTTTCCCTGAAAAGTAAGTTTCATTTGCAAAAAGATTTAGAGGAAGATTCGTAAAAAAAATATAAATTCAATTCCGAAATAGAATTCTGATAAATGAACTTTAGTTTTTTAAATATCTGAAATTTGTTCAATGTTGTTTTTATTGAAACCCAATTACAAGTATTATGCAAAAAAGAAGGCAAGAAAACAGTCTGGTTTTCTTGAAGTGACCAATATTATCAGACCTGGATTAAGGGATTAACAAAGGATCTAGATCCATACAAATTTACAAAGTTTTAAAATTATAATTTGATCAGAATAAGTTCAAATTAGTGAAAAACGTTACCACAATGATGAATCAATCAAAAGAAGTACGAAAAAATTAAAACAATATTTATGGATATACAACTTCTTTTATTTGACAGAATAAACTTTTCTTTGAGAATCATTACACAGCAAAGAGTAAGGTGAAGTGATTTTTGGTTTAACGCCTCTTTGTAGAGTATTTCACTTATATCATGGCAGCCATTATAATGCTGGGCGACTGTCAACAAAACCAACATGTCTATTCATAAATATTTAGGCTGGAACTTGCGAACTATTGGTTGCACTGACAACATAAGAGTACAAAAATATATAAAATTGAATTAAACAAGTAAACTGAAAGAATTATTCCATTAGACTTATCTAGTCCAGAATCAGGACCTACATTTTCAAAGCTCTCTTAGTACTAAGAGACTTAAAGCAATGTTAATTATTGACAATAGTTTTGACTAAGAGAGCTTCGTAAATCTAGGTCTTATGTACTTTTTTCTATGACCATGCAACATAATTGATGAATATCTCTTCACTCAGATTTTGCACTATTATTTTCAAACCAGTCAAGTTACTGGGGTTAATTTTATTTCTTTCTGGCACTGGGTTCCAGAGATAATCTGGTTTCAGCAAGATGTGTCATTCTTCTACTATTTGTGAGAGGGAGATACAGAAGTATTTGACAGCCAGACTTTTAATTCAGTGATCTAGATGATATGCTCCAAATATTTGAACTGGGCAGACAAAATTGAAACCAAATCCAATAGTCAATATTTAATCAAGAACTTGAAAAATCCAACCATTGTCAAAGTTACAAATACAGTGAACAGGATGGTAGAATACTGACAAATTGATAAGAAATTTTGAAAATAACTAAATTAGACAAAGTCTCTTGCATGATGCAATACACAATGTGACAAATTTCTCTCATTCTACAAATTAAGCTTAAGCTTCCCGATCATACATCCCAATTGTGCATTCCGATTAAGCGTAGTCTGTTACACTTTGATCTTTTCCCATTAGTAACAACTTTTAATGATCTAATTAAAAACTAAATTCATTTGCTGGCTTATGCAATGATCTAACTTTAGGGTTAATGGGCTGTAGGTAACACCATTCACAAGTTTTACGCCTTACATCTTAATGTCCAGTGGAGCATAACTTTAGGTCTGCAGTATACCAGTCACCCTGTGAGACAAGCTTTAATCCAATAATGTGGTCAGCTGGTATCTCTCTGATCTCATTGTTGACCAGTGGTCATCATCATTACAGTATTGAGTGGCCGGTCACTCTTGGACATCCCTCAAAGATCAAAGATGGTCAACCTAACATGATGGATGTACTCTTTTAAGATTCTTCACATAAAATTTTTAAAAGGTTTGACCTGTTTGGATCAAGATTTGATTGCGAAGGTATTGATGGAAATCTTGTTGTACAAATTTGAGGGAGCAGACATGGGTTGTAAAATCGTCCCTTTTGTGCGGTTGAAGTTTATGAACTGAAACCCTGTGAAAATGTATGAGATTAAGATAGACATCAGGGAGAACTAGCGTAAAACAAAATTCCTCTGTAAAGGATTGGAACAGATTGACTATAAATGAATCTGAATAAAAATACAGTATCTCTTGTAGAAGAAGCACTTAAACCTCATGAATTCTCCAGCGTCATAAAAGTGTTCGAAATAATTTTAGTGTACTGTAAATTTTGTACCTATTCACTTTATTTTTGACACAGAACATGTTAATACTAAAACATCTCTGCTGTTTGCATAATTTTCAAAACATTGTGTAAGATATTTCTTTGATCAAAAAGTTATCATAAAAAGTTCATAATCTGTGAACTTCTTTAAACTGGGCCTGTAATAAAAGACATTTGCTTTTCAATGTTACTACCATATTCATTGCAGGTCATTGAACAAACTAAATGTGATATGAAATAATGTACATTTTCCACCTTCTTGCATTATTTTTCTCTTTCAGTTTCTGAGTGAAAACCTAAATGGATTATTAAAGAATAAAGGAAAGAAGGTAATGGAAAAAAATAAGTGATGTTTTTTTAATAGGTATTCACAGTATTGAAGTAACGACTTGTCAACGTTTTGTGTTTTGTCCAAGTTATTGATATCCTGAGTAATACACAACCATTTAATTCAATATAAAACCATCACATTGTCAATCTCCAAGATATACAGACCTTTTGTTGTAAATTTCAAGAAGATTTTCCTTATGAATAATGTCAAATCATTTACAACTTCAATTGATATTGAAAATGTAATGATTTTTAAGAACAATTTTTTTTATTGAAATGCTTCTCTGAGTAAAATACATATTCTTATTCATAAATATTAACCATCATAGTTACTCATTTAAAAACCAACATGTTTTCCTACTTGATTTATATTGAAGGTTCAAAGAGTTCTAAACACTATAATTCCAATTGTTATTATCATCTTAAGCTTCAAATCATTATCAAAGAAACAATTATTTCAAAACAAATATTTTTTCAAACTTGATTTCAACGAGACAGTAATTCTACGAATAATTCTAAACCCTTTAATTCCATCTTTCATTATCAAAGAAAAATGAATTCTTTTAAAAACAAATAATAATTTCCTACTCCATTTGAATGAGATGGTTCTACAAGTTAGACTAAATACTATAATTAAAATTTTCGTTGATAACCTTCAACGAACTTATCATTGAAGCAACAAATGAAGCTAGGGTAAGAGCAGCTTTTAAAAGCAATCAATGTTTAATTATAAGGGTATGTGGGACATAACCATTGCTAATTTAACAGACAATTTGCTCGCTGATGCATAACCTTTTCTCAACGTCATTAATTGTTTTCTAATATTCCCACGTTATCTGCAATCAATAAACAAATGCTTTTTGGTACCAATCCATAAAGGACATTATTTTTCTTGTTTTTTCAGCCCCTTCTAAGAGTAACAACTGGGACGGTGTATGTTGTAACAATGCACAAGATCAATTAATTTTCCATCTGAAACAGGTTAACTGTTAACTTCATGTAACATTTTGTTTACATTTTTGCACAAAAAGAACCATATTTATCAGCCATTTTTAATGTATGAGAAGGTAGAACTCTTTAAATATTGAAATATCAATAAACTTGAAAAAATGACAGAATCTCAAATGAAAAATGTACGTCGATGATTAAGTATATTCCTACAGACAGTTTACAGTTTGAAATTTGATAAATGCAACATTTGTCATTATATTTATTAAAAAAATACTTGTTGTCTTGAGTTACAGACAAAGGTTTAAAATTGACAATATTTTAATCATATCATATATGACCAAAAGCACTGTCATATTAATTTTACTAAAATTGTGAAATATTTCAAAATGAAGATGACAAAATTAGTTCTATAAACATATTACATCCATTTGACAGAGTAAATATCCTGTATATCAAAAGCATTTAATATTTTGACCAATGAGGCCTAATAAACAGAGAAATGTAATGTACACAATTCACAGTATCAAAAATAACTTTTCATAGCCATTATCAGTATGGCATAAATGAGCTATCAAAAACTTATTAGAAGCCAATCGTCATTTATTAAATCATAAATTTATATAGATTTCTTACAAAGAGGCAATAAAATCTTATAATATTGGTTATGTGTGCCGCCATTGTGATTCTATCACATCTATCTTCATTCACATTAGGACATGTTAATGGATCGCAGCTAGAGGTACATACATAGATAGATGTGTCAATACATTTTGATTGGAAATGCATTCAAGTCCCTGTCCGCACATAAAGAGGGCAATAAGTTCACTTTTGTGGCAGATAATAAACCTAGTTCCCTTGGTGAAATACCCATTGATAGAAGATAGATGTGATGTTGTACAAGGGTTATTGCTGCACATAAGTAGGCAGGATGAAACTGGCTCTCCTGACACACTTACTTCTACTTAATCTAAACACTTACTTACAATGAAATCTAAACACTTACTTACAGTAAAATCTAAATACTTACTTACAGTAAAACCTTAACATTTACTTACAGTAAAATCTTAACACTTACTCACAGTAAGATCTATTTACTTACTTACAATAAAATCTAAACACTTACTTACAGTAAAACCTAAATACTTACTTACAATAAAATCTAAACATTTACTTACAGTAAGATCTAAACACTTATTTACAGCAAAATCTAAACACTTACTTACAATCAAATCTAAACACTTACTTACAGTAAAATCTAAACACTTACTTACAGGAAGATCTCAACACTTACTTGCAGTAAGATCTAAACACTTACTTGCAGTAAAATTTAAACACTTACTTACAGTAAAACCTAAATACTTACTTACAACAAAATCTAAACACTTACTTGCAGTAAGATCTAAACACTTACTTACAGTAAAACCTAAATACTTTCTTACAATAAAATCTAAACACTTACTTACAGTAAGATCTAAACACTTACAGTAAGATCTAAACACTTACTTACAATAAAATCTAAACACTTACTTACAGTAAAATCTAAATACTTACTTATAGTAAAATATAAACACTTACTTACAGTAAAATCTAAACACTTACAGTAAAATCTAAATACTTTCTTATAGTAAAATATAAACACTTACTTACAGTAAAATATAAACACTTACTTACAGTAAAACCTAAATACTTACTTACAATAAAATCTAAACATTTACTTACAGTAAGATCTAAACACTTACAGTAAGATCTAAACACTTACTTACAGTAAAATCTAAACACTTACTTACAGTAATTAAGATCTAAACACATACTTGCAGTAAGTGTCCAAATATACTGATAAAGAAACAATACTAGTGTATGTACTTTTATTCAGTGTCAGAAAAGTCTTGAGAAAGTTCAAGAAAAGAAAATGAAAGAAAATGTACATCAATAATTAGGAAGCAAACAAGAACATGAAAATAGATGAAAGTATGAATAAGTGGTGAGGTATTTTTAGGGTTTAATGCGACTTTTAAGAGTATTTTCCTTATATTAAAGCTTTTGTATTATTGCAGGGAGAAGCCTGCAATGCTATGGTGACTATGCATCGGCTGGAACTAGCGAACTATGGCTGGTACTGTGCTAAAATTCAGTGTAGCACTGCACCCAAACCTTACTACATGAAGAACAAAATGAACACTCCAATATAGCGTAGAGCAGATGGAAGTAAATGCAAGTTAGCAAAAGTAAATGCGAGTAGATGAAAGTATAAATTAGATGTGATTGAAGTAAACCAATGTAAATTAAAGTAGATGAAAATATATGAAAGTAAATGAAAGTAGATGAGAGTAGATGAACAGTTTTATGAAAACAATGGGAGAGTATGTCAGCCAAATTAAACCATCTATGACTTTTGAAGAAAATTATAAATATTTTTACAAGTACAACAATTAAATTTCTTTTAATGGCATCTAAGAAGTGAGTGAGCTGAGGTTCTGAGGAAATACAATCCAACTCAAACATGGTGAAGAATTTAAAAAAAACCCCAAAAAACCCTTTAGAATGGTCATAATTTAACCAAAAGTATTCAGAAATAAAATTAAATATATGATAAAAAGTTTACAATAAACTATTATTCATAACCGCACCTACAGAATGATATAATTTGAAGCCTCATACACAACTACAAATTCAAACTGTGTTTGCACCAGGGAGTCAATGATAGATTTACAATATGTTTCTCCGACTGTACATACAACTCATGTCGACAGCAAGTGCCCTTTTAGGTGAAATAAAGTAAAATAAATGTCATCATTGTGTGGCAAGACGAGCCATGTTTGTAACTCTGATGACCTTTTGACCAACGGGCTTGGACATTTGTGTGCTTCTATTCAAACTAAATACACCCACTGTAGATGTTTCCCTTGTTTAATCGTGATCAGACCGTCACGATAACGTCTCCTACTAGTTTACTTTTCCCAGTACTGCGCACTCCTATGGTCTAGGTAAATGTCAGCACAAAAACACCTTTCTGTGAGTATGTTCTTCAGAGAGTTTCATCAATGGTGGTAAGTGTGACTCTGAAAGAAGCCGTTTGTAGTCTTGATGACGGAATGGATCAACTACCGAGTCAAGTGGTTGGCGACTAGAGAAATATTTGGTTCACTTAATCCTTGGCTAAATATACAGCATGTATATCAGTTGCCCTCAATACTTAGGTCTAGAGAGCAATGTTGGTTAACTTGCTGGAACAAATTGACTTCTGAAATGTTATTGAAAAAATATAATGGGTAATGATGCGTTCAATTTATTGAGGTTAAAAATGTTGTACATTTGAAGATCAAATGTGTCTTTAATGGTTGAGTAAGATTCTTTTGACTTTTTATCTCCCAAATGTACTAAACTGAAGCAATCCTCACATGAATAAGTATGAACAGGTGGTAAGAAATGTCATGTTGATGAAAAAGTATATAAATAAATATGATGAAAGTAAGAAATGTCATGTTGATGAAAAAGTATATAAATAAATATGATGAAAGTAAGAAATGTTTTGAAAACATTATAAAAAGAAATGAAAGAATTTTAAAAAGTTTATTTGTATTTTGTTTTATTGTAAAATTCATTCGATTTGAATGGTTTAATTTCAATGAATACATTATATTAGGTCTTCAAGACAAAAGTCATTAATTTTATCATCATAATTATGGTGACCGAAAATGTTAAAAAAATCCCTGACAAGTTAATATATTTTAAAGATACAATTCCATTTTAAGTGGTGGCTGTGGTCCTGTGCTTAGCTCAGTCGCCTGCTATCAGTAAAGTTCAGCTACAATGGGCATGGCTTGCCATATGGGTGGGTGACCAGATTCAATTCTGGAGAAACTGAGAGTTTGAAGGGTCATTACTGAGACATAAGTCATGAGATTTGTAGTGTCACCCTGGGTAAGTGACTTAGTTCTAAGTGTGCCACTGTCCACCCAGCAGTTAAGTGGGTACCTGGCATAATATAATAGTAATCTGAATATGAACCTTGAGCGCCTGACAGGAGACCAGATGTATTATCATCAGGGAGTGTTCTGTACTGGTCGACCAGAGGTATTATGTTTGCTGTTCATTCTCACCCAGCTGCATTAATTTGTTTTAGGATTCCAGATAAGTGGAGCGAGATATTCCCTTAGATCAAAAGGTGCACTTTTAATTTTGGTCCCTGTGAGATTTGGTCACCTGGGCTGTTAATTTGTTCAATGTTTAACAACGATGTGTTAACACTGTAACACCGTACAGCTTTGCAGAAATAGCTGTCACATAATGAACATGAATAACAAATTTATTCAGACATGGCAATCATATCCTTCATGTTACATGAAACGTTCATATATCAATTGAAAAAATCAATAGAAAAATGTTATAAAGGTAATAAGATTGACACTATAATGAATATATTCTTTGTCATATGGCCAAAAAATTACATATATTACCACAAAAACTTATTTAAATGGTATTTGGTAACATTTGCGTGATAGGGTTTTGCATTATTCAATAGAACTCATCTTTGACAAAAAATTAAATATGTACCTGATAACTCTTGGTAAATTGTTTTTCGAATCAAAGAGTTAAGAGTTAAAGAATAAAGTAAGGAAGATGAAGAAGGAGTCAGGTTAACACTTGCTAATCAGTGGTAATCTGTGATGAGCTGTGGTCAATGATCCATGGCTGGCTGAACCATTTCTCACGGGGTGCAGCAATATTCTGCACAATCAGTCAAGCATAACTCTTAATCCCCTCAACCTGTTGGGTGAACAAGAAGATGATGGCACCACATCATAGATGTGGTGTTGCTCCTCTAAGAGTTGAAACTGGAAGATATAATTGTACTCCTTTACAGGAAAGAACATGTTTTCATTGTGAGGCTTTTATTTAAGATGAGCGCCATGTTTTATTGCACTGTCCTCTTTATTCTATTGAAAGAGATGTCCTGTCAAGAATTTAATGCTACGTTTATGTCTTTTAACGAATTTGATAAGCTAATATTTTTACTGTCCAATCCACAAGTGTCTTTTAATACAGCCAAAACCTGCTATCTTATTTTAAAGCGGCGACAGGCCCTTTTATATGGTTAACTTATTTTGTAAATAGTTGTATTATATATCCTGTATTCCTTTTGTTTCTTATCTTATACGTTTATTAGTCTCTCATAAATCTGTATAGATTGACTCAACATTTTAATTCAGTGTTTTATGCATATATTATATTGTACTTTACCTGTATTTATTATGTTGAGGTGAGACTCAAATAAATTATCTGTCTGTCTGTCTATAATCCAGGCAGCCAATCAACAATTATCACAGCAGTAATATGAATGAAGATGAATTTTAAACAAAGCAAGCTTTGCTCTGATGATATGTGTCTTGAAACTAAATAGAGTAATAAAAACAAATACTGTATATGAAGTTACTGCAAAATCAGATAATTTGCTAAGATGGTTATATGACAAATGGACACTTTGTATGTCATCTTGACAGTTGTTTACATGACTTTTCACAATCCTTACAGCCACTGTTGCATGTTATTCTTCTTACGTTTGATTCCACCAACGCAGGGTTTACATGACGTTTCACAATCCTTACAGCCACTGTTGCATCTTTCTTAAATTTGACATGTATTAGTAACGTTATTACAATTTATTGTTATGTTAGAGGGTAAAACACCTCATCATAACACCCGATAAGCTATATCCTAGAAATTTTTTATACATATTGATAGAAAATTGAGCACCATATTAAATGACAATTTTGTGCAACCCTTTAGTGTGAATTAGATTTGTTGGTCTCATGCCATTTTGAAATTTCAGACAGCAAGAAAATTGACCATTCCATCGTGGTGCCATATTTAAAACTCTGTTCTGCTACATTAGTCAAATCGCGTGAACTACCTTCCAGGGGTCATTTTAATATTGTGAACACCTTAAAATGGCTACTCAAAGGGAAATGAACTTGCATGGCTTAACCCAACCATGTACATTAACTTTAGAACTCTTTTTATTGATTGAGGAATACTATTTAGCCATTGGTAACAGTTATTTTCCTTTTTGTGAGTGCACTTTATTTCAGTAAGAACCATGTGCTACAGTGCCTTTAAGACTGTCTAAACTCTCATTGAATTGGTGGTCATGATTTAGGGTGGAATGCCAGTATTATTACAGGGAGAAAACCCGTAACACCATTGTGGTTAAACATTTCAGTGAAACCAGCAAGCATCACCTGGAACTAACGAACCATGTGTGGTACTGAAGCTGCATTGCACCCATCCATACTGCATGTGGAACAGTTCACTACAAAGCTGTAAAACCGCTGACAGGATTTGAACCCCATACCACTTGATCCAAACTATCCCGCTCACCTTCAGTTAAAGGTTGTTGTATCCTTGAATCAACCTCAGCTAAAAAAATCTAGGTCTAAAATGGTAAACTGTCAATTTGAAAATTGTAAGAAGCACTAGATTTAGTCATATCCATCAAAAGCTACAAGGAATTAACAGAAACACAGTGACATCACAACACAGTTAATTTTCTTTTTATTGAAAATGCCAGTTGGAGACCAAATTACAAAACAAAAGTTTATAATTTCAACCAGTCATATCATTCTCTTTATCATACAAAGGAATTAAAACATGTGGCTTAAATGCTTTGAAATCTAAGTTGGAAACGTATTAATAATGATTGCAGTTTGTTCTTGTAATGTCAACACATACAGATAATGATTTTTGTGTCATTTTGGTATTAATGCTCGCCATCAAAGAGCATCATAAACGTTCATGTGTTGCACCTTGTTGCTTATGAAGTGAACTAAACATAACGATCTCTGTCAATAAACATTGCATTGCCATGGCATCTGTGTTTTTATTGTCATGGAAACATCGTTATGTTCCATATTGGATGTTAACATGGTAATAGACAAGTATGTCATGTAATGTGTATAGACAATAGAAGAAAAAAAAATGGATTGAGAAAGTTATGATAACTTTTTAAAATTTTTACTTTGATTAATTGGATTCCATTATACATACATACATAATATTGATATGAAGAGGATTTTTTTTTCAATTTAATTTAATAGCACTCATAAAATGTAATAGTCAAAACTATAGCAATGTATTGAAGCAATAATTTGAAGTTGCTGAACAAATTAAGTTGCAAATAAATTATTGTATAAAATCAAGAATACCATTTGAGAAGTATGTTTGAAATAAAATATAGCTGTTTAATAATGAAGATTTTCAGGATAACAATCTTCTATATTGTGTAGACTCACAACAAGGGGATGATAACACACAAAATAGAAGTTGTTCTCCAGAAACTCCACTTCTAAGTGTCTCTCAAAGACATGTTTAAGATGCCTACAAATGATTATACATATTTGTAATAAATCAAAGCTAATGACTGAAATAGTGTCCAACCAGCAAAATAACTATAAATATATATATACTTTTTTCTCATAACAACAATTAAAAGAATGATTTACTAATTCTCCTTTTACAATGCTTAAAAGTATCAAGAAAAACAATGTTAAGTGTAAAAATTTGCAAACTATCTACAGTAATCATATAAAGCCATACCTGTTCCCAACCTGAGATTAATAATTCCATCATGACAGACTCCTATCATTATTGCATTAACCTTCTTCCCACCCTTGAAATATTTTTGCTGTTTCATTTCCATGTTCCCAGAAGAGAGTTACTTACATTAGCTCAAAATGGGTAGATGTGTGGAGGAATGACAAGGCCGAACAACCCGCATGACATTAAGATATCAATCCCACTATACATCATCTCCGACAGTATTTCGATATCGACAGAAAGAATCGGACAAAGATAATTTTAGCTTATCGCCTTCCGTGAAATATAAGACACAGAATTGTGGAAAACTCTCCCTGATGGCTGTGTTGATAAGAAAACCTATAATCATTGATAGCCATTTCTACAGCAGCTCTAGTTGCCGTTATTGTTCTGCATTGTTCGAGAGAAGATGATGATTTAAACGTGAATATTTTTGTCAACAAGTTGCCATTTTCTTCTGGAGTGATTTATCGAAGGTTTATGCAGGGTTATGGCTTTCTGCCAAACGTGTAATTTAATTTCTCATTTTACAATTAGCTAACTCAAGCAGGAAGATGTATGAGGGCATTGATGAAATATGCAAAATGAGTATTTTTATAAATTTTTACTTAATTCACTTGTCCTTAAAATTACTGGTTCCAATTGCATTGTAAGAGGGGAATAGTTTGTGTTAACCCTCAATTTAACTTGTCTCACCAATTAGAGATGGAAAATCAGAGATATATGGCAAACAGACTTTTAGAAAAATGAAATATATTTATATGTTTTTGTCTAATTTACAGTATATTGGTGAATGATTATAAATTGTGAAATTTTGAAAGTATTTTCTTTAAGAGGCATTTAGAAGTAGGTAAGATGAAGATATACAAGTTTATGGATTTATCGATGAAACAATTCATATAACTTGAAATTGATGCTTTTGAATCCAAATTCTATCTATCAAATGATGAAAAACATCTGTGTTAAAAACGTATCTAAAAATAAAAGATAAAGTTGTGCCTTCATTTACTTTTATTTTTGAGAAGTGAATTACAAAATCATCCAACTTGAAACTTAAATAGGCATTTTAAACTTCTTTTTACTTACATTGAAAAATTACACAATGAAAAATGATAAATGATGTTGAAGTTGACAAAACTATAAAAATTCATGCTTCTATAATTGTCAAAAAAATGTAACATAACACTTTCCAAAAGAAATGTGATATTCCGAAGAGGAATAATTTTTATCACAACATCTTACCATGGATCAGTTAACAGTTTATGAATTATGCAGTTTTACATTTTTATCTGGACAGCTATCTTTCATTCCAGTTTGAAGAAAACTCTGGAATGCACATTTATATGAATAAATTCAGTTTCTAAAACTGTCATTACTTTGCATAAAATTGTGCTTATTTTAGAAATATGAATTCATGTTATATTGTCATGGAGTTTACAAGACCGCAGTAGAAAATAAACATTTTTTTGTTTTAAACTGATAAATGTTATGTTAATACATTTATTGTTCTTATTTCCTATATAACTGTTTAGACTTGTAATTGACAATTAGGATAATAATATTCATAATAAAATTATTTATCCAGTAATAACTTCAGGTTTTACACAGCATGTGTAACCCTATATCATCAAGATGTGAAATTCAGTAGAGAGAAATTAAACATGATAGCAGGCATAGCGTAACCACTGGAAAAGTACAGCTTCACATTTCCCAATATCTAGACAGTATTAAACAATGACACCTTAATCTCAAAAGAAGAAATCCAATCCATGACCTTTATTTCTACAAACTTGAGTAGTGTTTCATGATCAGGTTCTACTGGGAAATGTGTGAACCCACAAAAACTACTTGCATATTTAATAATAATGGATGGTTTTTATATAACACCAACTTCCAAACGCAAGGCATAACTCTTGTCAGTCTCAATTACTGGCTGATTTAAGTTTTGTAGTATTTGCAGATATCTGTGCTAGAAAATTGGGGCCCACTATGCTGTCAGGTGCAGCGACCCACTATCTTGGCACAAAAAAACAAAGTGAGGGAAATACTGCAAGACTTAAATCAGCCAGTAATGCAGACTGGCAAGAGTTATGCCTTGTGTTTGGAAGTTGATATAACACACAAATCTCCATGTTGTGGACTGTCATATAGCAGTTGAAGGTCATCTCCACATCTTACACCAGGTACCCATTTACAGCTGGCTGAACAGAGGCACGCAAAGTCACTCACCCAGGTTGACACCATAAGTCTTTCAACTCGTCTCAGTGTTTTCAGAAATACTGACATCTACAGTCAAATCTTATTTATCAGGGTGATTTGGTAAATGTGGAAAACCAATCGGATGGTGAGTCATGCGGTTCAACATCTTGCTAAAAGACAGCAACATTAACTATGTGTTGATTGATAATCTATGACATGTATCAGTTGACAGAATCTATGTGTGCAGTGTGTGGATAAATGAGATGAATAAAAAGACACTACAGTGTATTGAAACATGGGGTCCAGGTAAATGAGTTCAATTTGACCATACAGGTTTTGTCTTTCACATTAAAATCATGAGGAGGGCAGGATCTCCAGATATACTCAGTCCAGATAACTGAGGTCTGACTTTATATCCAAAGATGATTTTAAGTGTATCCTAACAATCACCTCTTTCAATATTTCTAATATTGTGAAATCACAAGTGAGCATATACTGATGAACACTAGGTGCTATATGAATTCATTATTCTTCTGTCAATTCAGAGAGCAAACCCATATTTTCAGCAAACCCATATTCTCAACAAACCCATATTTTCAGCAAACCCATATTCTCAACAAACCCATATTCTCCGCAAACCCATATTCTCAGCAACCCTTACCTCATTATCCAACACTCCATCCATCTACTCAAGTACAAACTATCAAACTATTCATAATCAAGCCATCAAACTGAAGTACAAAATTCAAAGCCTTGTAATTGACAATATTCTTTTGCACAACAAAAAACACAAATGCTACACAAGTACAAACATATTTGCAGTATCTTGACAGTAATAAACAATGACTCTGTAACCTCATAATGAAGCAAGCGAATTCTCAAGCCACTCACAACTCCGTCAAAGCCTGTCAAGTTGACTCTTCTGCAGATTATATTTAATCCTGCTGTTAAGAGGCAAGTCTTGCACTGACAGCCGAGTGTCCACAGTGACCAATTCACACACTACAACTCCGTTATATATGGGACAAGGGATTTTTAAGACGATTCTCAAGAACTGTAACTGATCAGTATCATCTAAAACACCTTTTTCTCAAGGTGATTATGGCCCTTGCGCACAATACTTTAAGTAATATCCTTCTGAAGTATTCATTAAACTTTATTGATATGGCCCTCTGGAGGAATCATAGGATCCAAGCTATAGCATTTTTATGTAATTGTTAAGAGGTTAGGCTTTTCTGTGTTAACACTTACAATTCTGTATAGACTCTTAAGTAGTTTACTGTATATGGTTCAATCTTTGAATGGATTTTGGATATGATGTTTAGTTTAAGATGGGACTCTGCTTTAACTATCATACACAGTTATTTATTGATTAGATTTTGGATTCTGTATTTTAAACGTTATAGTGTATAACTCTTAAATTGCTATCATATACACAACTAATGCCATGTTTAATCTTTGAAGGGAATCAGGATTTTGTATTTTATGTTTTACAGAGTGAAAGACTCTCATTTGATCATCATACACAATGTCATGTATAAACTAAGTCACATCTTGCAATTGGTCATCATACACAATGTCATGTATAAACTAAGTCACATCTTGCAATTGGTCATCATACACAATGTCATGTATAAACTAAGTCACATCTTGCAATTGGTCATCATACACAATGTCATGTATAAACTAAGTCACATCTTGCAATTGGTCATCATACACAATGTCACGTATAAAGTCAGATCTTGCAATTGGTATTTTAAGTTTATAAGAGTATATGACTCTTATTTTGTTATCATATGTAAATAAAATTATAAGTTATATCAAATTAAAACCAAGCTTTATTGTTTGTGTTTTACTCTTTTGCATTCTGTATTGATTCAAAGTGGCTGTATTCAGATCTCTGAATGGAATTTATTCCATTTGAATATAAAGAGTTAAAAGAAAATACCTCTAGAGTATTTGTTTGGAAATTAAAGTGTTTATTAGTAATGTTAACATCTTTGTATTTAAAATTCAGTATCCATTATAAGTTCTGACATTCAGTTGAGTCACGAATAATATTAATTGCAATATAATAGTATAGGTTTAAAGGGACACTACGTCAAGGATAAAAATGAGATCATTTTTATCAACCTATGCTGATTAACGTGTCAGCTAACGAGTTACGCTTCGCTTCACTCTCTACATGCAGTAGTTTTTATTAATAATTACTGCAATTGTCTGAAATTTAGAGTCTGTGACAAGACAAGTTAAGGCCCCTTCACAACCCGTCATACGTGCAGCTGCGTGCTGTCTACCGACAAAAACGTGGGGTAAATTGGGGAATTCGTGCGTCCTCAGTACCGACGCCGTACCGATTTTGGACAAATTTGGAGCACGCAGACTCGTCGTAGAACTTTTAGTGCATGCAGAACTTTCGCTGCGTGCAGTCTACGAACGGGCTGCGAATTTTCCTCCGTACGATCGACGTGCGTGCCCTGTACGACAACCGCACGCACAACGCACCGACATCGT
Source organism: Gibbula magus (assembly GCA_936450465.1). Classification (NCBI taxonomy): domain Eukaryota; kingdom Metazoa; phylum Mollusca; class Gastropoda; order Trochida; family Trochidae; genus Gibbula; species Gibbula magus. The sequence goes on from OW388294.1 coordinate 58,686,395, forward strand.
GCGTTTTTTTCAAGCTTACCCACTCACACTTTCTCTACGAACGACGCACGTTGCACGTGCGTACAACGTGTGTTGTACGTGCGTAGTTCGTGCTTACTCGGCACGTCCAAAGTTTAACTATCAAATAATTAAAGAAAACTCACGTCGTTCGTACCGAGTAAGCACGTACAACCGGGTTTTGGGCACAACTTCTGTTTTGCCATCTGAAGTTGATCTTGCAGCATCAGGACCCGGAGCGGTGGAATGGGCGGCATCTTGTGGATTGACAATGTGTACCAAGCACCTGTCAATAGGGTGGGAAAAACCTCATTGCACTCGCACGCACTTACAACGTGCGTGGTGTAAGGACACAGTACGTGAGACGCACGGCCCCCGTACGACAATGTGACAATCGCACATCACACGCACGTTGTACGCACGGCACACGCACGTACCACGTGCGCATCGTACGATGCACGCACCTCCTCACTGCCAGACGTGTCGACGGCCACGTACGTACGACGTGCGTTTGACGTGCGTTGGCAAACTCCCTCTCTGTTCTTGATTAAATCCATCCTACGTTTTCAGAAAAACGTAGCGACCGTGGCCTCCCCAAAAAACGTACGAACGAATTGCACGCACGATGGGTTGTGAAGGGGCCTTTAATCAGCATACTGTAGATAGATAAATATGATGTCAGATTTATCCTCGATGCGGTGTCCCTTTAACATTTTTAATCTAATATTCACTATTCAATATAGCTTTAACATGCAGTTGAGTCTTGTCAGAATTATATTTTGTATTCTGGCATTGTCAGTATTAATTACAGTATAATAGTATAGTTTAACATTTTTAACCGGAATCAGAATGTCATTAATTCTGCCCTTCTGTTGAGTAATCAAATGACATATAGTCCTGTGGCATTAAAAGGGTTAATAGTTTGATGTCATTTCTTTTGGTGTTATTTGTCAGCTTAATTAAATTAGACTGGACTAATAAGATTTGTTGTTGAGAGGTTCAAGTGTTTGCTGTCATTCTACTGGTTGCGTGTTGTCATGGCGCTAATTTGATTGAATAAGGATTATAACTGACATATCTCAGACGGAAACTTGACATTCCGTTATGACATCCTACTTTCGGGGTATGATTATTTCATGAAGGAACCAGTCTGTCAAGTTCGATGATGGGATTGCCATCAGATCAATAAAATAAATACAAAATTCAACATCTCAACAAACGGAAGTTGGGGAAGGGGTAAAATATTGATAAATTTCCTTTGAAGCCCAACAGCTTGTGTCTCACACTGATGTGACATGACGTCAAGTCCATAAAATTCTACTGTTGGAATTTTTTCATTTAAAAAAATTAAATTTGATTTCTATAAATCCTGATATTGCAATCTGTGTAATGTAACAATGGGAAGAAGCTGAAGAATTGAGATTTGTTTGAAATTTCAGAATCTTATTATCTGATGGGATAAACAAATCTGAGATATTCTATCCAAAAAATTATCTGTTTTAGTTTGGATTTTGGCATTTTTCTCAAAATGCTTTCAAGAGTATCATACTTATATCTTAGTAACTTATTATCATAATTTGATTATTCGCAGTAGAATTCATTCGCATATTTGTATCATAACTGAAAACTTCCTTGAAAACAAAACATATTTCAATGAACTAGATGGGATAAATCTGGCTACCGGTACTTGCAAACTTCATACCTCTAAATTGTATTTTTGTAAAAATGACAATTTTTTTCCAATTAAAAGTTGCGAACAACATATGACATCAATTTGCACCTAGTGACATGATAAGAATGACAAAACATTGAAGATTATACCTTACCTCAGGCCATATTTCCAATTTGAATTATATTTGATTCTAAAAAGCTAATTTCAATAACAATTTTCATAAAACAATATTGTTTTGAAACCTCTTTTTATTAAAAAAACCCACTACCTCATCACTATTAGACATTACAGAAATGAATTATTCATCACGTATATAATTGTTCAACCCTCAGGATTGCATAACTTGAAGAAAAAAATTAGTCAAATAATGATCGAGTTTTCAAAAAGGTTTAAACATTCCCAAATCTATTTAATACCATGCATGATACACTGACTTATGAGAAGAGAATATTAAAATGATTTGCTTTTTCATAAAATATATAAATCTATGACATAATATCTTCCTGTCAAATATTTGGTACTTAAGATATTTGGATAAAATATATTCAATCTAAGCTGAAAAGAATTTGAATTTAATTTCAATAAACATCCATGTGTTCTTTTCAGAATGGAGTGTCATTAGTACTCAACATTTTCAAAGTATTATGTTCAAGTGAAATTGAAAAATCACATGTTCCTTTGAAGAAAGGTTTGTTTCAGAATCTGTTTACAACAAACTCTTTGAAGGAAATCCTACCCTCAAATCAGATGCACTATAAAACATGATCTTTATGTCGAAACTATTAACTCGGACCATCCCTTGATCATCAAAGATTAAACTGAGCTGCTTAATCTCAACAAAGCCTGAACTTAATCCATAGAATGCCTTCTTCCACAGAACGCCTACAATCAAACCTCCTCAACAGAAATGTCCATAAACATCTTGCATGCTTATCAGGTAGCTGACATGCTTTGCAAAGTGACACTTATATATCTATTTGTTCAACTAAAAATCTTTTCAATGTTATATATGATTGTAGACATTCAGGTGTTATATTTAAATTATTAAAAATCTTTGCATTTATTACCATACAAAGGTAAAAGAAGTAAATCTTTTATGCAACTATATCACTAAAACTTTTCAAAATCTTATACATAATAGAGATTTGACATGAAACGTTTATTCAAGAATACATAACTTCTTTTCCCTTTATTCCCACAAAGTTGTTGACATGAATGTGAAACCTACATGCAAATATACAACTAGGAGTCTTTTAAGATTAAACTTACAAAGGTAGACATAAAATGAAACTTTTATATGCAAATGTACAGCCAGATGAAACCTTACACATTTTTAACAGACAATGAAAGACATAAAGCTTTAGAAATGCAGCTTTAGTTTAGATGGTTGAAAAATGAATCATCCTTCCATTACAAAGCAGTTAAATGTGCTAGAGTCGTATGTATGTCAACAACTCCACAATCTGTCATTTAATTCAGGATAATAGACAGTGCTTAGAGGACGACCTCAGTCTTACATGACTAGTTTTCTCATATAAGTAATTTGTATACCATTTGCGATAAGAAAATAATTGGTCAAAAAAGTCATCTTTGACCTACATCTGACATCCATGACTGTTGAATTCTCTCTTCTGCACTTGAGAAGAAGAAGGAAAGTTATAATCTTTTTAGCATATAAAATTTGTGTAATTCATACATATATCATTATATCAATGTATTATGTACCAAAAAGGTACTCAAATTCCATCATCTCAACTCCTTTACAAAATGTAGCAAGCACCAATATCTTCATATCATTAAGGTTCTTGAAATTGGAATATGGTTTCAGACATGATTTAAGTCTAATATTGTTATTATTATATAACATTATATCTTAATATCTAAATATAATTTGATTCTGTTTAAATTTGACACCATCGGAAGGTTCAGGTCAAATATTTTCAAATCTCTTAGTATTTTTCCAAATAGTTTTTTCAATTCTAAACACATCAAAATTCACATTCATCAAATTATTTTTCATAATGTGCTTTATCTATCATATATCAAGACTCATGAAGAAACGTCATTCAAACAAACAAGCTTGAATAGCTCATAAGTAAACTTAGAGAATTTCAATATATTGCAATGTTCAATATTCACTTCATCATATTACCATGAAGAAGAACGATGAAGAGGAGGGTACTACACTTCAATCCAATAAGTACCGGTACTGGATACAGCTCCTTCACGTCTGATACAGAGCAATCACATCAACTCCGATACACTACATCCTACTTCACTGACATGTGATTGACACAGCAAATCAGCTTATAGATAGGTAGAATGTCATATACAAGGTACTGATTAAGAGAGAATCAAATATTTGAATATCAGCTTATAGAAAGGTAAAATGTCACATACAAGGTACTTGACAAAAGCAACAAATCTTAGCTTAAAGAGTTGATGAGAAGGATTTTTATTAATGACCAACTTCTTTATTTTCCCAATGGCAACAGTTTTTTACATGCATTTGCGATAGGTGAGTAGAATGTCACAAACATGATACTTGAGAAGAGCATCAAATCATTTAAAATGACGATTAACATAAGTAAATTGTCACAAATAGATACCAGAGAAATGAGGTGAGGTGATTTGGGATTTGACGCCACTTTTAAGAGTATTTCACTAATCACGCCTGCTAGTATTATGGCAAGGAGAAATCCTGCAACACCATGTGGCTATGCATTGGGTTGAAACCTACGAGCATGGGCTGGAACTAGCGACCCATGGGTGGTACTGCACTGAAATTCAGTGTAGCATTGCAATCAAACCTTACTGCGTGTAGAACAGTTCTACACTGCAGACAATGTTTCCCTGCCCCTGGCAGGATTTGAACCCCACACCCCTTGATCCGAAGCCAACGCACTAACCACTGCGCTATCCCACCCCCCAGAGAAATGAACCACTGTTGACAGAACAACATCATGAAGACAGGTGTACATACAAACTACAAGGGACATAAACTTACCCAGGGAGAGACTGACCTAGACCAACCTTTGCAGTGATGTCGTAGTATTGTGACATCATCATATTTATGATGTCATAGAATTATGATGTCATTAGACAATTATGATTCAAAAGCATTGTGATGTCATTAGACAATGATTCAAAAGAATTGTGATGTCATGTAGTTGACGGTGACATGGCATTGTGCAAAAACTATTGTCAAAATGCTTGATCTCACACAAGCGATATCTCCTGTGAAACAGAGTTTTGGATAAAAATATAGCTCCACCAGAGATTCATCCAGGGTGGGGAAAGTAATACCCAAGGACAGTTTCCCTAGAAAAGGTTTGAGCTGGGATAAAGTTTAGCCTGTTACACTGAGGTTCAATTCATGGCGACATCATACCGAAGATGTTAAAGGTGCTCTTTGTTCAGTGTCATGAGGATTGAAGAACTTTAGCTTGTGCCGCATTGTGGTGATGGGTACATTTGGTGCATAAAACTTGTTTACAAATACGTACCAGTAGTCTGAACAATAAAAAGGTAAAACATTCACTATAACCCTTGTTTGAATATCTGAAGTGATGATTGTAAAGATATGGGTTCCAATTTAACGTAACACCGTTTCTGTGTACCTCTATTTCATGAGGCATTGTTTGACCCGCACCGTTGTACCAACATGGCAACGAATAAACATGTGAACTTTAACGAAGCGCCTATTATCATTTAACAATAATAGCATAAGATAAATGGACCGATATCTTACTGCCAGACTACCCTAGCTGATATGATAGAAAACATGGTGTCATATGATTTAGGTTTTGAACTTTCAACTATTTCTCATTGGCCAATATCAGTGCAGGGAGAAAGCCTGCAACACCATTGTGGTTATGTATTGTGATCTAGCAAACCATGGGCTGCCCTGGACTGAATTACATAGATATAGTTTTATTTCATCTAAACCCAATTGCAATTAGAATTATTCTCTATAATAGGTAAGGTTGGATCGTTTTATGATGTCACAGACGACAAAATACGGGAGGTTGATGTGCACATGTGCTCATATCAATAATATTAACTCGGTTATTTTTAATGATATTGGTAATAATTGGATATCTATATAATCCTACTGCCAGAGAGACCCTGTTATGATAGAAAAGATGATATCATATGATTTAGGTTTTGAACTGTAAATATTATTTCATTTATATCACATTGGCCCATATCATTGTAGGGAGAAAGCCTGTGGTTATGTATTGTGATAGACCGGCAAATTTCAGTTCAATTAGAATTATTCTCTACAATAGGTAAGGTTGGAAGGGATAGGTCCTTACTTCTAATGTTCAGGTACCCATTGATACAGCTGGGTAAACTAATTGCAATGTGGTTGAAGTGCCTTGCCGAGGGAAAGAACAGTTTTGTCACAAGTAAAAAACTTGTGGTGTCTCAACTGGGATTCGAACTCAGGACTTTGGTGTGAGAGCCAGCATGCTAACCACTACACCTTTGTGCTGTGTGTGAACCATTATGAACTATTGCATGCCTCATATATCAGATATAGATGAATATCATAGCAATCTGTTAAACTATTCGATCTATTTTATCATTTAACCAATTCCAGAGATTCTTGCCATTTTTAAGGGCATAGAGCAAACCTTCATATCCATGAAAAAATGAAATTTGTATTGAAAATGTTTTTAAAAAATTGAACCCAACTGAAACCTTTTATGCTTTTTCTTGAAAGTTGTGTTCTGTGTTCAAATTCGGGAGTAAAATTTAATTTAACTCAAACACATGATGGCATTCCTTGAAAAACTGGAACACGATTGCTGGAATTGCATTTGAATGAGCATTGATTTATCTAAGGTTGCATGCCAAACTTCACATTTTAAACTTTTTACAAGCCTTTTTAAAAAGTATTGTATCAATTTTAATAATCTGAGGTTAAATTTATGAGTTAAAAAGCTTCCTCAAATATAAACTCATTCCTAAAGTTGACAAATATCTTGTAGGTCTTGTCTAGCATATACTCATCTCCAGATATCGTAAAAAAACGTGATCTCATTTTGGAACTAAACCAACAAAACTCGAAACTAAATATTTACATTCAACATCAATCTTATGATTTTTTCCCCTAAGCATGCAAAGGAACTGAAATTCGGATTTATTTTGACATAAAACATGTTCTGTAAATATTTGATTTTCAGGTTACGAAAAAAATATAAAAACGTGTGTATAACTGGATGAGTGTTGTATGTGACTCAACGTAGCTTAATGCAGAACAGGTTACATTCAAAATTCATATTTGAATTTCTCTATTTACCCCAGTTTAAGTTAAGCTGACATATTTTGATTGACCCAAGACCAATGCCATCCACAGGAGGAAATGGTTGCTTTTTGAGAAGGTTAGGATTTTTAACACATGTAGTCAATCATTTACAGCTGTCCTGTCAATTTGTTTACATAAAATACCAATTAATGTTTAAGAAAATAACTGTTGTGTCAAACATGAGCTAATCTTAACATTTTAACAGTTTATACATATCATCATATCTTAATCATAACACCGGCAACTTTTCTTTTGAATAAAAAGTGGATATATCAAATTACATCCATATTGGTTATAACCTGAAGGGTCAACAGAATGAAACTGTTATGAAAAATTTACAAAATCTGTACAGATTTCATATTCATGGTCTTTTACTATTATTAAAGGTACATGAAAAAACAAAGTGAATCCAAAGGGTTTCAGAAAATATACAAAGTATAATAATTGTCATAACAATGGTGTATGAACATTTTTTATGATGAACAATTTCATGAAAAAAAGAAGATATACAACATCCTTCATATTCCGTGCTCTAAAACATTATCACAGAGACAGCTTAACTAAAAATAAATACATACCAAAAATGCAAAGTATGCGCTGATATTTGTCATTTTACAAATTGGATAAAAAAATGTGTGACTTCCTCATTCCATAATCTTCTGTTTGAGAGGCATTCTAGAAGTATGTGCGATGAAGAAGATAAGGATACATGTATCATGTATATAACCTGTTTTATCATCTCTTTCCATATGCTTGATAATGGTATAAGGATCTATACCAAAACGTCGCTTTTGTTAATAAAGAAGTTGATCATCAATAAAAAGCTTTGCCTTCTCCATTATCTTAACTTCTATTATATATACAGGTAATTGCCTTATTCATGTATCCAAAGATGAATCATAGATATAGTACAGGTAAATGTATATACATATAAGTAATAATTTCAAAATAATGGTACATTTGTATATGAAATTTCTCATGTCTAATACTTTGAATCATCAGGAATGCACCTGGCTATATATTCCAACCTTGTTAATCCATAAACATACAAGCCATATTTTGTATATTTCTAAATCATTTAATTATGTACTGCACTTTGTGAACTAAGTGGTTGATGAGTAGTTATGTACATCATGCACAGGGAGAGTAGAAGCAAATGGGAAAATAGTGTAATATTGATCAACAAAGCATGTACCAAAATAACTCTTTAGTTCAAAGGGTCAACATTTAACAGTAAAACCACTTCTCCTCTCACATTGGAGTCAAGGTATCAAGTACATTTCGCTGCAGATTTCATCAAAAGTATAAAATTCACATTGCATAAACAACATTTTTGTAGGACAGAAGATTAAGGTTTGAAGCATAAGAAGTTCACCTGTTTGAGAATCTCAATTTTACCTGATTTTTAACTGGCTCTTTGCAGGCATTATCCAGGTGTGTCTATCAGGTAGACACTGTGAGGGCAATTATGTGATTATAATTTGATGCCAGTTTTCAACACAAGTAATATATAACATGATTTAACGACGTGAGATTATAATAAAAGATTGAATCAATATAAGTCAATAATCCTACCTGTGTGAAACAAATTATTTCACTTACCCAGGTTAAAGTCAGGTGCACACCTGACGAATGTATATATATGATCTATACACTTTTAATACAAAATGTTTTAAATTCTGCAGCAGAACCATATCACACCTTTCATTTAATACCAAATTGATAAAATCTGAATGAAAAATCTTAATGAAAAGTTAAAAATGTTAAAACCCTTAAGCCTACCTGTATGAAAACAAGATTTTCAACACTCAGTTTCTCCCAGGTGCACACCTGTGCAGGTATGTATGTGAAAATCTACTTTGACACTAATAATACAAAAAATGCTACAATTTTGGTAACTTACCTGTGCACACCTTTCACCTAATCCCAAAAGAGTAGAATTAACAGGAATGTTCCACAAGCTGTGAGTAGGTCTACCTGACCTCCGCCTAACGAGCAAGGTATCTCAGGCAGGTATTGTCAGGTGAGAAGACGAGCTATGCGTACAGGATGCCTACCACGCACTCTCTCTCGGCCCCTTTAAGTGATAGTAACCTGTCAGCGGGCATTACGAGCTGGACTTGTGTTCAACGGTGACACGTGCAACAATAGCCAACGATCCGCTCTGATAAACACACCATAAAACTGTAACTGTCCACTGGAACAAACAATAAATTTGAGTGGAGAAATTATTAATAACTTTGTAGCATTTCCAATTATTTTGTAACTTTCATTACTTTTGTGCTTGAGCACACCTTTGAAGATTGACGCAGTGTTTGGAAGCAATCTGTGGTTACATTAAGCAAATTGGACACTTTTCTAAATTAAGTGATGTTAAATCAACGTAATTAATGTATCGATCTGTGTTTTAGATGATCTGGGACTTAGTGAAGTTTTCGAATAACCTCGAAACCTCTATCAAACTTAGTCAGACGAGGGCTAAGCATGACTGAACATGAAAGCTTGATAGATATGTGTGTATTCTAAACCAGGGGCTCACAAAGAGCTCAGAAAAGATGTATTATAGAGGAACTAAAGCGTTCCCATCGAGTACAAGGAGCTTTCTATTCATGTCTGCACAACAGCCGAGAGAGACCGTTCTCCAACAAGCGTTCCGATTGAGTGGCGTCCACGGAAGATGGAAACACGACTTTTCGATCTATTTCGTTCAGCATTGAACGTTCTATCAATCTGATTGTCAGGCATTGAACAGAAGCATGGGAAAATCTAGATCTCGTTGCTTCATTTATTCACCACCAGTTACAAGGAGTTACTGCAAATACAGCTGAGAGTTAAACACTCTTCAGTGTGGAGTTCATAAATAGCTATGTCCAGTCGTGATGATAGAGACGGATAGTTGCAAACTGACCGTTTGATCTCCGCTACTTGTATAAATTGGGTGTTTACTGTTATAAATATTATTATATTTGTAAGGAAAGGAACTGATGGCTGGATCAACAAGGCTTCTGGACTTGAGATGGTCGGTATGGATAAATGGCAGATGAATGATTTCGGGTAGATTCATTGTTTTCTTTGTGTTAGAATCTGAATGTCGACCGAGGAAATGGGTTGAAGCAGGACAAAAGTTACAAAAGTATTTAAAAATTACTGATTCATGCTTGAAAGGGTCTGATCAATAACGTTTTCTTCAATGTTCAATCATTCCACCTTGGAGATCAATAACAACTTTAAAAGCAACATTTAAACTTGTTATTTGGTCCAGAATTAAAATTTATTTGATAACAAATGATAAAATATTTATGCGTCAGGTATTCTTGTAGAAACATAATCCAAGGAGATATTCAAGTTGGCGTATTTCGCTATTACAATCCAATGAATTTTTCATATGAAATTTACACTCAGTAGATGCTTTTGTGAGACCTACATTGTAGATAATGCAATAAAATTTATCATGACCTCTCACTCTTTGACATCAATGAGAATACTACTAAGACATCACAAAGTTGATGACTTACCAATGCTATGATGTCATATTGCTGATGATGTCACAATGCTATGAAGTCATATTAACAATAAAAAAAAAATATCATTCATAAGCCTGGGATATTTGATACTTTAATTAATACCGGTTTATTACATATTGTGTAATAACATTGCATGCTTTCAATTGAAATGACGTCACAATCGTTCAGATATGAAATTACAGTGTAAGTGACATAATTGTGAATGTCCTATTAATCTGCGATTTTCTTAAATTTTACTTGATTTAAATCAGTGGGTAATACCTATATTAAAGATAAGATTAACCTGATCCAGTTTCATAGCATTTATATCAAACTTGTAAATGGTATCAGTGTTTAACATTCGAACCAAACCACTCACTTGTATCATAAAAATACAGTCTTGTTTAGTATTCGCTATATGTACAAGTATTTTGAAGAGAATTATTTGCATAAATTAATGCACAATTAATATATTCTCCAGTTTTGTGTCCACAAAATAACATAGGGGTGATGAAACCTTTTATCGTTATCTTTCAATTTCAACAGTTTTACAGTTCCTTGTATTCCTTCTGACAAATCACACTTTTGCACTCAATACTGTCGACGTCATCCGATATCATGACAAAAATCTGAACATCAAATTAAAAAGTATTATTTTGCAAGCAGAGAAATCTCTCATAACATGTATCACCCACATAATGACAGAATCCAGAACTTTTACGATGGATTTGAACAATAAAAACCAGTGTTACACTCAAAGGCTATCATTACTTTGTATAGAAAACTGCTCTTCATCATGAGCAAGTGGTTTAATATTTCTACAATAACATCACAAAAGGCAGCCTGACATAAAACGATGACGGACACTTCTTGTAATGGCGTAGGACTATTTATAAGCTTAACGAAATAATACAACCATTGCTAATCATCCAGCTATGACACTTTATCACTCAATTTCAGTTTTCAAAGAATATTATTTCTCATGGGAAATGTATTGTGTATCATATAACATGCCCCGAGGTTATGCTGCTTACATTAAAACATCACTGTTAGTATACAGCGGTTTCTGTCATACATTTGTTGATCAAATAGATGAGGATGGTGAAGGAATTGTCATACCTGTGTATATTAATGTAATCCTTTTTTAAAACACCTGTATGAATAATGTAATGGATTTTCGAACACCTGTACACTATACACCTAATTTATTCCCTAATTTGGGAGTGAGAAGTACAAATAGACATATTAGGTGTGTAATCGCTTATAAGTGACATGTTTATCATAAAAAGGGAGTTTTTATTTTATTGAAATGCTGTACATGGTATTGCTTATGCAAACTTGTGATTACAGCATAACAAGGGAATTAAGGTATCAAGTATATTTTGATAAAAGCTGCTTTTCTATTCATTCCAGGTTACTTCAAAATGAAAATCTGAATCCGTCAATTTGCTTTAAATCAGCTGTGATTTTTTTTAAAATAAGCTTCTTTGGTAGCAACAAATCAGTTTTAATTTCTGATTTACAAATAGAAGATTTAACAGTTTTCCTTCTTCAGTAAACCAGCATCATAGACCTTCCAATGTAACATACAAGAGGTCATATTTAATTTAATTAAAGGTACAGTTTTTTTGTGGAGCCAAAAAAATTGGAAGATATTTTCCAGTTTGTGCATTACACAATCCATTTGAAACATGAGCAAATGGATTGATTTCATTAATTCCTTTTTCAATAATATTTTTATAATTTGTTTCAGTATTAAAAAGGTTTTACCAAGGATTTAAGGGGCGGGATAGCGCAGTGGTTAGCGCTGTCGGCTTCTGATCAAGAGGTCCGGGGTTCGAATCCCGCCAGGGGTACGACAACTTTGTCTGTAGTAGAGAACTGTTCTACACGCAGTAAGGTTTGGGTGCAATGCTACAATGAATTTCAGCGGAGTACCACTCATGGTTGGCTAGTTCCAGGCGATGCTCGCAGGTTTCACCGCAATGCATAGCCACATGGCATTGTGGGCTTTCTCCCTGCCATAATTTAAGCAGCCGAGATATAAGTGAAGTACTCTTGAAAGCGGCGTTAAACCCCAACTCACCTCAAGTGATTTATATAGGATCTATACATAAATCTTTGGTTTTAGCCAGGTTATGTATGAGAAAATAACTCATATAATTGCGGTTTTATTTTGTGATGATGATGATGATGATGTGGTGGTGGTGATGATATCGATGATGGTTGTGATGGTCATGATGATTAATGATGATAGTGATGGCGGTGGTGATGATTAACTGAGGTTCAATACTGTTTCATTTCTTGGTGCTAGTTTTGGCAAAAGAAAGCCTTCAACAGAATTATTGCGGTGCAATATTTGAACGGAAATAAATGTTTCCTAGAAATAAAAGATTAAAAGACTATATACATAAATTGCATTTTAATTCTTTTGGGAAGGAATAAATGTTTGACATATGGATCAATGAAAGCAATGATCTTCTTCTTAATTGTACTCACAACATTTACTGAGGATTTAATCACTCTAATGTCTTTCTTCTTTCTTCAGTGCAGCTTAAAAGAAATGGCTATATCTCTCGACATAGAAATGACAATTTTCCTCAACAAAGAAGTTCATACTAGGGAGCCGCTAAAAGCAACTAAATTCATCAAGTTTGTGACTTGTGTGCATTTAAAAGATAAATTTTCTTTTACAAATCACATTTGAATCAGAATGTTTTTGTATTTACACCACTTTACACGACTGTGGAAATAATTTCAAACATTATCAAACAAATAAAATGCCAATGACATGTTCAATCATATGAAACTGTAATTTCAGAAAACCTCAATTTGAATAATAGACACAGGTTATGAATGTATGGCCAAATATCATGGGAATCTCTATTATTGAAACATCATAATGACCAGTGCCTTCTCCCGGATCCCTGGACTTTTACAGTCCTATTATTAAGCTTAAATCTTTATCAGATCAAGGCGAACACTGTAATTATATTATTCCATTGAGAACATTAATCCCACAATGTAAACAAAACGGAGCCTAAATTCGGATAAAACTCTTTGATGTTAGTCATAAATATTCATACACGATGGTCAAATCATGGGAAATAAATAATTAAGACAATTGGGCTGGATGTGGTCAAGATGCTTTAATCATTTCTGCCACTCTTTTCTGACAAAAAGTTAATAATCCGTTACATATTCGGAACCAGTTGACCCCAGTCATGGCCGCAGAGGTCTTCGGAGGTGACCTCTGATCTCAGTAATAAAGATTCGTGATGGGAGAGTTTTCCGATTTTCGTTGTAATTTCATGAAATCATTGCTGTGCAGTCAGGAATGAAATTGCTCATGGTCCAACAATTACAACAACAAAATCACGAACGGAGAAATAAGCTCATGGAAAAATTAGATTTATCTGAACATTCATCCCACTGCACTGGCGACACGTCTGATGTGCTGTCTCCTCGGAGTAATGAAAACACCTGAACTCTCTACCTGTAACGACATTTCTACCTCAGCAACTTGTATAAACAGATGAAATTTCACCTGCCCTTTTCCTATAAAATCTTTAGTGTCTGTGAGATCTCCACGGACATGTCTACAAGTTAATGGAATTCTTGACCAGAGGCAGATTGGGTTACCCGATGCTAAGTATACTAGAACTTGTCCACTATCATCTGATAGCTGGACTTGAATATAATACTGCATTGATATGAACATCTTCATACTCATCTTCAGAAGTTTTTGTGTTCATCTTGTGGATGTGTTTATAATCTTTCAACAGTAACATATAGTTTTTCATGGATACTTTTCTGAAGAAATTGATCCTCAATGAGCAGGAATAAGTTTGTTAATTGTTAATTTGAGATCAATTCTGTGGAGGAGTTTTTTATTTTCATTTTTGTGTTCATCTTGGGGATCTATCTAATCCTTTAATAATAATTAATATATATAGTTTTTCATGCATACTTTTCTGAAGAAACTGTTCCTCAAGGTTTAGTTCAAAGTTAACCGAGATCAATTTTTTTAAGGAGTTTTTGGTTTTCATTGTTTGTGTTCATCTTGTTGATCTATCTAATCTTTCAACAGTAATATATATAGTTTTTCATGCATACTTTTCTGAAGAAATTATTCCTCAAGGTTTAGTTCAAAGTTAACTTTGTTGAATTCTTTGAAGGAGTATTTTGTTTCATTGTTTGTGTTCATGTTGTGGATGTCTATCTTATCCTTCAACAGTAATATATATAGTTTTTCATGCATACTTTCTCAATGTGCAGGAATAAGTTTGTTGGGATCAATTCTTTGGAGGAGTTTTTAATTGATAAGTAAAGTCTTACAGCATGATACAAACATTTGTTTAGTCTTTATTCAATTACTCTGTGCTTGTTGTGAAGAAGTTTATGTCAAACCATTCTATGTTTATGAGAAAAGTTGTTATACACAATTAAAGCCTGTTAATTAAATTCTAAAATATTTTTTGCAACCAAATCACTTGTGTTCTTCAAAAACATGTTCACCCAAACATTGCTTTTTAGGAGAATTTCTTTTAATACACATGCATGTAGACTTCTGATCATTTAGAAGATTGATAAAACTGCTCATTTTACTGTTCGTAAATAATGTCTAATATCTATTGAGCACTTCATGTTTCCAGCCTCTTTGAAATGCTTATAAGCATTTGAATTTTTTTTCTAAAGTCTAAAGTGACTGATATCTTAATTAATCTTATAGATTTTATCAGAAAAAATATCAAACAACTTATGATGTAAGTAGAAACCACTTTCAATAATTTGCTCTCCTCTTAAACCTAAGAAGATTGACCAAGTGTGGTATAGACAGCTTATCTATTGACAAGTCTTTTTTCTTCTCGAAGAGTCAAATTTCAGCTTTTACTCTAATTTACATTAATTTAATTCCACCAGACTTCTGAATATCTTAAATCAAGGTTTCAACTATCAGATTATGCTCTTATACCAGCTTACTACAATTACATTTTAGATAATATTTGTATACTAAGATTATCAAATATCAAAATTCTGCCAGGGAATTAAAATTTATCTGCTGTAGAGAACTGTTCCACAAGCAATAGGCTTTTGTTTCAGTGCTACATTGATATTTAGTGCTGTTAGTGTCTTCATATTGTGCTAGTTCATGCATTACATCTCATAACCACAATGTTATCAAGGCTTGCTCCCTGCAAAAGTGAAATGCTATTGAAAACAGCATGAAAACTCAAATCACCTCATTTATTAAGTAGTAAAATCATTTATACTGCTGTTAAAAATCAAGTCAAGAAGAAGGTGAGGTGCTTGTGGTTTTAACTCCGCTTTCAAGAGTGTTTCACTTATATCACAGTTGCTAGTATCATTTCAGGGAGAAAGCACGCAATAACAATATGGCTATGAATTGCAGTGAAACCTGCAAGCATTGGCTGGAACTAGCGAACCATGGGTGGTTCAGTGTAGCATTGCACACAAACAGTTCTCTACAGCTGACAAAGTTGCCGAGTCCCTGGTGGGATTCGAACCCAGGACCTCTTGACTACATATACCGGTACTCAATATGATAATTATAAGTTTACAAATGAAAGAAAAATAGAATAATTCATATCTCCATGGAGTCATATGGTCTTCAAAAGCACAATCCCATGTTGTGCAACAGTATAATCTAATAGGTCATGTAGTAAATTCCCTTATTGTAACAATTTCAGCTTAAAAAGCATGCAAGTGTTAACACAGAGATACATCCCTCATCAACACGTGGAGTTACTCATGAAAAGACCAGACTTGTCATGGTACATGTTTTAAGGGCATTCGCATCTTCGTTGGGCCAAATGCTTCCACAACATGGAAAACCACTATTTGATGGCGGATTTACCTCTTTAATTGTACACAACTTCTATTTGTTACTGCATTCTTAAAGAGAGGGTTCTATCAGTTTATTTTGTGGGGATGAAATTCGTGGAGACATTCTTGTTATGTTATTAATACGTCATTATATACACAATCTAGGTGATATCACTGAGGGTAAAATTTTGATGACTTTATATTTGACAATCACACTTTCATTAAAAATAAAACAATGAGAAGTGAAGCTACGTCATAACAGGACATTGCTGATTAGTCTAATGATAACTTATTTGTTACTTTGTGGATATTCTATTAATATAGATGTTTTTATTATTAAAAAGTTGTAAAAATACATTGTTTTTCTCATTTCAGGTAAAGCATAAAGAAAATGGTGGATATATCGTGATAGAACCCTCTCTTTAAGTGGATCTGAAAGGATGCAGCCATCTTCTACATCTGATAAACAGGACACCAGGTGTCTACTGAAACAAAGGGACTGTAATATTTTTGCATTACGTGAAATGAAAACATGTAATATTGTACCTAATTTTACAACTTTTTAACAATAAAAGATAAACACTGATAGAATATTCACATAGTAACATATAACATGTCATAAAACTATTAAAGAATGTGCTGTTATATATGCCATAGCGAAGTTTTCCCCACTCACAGCTTCAGTTCTCATTGTTTTTATGTTCAACAAATGTATGTGGCTTGTCTTTATCAAGTTATGGAATATAAAGTCATCAAAATAGTTACTTCATTACAATCTTTTAATTTGACTGTGTTTAAATCATGTATTAATAGCATATATGTGTAAATGGGAATATCCTCTAGAATATCATTTCCACAAAAATACCCCAATAGAACCCTCCTTTTAATGTTCAGCTTGTGAAAAGTCTGAAGTTTTTATAATATCATATCTTTTACAGTTAAATGTTTTACACTGTATAACACCTGTATCATTATTATGTTATGCATTCTCAATGTGCTTATAATTTGCTACGATAATTATATAAGAATGAAAGAGATTGTGAACAGCTAGACACGTTGATTCATGCAATTCAGTTTGGATTTAAAGATTTACATCCCGTACTTTGCAACATATCACCTATCATGCTTTCAACCACCCTATTATTACAATTTATAATTAAAAAAACATATTTACCTGTCATTAAATACAAATTTGGCACCTTGTGAAACCCTCAAAATCTCCTCTTTTATTAACTTAATTACTCTCTTTCTGTTTAATACCTATAAGCATACTAAATATTCTTATATTAAACTACATATTTAAGCACAATAAGACCTCAAGTTTCAAAAGAAACAAATATTCCAAAAGTTTAATCCACCTTACTTTACAACAGCATGCCACCCTTCAGGTTTAAATCCCCATAATCAGTTTTCAAATCCCAGTTATCTTTAGCCACCTCATTAAATAGATAATGTGCAAGTCAGAATGCCAAGCTAAGTACTTATATATACTGGGTGAAGTCTTTGCTGTAGGCCCTGATCGCTTTAACATTTTAGAACCTCACATTTCAGTTTTATGTTGACAAATATATGGTCAAAACATGTCACATGATAGAGAGGCTGGTATTCCTGCATGCTGCGTACTTTTTGCGTATGTCTTTTTTTTCATCTAAATTTCTTTACCACATGTACCAAACTGGAACTGTTTAAAGGACATAGGTTAGATGGTTAGATTTAGGTTACAATTTGATTTTGAATGCCAAAAAATGTTGATAACAAATCTCATTGAAAACCTTTTGGCCTGTGACTACTATTTCACCACGATGTCCCCTATATAGTCAGAAAATAACCACCCAGGGTGTTTATCAAATTTAAATCAAGGAAGCAATACCATCTTTACAAATTATTTGTATGATTGGCAATGATTGGACAAATTAATTTGCTATCCTCTATAGAGCTCACACATTTTTTAAATGTCAGTTTTTCACAATGAAATATATCATAAGCAAAGTTTTTCTGATGATTTCACCAAGATTTGAACCCATATTTCTAGCTTATAAGTAACTTCTATACACAATCTTTTAAGAGCTGATGTGGCAATGATCCAACCAGCCACACGTTATAAAAACTAGCTCATGAATTTGTACTACAGCTCTAAAATCAAGAAATAAAAAGTTTAGGTGTAAATTTTGATCTGACACTGATTTGGCCAAGATTTGAGGTGAGTTGGGGTTTTCAAGAGCATTTTATTTATATCATGGCAGCTAGTATTATTTCAGGGAGAAAGTCTGCAACACCATGGTGGCTATGCATTGCAGTGAAACCTGCAAGCATTGGATGGAACTAGTGAACCATGGGTGGTACTGTGTAGCATTGCACCCAAACCTTAGGCCTGCTCCTTTCAAAATATCGGTTCTTGTTCCGAATGTCTGGTACATCCGCGAAGTGAAAGGAGTGACTTCGAACACTGTTCTGTGTGTGCGGAACATGGTCTATTGCTGTGCGTCTTGCACCTGCTTTTTTTTGGAACATGTTCCGCACGCCTAGAACAGTGTTCAGAGCTACTCCTTTCACTTTGTACATGTACTGGACATTCGGAACAAGAACCAGGCAGTGAAAGGAGCAGCCCTCTAATTGTTTGTAGAACAGTTCTCTACAACAAGTTGCAGAACCCCTTTTGGGAATTGAACCCCAGACCTCTTGATCCGAAGACGAACGCGTTATCCCGCCCCATCAAGAGTCAGACCCATGCAACTAAATGCTGAATGTAAACCGGTACACTCCACTTAAATTACTCTGCTGTAGGCAACATAGTTTGTTTTTTGTACTTTCATCACTAACATGTAACTCTAAGAATTCTTTGAAATACAACCTGCTGTTTTCCTGCCTGGCAAACAAATGTAAAGAGTATAAAGTAAGACAAGTTAACTTTAAAAACTTTTAGTGCTTTTTAAAAAGTTGAATGATCTCCTGGCGTGGAATCCATGTAAATCATTAAAATACATCGGACAATCAGTTACATTGCATACCTGTGATCACCTTTGGGATCAAAATGGCAAATATCGTTGTTTGTTTATGGGTTTGAACTGTGATAATTGGTCTCCAAACAACTTTCTTACCAACTTCAAACCTCATGAAGCGCCGTCGAGCAATAAAAAATCTACCAAAATCTGCTTTCTAAAAACATCTAACACGTGAAATGGGAATTCTAAACTGTTGTACAGCTGTTTATTCCATCCAGTCTTTATTCAACCAAACGGGGTCGCTCTTTGGAGCTTCATCAACGGTAGAATATCTACAAATTACACAAAACCATGGAAAAATGCTTTAACCAGTGTTGATTATGTGCCACAAAAACTGAGACTACATTGGTTGAAAAAGAGGAGCACTTGAACAATCTAAATCCGATATTTTCCACATGAGAAGTCAGAGATGCTTAGTTACCGTGGCAACATGTTTATATTATTACATTTTTGAGCCCCGTTACAAATTCACATCACGCTACACAGGTCATTGTTTGTTGACATTGTTAGGATTTATGATGTAGAATTAGACACCAAACCTGTCTTCAGGAAAAGCAGTGTAGCGGTAAAATACCTTGATGGCCTGCTATTCTACAACGGGCAGTTTCTGCTTTATCACTCTCCACACATTATGCTTCTTTTCAGAATTAAAATACCTTTTCTTACAACCTTCCCATTTTCACCTTTTTTAAAAATATTCGAACAAACTCGAAAAGCTGTCAGACAGGACAGGAAACTTGTTGATGAGCTGCTATATCACGTTGGTTAGATCAAACTTGACTTTGATGATACTTTGGGAAGTTTTTAGATATCAAACTCTCTAACACTCCTGTTCATGACTTACAAGTGACACCAACATCGCCCAAACCTAGACGTCATCATCTAGACTTTCTACAGATCCCTTAATGCTGCATAAGAAAAGTTAAATGTTTCTACGGCACATTTTTATCATATGAGGGCGGTTGGACTTTTTTTTTTTGTTGGAAGAAATAATGACGAGGGAGGAATAAATTTATTTTTTTCATCAAAATATAGCTTGGAAGTGGCAGAAGTATACAAAACAGAAGCACACAGGTTCCTGAAGACCCATATATTTGCTGGACAAATGGATTTTTGGGGTTAAGCAAAAATGATGCAGCAAATTTTAATGTTTTTATAAAAATCACAATAAAAAGCTGTTGGCACATGAATAAAAGTGATGCGCCAATGCCTACGAAACATTTGTTTTTTTTTATTTAGCCTAAGTAGTACCTGTGTTCACTCAAATCTTTAAAGTATACATGTTTATGCCAAATTTTGATGGACTTTCAAGTGACAGCACAGTTCTTCCAAACCTATAGGTCATCAAGTAGACTGTCCACAGGCCTTTCAGTCTGTGTTTCTTTGCAAAATCATAATTCTAGTCATCTTCACATCATTCTTTTAAAGTAATTACAAGATTTTCCTGCACTAAAAAATCATAGTTTCTTGGTGAAATCCACAAAACATGACATGGTGATAAAAAACATCAAAACATAAAATCCAAAATTTCTAGTGTCGAAATTAATATTTCATAAACATATTTATGAGTTCCCTTAAATTATTCAAAACTTATTTTGTCTTACAAACAATCTGCAACAGTACCAATTCTTGTACTTTTTTCCTATTTGAGACAATACCTTTGCAGTATTCGAACCTACACCCTCAGAGTCAGGCACAAAATTGCCAACACCGACAATACCAAAAGCTTATCCATTGGGCCACCAAGACCTCATCAAAAACAAGGCACAGCAACCAGTAATTCAGCTTTCTTTACACTCATTACCCCTACTTATTTTGTCTTGTATATATCATAAGAATTTTTTTTTCTTCTGGATAACAACTTCTATATTGTGTAAATATGGGGTATATGATCACTCATTAATCAGGTGAAGATGTGAGCATATGTATATGCCGAAATGTTGTGTATCTACACAATATAGACATTTTTGTCCAGAAAATCTCAACAAGGTCACATTTGGGAAAACACTACCTTCAATAGTACAAATTCTTGTACTTTTTCGGGTCGAGTCCCATGCGGGATTCAAACCCACACCCTCATAGTAAGGCGACAACATTGATTGTACCAGCAGCTTACCACAGGACCATTTCGCCTTGTTTTGTGTTCCACTTCTAAATCTCCCTCCAAGTCATCATAAATATATTATCTAAGAGACTGATAGCAAGTCTAGTGTTGATCCCTCCAGGACATAAGGCTCATATTTCATAACCAACATAAACCTGCTATCATCAAACATAGAGAATTCTATCACAAAATGCAGTTTTCAAGAAAATACCCAACATGTTCTCTAAATAGGTTTCAAATGAGGAACTTGTCATGTCAGAATTTTATATTCATCTTGCAAAAGTTTTATGTGAGAAACGTGCATTTATTACGTACAAGTGTCTCTTGAACATTTAACCTCACCCAATTCAACATGCAAACAGGATGTAGAATGGATATTTATAACACAAAACAAGATCCTTTATCCTCCTAGATATATAAATTAATTGAATTTTAAAAATTATACATGAATAATCATCTATGTAAAGGAATGTGGTTTTCTTAATACTATATTCTTAAGAACATGAAGATTTTCTGGAGAACAACTTCTTTAATGTGAAATTACATGACATTTCGGAGTATATACTTACTCCTTCATCAGGTGGAATGTAAGAATACTACATTAAACATATATTTTAAACAATTTATTTTTTCTTAATATTAAAATACTATGTATTTTCATAAATATGATTATATACATATTAATTACCATAAATATTTATTGGTAATGAATGCATTACTAGCAATGAACACCTTGTGGACCTATCATAATTTTGAATTCTTGTTATACCTTATGCAGTGTCAATTGAGACGAAAATGAAACAGACATTCTCTTCTTTTTGAGTGAGCAACTGACAAAGTTTTAAAAACTAGGACTCTACAATCAGGATTTTCCTATCAGCATTAGAAAGAAGTGAAAAAATGACAGTGAAGAAAAAAGGTTCTGACAGTTCAAAAGTTTTCTGGAAAAGCTCTGAAGCAGAAGTACTCCACAGGGATTACTCAGCAACCATAACAAATTAAATGAAAAAGTAAATTTAAAATTAAGTTTTTATTGAAATTGATAGTACTTCAATTTCTGTCAACACTCGCCAAATTCCCCTTGATGTCCTTTTTAAGCTGTACACAGTTTTTGAAATTGCAGCTTTTGAACAATATTATTTGTGGATTTTTTCTCTAAATTACATTGTGTTTGATAAGAACGCATCTTATTGAATAATTGTTAACAGACAATGGAGAACTGTAACCCTGTCTAAGCCAAGTCACTATCTATAAATTTGACAATGAAGGAATGTTCAAGCTAAAGTCACCAACTATCTCAACTTCCTCCCCAAGTCATGACTTGCACCAGTTTCTGTTAATAACTAATTTAAGTCTTGCTGCATTCCATTTACTTTTCTGTGCTACCACTTGAATTCTGTAGTGTATGTATGGTGCTTCACAGGCATGCAGAACTTGAACTCTGTAGTGTATGGTGCTTCACAGGCATGTAGAAATCGGTCTATTTGCCGGACACGTCCGATTGTGAATCCAGTTTGTCCGAATGGAAAATTGACTTGTCGGACACTTGAAAAGTCAGTTGACCAATCAAGGAAAAACTAAACAAACCCGCCCTTCTTGTCAGTCATAATTGTTTATTCAATTGAAAACAAGTTGATCCAGTCAACAAGTGTCTGCTACATACCCCACAGAAAGTTTATGAAATGTAGCAAGGCTTAAAATTAGCCAGTGATGGAGAACTGTGTGTTTTGTATCTATCTACACATTTACATGAAGTCAAAGTCAGGGGTGTTGTTTACCATGGTGATGGTGATAGTTCCAAGATGTAGAACGTGCTATCCAGACCCACTAAATGAGGTGAAGTGGCTTGTGATTTCAAGAGTATTTCACTTAAATCAAGGCTGCTAGTATTATGGCAGGGAGAAAGCCCGCAACGCCATGTGGCTATGCCTTGCTGTGAAACCTGCGAGCATCGACTGGAACTAGCGAACCATGGGTGGTACTACGCTGAAATTCAGTGTAGCATTGCACCCAAACCTTACTGTGTGTAGAACAGTTCTCTACTACAGACAAAGTTGTTGTGTCCCACGGACCTCCCACTAAAGGATGCTGGATGGTAAGCTAATGGGAACCATTAAATTAAAGCAGCAGGGGGGGGGGGGGGGACCATCCAACGCATGACACACACGACTCTGGTATGGTTGATGATAGAATCAGACGTCTCCTGAAACTGACCAATAAATCAACCATGCCAGAGTCGTGTCATTCATTGGATGGTATCCAGCATGCAACATTTGCAAGTTTGAACATTTGCAAATAGACAAGCTGGAGTCAATGACCATTTATCCATACATTTTAAAATAACTGAACGTAGAGGATTTTAAAATATGCAAGAGCATTTATACATTGGAAATGACTGGAAGTGGAATGTTTGCAAATAGGTGTATAGGGAGTTGAAATTTCAATATTCCAAAATTGCAAAACACTTTACTGACATGATGGTTTAGGCAATGCTGATCAAAGAGTTTACACAATGAGCATCTAAAATCCATACTAAGAATTCTAATTTTCTCTAGCTGTCATTGTGTAATAGTTTATTTGATTTTGAGGCAAACAGCCCATGTACAAAGTTGGAAATACTTCCATCATTACAATAAAAGTGACAAATAATGACAGTGTATATTCTAAAATGTATATTTATAAAGCACTCTCCAGTATATACAGCATTGGGAAGGCATAAATATTACACAATGTAGAGAGTCAAGTGATATTTAACATATTGCTGACTTTAGAATAATTTCACCATCGCTACAGCATATATGTTGGTTAATGAATAATAGTAGGGTTATCAGAAAATCTAGATGCTATCTCCTTACTCCTTATTAAATCATACTTTGGGCAGACAAACAAAGTATATAACATCTACAACTATGTTACCATTGCAATTAGGCCGGTAGATAAATAAACATTTATCTATATCTTGCCAATAGATGTTTGAGATAACTCGTCTAATCTAAGGAAGCTAAAGAGTCTCTAGTTCTGATGTTCATGATAAGATATTTTTCATCGAAAACCTGTTTTAACCGGAGATATTTCATTTTCATTATTTCATGTATAGTCATTGAATTTCATCAATTATTTGTCTTTATTTTGGAGAAACAAGATATCAAGAAGAATAAGCTTTTTAATTGTTGTGGAAAATAATTATATTAGCAACAGTATGTAAAATACATGACATATTCCACATGACAAATTGGCAAAATTATTCAGTGGAAAGATGCATCAGGAGTGATAAGAAGTTTGCATGTGAAGGTAAAAACTACAAGTATATAAATATATCCTTGTCTGATCTATCAGACTTACATTAACTTTTAAAACTTGACACATAACAAATGACAGTAAAATCAAATATGATTTGTACACTTATAATCATTATTTATCAGACTTTTAAAAACTAACCGATAACAAACAACAAAAACGAACTTTGTACGAGCACTATGACAACATTCTAATAATTTCATCCTCCTTTTTCCAAACTCAGCCAAATCAAAAAAAGTTTGTATTTCATAAAACAAAGAGGAATTACCATTTGTCAAATATGACATATTTCTTTATCCTTTTCAATTAAGGATATGAAGAAGTCTTGGCAGATGACACCATATTGGATCTGGAAATGATTAACCAACATCACGCCAGATGAAGCACCTCCTATCATTCTTTCAACAAGTTTCTGTGATATTTTGATTTCAGGATAATAAAGTGAAAGCCAATTTAGGAAATCAAAATCCACACCTCTGACCAGACTGGAGAAGAATGAGATCAAATTGAGGAGATATGTTCCTATTATTTCATCTAAGAGGACGGAAATGGTGACTGTTGAAAGTTCGCAAGAGATTTATTTGCTCCAAACTAATTGACAATCCTACTAAAAAGCTAAAACTTAATAAAATCACCCGTCCACTTACAGTGGCTGGTCTGCAGTAGGCTTCATCAAATCTGTCAGGTGAAGATGCAAAAAGTCCCTCTCCATATGCAATTTGAGGAAAAAACTGTGAAAATGCAATTATCTTAAATGCGTCCTTTCCAGAAGAATATGTTATAGACTGTCTGTAAAGTCAAAAGGTGTGAAGTAGTTCCATCATACAGCAATTTTATGTTATATCATACGTTTTGAGGTTATATGTCAATTTCAAAAAAGCAATTTCAACAACCCAAGTGTTCTTGAACGGACATAAAAACAAAAGTACCATACTCTGATGTATAAAATTCTGGGTACATCTTTACAAATCATTTAAAATTGACTTACTTCGGCAGAAGTATTTCATTTTTTACGCTGTTGAAAATGTGGTGAAGTTTCTTTTGCGGTTGTGTGTATGGCCTGCATTTCCTATTTACAGCTTATTATTTCCCCCAAGCATTGGGTATCCTCTGGCACATAGACCCGTATACACATTTGGTGTTGCTTTCTCATTGATACCATTCACAGTTGGGTGGACAGGTATTCAGTGTCACATAAGGTGCTCAAATTTGTAAAGACAAAAATTATGAATGTTTATTTATTGGAGGAATAGTTTTGACAGTGAGCAGGATGGCACAGAGTGGCACAGAGTGGTACAGAGTGGTACAGAGTGGTACAGAATAACCTCGCTGTTCATTTTTGGATTAAGAACTCTAAGGTTTGCTGTCCAGTCGAGTTCTCATATATCTGCAGCAACATTGTCTGCTATTTTTCTACAGGCAGTAAGTTATTGGTGCACTGATACTTTAAATTCAGTGTAACACTGCACATGGTTGCTATATCCAGTCAATCCTAGATGGTTTCACTGCAATGCCAAGGCAGATCAAAAAATTTTGAAAGGGGGGAGTATTGCAAAAAACGTCTCTGAAAATGAAACTAGGAAAATACAAAATCCAAATCAATATAATTAAAATAGAATTAAAAGGAGCTGTTGAGATCCCTTCATTTTCGCTACCTTTCTAATCCGGTTATAGATTTTCTTATGCTTTTAATTAATATTAGTTTCTAAATGGCTGACTGTCGAACTGGTAAGCTTTTGTCCCTGCAATAATCCTAGTGAGTATAAGTGAAATACACTTAAAAGCAAAAAGTGTTAAAGTCAAAATTGCTGTGTTAATATTGCATTTTGGTTATCTTAACATCTTACATCACCTTATTGTATTTTGTGATAGGTGACCCTGAGGTAGTATCTCCTCAAATCAAGAACTTGTTCCTTCTATGTCTTTATACACGTATGGTAAACCCATGCACTTATTTCTTATCAGCTAACACGTTGTATGTAATAAAATGTTGTTTTTTTCGTCCAGGTTATTTTCAGTTGTGTAAGCAATTTTAGTTTGAAGTCTCATATTAGTTTTGTCACTTTATAACAAGTAAAACAAAAAGATATAGCTCTTCATATATATGAAAATTCAATAGGGATTCAACAAAAATATGGCTGCCTTACCACACTTGTTGAATAAGTTAATAAGATATTTGAAAAATGTTCACCTATATCAAAATCCAACATCTTATCCTTCACATCATTCCAGTTTAAGACATGAAATTCTACCTGTAATCTGATTCTGCTGTTGATAGACAATTATTTCTATTCTGGCATAAACTGCTGAGATGGTTTAATTGATAGTGTTGTGATTGTTCCCTGGAGGGACACAGGTACTAGACAAAAAATATAAACCTATTTTCCTGTCTCTACCTGAATTCTCTTATTTCATCCAAGAAACAAGGCCAAACATCTAACAGCAATTTCAGTAACGTTACTTTGCAAATTACTGTTGCAATTCCGATTCCTCAATTTATATCTTGAAGTACACCCACACGCACACATAATATCTAGATTATCTATCAGGAAGATAAAGGACTTATGTCTAACTGTTCTTGACTGGAAATGAAAACACATTTTTTGTGGTAATATATATCTGTTTACCAAAATCAGATCCTGAAATAGTTCACGAATGCAGAGATGGAGGGAGATGGAAGACGATGTCACTGATAGCGGAGAAAGAAGATACACCATTGTGCCGCTGACACCTCCAAACTTCTAGCAATAACTGTAACTCAGACCCAACAAAGGGTAAAGCTACATCTTCCCCGAGATAACGGTTGAATCCACTTAGCAACCAGACCGTGGCATTCCGGTGATTCTTAAAAGTTTTTTTTTGTGGTGATGCAGATCTTGTTTCATCCCATCAGTGTATCTAAAGGGTCCTGAGTCAAGGTTTTCCCGTTAATTTCAGCCAGCACATGTGTATGTAAGCATTTTAATCTACACATAAAGAATTGATAACAGCCATGTTGACTGGGGTGAGATCCAGATGGATGGAATTTGATGGGATCTGTAATTTCACACCTTAAGTTTCAAATTTATGTAAATTGTGTAATTTTCAAAGGGAATAGCGGACAATGTGTGACATCTTTGGGTGGCCTCTGGTTCAGTTTTGATACAAAAATAAATGAGATCTTTGCTTCAGTGATTTTACTGTCATGAAAATGTCACCACCATAAGGTGAAATCCAACATGGCTGCCATGATTTAGATATTCATAACAAAATAATATGGAATTAAAAGGAGGGTTCTATCGGGGTATTTTTTGTGGAAACGAAATTCGAGAGGATATCCCCGTTTACACAAATATGCTACTGATAAATGATCAAAACACAGTCAAGTTAAAATATATTAATAAAGGTAATATTTTTATGCATTTATATTTCACAACCTTATAAAGACAAGCGTACATTTGTTGAAAAATAAAAACAATGAGAACTGAAGCCATTCATCGGCGCTGCGAGTAGGGAAAAGTTTGCTAC
The DNA here is from genome assembly GCA_936450465.1 of Gibbula magus. Classification (NCBI taxonomy): domain Eukaryota; kingdom Metazoa; phylum Mollusca; class Gastropoda; order Trochida; family Trochidae; genus Gibbula; species Gibbula magus. Next base: position 58,714,638 of record OW388294.1, read on the forward strand.
GGCATAACAGCAAATTGTTTATGAGTTTTATGACACGCTATGTGTTACTATGTGAACTTTCTACCGGTGTATATCTTTTATCATTTAAATATTGTAAAATTAGGTGAAATATAGCGTGTTTTCATTTCACGTAATGCACAAAATCCAATATGGCGGATTTTGCCGACAGAACGGCCCCTTTAAGTCTAGTGAGTGAAGATATAGATTATGGTTGTTAATCGAAATAAATCCTATCATTTCAATGCATATCTCATTCCACAGACAAATATTTGTTCAAAACCATTAAAATCTTATCTCGGAATAAATGTAAAGCTGTTGGAGATAATTGAAAAGAAATGGCAGAGGCATGTTCTTCTAGCCCTAAATTACATGAGAAAATTGGTGTCGAAAAACATGCAACATGGAGAAGTTCACAAATTTGATGCAACTTGCTTTTTAATCTTAGATTTAAAAGCATGTTGATCTTTATCATCATCTTGTTGTACAAACAGATTTAACATTTATGCTCTTCAAACGTAAAATTATAAAGAAATACTATCAGAGCAGGTGAAGAAATCTCACAGATAAAAGACATTTCTTGTCCATCTGTACCTAAAATGCACTAATTACAGACAACCTGATATCGAAGACGTTCTTATTACAGGATATAGTTTCGGGTTATAAAACGTCTTTTTACCTTGAATTAGATAAACATTTTAGATTTCAATTGTTAGATTCTGTTGATACAGAAAACCTCCTGATTTTACGCCTCTACTTGAAAAGGGATGACATACACAGTACTTGGAGCTCAAGCGAACTAGATAATTTAACAGCCGCCTACTTCTTAATGAAGCATGAAAACCTTCCCCATGTAACCTTTCAGAGATTCGTATTTCAGTCTGATATCACAATTTCCTGTCAGAATGGTTCAAGTCCTCTATTTAAAGCTATAAAATGGTGTGATTAGAGCTCATTTAAAGTTTTTTTTAATGAAAAACAACTTGTGATGGGATGTTTTATGAAGCATCAGTAATTCAATGTTGGAAATCTAAACAAGCATTTGCCTGACTTCTTTTGATTGAACTCTGTGATGTAAAATCTTTCTTAATACTGGATTGTGTTAAGTCTGTCATACACTAGAGGATGAGATGCATCATATTATGTCTTGCACATGATACAACTAAAGTCTTCATAAACACAGTTTATTTATATTTTATCAAATAGTAAACTCTAGTAGATTGAAACCATCTGTATCACCATTAGTTCTTACATTCATAATCATCTGATACATTTATCAGAAGAATACATATTCAGATGATCCATCACAGTAATCAAAACATTATTGATGATCAGATGACAATCAATAAGCCATTACTCTACCTGCCCCAAATCATGTTAGTACAATGGAGCAGTTGTCCAAGGTGACACTATGGACAATTACCACACTCATACACCGACTCCAGATGGGCAATTAATGAACATGGAGACTGCAACTGCACTCTAATGATTTAAAAGGTGACAATTACATTTCACTGTCCACTGGCTGTGTGTATGTCAAACTCTTTGGAGGATTATCTCATCATTGTCTGCGACTATTATCGTCATCGACTGTGACTATGCTTCCACATAAATCTATGGAGGATTATTTCATCTGTGACTATGAGCTCCCACATAAATCTATAGAGGATTGCTTCATCATTGTCTGTGGCCATGGTCACACCTAAGCAGTGACCCTAAACACTTATGGACAGTTGGCTGCAAATGAAACATGACCATGACTGGCTAATTACTTCCGGGGAGTATTAACAGTGACTCCGGATTTAGCATATTCCTTTCCTTCATAATTACAACTCTTTACTTACCTATAAATAACGGGTAAATAAGGCTGTATGTATGTGTCAACATATTATGAAGGCAGTAGTCTTACTTAAAGGGGCAGTAGCACGTTTTTCTTGTGAAATAAGTTGATGAAATGTAATTGAAAAATAATGTCACCAACAGTAAAACACCCTTCCCTCTTCAGAAAATCAAGCTAAAATATGAGTTTACATGGTTCCGTAAAGCCATGGAAAATGTTTTTTGTCATTAGAAATAATAAATTGTGTTCACAATAAAATGGCCGCCATGCAATTTTTGCTTTATACATAACATCGTTATTACCACTACGGATAATTGGTTTGTGTAATAAGATGTTTTACCCTCTAAAGTAAACATGAATGATATAAACTATCATTATAAATGGGAAATTTGCAAAAATAAAATTTGCAAAAAACGTGCTACTGCCCCTTTAAAGATGGTAGTTCATAATATTTTAACCTTAATATGATATCACAAGAGGCCTTCACTTATCAAATGGAACTGAGCAAAGTTTTGTTAAGTTTTGGTCTACCTTACATTTGTTGCTAAGTTAGATACATAAGTTAGAATATTGTATTGTACACTGTTTTCCATTTATGAACTGTACTGTATATTGTTGACATATTGTATGATGTATGATGTATGCCTGTAAAGAGAAAACAGAAAATAAATTAAACAATTTGTTTTTAAAAAGGCTGTATGTATGTGTCAACATATTATGACGGCAGTATAGTCTTACTTAAAGATGAAAGTTCATAATATGTTAACCTTAATTTAACCCATTTTTGAAACATGATCTCCCCTTGAAAAGCAAGTGTAATCTTATTCCCATTTCTCAGAGCCCCCTTGCAATATGTAATGAAGTTGTCATTTTAAAAAAGATAATATTTATTTCAGAGACTAATTTTTAGACAATGAAGGCAGGATAAGGCATTCATACCATATTCACAACCTGTTAAGATCGTTTGAACATCTGGGGTTCAAATTCCAAAAATATCCCACCAAATCTTATCTTCTGTATTTAGAGCTGTTCTACATGCACACGTCTTTGGTGTAAATGCTACACTGAAATCAATGAAGTTGCCATGCGTGTGTCATCACTAGTTCCATCGACTCACACGTTTTTCTAGACGCACCAGTAGCCACAGTGGTATCGTTGGCTTATGTGCAATTATACTAGCCGCCATGATCTAAGAGAAATGCTCGTGAAAGTGGTGTTTACCCTTAATCATTTGACGTATTGCAGCACCACTTGCTCTCTTTCACTGTCATCAGACGACTGTTAAGTACAAAGCAGTGAAATTACTATGTAGACAAAATCCAATCCAAAACACACTACCACATCACACCCAGTGATGATGGTCCAGAATAAATTGTAATCACTGCAAAAACATGATAGCCTTATCATTGTTTTGTTCAACAAGTAGTTGTCACTAAGGTGACATGATCCCCTGCCCCAAATTAATATTTCAAAATTGAAACATAATGTCAAGATCAGCAAAATCGACTGGGCCCTGAATTATCCCTAAAAGAACCACTGGTTTAAGATAATGATGAGGATCCAAGTTCTGCTGTGACTTTGAGAATAATGTCAAGGTCACCAAAATTTAATCAGCCCTTTGTCTTCCCTTGGAGAAGCTATGTGTAAGATATGAAGAGAATCAAGTGAATGGTTCTTGAGATATATACCTTGAAATGAAGGTCAAGGTCACAAACCTCTGTAGGAACATTACTCTCCCTATGATGCACCCATATGCAAAATATGAAAAGAATCCAGTGAATAGTATTTGAGTAATTCTATTTCGTACGGAAGTTCGTACGGATGTTCAAACGTACTACGGACGGACGGAGCTGAATACTATATCCCCCGCTTTGCGCTAATCGCCCGGCGGGGGATAATAAACATTTAATTAAAGTTAATAATTTATTTTTGAAGACAATTGATATACACAAATTCCTGACAAATACTCAACCACATGCATTTTGTACAGAGAGTTAAAAAGAGACGCATATCTTCCTTCTTTTAAAGGTGCATTAATTGTTTTTCATAAAATTTTATTTGGTTTTAATACGTTCCAACATACAATATGTGCTGATTTCAGTTCAAACAATTTCAATCAACTTGCATATATCAATCACCAATCAACAAATATATGATAATAAGTAGTTTCCAATTAAAAACGAGCAACATGTGTAGAAACCGAAAAACCCGTCCCATTTACATACACAGTAGTTATAAGACCTATTAAACATTATCAACCCAAAGTTGTCTATTTGTCTGTTGTTAATAAGTTTTCAGAATTATGTTTGACCAATTGACGCACGCCACACGTGGCATATTGTCCGGTTTTCGATCAGAAATTGCTACTTTTACCTTAATATTATCAATATACCAAGTCGACTGTCATCAAAATGGCAATTTTCGGCAACAGTCAGTACCTCTCGATAAAATGACACAATTTATAACATTTGGCAAATGTGACCCCAAACATCATAATGGATGTACCTTTAACAACTACTTGTCAAAAGTTACTTTACCACATTTCTCCTCGGATGAGACACAGACATCTACAGAGACATACGACTCTGTTTCAAGACATCGTGAGAGTAGATGTCAAGGAGCATTGTCAGAGATAACTTGTTTAACAAGATGCAGTGAAACTCTTTCTGATAAGCTCAAATTTTTCTTTTCCAGCTCCTGACTATTGTGTCTTGGGTTTGAACAAAAGCACTTATTTGTAGTGAAAGGTAAACCAAGGATGGTAATTTCTGAACCAAGAATGATAGGACTGGAAGCCACATGCCAGAGAACATTTCCTGTTAAACATACTTTCACTTTACAATACTGAAATAAATGGAATGGCTTACATACATGAAAACAATTCTCTTTATATCAAACAGCTTTGAATAAACTTGAAAGCATAAATAATGCATGGAATTATTTGTTTGAGAATGAGAGTAGTGTAAAATGTAAAGAAGAAAAAATATATAACATATTAAAACTTAAGTATAAGAAAAAGACAAAACTTTAAAATAGATTCATCATAAATGTTTTTGGCATGAGATGCAATGAAGGAAAAGATCACATGTAGTTCATCGTTTGATAAAAGAAGACTTATAGGATGAAATAATAAAGCTGAAAAGATTAAATAAATATATCTATCAAAGAAAATAGGCAGAAGATTTTATCTCTTTATAATAATTTTTTAGAAGTTGTCAGTCTAGCATGGAGATGTTTCTTGGCATTTCTACCGAGTGGAATAAAGGTATGGTGAAATAACAGAACTTAGCCCTTGCAAAGAGACCCAAAAAGCTTTTGAAAAAAACATACATGTAGTTTGTAGTCAATACTGAAATGTTCTAAATATGCTTTATGTTGACTCACTCATAACATTTACATAGATTTTTGTATTGCGATCTTTTAATATTTTTAACTTCTTATTGACAAAATTTGATGTAGAAGTCGATCTCTTATTTGTATAATAGTTTTTTTTATGTGAGTCATACTTAATCTCCAATTTGGAAATTATTTTTCTTAAAGGCATGTCGTTTATTTTTGTAACTTTTAAAGCCATCTACAGACAGACCAAATGTATCATTATCATTAATGCTATGCAAGAAATATTTAAAAAATTTATAAAGAACATGAAAAATGATGTGTTGAAATTGCTTTGGGTAATAAATCTGTTATTTTATTACTTTGTTAAACGGAGTCAGACATATTGTCAAAATATTGAGTTACATATTATCATCAACAGACGTTTTAAACAGGCAGCTGGTGATTTTCTTACACTTTTAATTGCAAAAATATTTATATTTTTGGATAAGGATGACCTTATCTGCAGTTGTTACAGAACATACCCTATTAGAGGATTGAATTATCAGAATAGATGGACCACATGATTTATGATACTTATATAATCTAAAAGTGTCAGTAAAATCTCTATCTTTGATGAGAGGGATCTGGAGTGAGAGAACGTAGCTTAGAATGACTGCATCTCTTATGTAACTATCCTGGCAGTTCCTTGACAACACTTCAGACATATTTACCTTAAAAGTTCTTTAGTATTGATGGAGATCTAAATTTGACTTTTCCTAGGACTTGTTTACATTTCCTGCGCACTTGTATTGATAGAGAACTAAATTTGTAAAGCAGAATGACTTTTTCTTAAACAAACTGATGTGAAGATGAAGAGAGATGGAATCCAGTACAGGCAAGACAAGAATAATCAGTAACGGTGTGAAGTGCAGGCTGCTATTGGTAAGACTGAATTTGGCATTTCTTCTTCAAATATTTACATCTGCAGGTTCAGGGTCTGTTCAATGACTGTTTTTGCTTGGCGGTGTATTAGTGTCAAACAAGGCAGTATTCAATCAGATCGATCACCATACAAATCATTCTAATGAATCTTTGATAATAAAGCATAATACCTGCTCCCTCTACTTAGCAATTCCCCACTGCTTGTACAAGCTCATACAAATTTCTTTCAAATAGCAGACGTCTGTTAATTGGGGACCACTAACTGCAATCATCTCTCCATGATGTCACAAACCAGGAGCAAAGGAACATCAGACATGCTGCCCCAATAACAAATAACTGGAAACTGCTGTCTAAACATGATATGCCCACACCCTTAAGAGGATCCTCCACTTTTCAACTAGGTAAATAAATTTAAAATCTTCAAATGTCTGTCGAGGACTGGATTGAAGGTAAACATTGGCTGACATGAGATTTTCTGGTCAAGTGGTTCTATGACTGTTGGAGAGTTATACAAACAGGTCGAGGATCACATGTCGACTGGCACGGGATGGCAGGACAGTGGACACTGGTCCTCTCCTTCTGTAGCTATCTGTGTGATCTGATAGGCTGAATAACTGCTCTAATCACCCATACCTCCTGCACTTCAGTCCTTCAACCCGACCAACTGAGCCATGAGCTTAGCAAAAACAGAGCAGAAGAGTATCTGTATGCTTAAATTGTTCCTGTTAATCCACAATAGGAACATTCCGTGTTGGAAAGGATCAGAGTTAAGTCACGTGTGACTGAAAGGCCTCGATGATACTGCAGCGGTTTGTAAAGTGTAAGGGTCATTTAGATCTGATATACCACGGTGTTGTCTCTGTAACTACATATCTCCCTGGTCCTAGTCCTGCGTCTGCTATGTCACCAGTGCTCCAGGTTCAGGTTGCATTTAATGATGTGTCCTCTGCATCAATCAACCAACGAAGAAAAGGGGAGGATTCCACTATGAAAGTTCTCAATTGGTGTGGATTTGTTCTTATGGTTCGTTTCCCCGAGATAATTTTTGCCCTCCCACCTGTGAGCAGCTATTCCAAGTACGACCCCTGGCATATTCTCTTCTCATCATTTCCACTTACTTCACAATTTGTCAAGTATCCTCTGTCATACCTTTGTGTGTCATATATTCAACCCATTTAGCTACACACTCGGTCAAATTTGTCAAATCCATTTTTATGTTTTGTGCATTGACATGATGTAGAATTAACCTTTTCCATCTCAACCCAATGGAAATGAGGATACAGAGTTTAATATGTCAAATGACTTTTTAACATGTTTCTGTGAAATGTCAGATCAGTTTCCGAGTGATATGATCGAAAGAGAAATAAATACCCTGAAGATTAACAATGCTTCGTAAATTGAGCATTTTAGCCACTTGAAATATGAATCAAGACATTCATGTTGACAAGGACACATTATTTGTCTCCTGGATGAGTTTGAATTTTTCTCTGCCAGATGTCTCAATACCAGATGAACGTTTAGAAAATATTTTAGACATTATTTCACGTTGATTAGTCTGTACAAATATCAAGCACTTGATTAAAAGGGCACGAAGAATGTTTTTGTTTCTATAACAAAATTATTTTGTCAACACATATAAATGATATCAATTACTAGAAAAATATTTCATCAATAGCAAATGATAGTAAGAAATCATTTTCACATTTCGACAAGCTGATTTAATTTGGTTTAAAAAGACATGTATATATCTATCCTCGATTAGAGTGTTCCAGTGAATGTGATGTCATTACACAAATATTGCTATATTAAATTGTAAATTATGATGTAGAATACAATCATTAGGATTTTTGAAGCTATGCAATCACAATTGCAATGCACATTCAAATGCATCGATTGACAATCTTCGTGCTGCATGTTGTTCTTGGTACTCAGTGCGATAGTTATTTTTACATGTATATTCATATGTTTCTGTACTAATTACACCTTTACAAATTACTATGTTTATTAGTAAGGGGCCAAAGCCATATGTGAAAAAATATGTGCATATATTTCAATGAGATAAAATAAATGAACTTTGCAAAAATTTGCCAACATACTCTTTGTCCTGCTAGAGGCTATGACTTTTAAGTATATATATATAGTCATTATCTACTTTATATTTAGTCAGATTAGAATCTTCATGCAATTTGGTTGTTCTTGAAATTGTAAGGACTATGAAGATGTAGTGTAAATATATATATATATATATGTGATGAATATGCCTTTTGATGAATTTTTACGAATATGAGTCTATGAGGATTAAAGCCTTAAGTTTCAAATGTCATGAAAATGTCAACTAAACAAATAGATGTATCATCCGTACTTGCTGTATTCATGATCCTTTACTGCTACAGAGTTCGATAATAGTTTCGATAGTTTGACGTCAATGATCAATTTCTACAAATCTATCCAGTCTTTATGGAAAAGCTTTATCTTCATTTTCGTAACTACCGGTATGTGAATTCAACAAATAGCTGTAATCATGTTCTTTAACTACAAAGGAGCCATATAATATGTATGACGTCAATGATTTCTATAAATATAATATGTCTACAGGTCTTTTTTAGTTTAAATGTCATGTGGATGTCAAATCAACAACTACAAATCATGTATAAATGGCATTAGCCAAAGAATTATTTGTGCAATTAACTGTCAATGCCTACAGTTTCCATATCTGCATGCAAACAATGTCAAAATGACTCAAAATTCAAAAAATTTATTTGTACATTTGTACATTTCATATTCACATACATTTGGACAAAGACAAAGATAAAACAATAACGAATATCAAATACTACTTGTAAACTGCAGTTTTGCCGTAACAAAAAACATCAACTAAAAGAACTAAAACAAAGAAAGCAATGTCATTAGAGACATGACATAATGAAAAACATCAAGAAAACAACGCAATAATCCAATGCTTTTTTTTACATGATGCACATTATTACAATATTTTCTTATTTTTTGTTAAAGATTTTTTTAAAAACACAAATATCTAACAAAGAGTAGAGACATAAATAATGATTAAACACTTTGTTCAATAATAGCACTTTCATTTGTAAACATGATGAAAAGAATGGTAAATATCCTATTGATATCAGTCCAATGATCATCAATTCTTGTTACATGACAAACACCTAGGTCATGCTCATGTCATGGGTTAAACTGTAAATGTTTGTAAGTAGTTACAAAAACAATAAAATAAATGAAAGTAAAAAATATAGTTTACCTCTTTATTATCTTTCTCTACTTGGTAAATACCTAAAATAACAAACAACGATCACTTCTCATATTCTTATGCTGAAATACAAAATTAATCTAATTCAACATAGTGATGTACTTTATCTAAAATAATATTGAAGTAAATAAGTTAATTTAAAAGAAATTTAAATATGATATTAAAACTATGAAATACACAATATCATTGTCTTCATTCGTTATAGATAAATAATATTTTCAAAATCTTAACATACAAATGGTCTAAAATTTTGATGAAATATCATTCTTTCATTTAAAGCTCATGACATTTAAGCCAGCAATGTACAAACATTATCATTCATCTGACTGGTACGAACATTCAATCCTTGCACAAACATTTATAAAAACCCTGAAGTTTATTTTCAGAGTCAGATGCTCCAAGAAGAAAACACAGGTTAAGAATCTAATCAAGTGTAAAATATATCAAGCTTGTACACATGATAGAGGCAACTACTAGCCTATCAGAGTACAAGTAAAACAGACATCCCATGCTTCATGTACGGCCCTGTACAGCAGTGTTGAACACTGCACAGTACAGGAATGAAAGACTTTGGCATTGAGCAAATATCTGCAGCTAGGGTGCTCAAAATTTTCCATTTGTCTAACCACACCACTTCAACCCCGTTTTATCTTAGTTAATTTCTTTGATGTCAGGTTAGATTAAGAGCTCTTATTCTTTATGTAGTATATAATAATGCTCAATTGCATTCAAATCTCTGAAAAAGTTCTTTGGGCTTGGAGTGTTCTTGGCATCCATCAATATTTTTTTTGTTTCAGATATGTCTATAGAACTTCCTGTTAGAGGACAGTATCATATATATGTTCACCTCAATGTTTTACTTACATACACATCTTTATTTGAGAAACAACTTACATGCTTTGTTAAGAATTTCAAACAGGTGAAACGATTATGTATCTAAACTGCAAAATTGTTAATGTCATATTTTAGATTTTGTCTGGAAAATGCGATCTTTCAATTTAAATCACAAAATGAAATTGATAAACATTGCTCACTGTCAGAATCTTTAATGAATCTCGTTTTTACCTTTTTACAATAATTTAGTCAATGTAAGGAAAGATACATATCCAAATGTCAAGAATTACCATAATAGTTATTTTATCATATATGATTTTATTTGTATTACAACTTATTACTTTTCAGATACAAGGATATTGATATAGAAATTGAATGAGATGAGTACAGATATTCATACCATCGTTTTGTCTGGAGTAAAGCTAATGTCAGACTAACTGCAACACCTCTGAACTTCAGACAGAATTTTAAACATTTAAAAATACAATAACTGTGAAGAATATGCAAGAGCCTGTTCGTATGCAGGGTTTCCAGCCATCAATCTGTCTGGAATAAGGCTAATTTGGTTTCTCGATCAATCAGATATTTGCTCTGATGAACTGGCTAACAGCTCCATTGTGTGTAGAACTCCCGGGACACCCAGCCATACTTCATCCTGCCACCTCACAATTAGCAGCTTGCCCAGGAACAACGCATACCTCGTCATCCATTTCACTTGTCAATTTCATAATATGTTCTGCCTCCCTTATACCACCAAGGAAATACTGAACTTCACTTCAGGACAGTTTTTTCATATAAAAATGTTTTGCTTCTTTCTGTATCGTGCTGTTGTGGAAATGTTCTAAATGCTTAATGATATCTCCAATATACTTTCTAAAATGTTATAGAAGCATTTGTGAATTTCATACCTTTTACCCTAGCGAAAAAATATGAAACAATTCTTTTACAGCAAATACTAAATAACATTTCTACCAGTCCTTTTAGATATTCATAGTTTAATTCCTCCAAAATAAAATCTTGCTCTTTTCCCCAATATGTTTATTCTTTTACTAGTTACTAAGTACTTACTATTGGTTTTATTCTTTGTACATATATTTAAATTGATTTAGGTGTATACATCTACTCAAAATATAAAGTTATAACTTTCATTGATCTTATAAATGTATAAAATAAAGATTTATTATGTATACTTTTCTTTAGATTTCATAAGTTCAGAAAAGCATTTTATGTGAAATATCCTCCCCATCCTAACTGTTGAGTGAATGATGCTTAGACAAAACAAAGTCAAGCCTCTAACAATTATGACTCTATTGCAGACAAAAACAAGTCCTGATCTTTCGGGGGAAACTATTTCTCCCATGTATTGAAGAAAATCTAATAAAGAGATACCTAATTAAATAGAAAGTTTCAGTTACTTTTGAATCCATCAAATTTTATCTCAAATTTCAGAAAAGGTGATATTTTTTTTGACCTGCTGTATAGACTGGTAAGACTGGTGTTAGTTCAGTATTGAGGGCCCTGAGTTAGACCATCAACTCTGAGAAGAGCTGCTAGCACAGACCAACCGCTGAGCTAATATAACAGGGAGCTAGGCCTCTTATCGATTGCTTAATGGTGGAAAACCTCTCATAATTGAAAAACATCTTCAAATGTGATGGGGCAATTTAGCAAAATTTGATGGCGGGATGTAATAGAATGTATATGCTGAACACAGAGTATGTCAATAATGGTACGTCCACTTTCACATTTCTGAACTGAGTGGTCAAATTGATCGAATCACTGCATCAATATTACTGGATAGCTCTGTCACTATATTAGGAAGCAAGTCATGTCCTTGTTTCTTGTTAGAACTTTTCAAAACTAATCAAACAAATTTTCGTCATTTTCAATTCGTTTCGAGATTTGTCTTATTCTTGTTCAATCTATTACCATGCAGAAACAAGCGCTTTTAAATTAATTATTTTATCATCGTTTGACTTTTAACAATCACCAGAGTCACACTAAGTGAACCTGAAAAGTTGCGACAAGAAAATGTGTTAAGTTAATTGTTAAAAGATTACATTCTTTCTGAAAAATAACTTTTTCTAAAATTATTAAACAGCAATTTCCCATAACATCGATTGACATTTTTCAATTTTGAAATGGCCAATTGTTGTACTGTCTCACAGTTGATATTCCCTTAACAGTTGAACAAACCGTACAGTTCTTATGTCCATGGGTGATAAAAATACATAGCAGGGGCTCAAGCCAAAAACAGTGGAGGTCTTGGAATGAATACCTCTTGTCAATGATGCCCCAAAACTGCATGGCGTCTTTTAAAATCAATAGCAGGAGGACCATGCAAGAAATTAATGCTTCCATGGATACCGCTTATTCTTTTGGAATTTATGAGTTTCAGGCCTTATTCCTCTGGAGATAGGATGACCAGCAGAGATGGTAGTGCTGCAGGACAATGCTTCCTCAGGTTCAGCTGGTCGGGAGATTTGCTTCACAAGACGTTTTCCTGGTTTCATCAGCAGCTCTGTAAACTGGATCTGAAAATAAAATAGACAAATAGTTATTGCATATCAACTGGTACATTAGTCTGGTATAAAACATCTCCTGATTCATCGATCGCAGCCATCTATTCATCAACATGTCAATACATTTTCATTTAACATTGAAATTGCATCCATAAACTCAAAGAAATCAAGTTAAGGTTTAAGTGTGAAGGAAGAAAGCTTTATTTTCATTGAATTTGAATATAAAGGGCTGGATTCCATTAGAGCCTTGTTGTTGAGCGCATATAAATATTACTGGAAGACTTCAATACTGTTGTTTAATGTTTTGACACAAATGGCAAATAGAAGCGAAGAAGCCGCTTCCCTTGAGATGGATTTTCACAAGGTGATTTATAAACTGAGCCTGGTAAGACGTAAACCTGACAAGATCTAGGCTTAACATTGCATAATACAGGCTAGAGCTCAGCATTGAAATACATCATTTGTGTTTGCAGGAATTCACCATCCCACCTCAGACATCCAATATCCACTGATAATAGAAACTTGATGGAGAAAATATAGCACAGCATTACAGCATATCACTTTCTTATTCTATCTTATTTGTTATAGGCATGTTATTCCCTAAGGGATGTTCTTTAACTTTTTTTCAAACACAAATTATATAGTTATATTTACTTTTCAGTTTCTTATCCTTACATCAGTTTCTTCTCTTTACAGAATGTTTTCACATTTATCAACATTTGTCATTATTATATGAAAACATATAGTAACACCCCTGACATGCAAATTTTGTTGGTTTGCAAGAGATCAGGCATTAAAGGAAAACATTACAGAAATGACAATATTTAATTTCATATACATTAATACAAAATGAACAAGCAAAAAAGCGAGCGTGGCTCACTAATACCCCCGACTGTTAAAGTTTGACATTTTTATTTTACTTAAAGAGAGAGGTGTCTGCACACCTAAGGATTGATAAGCTATGAAATATAATTGCTAAGATTAAACTGTTTGCGAAAAGGATAGGACAAGTCTCGATATTAATGTAAAAAAGGTGGTTTAAGTAAAAATAGGAATAATAGTAACTTGAAAAGGTATGGGTAACATAATACACTACTCCTATTACCATTTCCTATTACTGATTTCAACTTTATTTTGGAAATTAATCCATCATAATGATTCATTCGAGTGACTTTAAACAACAGGTACATAGAAGCACACCCCTGAAGGTACAGTGAGAGATATACAGCAGTTTATGGCTGAAAGGAAAGAAAATTTAACTTTTCCCAAAATCTAACCAGTGGAAAATAGTAAAATCAACAAGAACACAGAAGTAGCTTTTGATGAAAGTTACATGAAAAAGAAAATGATGAAGTCAACAAATCACAACACAGAAGTAGCTTCATTCATTCTAGCTATGAATATGATAAAGTAAAAAAATATATAAAAAATCGCCAAAAATTCAAAAATTCACCAAATCATGTTACATTTTGCAATGCACCTCTCCTAGTGGCGAAGAAGACATGTGCCAAATTTGAAAAGGATGAGATGAATAGTTTTTCTGTAATCAATCGGACAAAGAATGCTCAGAATTTGACTAAGTTAAACAAGAGTCATCAGAAGATGACATATCCCACCGGTTCAACAAAATTTGTAAAACACATCTTTGACAGATACTTTTGTATCTACTACCATACTTCAGTGAGTGGGTATTACAGATGCTGAGTTTCAGGTATGTTAAGGGTTTTAGACTTCTGCTCCAGAAGCAGTCAAAATCAACAACAACCAACATCCCTCTCATGTTTCTATGGAAACAGAAAAAAATTAATTTTTCAGAAAAAAATCTGAAAATATCAAAAGGCACCACTTCAGTTAGTGGGTAATTCACATGCAAAGTTTCAGGAAGATATGAGGAACGGTTTTGGAGCTGTGCTCCGGAAACGAACCTGTCTCTGAATAAAGTCCAAATTTAACAAGTTTCAATGGAAACGAAAAGAAATAAAATTTTCAGAAATTTTCGGGGGTATAAAAAGTAAATATTGTAATGTAGCTATATAAAAAAAAATCGAAATATGCATACTCAAATTTGGGATATATCCCTCATAAATTTTGTTTATTTAACTTCTAAAATATTGCATAGTGTAATTCCATATAACAGTACACCATTATACATTTAGACTTTCACCAGCAGCAGGTATGTAATACAGCTGATCTTTCTCTTACAAAATCATGGTCAATCCTGGATTGTTCCCTTTCGTAATGAGTTGGGATTTCTGTAAATTAACCACTTAAAATGGTTTGGCACATACCACATCAACAGCTATGGTGCTAATATCAATATTCATTTAAATAAAAATAGATATTTTATCATAAAAAAACACATATCTAATCCATGTGTCAGAACTGATGTGCTCACTAAATATCAAATAATAACTTTTTTTCTGACAAAAAACTTTATTTTACTTCTTTAATTCAATTAAACTTATAAGGTCATGCCTATCTCACCCAGCTAGGGAATTTGTGTCAACAATTTTATTTAATTTTCTGCTACAACAGACCTTAATTTCAGTTTGCCAAGATTGTTTGGCAGTAGAGGAAACGCAATTAATTTTATGACTATTCATAAGTTTTCACCAGCTTTATATCCTGGATAAGCAAATCCAGAAATGATTTTTCAGGGAAACTATATCGATATCATACACACCTGCTGCTACCAAAGTATATAGCTTGTCTGGGATCAAGCAATATATCTACATTGTAAATGTTGCTACAATTGAATTAAATGTTAATTGATTGCTTTTACATTGTTAATGGCTTAATTATCATAACAGTGGTTATGATGTCACAATACTATAACATCACTAACATCACTGTCCAAGAATCAAAGTGACAGTTGTCTGTTCAGAGATAATGATCTTTTAATGATAACTAATGAAGACAGTACATTTCCACTCTCACATCATCCTATAATAAAAAAAATTGATACATTATTTTAATTAATTGATATATTGAACACATGCACTCTTCATGTTTGCCCAAAACATACATGTACATGCATTAGTTAGCTGATCAGTGAACCCTAAACTGCATGGTCACTTCCAACTCTTTTCTCCATGCCATTGCACTTGAAAGTAGTCTGGTAAGTCATGAAGTCATCTATTTACAGCTCTATATATGTATTTATATAATTTGTTGCCAATGAAATACTGTATTTTATCAGTAGACTAAATTTGATATCTGATTGCATCAGTTGATAAATGGAATATCTGTCAGTTCTTGATAAATCACCATTTTATTTCATCTTGTGAGGTAGAAAAGCTACAAATGCACTCAATGCTGTGATACTCTGAAAATATAAACTTCTACCTCGCTTAAAAAAATAAACATGGTATAAGTCAAGTTAAAGTCAGATGTTCTCTATATGACTTGAAGTTATGAACCTCTGACACAAGATTTGCTTGATATAGGTTTGAATACAAATATTCTGAACAGGGAACATCAACAACACTATCACCTTGAAAACTGATAAAGTTTAAGGACCATAACTCTGACAAACTGCTGAGCAAATCTGATTCTTGATCTCAATCGAGGCATTGATCCAATAGACTGATATAAAAACTTTCTGATTGTTATTTTTTACAGTTTTCCCCCAAAAAAGTGTCCCCTATCACAGACAGATTGAGAAGCAGACAGATAAAATAAATCTATTTCAACAATGCATCAAGACAGTAAATAGTGAAGAATATAGTCCATGAAAAACACTGAGAGGAATTAAGTGTGTCCAATTGTCTTCAAGGCGGCTAAGGACCGGAGTAAGACTTCTATGTGGCTGTAACAGGAGCGAGATGAATGAGCTCTTCAGTGATGGAGGATAAAACAAACTTGAGGCGATGCATCACACGTCCCTACAACCTCCCCACCTCACCTATCACATGAAAACAGATGTCCCAGACAAAGCAGCCACAGATCCTCTTACGTAATTTCACCATGATCAACTTCTTCCCCATGGATAGTTTGAGGGACATAAAAAAGCATAACAACTTCATTTATCTATATTTTGTTTCTCTGCAACCCATCTCTGACAAATCGGTGCTACAATGATTGATAGCTATATACATCATAGTTCATTATTAGTATTGATGTATGTCATATCGGCATAAGTGCCATTTCTCAGGTATCATTATGTTCTTTACATACAGTTAAAACATATTCCCGTAATCTCCCATTACATTAATTTGTCAATTCCAGGTGAGCTCCTACTTTGTCTGTTCATGAAAAACTGTTCCAAATCAATAATCATGTAAAAAGCTAAGTAAGAAAGTCACACCAAATTACTTGTGTCATCATTCATAGCATGGAACATATACATGATTACTATACCATACATACAAAGTTCAAGAAACCAATATCCTTTAGGTCTGGTGTCTTAAACGTTAGTGTCATTAAATTGAATTCTAGTCACAACTCCGACAGTTCATGAAACCAATAATCAATATAAACAATATACAAGCAACTAAGAATAGAAGAAACATCACTCCTGGAAATCAAACGTTACACAATTTACACTGATGAAGGTTCAAAGTTTATGATAGATACTTCAACCAAATAATCAATCATGATTATGAATACTGAAAAGTACCATAGAGAAGCATACTAAAATTCAAGAGGATATTGCACAAAATACATGATGATTTCAACCTAACTTTCAAAGTTCAGGACATTTGACAAATATCCAGTTACCTAAATGATTTCTTAAGGTACCAAAGTCGATTAAAGTTGTCAGAATCTCGAACATTTAAGCCTCTCTATTTTCGAAGCAATGACCCAGTCAAGTGTCCAAACCCAACTTGTTTTCTTTCTGCCCATTATCTGTCTGCACTAACTCATTCTTGCCCAAATGTGCAATTTAATCAATATCTATTTCCTTGCCATTGTACTTTACATTACCAATCGCACTTCTTATATTTTTCTATTCAACAAAGAGATGGGTAAATAAGAAAAAGGTCTTGTGGTGAAATCAAATTCTCAGGCCAGATTTCCTGTTGATCGATACTTTCTTTGTGTTCCTTATAACCCTTACATATCTCATTAAGTTGTTAACTTGCATTAACAATGACCCAAAAGGAACTCAGCAATTCCATTTGAAAGGCCAATTCTTTGGGTGCACTTGGTCACGGCTGCAAGAGACGAACAGAAAGATCCACATCTCCCTAATGAAGATTTATGCCTCCAAATATACATTTCTGTAATAGCGAATTTTGCAGGTTTAAATCCTGTAACCTTTGAACATCCCCATCAGGAAGATTGTCAATCTCCTAGATTAGAAACATGCTGTTCATTTATTTTATTGCAAAGTGGGTGAAAGGAGATCAAATACTAAAAGATATCCTTTAGAGGAAATATCCCAAGATAACAATTTCCAAGATACTTTTTATATCAGGATGCAATAACACAGCCTCTGTGAAAGATTATTAACTGATATTAGATAAGGAGTTTCGAAGTGTGAATGGTAGTGATGAACTAAAATTTAATTTGACTTTCAGTTTCAGGGATGAATTTCCATAAGATGTCGATATCTGAATCTCTGAATCTCTGAATAGTGCAGATGACGAGTGAGTGAGTGACTTATTGTTTAACGCCGATCGGCAGTATATTAGCAGCACTGCAGATCATGAACATAATGCATTGGCATCAACATTACAAGGACAAATTTGGTTTATGAGGAATACAATAGGTTGCAATGTCTGGATATTATAGTGATGGTAAACTAAACTACGTTTTTCTTTGTTCAAAGGAAAAAGTCTTTGATTCCAAAGTGAGGAATTTGGTACACAAATTGTTTACCTCTATTACAGATTTATTTGGCACAATGTTGATAGGCAGGAAGGTTAAAACACTTTGGCACAATGTCGATAGGCAGGAAGGTAAAAACACTTTGGTCAAGCTACTGCAAATGAAATTTTGCGGGCACAGAATTGAAGAATCAAATCACACATTATTATTTAAAGTGGTTGTTTTCAGGAAGTCTTGCTTTTCTTGGATGTTTTTTATTACTAGAATGTCATAGCGGTGATAAAAAGTCTATTTTGTTCTAAGCACTGCATTATGTGTCTAACTTATGGAGTGAAGATGACTCGAAATTTTTATGTTGTACCGTGTAAATGAATCAGTTTTCTTAAAATTGATGTAAAACATATAAATGCCTCCATAATTATACTAATCTTTTTGTCCTTAGGAATGAATTATTAATAACACAGTTCAAAACTGAGGACAATCTTATCATCATGTAACATATATATAAAGGTGTAATAAAGTACATTCTCTGATGTTTCCGCTGGTGTAATGTAACTAAATGAACGAGGAAGGTATACATACATATGATAGCTGACTTGAAAAGAACATACATTTCAGCACTAAACCACAAAGCAAAGCAGGAATTTACTTGAAAGAAGATTTAAAGAGATTACTGATTGGATAAAAGACAGAGTGTCATGTTGTGAAGGAATTGACCAACTATTGTCAATGATAATGGGTTACTCAAAAGATCAATGGAATAAAATACATGTATTGTTCATGCTTCAATCACAAATTTTGTTTATTGTATATTCTAGACTTTTTAACTATTCTCTCTCATAGCGCCAAATCTGTATAATAGAAATAGAATCCTATAGGATATGACTCTAAATGTATAAAGGAGCATTTGCCCATTATCATTTTTCACACATATTGCACAATATTTGTGAAAATAGAAAATGTTGTCATGACATGATTGGAAGTGAGTATTGTGGTTAAACAACAACATGCATGTCAAACACACATAAATCATCATTTTTAAGATTAAACTGACAATCAATTCGAATAAAATTTTCCTTATGAGACCTGTTCATGCAAGACATGCAATTCCCCTTTTAGACTCCGATTCTCATCGTCTCTAAGTATATACACATGATGCAGAAACTCCATCTGATATGTATGTGATCAATGATACGATGATTCCAACTTCAAATACAGCAATTACAACAAATCACAACAATCAGCTATCATATAGTACAGTCTAAGCCCATGTATTCAAATGTTTAAGTTTCAAAGTTGGAGGAAGTGTATTGCAATTCATTGAATAATACATCAAACAGACCCTAAAGAAAACAGTCTCCTGTAAAATCAATGGAATTGAGACTCTCTGTTGAAAACGGGCGCAACGTGCCGCAGCCTGCTATTCAATCAAACTTAAGGGTTTTATACAGCAGAGAAGTTTTACTAATATTACCTAAATGATGGATAGCTTGTCTTAATATTGAAATAATAGATGGAAATATTTTTTACTAAGTAGTATTTAAAAGACATCTTGGTACTTTATCTGATATTGCTATATTTCCAGGCACAATGGAAAAATATCTTTGATCTGATAGATATAGATTATAAAGTTCTAGTCTTGATAAAAGAACAATTTTTCCAAAGATAAAAACCAAAAGGACTGTCATGTCTGACTGTTGAAAATTCATTGTTGATGGATGTGTCATTCCAGTGCACACTAATCTCTCTGAAGGTGAACGATAACTAACAATTTCCGCCGAGAAGTTCAAATATGGACATGTTCCTGATGCATCTTCTGTCTCGAAAAGTTTGACTTTACTGCTGAAAAGCATCAATATTATCATTTTAACTTTAATATTCCAAAATGACGTTTGATAATTTGATAATTTGAAGGATAAGACTACTTTGTGTTCTTCAGTTGTTCATTTGAATTGTTTTTAAAGATTAAATAACACATGTACTATTGCAAATGTTGTATTATAAAAATGGATGTGAAGGCAGTCTGAGAAAACCTTAAAAAGAACTATAATTTGCAGCTAGGTTGCATATTCCCAGGGAGCTGAGAATGAAAAAGAAATTATGTTGATCATTACAGACGGGTAATAATGTGTGCCTTCATGGTGTGGAGCTCAGCAGAATATAAGTATCCTCATTATCAAAGGACAAAAATGACTATTGAGGAAAAAAAGAAACTGATGAAAATTAAAAAAACTATTAAACTGCTCACACTCTATGATACATATTTGCATCTGAGTTTGAGCAACAGGTTGTGATCCATTAGTTCACTGAAGTGATTCAAACTGTGTAGCTGACAACACAAATTGTTTCATCTCAGTGCATAAACAAATGAAAGGTAGAGAGACATTGATGAGCTTTGTTCCATGAAGGACATTTGATGGCAATGCCCCTGCTACTAATGATGAATCAAATTTACTTGTTTATATTCTTTAGTCAGAAGTTAAAATATCGGGTGGTATCCAATTCGATCCATTAACAGAGTAGAAAAGTTGTCAATGTGTCTTGGTAACAAAAGGAATACGGTCAAGGTCACCCAAATCGACTGATGACTGCGCAATACCTCAATGTAGACTGGCACTAAATTTGAAGACATCGGATAAATCAGTTAATGAGATTTTGCGTCAAAAGGAAACGAGAAAATTGCTGTATAGCTGCTGTTGAATACATATTTTCCTCGTTCTGCGGCATGGGTGATGTGATTTGGGGTTTAACGCTGCTCTCAAGAGTGTTTGTTTCACTTATATCATGGCTGCTAATATTATTGCAATGAGAAAGCCCACAATGCCATGATGGCTATGATTTGCAGTGAAACCTGTGAGCACCAGCTGGAACCAGTGAACAATGCATGGTACTGTGCTGAAATTCAGTCCAGTATTTCACCCAAACCTTACTGCTTGTAAAACTGTTCTCTATAGCAGCAAAGTTGCCTCTGACGGGATTCGAACTCCAGACTTGTTGACCAGAATGCGCTAACCACTGCGCTATTCCGCTCCTTCCGCAGTATAGCGGGTAACAACAGTTGCATGTGAGGTTCAGGAGAATGCTCATGTTCAAGGGAAGACAGACAAACGTCCAAAGTAACCATACGACGTGACTTCACTACATCATGTATCTCTATGTATATCTATATGATATACTGGTGAAAGAGGATTAGAAACAGTTGCAAGTGAATGCCCATAAAGAACTGAATATGTTCTGAATTGTATTTGATGAGAAAAGGATCCATCTCCTCAGAAAGAAGCGTGTGGTGTTGCTTTAGCGTCTCTATGAACACAGCGTCTTCTGGCAGGATTGATACCTTGACAAAGTAGAAATTGAAATACTTGCATCTGCATAACATGCTTAAAACATCTCCACAAATATGAATGGAATACTTGGAACATCTGGAGCGAGTACTGGAAAATACATACATGGAACACATCATCTTCTAAGCATTGATGAACGAGAATTTAAAAGAGTTGCAACAGCAAATCTATGCTACTTGGACATGACAGATATATCTGCGATCTGCAATACACGAGACAGACATACAGCTGTATCTCTATGAAGATAACATCGTCTATGGTTTGATGAGCCATTGATGAATGAAAGTTTTCATTTTCATCAGTATGTCTATTTGAAACAGTTTTATGAATATAAATGAATGATTTGAATTCTGTATTGGAGAAGACTGTGGTGCATTTCAATAAGCCATTGCAAATACGTGAGAGAAATTATCTTGAGTGTAGTTGCAGAAAGATAAATGCAGCTACATCCCTATGAACCCATCTTCTTCCCAGTAAGTCCCCAGTTGACCCCAAGCTTACTTCCTCTGCTCGGTATAAGTCACTAGCCAAATCAACCATTAGTGTGTAACTGCACTCATGCATATAGGCAAAACTCAAATAACACCTTAGAAACATATCTCCTTACAAAAGAGAACATATACTAAATGAAGCTACAATATGCTACATGACATGGGATTACAAGTAAAAAACCTGTTTACCCCATGCACTGAAATGAACTGCTGCTGTTTCACACTGGTTCAATTACTTATACACCTGATGGAAATCATGTTTCGTATGATGGCCACATTTCCTTATGGATGGTCACAAAGAAAATCTATTAGGCCTGAGTGATGCTTTAAAAAAGCATGTGACACTTTGACTGTAAGTATCAGTTTGTATGGCAACACTTCCCTTTGAATTCTGGCCCTCATTCATGAGTGGAATACACATAAAGGTGGTTATTGTCGCACGTCAACAAGCCAGGCTGTCCTCGGTCAACCGTGGAGAGAAATCCTGGATGGTCAACTACCCGTAACAGCGGTCAATATACAAGTAATGACATCAGCACTGTATTCACTGGTGCAGAACCTCTCAATTACCTGGGCTAAAACCCTCGTCAACCAGGTGTGGGTGTGATTCCATTAACGATCTATTTACACCTGACTTTATGTCTATTCTCAACTGCTTGTGACCCCTCCTAATTTCATCAAGATAACAACAGTTTGGTGGAATTCTCACAAGAATTTGCACATTTCTCTCTCTTTCACTTCAGATAAAAGCATATTCTGATAAGGATTCAATTTGTTGTTTACTGTTTTCCTTTGAGGTGCAATTATCTACATTTTCTGACACTTAGTGCGTTTCCAGGATTTTTGTTTTCTTCTGGTTGAACTGTTTTCATGAGGTCACATTTGTTTTCTTCATAAACAAGACCTTAACAGTTATGCCAAAACAGCCACATAAAAATAACACCAAAGTATGATTTCATGAATCTATATGCTAAACTCATGTGTGTTTTTTAAAATGTTATTTTTACCTATTTCTAAAGTAAGTTTTGCCATAAAACATGTAAATTTGTTTTGCTGACATAAAATTCAATTACCAAAACGATAAAATTGTAGATAATAAACTTTGACATTAAATCTCTGTGTAATCTTATATTGTGTTGAAATATAACTTAACAGAAACACATTTTTTCACCATGAAAATTCTACACAAAGATTTCTATCACAGTTCTCAGTAAAATATTCTTTACTGATATTTCTGAAGAACAAAGTGTACCTTCAGACGCTCTTCACAAAAAAGTAGTTTTTATTTATTTTCTCACCTCTTCTAGTAGTTATTTCCATCACTAGGCACTGGGCGGGCAAGCGGTGTGCTCAACACTGTAAGGAGTTTTCACTTTGAGCTGTGTAAGGAGTTTACACCATCCTGGTAGATATAGCACCATATCTCACTGAGATTCAATTCAATCCATATGTCATTCAAAGAGTTATTTGCATTCATATCTCATCCACAGATCTATTTGACTCCATATCTCATCACTGAGATATATTTCTCTCCTCATATACCACTCTGAGATATTTTCCCCATATCTCACCCAGTGAGATATATTTCTGACCAATGAGGTAAGAGCAAGATGTGTTCTCATTCCATATTTCAGTTCGGTCCCCAATACCATAAATGTGAACTATTTTGAGGAATTCCTGGAGTTCCTGTATTGGTGATGACTTCTGGCAAATAATGCCAATCATTAACTTCTGGCAATGGCGCCAATTAACAGTCTGTCAAAGACAATGGAAGAAGTTGGCAGCAGACTATCAGCAGACTATCACAGATCGCTTCAAAGGTGGCGGGGCTCTCTCCCCAGTAGTGTTTTGATCTGAAACATTTGATAATATATGTTTAAAACATAAATATATACGGTATGTTAATATGCATTACTATTTCACGCCTTGACAGATTTAACAAATATTTTTATTCCAATTTCCAAACTTAATTAAGATCATGATGAATTTAAACAATTAAGCTGTTAATTTGAAAAATTCTCTCTTTTTAGAAGTATTTAATTAATTTTGCATTAATTATTCATGTACAAATCATAAATGTTGAAAAAATGTTGTACATCAAATTTGCAGAACTTTATTGATATTTCCAAAGAATATCAGATCCAATGTTGCAATGGTCGCCACCAAACATTATTCAAGCAGATCTATTCATCAGTGGACTGCAGAGAAGTGAATCAATAGTTTTACACTAAATCAATTGTGATAGAATAGTTACATCATTAAAGATAATAATTCAAAGAAAAGAGTCTCCAGTAAATATTGACAGACCTATATCTCTTCAGTGATAAAAACACTTAGATTTGTCTGCATACCCTCTTAAGAGCTTGGCATTATTTCTCCAGTAGGCAAACAATTCCACAAGAGTTATTGGCAGATGAAAGTAATAATTTCCATATTTAGGAGTTTCCATATATTCCAGTGATCCCAGACCTTGATTACACACCCTTAACGAGAAACACAGCTCTAAATTGTTTGCTAGATCATCATTAAGTGGCACTGCTCCAAAAATATACCTCATTCGACATTTGAATAACCTCAAATCTAGTAACTCGTCTATGCCAATGTCTTGCCTAATTAACAAACAACATTTTTGGAGGAAATCAATAATTTGTGAGCATCAGAACTTTTCAGTCAGTACATTTGATATATTGAGGTACATTTGCATCCGAAATGAACACGATTAATGTCAAGAGGTAATTGAATAACAAATTATCAACTTGTACTACACCATCTTTGCTTAACGACTTTGGAATATCGGTTCTCCTTGAAAAACGTAGTCGAATGTTTTCATAGCCAATACAATTTATACTAATTACTGTAGATAATGAATCTTAGGTGCGAGTGATTTCTTGCAAGGGGTTTGTGCAAACATCATTGGGCCGAACCCTGATGATTATTGAATCTCTTAATCTGCATTCCTGTGAAGCATATGAGACTAAGGGAATTCCAAACACTTAAATCATCAAGCATATTTCCTTGATTTAATAGAACCCAGTCCAAGGATCAACCCCAATCCTTCAATTTACAACTGCAGACCCAAAATTTATGTTTGTGATGAGAAATGCTGAAAGATTAAGTGCCGGATGATTAATTATTATTTTTATCACAAAAAACTGTGCAACAATTAAATACAAATTTACTGTCCTTTAGTGTGCAAGTTTGGTGAGAAAAAATGTATTAAGGCTAGAAAAGGTGATCAATAAAAATTTAGAAAACAGGAAATCAATATTTATCACAATTACGTAATGAATTATTACCAAAATACATTAGAGAAATCATTAAGGAGATTTTTTGAAGTTTTAAGTGAAAATTGAACATCCAAGATTTTAAAATACTTTTTATGTTTAAAGAAATGTTTTTCTCAAACCATAATGTACTTTGACAAAATATGTACGGAAATTGTCACCGTAACCATTATTGCTAATTGGTTCGATAAAAAAATTATCCTTTCAACTTGAAAACTAGTGTTCACAGATGCAGATTCATTGAAATTTCCCATGGTAATAAAGGCCTAAAATAAACATTGGCAATTTCTACAGCTGCTGATGAGGATAATTCCTGCCCTGGTCTTAATGGATCATTTCATGTAGATTGAGACCTAAATACTCAAGCCTTTGATTACATCCCTCACTCTCAATGTACCTAAAGAACAGCCTACTGCCAGTCTTATCTACAATTAATGGTGCCCCGAGTGGTCTCCATGGTAAAGCCTCAAATCGTTATAGATTTTTACTCTGCACCCTACTTTCTTGTATCTATCAGATGCTGGTAACTATGATAATATATGATTTAAAAAAATTCAATAACATAAAGATAACCTTCTCACAAATGCTTTTCCAAGTTGTATAGGTTGTGATATTTCATAGATAAACAGTTACATAGAGTATTTTCAGAAGCATTTTTTTAGCTTTGATACATTCCAAAAGCTGATTTAAGTTCAAATCATTTCACTTGGCTTGCATATTCATCTTCAAATTAGTTAATTTAGTTTATGACAATATATGATGCTTAATTTGGATCCTAAATATTTTTCATGTAATTCTGTAGGGAGGTAAATCTGAAAATCTGTTTAAGAGGATCTCATCGTCAGTAAGCCAGATTAGCTTGATTGAACAAAGCAATGGATATTATTTTGCACAAGGCTTGATTCTAGGATATATTCATACAGACAGAACGATCACACTATAGCCAGCCATTCTCCAGGGAGGACATGCAGATACAACATCGATATTGGTTACTAAAGTCATGCATGTTACACGGAGTTACAGCTCAAATAGATTCCAATAGTTCTTCACTGATAATCACTAGATTACTCTATAGATAGTAGTACCAAGTGACCACAACATCCTCCAGCTCCCATAGCAACTAGTAGAATACCCAGAAGGCAGTTCATCTCTCTATGTTATATACTCAGATTGGCAGTCTACATCATCTGATGGCTCTTAAACAGACAATCTGATTTCTTGGAGAGATGAAAGTCAAACCCAAACCCTCATTTAAGACTTGTGAGCAACAGAATTTGTTGTACTTCTTGTAGAGACAGACAGACAGACAGACGGTCTAACAGGTCTGTTCTCAAAGTATGATTGTAGAGTGAACTTGTAGTATCAACAAACTATAGAAGCTACATGAAGTTGTATGTAACTCAAAGAGTCCAATCCACCGAGGTGTTCTCACAGTGTGACTTCAATTGAAATCTACAAGTCTACAAATCATACAATGAGGCTAGGCGACGTGGATATGGAAGACCATTCAATAGCATTTTACTTTTATCGTTGCAGCTCGGTTTACTAACAGTCAGAAAACTAGTTGTCTATATGCATTGTGGTACAACCTGAATGCAGCTGCTTTAACAGTGTGACATGCACTGCCCTGAACTAAAATGTAGCATTAGGAAATTGACAAGATCCTTGTCCGATTTAAACCCTGTGTCATTGATCTTTGGAAATTGAAACAATTTTATGTTTATATCAAGTCCTAAAGTAAAGGAATTTCATCAAACTTTCATCGCTACAAAACGACGGAGTTTCACTTTAACATAGTAGACAGTACAGTCTGAACTGAAGTTCCAAATAACCTCAACAATAGAACACTACTCTATTTCTCCCAGTCCTCCTATTTAGTCTGGCTGTATATGAATATTGAAGTGAAGAATGCCCATGACATGAAATCTATATTCTCAGGAATATTAGCCTATTTCCACAAATACGCTGCTGACCAAAACACCAAAATAAATTTTCATTACCCAAATTACCATTAGTCTGCTGGGTATAACTCTCATTGCATGACATTTCCAGAAGTTTCCCACTTTAACCCTTTTATGGAAAACATCTTTCACTTAGTCATTTATAAACAGTCCTTTCGAGAAAATGTCAACCTCCCCCAACCCTATTAATACTAGTAAATTATTTATTGTTCTGCAGATGACAACTCATTTTCCCTTCCATTTGTTAACTGTGTTTGATAATGACGCAAGAATCTGTGTTGAAACGTTGCCCATCTGCAACTCTAGTGTCAATGACTTGTTAATCTGTTTAACCTTTTTTAAAACTATCCGTCCATGTTCGATATAGGTAAACTACAAAATGAAATAATAGGCTATTCTTATCCTTGATTCGCTCACCACCATTCTTCTGCCTAACCGTCCACCATAAAGGCTAAAGATTTACTACCAGACTCTACCATTTGTTGTGTTCCACCCATGTATTGGAAACAACTTGCAACCATTCATTGAAAAATAACAGTCCTTTTAAGTATATGTCAATCGGCCCACGCTGCCAGCAGAGCTAATCTGCCATAATAAGCATGTCCGACAATGGCACCTGCCAGTGCTGTGATGTGCCGGTGTCCGACCAGCCCTCTCTTTGGATGTCCGGACGACCTGTCTGTTGTATTTACCTGCCGTCGACAGCTCGTTATTGTATGTTTGCCAATATCCTAGCTGCTTTATAGTAGATTAATAATTAATGCCTAACTCACCATAGCTCTCTAGTACCTGGTTCCAGCTATACTAGACTCGAAGTGCTGAATACTGAAAGCAAAATCAATTATTTCAATATTGACAAGATACTGAAAAGCAATTAAGGCAAAGTACGCTAAAATAATTATTATTTTATTTATTAATCATCTGACAGGTTTACCAGATATTGATCATGATGAGGAATTATTTTTACAATATTGGAATGCGATCAATTCTATTGAACTACTGATTGTGATAGTGAAGATAAGTCAACAAATTAATTTCCGGCGATCAACACAGACATATTACATGTTAGTATCCAATTTAGCACTGGTTTGGAACGAACAGGATGAGAACAAATTGAAGTAATTAAACTTACAAAATGTTCAAATTGCTAGATCATGATTTTGATGCTTATTTTCCCTGGTATTTATATAACTAAGTAAGCATTCAAAGCCACTAAGCATGCCTGTGGTAAGACCTTAATCATTTATTCAATCTATTAATTAAATGTAACAGAAGAAATCAATTTGGACTTTGGAATTAATTATTCAAGTAAAACTGTTTTTAAAAAAGACAAATGTAATCCATTTTAGAAATGTTGTGGTGATTCAAATTTACTTTAAAAATGAGAAAAAAAGTTAAATAAATTTAAAAACATGAATCTTGTAATTCTTGGGCTTCCATAACAAGCTTCCATGCATCACCGGGAGTTTTAATTGACAATGATGGATACCAAAAACAAAGAAATCAAATAATGCTAATGCTTGATACCTTAATTTTTCATGTTATGTTGTGGTGAACGTCAGAAAACTTTCTCTAAGGAGTCTTGTTACAGAAACTTAAATATTTTTTAAAGAATTTTTTTATAAGAAAAATTGCAAGATTTTAAAAAGTTAGTGTGAGTGTTGATCTTATTTTAAAAACTGAAAATAAAATATTTAAAATATGTCATGGTTAAAACAGGTTACTGATTGACTTGGTAAGAATAGTCAAAAGTTAATAAAGGTCTGCTATATGAAGTGTTATGATGACTATGAACAGCAAAAATCAATTTTATCAAAGTATTCATGGATGATTTCAATAAAAAGTGAAAAGATGAATGATGGAGAGAATAAAAATAGAAAATATGGAGGAATAATATGATCAATTGATGAATGGACTGATCAACTGACAAGTTTAATTGAAAAAATGTTTGATGGATAAATCACTGCATAACGAGAGGAAATATTGAAAATTAGAAAACAAAAAAGTTATAGAAATATTTAAAGAAAGTATGATTGCATTTGGATTTAATGACTAATGAAAATATTGAGAGATGACTAAAAATGTGCCATCTACACAAGACTAAAACAGCAAATCTCTGAATTGATGGGGGTAGAGACGGGTAGACAGTTGAAAGTATGAATGAATGATTGCAACAATGGTAAGATGAACAGGATGTCTGAAAGAATAGATTGTGAAAGAGATGGATGGATATGGATAAAATGTATGATATCTAGATAATGACAATTATTAGCGAACTACTGACTGGAACTATGTGTAAGTACATACATCACAGGTGAAGTTAGCGTAGCGACTAGGACTGCTGTGTTAGCTAGATCAAGGAAACAGACAGGTACAAAAGCTCACTTACACAGCAATAGTAAATGACAACAGATTCAACTGGGTAAAAGCAAAATATTCCAACATGTTCCATTGAATCTTCACCAAGAATACATGAGGAACAGGTTGTGCCAACACTCCTTATGGGCATTAAAGACTTCTTTTACCATCCCTATTGTTGATGATAGTGTAGATGAATAGATTCAAAGTACTTGTAAAATTATCACAGAACCAACTGGGTATAAACAGAATGTTTTATGTTGTGAGGTGTCACATTAATAATTGAATCAACTTTATATGACAGCTGGATACAACTATGTTTCTTTATATATACCGTAACTATTTATTAAAGACAGGGTCGAAATGTGGAAGAACACATTCTGTTTTTTAAAAGATGTTCAAATTACATTCAACTAGGTAAAAACAGAATTTCATAAAACTTTGTTTGGAATGTTCACTGAGATCATTTGTGAGGAAAAAGGATATATTTTGTTGTTCAATCTGTTCAGGAAGAAATACCAATTCTGGTATGTATGGAATTATGGATATAATACAAACGAAGCGATAGCAAAATGACAACAGAATCAACAAGGTAAAACCGAGATGTCTATAAACTATTATCTCAATATTTACAAAAGGCATTATAAGCTGGGAATGATGCATGTGTTCAAAGTGTTTAAACTGTTCAGGTCTGTTTCACAAAATAAGGACAATTGCTATTATGTATTGAGTTGACAAATCGCAATAGTCATAAATGGCAACAGCATCATATAAGCAAAAGTGAGAGCTTTCAATATATTGACCTAGATGTGAATTAAAGAATGTGGAAGTAAGTTTACAAGTGTTGGATGCATGTTAAAGAAGAGTTAAATTATCATGTCTATTATTTATGAAAGTATGGATCAATGGATACATAATAATACTAAAATGGGACATTTCAACACATTTAGTTACACAGTCATTCACCAAGGTTCGATTCTGGAAGGAGGAAGGAATTAACAGTTTATATGTGGTTTGATTCTTAATATTCAAGGCACGGGGAGGAGGGTTTAAAAACTGGAGCACATCTATCAAGGATGGAAGAAGAGTTTTTACCTCCTTTCTATTCATTATGTTTCATCTGTGTCGCCTCTGCTTCTTAAAGCAAGAAAGTTTACGTGGAATGAAACACAACAGAAGTTAGGTCATTAAGCAAATAAAACAACCTTAAAGTGAGCCAATCAATGAACACTGGCATGTTGCTGCAGGATCAAGGTCAGGTTCTGTTTTTATACAAATTACAGAACTTGTGCCAAGATATTTTTTTTTCAAATGCAGTCAAAGAGTAATGAGTGGAATAACACAAACTGTAAGAATCAGATTCACAGCCTTTCACCAAATACAGTATAACACATAGCAAGGAATTCATTGCAATTATTTTCATGAATAAACATGAATCTTGTTAGAAATCTCACCGTGCAAGATATCATTACTACAAGAGGTAATGGAATATCAAGCCGACATTTTGCATACAATTAGTCAAAATTCAAAGGTATTATCATGGTAACAGGGAATTAGTCCAACCAGGTGTTAATCAGCATTAGAGAAGCGGACTCACAAAGAGTATTCTGTGGCAACTCTTGACTACCAAAGTAGCCTAGAGGTGGACAACTGGAGAAACACCAGACACCTTCTTGTGGAACAGGTTCAGAGTAAGGCCGAATCCTATACTAACACTGTTATGGTGATTTGTTTTGAATAAAGAGCCACCAAATTATGTTGTCTTCACGAACAGTGTAATATAAAGCAGAAGGGGCAAGAACACAGAACCCAATATTAAATCCAATTTTTTGTAAAACTAGCTGTAATCTCATTGTGACGGACCCTCACACAACCAAGTGCCCCCGAGGGGGTTTGCATCGTGATAAAGGGATGAACTATAAGAAGTTACTCAGATTAGTCCACAGACTGAAACAAAATTTCAAACCTGTTAATAAGATTTATGTTCAACTTAGAGAAACAGAGGATGTGGAGATTTTTTCCGACAGCTCTTAAATCAGAGGCATGCAGTAGCTTCACCCAGACGTCCTTGTTGCCATTGATACCAAATGATACGGAAACTTCTCGTTTGTTTGTTTGAAAGATTTGTTCATCAGAAACTAATAACAAGTTCATGTATGAATACATGTATCATTGAGAACATGCATCTTCCATTTAACACTTTTAAATTTGACTACATTGAACACTTGTTTTCACTTGTTGCATATATCAGATAAATTCATCATTAACTTCACATTCTTAACAATTGATATCATTTATCATTTGCTACATGCATATTTTCACTCAGATGCACTTGCATGCCAAACAAAGGAAAACATTTTTAAAGTCTTTTAGAAGTCCTTCAGCAGTTTGCTTTGGTGATATTTAGCATTGAAACATGCAGGCATTTGATGCCATTTTCTGATTATTGTACATTTGTTTATTTGTTTAAATCTTGGCAACCATTTATCCTAAACGTCTGATTATTATCAATTCTCATAATAATCCCAAAGAACAAAACTGGCGCCTTGAAACTTTCAATTTATTTTAGGAAGAAATTCCACTGTTATTATTTGTTATTTGGATGCAATACACAAGCAAACGGTCTGTTAAATCAACATTATTTTGCACATGCATACCACATGATTGAGCATGCACGGTATCATTCTCTCCTTAACAATCTAAATTAACTCATTCTGAATTATTTTTTCTTTAAATTCTTAAACTAATCATAGACGTGATATAGCTCATCCTATGTTAAAATTACTCTAAAGAAAAAGGACAACCCAAAAAACTAATATAAAGACTGCTGATGAAGAGGGCCAAATCAGTTTCACGTTTGAAGGAAAAAGCAAGTTGAGAGTGTATAGTAGGCTGGAGATAAATAAGGTAGATAATGTCCAATGAAAGTGCATTCATGTCCAGCCCTGTAGTATTGTATTGAGCAGGTGTAGCATATAGAAGTAATAATATAGCCTACATGGACCTAACCCGCCTCATGAATGAGTAATGAATACAAAGAGGTTTGCTGTCAAGAATGATGGGCATGGCATTTTTAGGCAATCTTTGCACTCAGATAATTCTCACCCCATATGTTATCTCTGGCTGACAACTAGCTTATTGGCAGTGGAAGCACGAGAATCTCAACCACAGATTTGAATGCCAGACATCATAAAAGTGAATAAGAAGAAATGAAATACTCCCAGAGATCTATGATGATGGTTGCAAAGAATATTCAGCTTCTCCTGAACTGATGACCCAAGAAAGATAGGGTCCTTGGCTTCTGGTTAAAGATTACTTTTACAAAGGACTCCATGAACTGCTGGTTTAATCATTTATTTTTGGTCTAAATGACTTTGATAAAGGAAAAGGTTTGAAGTGTTACATAACAGTCAAGAATATTTGAACTGACAACAAAGCTACAGTCCCTGGCTTGCTGTTGACATTAGTTAAGGAAAATATTACCATCCATTAACACTTTAGCAGAAAAATATTACCATCCATTAACATTTTAGCAGGAAAATATTACCATGTATTAATACTTTTGTAGTTGCATTAGATCCATATCGTTCTGAATTGCCAATTGTTGGAAATAACAATTTGTTAGAAAATGGAATTAATCTGGCAATGGCCACAAAAAACACAGGCTCTAATGGTAATTTACAGCATACACGATAGGTAAAGCGGGGAAACTTGGTTTTTAGCTCATGGCCTGAGAGGCACTTATTTGGGGTGACAGATTCACCAAATCTACAAAGTTTGTAATCACCATTGACCAAGGAGTCTGTACACAAAAAATAGTTCTCTAGAGCCAGTGGCCCTTTAGAAGAAGTCGAAAAAGCAAAAACTTCACTGATGGATGGACGGACGGATGCCAAAAGCCTAAAAATGCAACTCATGTTGTATACACAATGCCAGTGGTTACAGAATAGTTCTTTTCTTGGAATTTTGATATATAGGAAAGCTTCAATGACTAATTTATAGGAACTGCAGCAAACTGTGCAAATTCAAGGCTAAATTTGTTTTGGTTAAGACAGTAGCTTAGAGTAAGGTTGACAACATTTCTATGCAGTGATTAGTATCAGTATAGCTGATTGTAATGTTGATAGGTAAATCCTGTTTATAAGAACTGGGAAGACAATTGACAACAATATATTAGCCTGACATTAGGTTTAATCCAACAAGTCAAAGAAGATAATATAATATATAACAAGGAGCTAAAATATATCGATGTCACCCGTGATGTAATGTTATAAAATATTTCATATATTTATTTGATCGAAGATGACGTGATATGTTCCAAGTGAAATGCATTGAAGACGCACTGTCTGCAACACACGTTTTGGAGATGGAATATGAACATTTATGACCTTCCAAAATATTTATAGATCCTTGTCAAAAGGTTATTAATCAGTGTCACATGACCACAGATTGAAATTCTTACATGATTAAAAATGCTTGAACCAGTGATTATGAACATTAACAGTTCTTGGCATTTTATTGATAGAGTTAGGTCTTTATATCATTTAATTATCAACAATGAGGCCCAGACACCTTCTATCTGATATGACAATTAAATAAAGATACTTGAAAACAGTGTAACGATCTAGAGCAGACATGTAACATAGAATTTTAATATCTATAAAGACTTATTGTCATATCTGTCACTACCAACTTCTAGATTGCCTCTCAAATAGTTACCTTTATATCTGCTGAAGAAGTTAAACTTGTCTTGAAGTGATTAATCCACAGTTCTGGGAAAGGTTGTACTTATCATGCTATTTGCAAAGAATATTGATTTTACTCTTCAACAGATCTGCTGATATAGTGTTTCCTTTTCTTGGCTATATTAGATTGAAATTTCGACCTTCTACCTCCATTAAACGAAAACATATGTTTGATGAACCTGAGCTTGCCTCCATAAAGAAAAGGTTCAAAGCATGTTTTTTTATTTGATATTTGTATATAAAATGTAAACATGAAGGCATGTGGAATTTTGGCTTAACTCTATATATGGGCGTCCTGATTTGGACAATGGCTATCGCAAATGATTCCCTTGTTAATGAGATGTGATTCCTGTCACTTAGAATGGTCGACAGTAACCGATTCAACAGCTATAAAATTGAATACATCAGAGACTCTGCATATTTAAATGAAAAAAGATTTGGCTAAGATTTATACATGTCATTTTATAACTATAAAGATTTGTCTGAAATGTATAGATTAATACACAAGATATATAAACTTTAAATGTTACCTAATAAATCAGACTGCTGATTTAATGAAACTTCTGACAATCGGAGAACTGAACTGATGCAATATTGTATTAAATCAATCTGGAGATGTCATTTCTATTGCATTCCAGACTGGGTCAGATGTCACTATACAATGTATATGTAACTTGTGCAGAGAAGAATTTTATATAGGCAGATAATGCATATACCAATAACATGCATTTGAAGAATGATAGGATTGTCTATATAATCATTTAAATTTTAATCAAAGTCAAATAAAAATGATCTATATAATGTATGATTGTGTTTGTCATATTTTAATAACATGGATAAAGCTTAATCATTATTCTTTATTCATGTCAAATAAAATCATGCATCTATGTTTTTGTCGTTATTAGGAATAAAATGGATTTTGAAGATAACACTGGAGTTCTTATGAATCTGATAAATTGCTTTAGGAATTGGTTTTGCAAAATTTCAATCATAATTGTCTATCAAAAAAACTCTGTATAATGGATAATTGAGTTTGTCATATATAGATAGCATGGATTTGAGGCATAAAACTGATAGTGTCTATTTGGCAGAATTTGAGGAATTGCTTTTAAAATAGGTAATGCAAAATATCATTAAGAATTCTTTTATGCAATAACCCAATAATTCTGCATCTTTTTCGTGGAGTTTGATGGTAATTGTCTGATCAGAAGAATTTATAAAATTGCTTGAATAAGTCATGCAACATTTCAATTATTATTTTTCATCAAAGTCAAAGTTAATCAAATATTTTGATAATGGATAATATTTGCTTTGTCATTTACCGAAAATATTGAAGATATCACTCAAATGGTCTATTGCCTAGGATTGTATTGTTTACATTCATTTTTAACTCAACATATATTCATCATATGCATGTGTCAAATAAACAATGACTATTTCTACTCAAGATTCAAAGTTATTTATCAAAAGTGTAAAATTATTTACAATTCAAGAAATGTTCCTAATAGATATCTTCAATTTGCTATTTTGGTTTTATTGGAATTCCTTGCTAATTTTAAGATGAAAGCAATTATAGTTCTGTCAGTGATTGTAATCCTGGCACTAATATATCTGTACGCTCTTCGTTAACACCACCAAGCAGTAATTAATTAATGCTATGATCTTAGTACACGTTCTATTGCTATGACATATACTCTCATAAGTCTAACTCACATTTCGGCACTTAATAGGTAAAGCAAGAAATGGTTATATATCATTTTTCTACTGCATCCCTGTCAAATGTGTATTCATTTTTGTGTTTAACTTTCACGATGCATGAAATATTTAATTAACGAAGAGTCATAAATCATCAAAATTCTTGAGGTATTCAAATGAAAACTAATTTCAATTTTGTTCATATTTCAATTCCAAACTGACTCAAAGGAGCAGCCATGTGTTCAAATTTGATATTCAATACATTATTGCATATTCCGGGTTCTAAATCATGAAAATAAAATTCAAAATAATGAGAGAATGTCCAAATTATGTTCAAGACATAAATTTCAATATGACATTTCAATACTTAAACAAAGATTTGTTGCTATCAATATGAAACGCTTCCTCCTTTCAATCTCCCCGTATATTAATTTTTTTTATAACAAATGAAATAAAAGACAATTCCTCAATTACGAGGGTTTGAGCTTGGTTAGCTGCAAAGTCTTAAACTGATTAGATCAAATGATACATGAAATACATGGACATTAATCTTATGTGTGCTTGTTGTTTGTGAGAATTCTTCCTAATAAAGACTTCATGTGTCGATAGTTCACAATTATGATGAAAAATGTCGTAAATTAACTGAGATAAATGATATACACGAGAATAATATTCTGTTTTACACTAATTCTATCTCATATTCATGACTCTCAGCATTTCTAGTAGATCACCACTTGGAAACATACAGTAATTTCATAACAAAATTATTTTCTCAGATTTATTCAGTGTATCACCAGTAGGAAATATAAAATTATGTTTTACATTCATTTCATCCCTGAATCCTGATTGTCAGGATGCAATAAATATGCATTAGGAAATATAAAGAATGCAGTCAAGAGCCTAATCCAGTGTTGTAGTGAACACAATCTCCATTTTCCCAAGATTATTCTTTACAGCGTCTTTTCAAATTGACAGTAATGTTGCAAAGCAGTTGTCTGTTATCGCTTACATTACGAGAAGATGTAAGAATTCACATCAAACCTGTACTCTATCAAATTAGTGTGGGCGAATGGACAATATATACTTCTTTAACAATAAACCATTTACAATTCATTTCAAGAAAGGAGTGAGATCATTGGTGCGAGTGTAGTTTTATGATATATATATACTTTTATTTCGATCTTCGAGGATCCAAAGAGAATACAAATTGTTCTTCCTTATAAAATATAAAATGAATTTTGCAACATATATATGATGTTCTTTATGTGTAGGAGATGATTTATAGGTAGGAGATCACAGAACATCTCTATAGCTTACATAAATAGTTTTACAAATTTAAGAATCATTCTTAAAAAAGTAATTTGGCATTATGTGTGTAAGTTTAACTGAATAAACACATTACCTACTGCAATATGATTAGCACAAAACATTCTGGGTTGCCAATGTATTGGAATCACAACGACTGGCCACCATCTAAAGATAAGCTAGCATGTAAAATTCTCCCAAGACAAGCAGATGAAATGTGAACATATATAAACAATATAAAACCAGTGAAGTACCTGGTTACTAGACAGATGAAATGTGAACATAATATATAAACAATATAAAACCAGTGAAGTACCTGCTTGGCAGACCTCTTCATCTTCATTCTGGTATTGATTTTGTACTGTCGATCAATATAACTTATTGCTATATATGGCCAAAGTTTTCTTCCGAGTTCATATTTCAGTCTTGTTACTTGAGGGGCAAGGTGTCTCAATTCTAATGTCATTAGGATAATGTGAACTATATCTCTACTCAATGTGTGCAGGGCTTAATTGAAACAAACCCATCATGACTAAAGTAATCTTCTTTCTGCCTTAAATTACACTGAAAAATGAGAAGAACTTGTCCAAATTTAATCAGTTGAAAATAGTTTTAATTCTATACAGGAAGATGGCTTCAAATTGTCAAAAACATTGTTTGGAATTCCGGGAGACATGTGTAATTACACTGAGAGCTCAGCATGTGTAACAGGATGCTGATTGAAGCAGCTTCACGACTCTAGCGCAACTGAATCGCTGTCATTTAACTCAGTGTTAAGAAATTCAGAGGACTTTATTCTAAACTCTTCAGCTTTTATTATTCTTTTAATCATTAAATCTATTATTCATTTTCAAACAGGACCAACTAGTTTTACGTAAAAACAATGAAATATTGCAGGAAGTTATTCAAACCTTGTCATCTTTTATTGTCCTGTTCATCAAGGCCATAATTTCTGTGCAACTTTTGAGAATTTATAGTGCAAAGTTGCAAATATTTACAGTGTTAGAATGAACGAAAATTTACCAAATTTGTCAAAGCTCAGACACTTCCATACTCTAATCAGCACTTGCAAGGCCTCAAGCATCACAAGTTTCTTTAAGAGATTGCTACCCCTCGTCATTATGCTCTGTGATTGTAGGATTGAAAGTTATACCTTCTGGCTGTGTGTCTGTAACAGACTGATTTGCTTCATATCCTCTCAATGGGGAGATTAAGTTATAAGAACCAGACAACAAGAATGACATTTGCAGGAAAATATGAGTACATAACAGAGTTATTCTAGTTCCCATTGCTTTCATTTGGAGATTCAATGTAAAGATCCACACCGTGACATCCAGATATATACGTAAGGACATTGCCAAACTGATATTTCCTTTCCTTTTTCCAATATTTTCTCAATGGAGGCATTCAGTTTACAGACACCATGACAACGGTTAGATCTACATGAAAGATGAAAATGTTCCCACTGGCTTCAATTTGTCAAGTGTCTGACTTTCACCAGGAGAAACGGGTTCTAATACCCCGGAAGGTGATCTCACAATCAGTACATACTCAAGGATACAATCAAATTGATGTTCTGTTTGAATGAACTCGTGCATGAACTTTGAGGATGTGTAAATGTGAAAAGATGAAAGAGAATCGTTACTGTCAGGAAAACAGTTTCCAATTGTTTTCTGGAAAACACATCATCCAAAAATAATTGTCCATCATTTCTTGTGTTTCAAAAGCATGGCCATTAAAATAATCCTGCAATAATCATCCATTTCTGCCCAATTCAAACCTCCAATGGTTCTAATCAGCCCGTCTTTAAGCCTGTGTCTCTTCTTGAAGAAATAGCTTCCCTCTTCACTTCCCTCTCACATTGTCCTGGTCCAAAATCATACCTACCAGCTCTTTAGCTTTCCCAGTTATATTCCGTCAACTATAGAGAATACTCAGTCAAGACTTCATAAAGTGGCTATACTGGAGCCATGATGAGTCTAAGGGAATGATCAAAGACTCATCAATCTTTGTCAGAAACACACAAAACAAATATTGGTTACTATCAGGGTCAAGTATGGTCACTAAAATTAATTGACTCTTGTATGACTTTCTGTCATTTTCGATGGAGTGAGACCCCAAATGGTTATTGCTGTAAAGTGGGAAATCTTGGAAGGATATATGCTGTAGAGAAAACAATTCTCAAATAAAATATTACTAGCATTTTACTGCGAGACATCGTTGTCTTAACGATCAAGTTGGGACAGATTTTCATCTTCCTACATAACCTTTCCTTTTATAATAGTCCTAATAATTCAAATGTATTACCTCGTTGCATTTAAATTGCCGTTTTGGTGAAAACTATTCTCTCTACTTGAACCAAAGTGTTATTTTTGAAGACAGAGAAATGCCAATGAAAAATAAATATCAATTAATCTAACTCACTCTTTTGTATCGCTTTTGTATAAGGCAGACTCTAGAGCTGACCATTTTCAAAGGGTTTGTCGAATGGATATGGTAATTGCTTGTCGGAATAACATGAGGGAATTATTTCATGTTTCTTATTTTGCAACCTTTCCTCATTTTACAATGTGGCGTGTTTCAACACATCAAACTTGACTAGGAGCTGAATTGGATGAACCATGTTTTGAAGCCCCAAGGAGAAAAGACATAAGAGAAAGGAAAGTGTATATATAAACCTTTTACATACAAGTGTTGATGAGACTATGATTAAGAAAAAATTAACTGTGGTTTTCAAAACTCCAAGAAATGATAAAATTACATGCGCAGGAAATAAAATTCAAGAACTGGATTTGATGACCATATATGCCCATGTTATCTAAATTCCACAAATGCTTCAAAGTAACAATTAGAGTGAGTGCTGTCACCAAAAGCCTGTTTTAGTTAGGAAACACTCACACCATGCTTTGGAAACTGCCTGAGACTGTTTTGTCAAATCACAAAGTTACGATCATTTCAGGCAGAACAACATGACAAGATAAACATAGAAATGTTAGCTTTGGTGTTACCAGACCTAGATGATGTTTATTCACTCTCAGGGCACATAAGGGTACAATCTTTGCCCCAATCAAGCATTTGCATCAGTTAGGTCTGAAATGCAGTATTAAGCTTACAAAAGCAGACACCAAAAAACAGCAAGCATGCTAAAACACAGGTGTTATAGAGAAAGGCAAACAAATTGATGCTGAAACAGAGAAAAGATGAAGGATAAAGCAGGTCGAGATAAAGACAAACAATCTAAAGTCTTCTCATCTTGTCTGTATGCATGCAGAAAGGAATTCTTATTACCTGAATCACTATGCAGGAACATGAGAGCTCGATTGCTGTTTATATCTTCGTCACTAGCACCTCGCCCACTATCCGTCGCCACGGAAATGTCACTAGCACCATCGTCCACTTTATTAAAGATAGCATTGTGTCTATATTTTTGGTACTTCCTTGGTAATCCAGGATCAAACGTACTGCTGCCATGAATGTAAAAATCTCTCGTATGAGATAACTGAAAGAAAAGAAATAGGCATTAAAATAGTTTACAGTTGGTTTTATATTCCCCTAGATACTTTCCACTTGATCGATGGCAATTTGGAATTAAGACTCTTAGTTTCCACTGGCTATCAAATCCTCATGAAAAACGTCTCTTGTGCACTATATCATGAAACATTCAATTAAAGTTTGATTAAAACAATAGATGTTAGAAAATAAAAGTCATCTAAAGACAGCTTAATACACACTTCAGAATTATACACATATACCATGATTGTTTTTGCACCATGTTCTTTAAACTCAATTCAATTTACATAATAAAATTTTCTATGAAAATGTATGACTTTATAGAGGTTTGAAGCACAAATTTCACAGCAATCAATGAGAAATGCGTGGTAGAAGACATTAGAACTATAAATCAAATGATGCTAAGTCTTCCATTATTGGAGGATTCAAGTGCAATTTGCAGCTACCAGACCATAAGACTGAGGCACGTATATTATCAGATTTAAGTATGATTAAGGAACAGGAAATCTCATCACGGCCATAAGAAAGAGTTGGTCCATAACCGACAAATTCATACAAAGCAATACTAAAGTCTAGATTAAAAGGCAAACTCTTGATTTTATTGACATTATACTACTCCTTCTATGGTTATCAAAGAAGAGAATGGCGCACTCTGGTACCTCGTTAGCAATACACTTAGTTACACTGACGTTTGGCTAACTTCGTTATTGTCCATAGGAACTCTTGCTTGCTTATAACTGACTTTAGGCTAACTTCATTACTTGATATAAGAACTCTTGCTTGCCTAAAACATCAATGGCCTGACTAGTTAGGAGCATACTGAATGAGCTTACTCCAGACATGGAACCACGGACCTCTAATTAGATATAAAACACTTACGTCCGAGATTTTATCATCCTCTTCAGACTGGAAGCTTGTTTCATATAAATCCTCTGTGAATTTGTAGTTGTCTCTTTCAATGTCATTAAAAACCTTCATTCTTGCCACAGTATCAGGTTTATGTGATAACGTATTATGAGACGCATATCTTGGCGAATTATCGGAATCGTTGTCCTTTGAAACTGCGAAAACTTTCATATCCTGATCGAGAGTTTTTTGTCGCTCTTTCCTCTTTCGATCTCTCCTCCTCAAACACATCATGCCAAGGAAAATTGCAAGTCCTACGATGATTGTTACAAAAACAAGAGAAATCACAATTGGCAGATAATTGAAGCCCGCACTGGCTGTACTGTCTGCAATGTTGATAGTCAAGTATGCATAGGTTGTGTGTCTAGGTACACCGTTGTCATGAACAGCAATGAGGATTTCATGGTTGCCGACATCACTCGCACCAATACCTCTGGCAAGGGTCAGCTCGCCAGTTAAAGGATTTAATGAAAATAAGGTTTTATCGTTTCCCTGTTCTATGGTGAAAGTGAGCATGATTTGCCCATCTCTCCCGTCATCAAAAGCACGGATGGTGGCAATAAGGCTTCCAATTTTGGCATCGTATAAAATACTCGCTGAGTCATTTAAACGATTGGGGAATGTTATCACTGGGGGCTTGTCTTTGTCTTCCATCACATACACATTAACAGTTGCAGTACTTTTGAAAGATTTATTGTCAGGATCCACAACTTCCACATCAAAACTATACTGAATTCCCATCTCCCTGCTCAGCTTGCGGGCAGTCCTCACTTCTCCAGTTTTGGAGTCCAACTTAAACACACTTCTCACAGAATCCACTTCCTTAAATAAAAACATGAAATTGTTTGTTGAATCAAGATCAACGGCAGTTAATTTGCCACACAAAGAGTTCCTAGGTAGATTTTCAGTTATATTAAAATTGAAAATCTTTTGGGTGAATCTTGGCGGCATGTCATTCCTATCCTCAACAGTCACAACCACAATAGCAGAAGATTTCAAAGAAGAGTTCTGGGAATCAAAAGCCATGACTTTAACTTCAAAGGATGATTGAGTTTCACAGTCAAACACAACCTTTGCCCTCATTTCCCCTGTATGCTGGTCAATGGTCACCCAAGGAGACTGCTCAGTAAGGCGGTAGAGTGGAATGTTGTTGCCAGGCCCATCATTATCTTCAGCAGTCAAAATCATGATGAGGTCCCCGACCTGATTGTTTTCAGGAATATTTGCAAACATGGTTGTATTTTGAAAGAAAGGGGGGTTGTCATTAACATCCTGCACCAATACAGTGAAAGAAGTGGCGTTCTTCAGTTGAGGACTCCCATGAT
Organism: Gibbula magus; assembly: GCA_936450465.1. Classification (NCBI taxonomy): domain Eukaryota; kingdom Metazoa; phylum Mollusca; class Gastropoda; order Trochida; family Trochidae; genus Gibbula; species Gibbula magus. The sequence goes on from OW388294.1 coordinate 58,758,064, forward strand.
CATTACAAGTCACATTCACCTCAATGACTTTGTTCTGCTCATAGTCCAGCTGTTTCTGCAGGTAGATCTTCCTATAGTTGAAGTTGATGTTCTCCAGGCGAAACCTGGGATCAGAGATGTAGCAGGACACCTCAGCATTCTTCCCACTGTCAGCATCAACAAACGAGAAGATTGTGGAAAATGTTCCTGAGCCAACAGCCTCAGATAGATTGAAGGTTGACTGCTTGAAGAAGATCTGGGGAGCATTGTCATTGACATCAGTCACATTCACAATAACCAGAGCTTCTGAGGACTTCACTGGGAACCCATTGTCATGGACCATCACACGGAACTGGTACTGCTTCTCACTTTCATAATCCAAGTTCTTAATTGGATAAAGCTCACCAGTATCAATCTCAATTGCAAATGTTTCCTTGGCTTTGTTAGGAGATCGTGGACTTATCTTGTATAGGAGCTCAGAATTAGGACCAATATCATCATCTTCAGCTGACAGTGTGAGAATGGTCTGGCCAACTGAGATATCTTCTTGAACAATGATAGTGAAGGTTTTGATACTGAAGTTTGGGGTGTTGTCATTGATGTCTGTAACAGTGATATTGATGTTCACTGAGCCAGACTTTCTTGGACTGCCTCCATCCTTAGCAATTATTGTCAGCCTGTAGAAATCTCTTTCCTCTCTGTTCAGAACTGACTTCACTTCAATACCAATGTCATCGATTCCTGAAGGATTTTTCACTACACTCAGGCCAAAAGGGCCATCACTTGGAAACATAAGATAAGTTCTGACTGAATTATTGCCAGTCATATCTTTATCTATTGCTGGCGGAACTGGAATGATTTGACCAACTGGTGCAGATTCTGATATATTTCTTGAAATAAATTTCTCAGGGAATGTGGGAGCATTATCATTGATGTCTTCCAGCACAATGACTATCCGTATAATTCTTGGGACTGAATCAGGTTCAGAATCGGATATTTCCACATCAAAACTCAACTCACATTCTTTCTTCATTTCACATTCAGTCTCTCGATCCAATTTCATTCTTGTTTTAATAACTCCTGTATCATCATTGATAGAAAATTTCTTCACCCATTGGGAATCTTTAGGAATAATTGAAAAACTTTTATAAAGAAGTTCAGTTTCAGTGAAAGAGAAGTTCCTAGTTAGATCATCTACTATATTTGCTATCACTGTTCCCACTTGCTCCTCCTCCAGAAGGTGATAGGTAAGAACATGTTCCTGACATAAAGCACCCACCAGGAACATAAAGAGCAGTAACATCAAGCTCAACTCCATCTTCCCTTTGAACCACATTCTGCCTCTAAACTCTCCTGAAATCTGGACAAATATACACTGATGGAATCCTTCAAACAGTGATTATGCTAGATTTCATCTTAATGATGCCATTCATGGATGACAAACATTCTCTCTGCCACGGCTCTCACCCTGGGATTGCTGCTATCCAAACACATGTATTACTCTAAACATGTTATCCCTTACACTCATCAATACTCGGTGCACTCCTTCCATGCAGTTTACCAATCGTTTTTATCCAATGAACAAACAGAGTTCCATTTAGTGAGGTATCAGGCTGCAGCCATTATCATTCCTCCAATCCAGATATCTGAAACCAAAAAGACTAATGTAAACAACAAATTGCCGAATTTAAAGTCCATGGTTATCAAAAAGAGCAAGGTGCTCCTATCACTGACATAGACAAATAGTAAATGTTACTTCAAAGGAAGGTTGGATTGTTCTTGTGCCATTGTCACAACTGTTGGAAATCAATTAGATGGAGCGCATTTACATCAAATTGGCTAATTCAATCTCAAATCAATCTGCACAGAGTGTCAGGGAAAGACGTTTCAGTTCCCTGTATAGAAAGTAACGGATGCTTTTCAGCAATCTTTGTAGACTGACAGAAGAGATGGCATCTTAGATATATTGTGCATTTGATACAACTGTCTAAGCAAATATTATTTATAAGATTAAAACAGCTTCAGTATCTGTGTCAGTTGCATACAAAACAGCATCACTGTCAATTTGATTCCCACTGCAATATGATCCTGCATTTCATAGACAGCACACAACATAAAGATTTCAATCTCACCAGTCTATGCAAAGGAATTATCATAACAAAACAATTTTTCTCAACATCTAAAATTCATGAGTCACAGGAGCTATGCAAGAAAGAGCAGACAGCGTAAGCAAAGTGTCAACATTTTGCAATGCGGCTGTATGTTTTCTATGGGATCTTTATTCACTTGTATGGTAAGGCTGGAGCCTACTCTAGCGTGAAATGCCATTTAAAAATGTTGCCTGTAATATTCAATGTAACAGACCATCCACAATAACACTAACAGTGATTGGAAAGCGCTTCTTTATCACAACTCATATTGAATTAGAGTTTCTTGTCCGTGACAAACGCAGCTTTATATAACACATTTTATTGAGTGATTTTTCAATCAGCCTTTGCAAAATGCTGTTTTAAAGAATTGTGACCATGCAAAATGCAAGACTATTAAACCAATGAGCTTAAATTTATCTTTTTTTATATTTGAAAGAACCTTTTAAAGCAAATTTTCAAATGAGTTTATGCCATGCCTGATCATAATAGGCTATATAAGAGCATGTTTGGCCGTATTCAAACCGGAAGATCTGAGTCATATCAACAGGACTGATACAGGTTTGTTTGGACACAACATTAAACAGTTTGACACTCCTAAATTCAAACAATATTTCATAATCAGACAGCAATTATTGCCCCATTACAAGCATCTAGCTTATGACCCGTAGATATATGTACATTAACTCAATAAGAATTAACCTTTCTTTGTCTACTTTAGATAATTTAGATAATTTAGATAATTCAAATTTTTCCAAAAAACACGACCTGAATAAATTTATATTTCATAAATATATTAAAGCAATTACAAAGTTATTTCAGTTCAAAAAGACATTTAAAAAACAACAAGTAGTTGTCACTAAGGTGACATGATCCCCCGCCGCAAATTAATACTTCAAAATTTAAAAATAATGTCAAGATCAGCAAAATTGACTGTCAAACATGTCGAAAAAGTCAAAGCTCCACTGTGACCTTGAGAAAAATGTCATGGTCACCAAAATCTAATCAGCCCTTTGTCTTTCCTAGGAGGTGCATTATGTAAGATATGATGAAAACTGGTGAATGGTTCTTGAGATATCCCACTGACAACCTTTACATGTACATTAACATGTCGAAAAATTTAAAATTCCACTGTGACCTTGAGAATAATGTCAAGGTCACCAAAATCTAATCAGTCCTTTTGCTTTGTGTAAGATATGATGAAATTACGGTGAATGGTTCTTGAGATATTCTGCTGACAACCTGTACATGTACATTAACATGACGAAAAATTCAAAGTTCCGCTGTGACCTTGAAAATAATGTCAAGGTCACCAAAATCTAATCAGCCCGTCGTCTTTCCTTGGAGAAGCTATGTGTTAAATATGAAGAGAATCCAGCAAATGGTTATTGAGATATCCCGCTGACAAGGGTAAAATGACAAAGTCTCGTTGGGACCTTGAAATGAAGGTCAAGGTCACAAACCTCTGTAGGAACATTACTCTTCCTATGATGAACCCATATATGCAAAATATGAAAAGAATCTAGTGAATAGTATTTGAGTTATTCCATTTCATAGGGACTTACGGACTAAACGAGCGGCGGGGGATAATAAAACCTCTTTGCAAAATGTTCACCTAAAACTAGGAAGCAAATCTCTACCTCAAAATGTATATATTATAATAAATTTCATTTCAAATTTGATAACTGATTTTCAAAACTTATCATATTGAATCTACCTCAAAACACAGCCTTACTAAGGAACTCCCTATCTCATCTGTTCCCACCTCAAAGAAATAATTTTGCTTGTCATAAATGACAAATCTGGTTAAAAAAGGGACGACCTGTTTGATGGAGTGTTATCTTGTTGGTGGATGGTCACACAACACGTCTGGAGTCCCTGCTCCCAACTCACACCCCGGGGACCTACATCACACACTCTACAGAAGAAAATCTCATTTTGACAAACCACCTGTCGAATGCCCAAGCATAGATATATCAACTTGGAAAAAAACAAAGAGAAAGAATTGTAATTATAAAGAAAACTTTCTATATCTGTTGTCTTGGCATCTTTGAAAGTCCTGCGGGGATAAGGTGCATTTGGTGCATTACTACATGCTGATTGTATTCAAGATTTTGCAGTTGGTGTAAAACTTTAAATAAACTTCTCAGAGCATTAGATGCATTTGGTGCATTACTACATGTTGATTGTATCAAAAGATGTTGCAGGTGGTGTAAAACTTTACAATAACTTCTCAGAGCATTAGATGCAGGGGGCATGTAAGTATGATTGTATTAGTCGAGGATCCAGCAGGGTTAACTAACATGCAATGACAAATGATGAAGCAGCTCTTCATTTTCATGAAGTCTGGAAACAGATGAATCACTTTCATGTTATGTGATTTCCATCAATGCACGCTTGGGGAAGTGATAGCATTAACATCTTCTTCAATCAAACTTTTTGGGAAATATTTGCCATTTTGCATGGCTTGTTCATTGATCTTTATTATCTTCAAACTGATTCATGAACAAACAGACTTCAATAGAATCTAAAATGCTATCAAATCGAAATGCTATTCATAACTATGACTGACAACTTGATGAATAGTTATTGAAAGGCATGTTGTGGATTGAAACGTCTTTGTTCTACAAACTTAATGCAATCTATTAATTCCTACTGTACAATCATATAATAACTGATTATTAAGGTCATCTATCAATTAATTATCAATAATAGGTCAATAAGAGGCTGCAACACATTTCTTAACTTTGCTATGACTTGTTATTAACATAATATCATTTTCTAAGTAATTTACATCCATATCAAGATTTAGAATAAATAGAGAATCTCAGCAAGTGTTTTTAATATATATCAAATATGTCAACACAAGTTGATAATAATTCTTCATTACATTTCAATGGAAAGTGTACATCTGAGAGCACAGCCAGTTGTCTTCCAATGCAGTGTTGTTCTAGCATTGTGACATCATCGTGTCTATGACATCATAGAACTTTATGTCATGGAGATGATGGCAGGGCATTGTGCAAAATCACACACAAGCGATATCTCCTGTGGAACACAGTTTTATAATGTTAATTGATCAAGGATTTGTTTAATCAATGTTTCATTGACAATCCACAAACAAATCTTATTTTCAACTTCCTTATTTTATTGATTGGTACCTGGCTAATCTATATACATAAGATATGAGACCTGTCCAACAGCTATATGTATCAAGTTGTTTTCATATTATATCAAGTTGTCTCTCTTCACATTAACTTTCAAACCTGACACTGCTAATGGAACCTATTAAAAATCTCTTATTTCAGCCATTGGGTCGACATTCAGAAAATAGATAAGTACTCATATTGTCTTTAAAAAGTTTATATACATTTCTTCAATGGAAAAATCAAGAAAAATCACCTCGGGCTAAAGCTATCAAACAACACAGATGACTTACGGGAAGTTTGTGAAAAAGTATAACAATTATGCCAATATATGAATATACCATTATCCAAGAACATCTGAAAACATGAGACTGGTGCTGTTTTACCTTCTAATAGTAGATTTCAGATATCTAGCTTCAAGTTTTTGTTACCTGCCAGCTGCATTGTGAATCAAATCTTAGAAACAAAGCAATCCGGTTAAATACCACTTAAAAAATTGATAAGTTTTGTTCTAAAACCTGCAATGTTCAGACATCATGTCACTGAAACGAACTGAAACATTATAACATTCGGCAACAAAATGATTGTACTGGCTCGTTCAAAATGGAAATTCTTACAACCCCACCATTCACAAGCTCACCATTCACAACCCCACCATTCACAACCCCACCATTCACAACCCCACTATTCACAATCTCACCATTCACAATCTCATCATTCACAACCCCACCATTCACAACCCCACCATTCACAACCCCACCATTCACAACCCCACCATACACAACCCCACTATTCACTAGGGGTGTGCAATATAACCGGTATATGGTTGAAATAATGATCGCTGACCGAGTGAATATCTGTGATAACCATCGAGCGGTACGCGAAATGGTTATCACAGATATTCACGAGGTCGAGGTCATTATTTCACATACACCACATGGTTATCATTCATTCCATACACAAAGTAGACATAAATTGGTACCCATATATAAATATGTATATATAATACTAGAAACTATAAATACAGTCAAGACACAAAAGAATGAACACTTATCTGTATTGATCCTTGGTAGCTACATTGGTAAAGGCGCTGCTCGACGATATAGAGGTCCAGGATTCGAATCCCACTTTCGCTACTTACAAAATTTTCATTTCTAATTTGACAAAATTTCCCAAATTTTACAAGTCCATCTGTTTCCGTAGGTTGAATATCTCATAACCGATCATGGTGGTTATCTAAAAAAAACTACCTCTGATATTGACCTGATAACCACACCACGTGGTGTAACGGTATATACCGGTTTTAGATTGTGCAATACAATTATTGCAATATGTTTTCCGTTTGGCAATATATCGCACATTATAATTTTAAGTGAAATATATGCATATATCAAAATAATATCTTGTTTTAATGTAAACTTACAGGTTTTAAATGCAAATAAATGCTCTTGATGTGCAAGAACATGTGTTGGACTGTGTTACAAGTGAAAGTTTCCATTTTGGAATCTACTGTACCAAATTTGCTTTTGATCTTTTTGAGAAATATCCTGTCATTTGAAAGTTATGTAAGGTATTTCATCTAAAATATAATGTTAAACAGCATATATAAGTGTAAAACTTACAAAGTTCTTTCAATATATTGCAATATTATCGCAATACAGAGGCTATGTATTGCAATATATCGCAATATTAAATTTAGTGCAATATCCAACCCTACTATTCACAATCTCACCATTCACAATCTCATCATTCACAATCCCACTATTCACAACCTCACCATTCACAACCCCACCATTTACAACCCCACCATTCACAACCCCACCATTCACAACCCCACCATTCACAACCCCACCATTCACAACCTCACCATTCACAACCTCACCATTCACAACCCCACCATTCACAACCCCACCATTCACAACCTCACCTTTATCATATTATCTTCACTTTTACAGTATTGAAACTCTCTGACAACCTGTTACTGAAATCTGCCTTCAAACCATTTTACTAGATAATAATTCATACCAAGAAAAAAGTAAGTATATCCCACCAAGAACCAAGTTCTATATGTCATCTAGCTGTAACTCAAACTCCATTGCTCCATCATTGAAGGTTCTGACAACCTATTACCAGAGTCTTGCTTGCAGGTCTTTAAACTGCAATTAAATTTTCCCCAGCCTTTGGTCTAATGGTTTCATTTGCACAGAAGTCATATTTCCTTCCCCTGGCAATGATGGGTCCTCTGTGCAAATAACCTAGTTCACAGTCTATTTAACCAAATTTAAAGTCTGTTTATCTGAAAGGTCCATGAGGGCAAAGCCATGCACTAACATCCCTCTCAATGATATTGTAAATATGATTTACCATACACATTAACAATACTATAAATGTCTCCAGGACTATTGACAGACCTGACGATAGACAGGTTTGGCTATTAGAGAGGAGCTTAGCCTTTCAAATGTGATTTCTTAGCTCCCATTTGACCAGGTGGATTCTGTCTCTCCTGTACAGGAGTATTTGTGAGGGGGGTTGGGTGGTTGTTTAGAATGTTTTTCTTCACAACCTACCAATAGGCAGCACTCTCAATACAATGCTGTTCTTCCATAAACTATAAATAAAATGAAGTTTCAAGATTTTGTTATTCTGTTAAATTATTTCCAGAATATGAAAAGTGGACCAGAACTCTGAAACACTTTACAATATTTGTTTGTTAAGCTATTAGATTACATGAAGTTCTATATTTTTTATAACAGTTAAATGAAAAACATTATTTATCATTTCTGTATACATAATTTTAAAGCATTAGAGTAGTAAATCATTAACAAATTATTTTATGATACTTTAATTAACTTCCTTGTTCAAATTTACATACGTCATAGGTTTTTATCTAAAAATTGTTGTAAATCTAAACTTTCAGATAAAACATTAGATTAAGGATCAATTTATCACAATTGTAAAGCAACACATGAAAATACTAAAAAATAGGACTGTTATACACTTACAGGCATTACGTGGCTTAATTAACTTGGTCACAAGAACACAACCAATCACCTACAGCAAAGCATTAAAGCAATATTTTCGCACATCTTTTAAGAACATAGCAGTGTCCCTTTAAGATGGAAGTTTATGGTCAACAGACTCAAGAAATGGTCAGTTTTATGGGCAGCCCCTGTCCATCCCATCCCTGGGGATAAGACTGAGTTAATATCCCCAGACATCGAGAACATCTATCCAAAGTGATTGCAGCAGAGGAAGTTGGGCAGGAGTAAGTATGAACTGGATAGAGACTACAGTCAAGGCCATCCGGAGAAATTGAAAGTGACATACAGACTCCTAAAACCCTTGATGGTGTCAAGTCAACAGATGATAGCCTAACCAACCAATCAGAAGCATCAAGTCTCAATTTATATGTCAGAGGAGCATCGCTAAGTGAGCTGAAACGGACAATTTCTCAAACACCCATCCATCAAAGTATTGAATCTCCCCTGACTAGCCTACTGCCGTTTCACAACTTAAATGTGCATATCTACAGTTCCGTCACCGTATATTAACATGGGAATTGCTCTCCACAGCCAAATGACGTTCTGCCTCCAACGAAGGACTTAAGCTTTGTTTATGTCCTGAATTAAAAGGGGATCATAAAAGTTTATGTTTTTGATACACAAGATGAGGGTCATGGCATATGGAGTTTACTCGGCAGCTGCTGACAAATGCAATATTCTTTCACTTTTCATCTCTTTTATCCGATTTTTTCTTAAAACTTTATCTCACTTGGTAATCTTTCATAATTCCATTTCGGATATGTCTACATTCATAGATCATAGACATATTTCTATGGTTGATGTATAGACAGTGAAATATTTCTTACCAAAACTTCACAACACACAGCGTAGAGTGAAAACATGTTGCTTCTCCTTGAACTTTTCAATATTGATTTAGGTTGATCACTCAAGTTTTCTTGGCAGAAAATTCTTTCACAGAAAGAAATATGTTGAAAATCAAATCAAACGAATGAAACAGCTCGATAATAAAGCAGCAAGACTGAGTAAGAAATATTTTTATGTATCACTTGCCTGTAGAGGATACTGTAGAGTAATATTTATACAGCAATATTTAACTAGTGTATAATACCACTGCACATATTGGAATCATTGTATTACATATATATATGGAAGGTCGTTTAGTATGCTCTATATACTTGTAACAATAGGCATGATGTTCTGAATAAGGAAACATTTAAATATCAATATTTAATAAGCAAAATAGTATTTGAAAATAAAATGATTTCAATCTAATAAGATCCATTGAATAACCTATTTCTAATGTGAAATTTAATTCAATTTTAAGATTCTATCCCATTCGAAAGCATTAGACAAGATTGAAATGTCAACAGGATCATATAGACTTAACATTACAAAACAGTTTGACATTACAATGCAGCCTAGATATATCTGACATTTTCTTATGTTCATAAATCTGAAATAGATCAATAAAATCTTCCTAAAATGACAATTAATCTTTAAAAAAGTGTACAATTCTTTATTCAGGTATACTCATGGAAATAGAGATACGTACATCAAAAGCTATAAAAACTACATTCATTGAGTTTGAACATATTCTGCTATCAGACAATTTCAGTGAATAGATAATCATTAACACTCGTATTACTATTTGTGGAATTTTAAAATTTAAAAAAAAAAATTTATATTGAAAGAAATTTTACAAAGACTAACACAAAATTACTGAAATAAGACATCCTAAAAAAATAATTGTAAGGACTGCATGGTCACATTTGTTCAAAATCGAGAATTCAACATAATCTGACATGTTCTAAATCGAGAATACCTACAGAATTCAACATAATCAGACATGTTGTAAATCAAGAATACCTACAGAATTCAACATAATCTGACATGTTGTAAATCGAGATTACCTACAGAATTCAACATAATCTGACATGTTGTAAATCGAGAATACCTACAGAATTCTACATAATCTGACATGTTATAAATCAAGAATACCTACAGAATTCAACATAATCTGACATGTTGTAAATCAAGAATACCTACAGAATTCAACATAATTTGACATGTTGTAAATCGAGAATACCTACAGAATTCAACATAATCTGACATGTTGTAAATCAAGAATACCTACAGAATTCAACATAATCTGACATGTTATAAATCAAGAATACCTACAGAATTCAACATAATCTGACATGTTGTAAATCAAGAATACCTACAGAATTCAACATAATTTGACATGTTGTAAATCAAGAATACCTACAGAATTCAACATAATCTGACATGTTGTAAATCGAGATTACCTACAGAATTCAACATAATCTGACATGTTGTAAATTGAGAATACCTACAGAATTCAACATAATCTGACATGTTATAAATCAAGAATACCTACAGAATTCAACATAATCTGACATGTTGTAAATCAAGAATACCTACAGAATTCAACATAATGCGACATGTTGTAAATCGAGAATACCTACAGAATTCAACATAATGCGACATGTTGTAAATCGAGAATACCTACAGAATTCAACATAATCTGACATGTTGTAAATCGAGAATACCTTCAGAAATCAACATAATGCGACATGTTGTAAAATGATATGCCAAATCATCTTGTTACTGGAATGGTAAAAAAAACATATAGCTATCCGTTAATAGGATGTAAGATTACAAAGCTGCGAGCAGGTTTCTTATACAAAGTAGATATACATGATAGGGAGGAGAGGTACAGTTAGTGATGTAACCAGAGAGCTCCTGATAAATAAATACTGCACTGAGTAACATGGTAAACTGACTTGTGCATCGAATTGTAAAAACAAACAGATGATACAAAATATGATCGTGTTTTAGAGCAAATGTGCTTTAAGCATTATGTATAATATAGCCTGTGAAATCAATCATTCACTACGTTTTACAACCATCTCCCTTGAGTGTATGTAACCTAAAATGTTATTTATACGCAAGGTAAGCATGGTAATGAACAGCACATCCAAAAAGAAAACCAGAACTTCTTCATATTGGCAATGAAGTTAATTGGATATATAAGTATTAGACACCAAGATTCTTCAAGATACTTAATATTTCAAATTATTTGTTAAAAAAACTGCTGAAAGAACTTGCATAATAATCTATTTAGACTCCACGTTTATCATGCCTTTTTATCACAAACACGCTATGGCTTATCAATAAAGCATGGCTGTATTCACAGATATAAGTGATCAAACTTGGGTATATGTTTTAACCAGGCATGATACTGCATCTACAGATAAAGCACATTTGCCATTCCCTCAATTTTTCGAGGTCAATGCAAGATGTTCCCCAGCTTTACGCAGATACATTGTAATTAGTTTGGAAAGCCAGCTGAAAGCTGATGTACATACCAATGCTGAGATAATACATTCCAAATCACACAAACCGGATCAGTGAAATGAATTCAAAATCACACTTAAGCAAAGAATTTCTCAGTTTTACCATAATTGATTTTAGTTTCCCTCAAACACGACCCCAATTCTACAAAATGACTTGGTCAATACAGTTACAGAGATATCACCGATTGAGCAGCGCACTGAACATTAAAGTGTCCGTTCTGCCACCGCCTGAAATCCATTTCCAAAACGGCACAACAGAGTTCTTTGCCACAAGGAGTAGAAGATGAAATATGTCAACTTACCAAGGCCTTAATCAGATGGTAGTCCAAGAGAAGGGAACCACTCTGAGGGCTAGAATAGGAAGCAGTGACACTTGCTATCATCCTCCAAGCTTACTCCACTCCACACTGCATAGACAGAGGGCTAGCTACTTGCTACAGTAGATGCAGTCCTCAGTCACTTGGATATCTGTCCACTGGGGTATCAATATGTTACTAATGGTCTCCGGTAGAGCAGTGACAGTCTCCTGTACCGGTCACATGGTAGTCTAGAGGGCTGCTCCACTCCACACTATAGATCTTGTGTAACACAGTGCAATTATCCCCTATGACGAACTAGTCTGTTGAGTTAAACTATCAATACTTTACTTACACTTTCATACGTAGCAAGGGAGTAAGATGAGGCTTGCTAAGATTTCTCAAATCTGTCAATACTTTTCTCACACTTTCCTAGGCAAAGTAAAAAGTGGCTACAATTCCTCCCTCCCTCCCTCACGTGCTGATGGATAGTCTAGTGAGTTAATGCATCAATACTTTACTTACAGTTTCATCTATTGCATAGACAGTCCAGAGCCGAGTGAAGGAAGGAATCCTCACTGACGCTCGCTAGCCAGCCAGCGGAGGTATCTTTTACTTCCAGTTTCACATTCAGCACAGACACTGGTGTCTAAGCATCGTGACATCCCACGATTAGCCTTTGCTATATCCTCAGTCGGCGTAGGAGAAACGTGACCATTTTTTAACTTGATCACTCACGACTACAGAACTTGCAGTCAATTGACGACTTGCCCTAGAGTGTTTTGTTTCATTACAGCTTTCGTTTGCAGCAAAATGAATCTAATTTATCTCCAACTTTAATAATCACCATTCTGAGTGAATTGGCCGAGTCTCACTAACTGGTAGCCCAAATTAAATGTGGTACAATAGCTTCATCGTCTGGCTATTCACAAGTTCATTCCCTCTAGGTAGCATCTTTCACGTGATTGAAATTATCTCACAGATGAGAAATCGTACATAGGGGAGAGCCCAGCACAAGAACAGCACTCTAAAAAGCAGTCCCTCACACATTAAACCACTCTTCCATACATGCTAGCCTCATCAGTGACATCTCCCATAGTCAATTCTAAAGCGTTCAGTACAAATCCAATGCACACGGTTTGTGTAATAATTTTCCCATACCAATGACAAAGGACGTACACTAGTTAGAGGGGCTATACACACGCTGCTGCTGAGGAAGAATAAGCTAACCCTAGCTTCATGGATCGAATGATTTCTTTACAAGTCGCATCCTACTCAGAGCTTGTGAATGATAGCAAGAGCGTCACAATTGGTTTGTAGTTTTCTTACACACGGCTCAACACATGATAGCTCAATGTACACCACTTGGGTAGCTCTGAAAAGTGGTTCATATAAGTATTATATTATCCTGAGATTTAAAATTTTCAGAATGAAAATGCTGACATTCTTTTGCAGCATTGTTACACAATGATAAAGCATTTATTCTTATTCAACAAAAGAAAGAAAGAGTCGCTCGTTGATGCAGAATGAAAGCGGTCTACCTCATGTCATGTATTGTATGTATACACCAGATAGATTAGAAAATGGATTGAAAATAAATTAAAATCATTAATCATAAATTGACAACAAAAATTTAGCATGGTTTCAAGTCCATGTTGTCATTTTTAAATTATCAAATATACAAATAATATGATTAACCAAATACTATATCCTTCAAAAGTAATAATTTGACACATGCACCATTATATATAGCCATGGGAAGTGCTACATAATTTCATATCCATGATTACAAGAGAACAATTCCTTCACTTGATCTGATCCACATTATTTGACATTTAAACAGGTAATTAAACCTGAAGCAGTTCTAATTGCTATTTGAACAAGATTGTTCATCTGAGACTCTTTAGGGACAAAGATGAAGAGTACTCAAAGTTATGTTATTACCCAAATGGTGAAACATAAAGGATGTTACATTTTTCACATTTGCGGATATCTATCTTTTCTTGACTAATACCATGTTGATCTCATCGAGTGAGGTAGAAAGTTGATAATTTCAAGAATGGCACAGATAAACATGGAGTTTGTCAAGAATTGACAAATATTCTTTTGATTATATAATTTAATCCTTTTAATCAAGCCACAACAGGGTAGATTTCATGTTAAGCGACCGCTAAAAACAGCCCGTCACCACAGTAACAACGTGACATCATGAGCTAATATTCTATATCAGACCATTGTTTAATGACGTCAAATCAAATATCAGTCACTGGTCTAAGTGAAAATATCATATATCTTCATTGTAGCTTGATGAACAGTTTATTTCACTTATAAACACCAGCATTTCATTGCTCACTATATAATAAACACAAATATATCACTTTTGCCTAAAGATTGTTTCAGTTTGAGTTCCAGTATTTTGTCATCTATGACATCATAAAAATATATTTTGTGACATCACAACAGTTAAATAGTCCCATTGAGATAATTCAACAAAACTGAAGTAATAACAAAATTTGTATTACATGTATATTCTTTTCCATGTTTACTTTTCTCTCAACATCGAATTTTAATAAAAAAAATTAATGTCTGAAATTTAGAGAGAATTTAGTTACGGAAAGTATAACAGCAACTGCCTAAGAGTATGTTTATGTCAAACTAAGTCGCTGATCAAGATGAGTGATCAAGTGTGGCACTGGTACTGTGCAATAGCACAGCTGGATGATCGCCATCAGTCAGGTTAAACAACAATGTTATATCAGTGGATGAGTGCACCAGCTACTACATATACTGACTAATCTGTGAATTTGTAATGGTTTATACCCTGCATTACACTGAAACACAAATTGCAAGACTCTGATATACAGTGACAGTAGAGTTCAGCAATTGAAATTGGTTTAACAATGGATGGGTGACTCAACACAGAGACGGTCTTATCTGTCAACATGAAGGCTTTATATATATATATATATATCCTGCATCATACTGAATCATGAACTAAAGGACTCTGAAGCTTAGGACTTACACAATGCATACAATAAAGTTCAACAACAATGAATTTGATTCATCACCAAATGGGTGACCATCAACAAAGACCAACTGATCTGAGAATTTAGGGGGTTTATACCCCAAATAATCATATTTTATTTTCAGTGAACCTATATTTTCAGAACATATACAACAAGTGACCATTTAACTTGAACTTACAATTGATTAAAGACAAGCATTCACTTTAGTCACTGATTAAATGTTGGCTTGGTCCCGATGATATACCACTGTAAGCCATCTAGACAGAAGTTTAAATTATTAATTGGTCAGACATAGGTATTCTAATTGGCTAGATCAACCATTGTAGAATCCAGGTTATGGCTCATATACTCCTGCTGGTCAGAGAGACTTGAAATAGCACCAGCAGACGGAGTCGGCCAACCCTCCCTCCGCCAAGTGGAAACAAGTTTAGGGTTTTTATACCATATACAGACAAATACAATAGTCCTGGACCCATATTTTTGAAGCTATCTTAGTGCTAAGATAGTCGTAAGTGCCATACATTAACATTGACTTATGACTATCTTAGCGCTAAGAGAGCTTCGAAAATATGGGCCCTGGAACAAATACCCCAAAAAGCCATCTCTTTCGAAACAAAATTTGAAGTTGCGTTCTAATTGATACAGGAAAAAATAACAATGTGAAGAAGTTGAAAACGCCAAAAGGCACAACTACACATGATGATTGTTCCATGTACCAAGTTTTTAAGTTCTGCTCGTGAAACGAAAATACAAGTTGCGTTTCCTTGAAAACAGGAAGTTAAAAATACTAAGGCACATCGACACATGATGTTTGTTCCATATATGATGTTTTATTGAGATACGCCTTTAAGTTTAATAAGTTCTGTTACGGCAACAAAAGTCAAAGTTGCCTTTCCATGGATGAAAACGGGCAAAAACTAGAACGAAGTTGCCTCTTTACCAAATATTACAAGCAACTTGTATTGCTAAGTGATTCATTTGATATTATTTACATCAGATCTAAACATTTGAATAAATATTATGAACATCTCTACAAAAAATGCTCGTTACAAGATATGAATCTACCATTAAGGTTCTCTCAAAGAGTTCACACTGGAGGCAAGTTGAAACTTTCGAAGAAGTAAGTTAGCAGTAACTTCTACCCATTATCATTGGTTTATGACCAGCTTAGCAATAAGAACGCTTAGAGAATCTGAGCCCAGTACTTTTCACACCAATCCGTCAAGAAGGATTACACCTTCAAACTTAGTAAAAACTGCTTAGCTGCTGAAAGGTAGAAATGTCTAGTTTTCTTTGATTCCGACTTTCTAGTGTACGTAGCAGCAAATGTGCTAACGACTCCGCCATATTCCTTCTTAACCTCCAGTCTGCAGCTCTACTTTCAATATTTACCTTTGTTCTGCCAGGAGGGCTACCTGAGAAGGTAACGATTTTTAAGAATACCTAATGTCTATATATTTAGATATGTATATAACTAAAGCCCACACAGCCAACAAGGAAGATCAACTTGACTTTTAGAATATAATTCTAAATTCGAGTAACATTTAGATGATGTAATGCAACTGTCATTCGGTTTTATTTCCTACTGATAACAACTCAAAGTAGAAGGAATCAGGTAACAGTTATCAGCACATAAACCAAGACGACTACCTGAAACGAGAGGTGCTTTTTGTGTTGGACCCTAGTAATAAAACCAAAATAAATGCTGGTGTCGTCATGATTCCGGGAGGATGTTATTCTGTGTAGCAACATAAGCCCAAGGTAAACAGGAGACAATGATTCTTGCAGATCCAGCTGATGTTCGGGTTGCACATTACCTAGTGCATCCAACTTTCAGCAGCAGCGGAGATGTAAGCGATGTTGCTAACTTGTACATAGCAGTGTGAGACACTGCTGATGAGCGTAGGAGGGTGAATAGAAGGCCTTCAAAAATGTCCCTGAGCAAGCTCTGTATCATATCATATCATATCATATCAGACAGTGTATCTTATGTATATTGTGTATCTGTCTACAGTGTAATCAATCAATATTGTGTAAACTATGAGTATTGCTTATCTATATGTATCATGTACAGAAAAGTATGACGGAACTTTTGACTAATTTGGCTCAATAAAGTCAAGAAATAATCAATAAAGTCAAGATGATTTTTACAAGAGATTGTTATCGTTGTTGAGTTTGTGTTTAACGCATGCTTCCATCATTACGTGATTTCGCCAGCAGTATCAGAAGAGATCTGGATTATCATGAAGCATCTTTATGATGTTATATTTCACCATGAAAAAGCCGATTTATAAAAGATTATAACAGAGCATAGCATTACGTAGTTGAGTATGGATAAAGGCTCATGACGGGCTGGAATGCGAATCAGTGCTACAGAATGGAGTGCAGCAATCATAACACAATGTCACAAAACATGGACACATCTTCCTTTTGCTTGGTGGAGCCTCAAAATGAAATATAAATTATGCTTCCATTTCACAACATTATTGTTATTGTCATGTCCAAGCGCCCTTCTATATACCAAAGGAAGGTCATATGATTTCTCCTTATGTGTTTTAGGTCATTGCCTGTGAGGCCCTTATGAGAGACCACAGGGTCATCACATCTGCAATTTATAATGCCCATGCATTGGCTAATGCATCCTCGGTTACCCATGGTTTTATATATGCTCTGTTACTCTCCACTATATCACCCATGGGAAATTTCATCAGAGAAATCTGTACTGAAATTACCCGCCCTTGGCCGGCGTGGGCCAATCAAACCGCTACGCAGCTTGGACCTGCCAGCCAATGACAACTCATATCACTTCGTTGCAAAGCACGCGAGGTCATTTTGTTAGCCATCCGTCACCGGTTATCTCCCTTGACCATTTCCGTCATATCGTATTGAGTATTTTCTTTGGTTACTGACTTCATCACGCCGGCCAAGGGCGGGTAATTTGAGTACAGATTGTCCTGATAAGGTTTCCCATGGGTGATATAGTGGAGAGTAATGGAGCATATAAAACCATGGGTAACTGACGATGTGGCTAATGAGTCTGTAAACAAAATTAGCTCTCTTGAACCAGTGGTTCTTGAGAAGTAGTCGAAAATGTGAAAATTTTATGAATAACGGACAGAGGGATACCGGACACCATACCATAAGCCAAACAGATCAGATGAGCCAATGATCAACAAACAGTTCAACAATCATAAGAACATTATGTCATCGCCCTTATCACATACCATAATGAATTAAAGTACAGCAAACTTTATATTTCTTGCAACCTGTACATATTGTAAAACCTATAAAACAAACCTATGTATCAGAATATGGAAGTGACCCTTCTTCTGAAACTGGACGTCTATCCAACGTACAGAGAGAGAATATGACTATGTAAATGTCAACAAGCCAGGACGGCTGTAGCCATATACACATTCAGCAATTTGAACATAGTGAGATGTATATCATGTAGTGTGTGCATTAATGTAATCCCTTCTTGATGAAACACTTGATGGAGCGGGTGTCAGGAGTCCAATCAAAGTTTCTCAAGGTTTTGCAAGCTTTCAGAGAAAGTTACATAAGGTCTTTCATATTGCATGCAAGAATGCAATTTGGCACATTTATTCAAGCTATGGAGTTGTTTCTTTTTCTTATCCGGGAAAAAAACCTTTGTAATGAGGAATATACTTATTGTTCGGTATCCTATAGTCTAAAGATCTTTTTCGAGTTAATCTCTAAATTCCTTATTGGTTTCATTTTAGTCTTTTTCATTATGCTTCACCTGCTTGAAAACTTTCAAAACATAAGTGCATGCTTGCCACGAAAGCAATATAATCACATGGATGAATATGGAGGAAGTTTAATGACCTAAATTATAGTTTTAAAAAAACAAGAAAAAACTTATTATAAGTTATTTGTTAAAATGCAGTCTAATTACAGTGTCCAGAAAAAACAACGCTTTTTTGTTTTTCCATGAATATCCAAATAAAGTTTTGTAATTCCTGTCGTTTCCTGGACAGCAGATAGCACAAATACACTATAAGCTTGATAAACGTTTATATTTCTTAAAAAATTTAAGAAGTTTTCAGCAGTAAATTAAGCCAACCCTGGTCTTGAATGTTTTAGTCTAAAATCATCTTGTTTTTACAGCTAAAAACATAAAAACTTCAAAAATTTCTACTTTGCAAAAGGGGGATATAAAGTGTTTATTTGATGTACATGTCCAATGCTGTAGTGACAATATTGCCTAAAATTTGTGTTGATTGTAATTTTCCCAAATTCCAAAATAGCAAAATTCACATCTACACTGCTTGTTTGATACATGGAGAATTCTCAGATATTTTATATTCAATGCTTCTCAAGTTCTGGTCCAGAAAAAAAAGTCGACGAGAGACAGACAGACAGACAGAGCTCATTTCTATATAAACATTCTGTAGTCATTAGATGAACAAAAGTGGCACAAAAAACGACACAAAACAATTGTTAATATTTCCTTTGAAAACATTTTTTCAAACCTATCGAGTTTTCAAATGAAAAAATCCAATCAGTTTAGAAAAAGCAATTATCAAGGTGAGACAATACAATCTCATCCAGCGCCAACTGGGGTTGTGTTTTAGTTTCCATGGAGACAGATGAATTTCGAGGGCTGTGAATGTTTTAAAAGACATGAAGAGTTAAATCATTGTGAGGTGTTCATCAGTGGAACAACATGATGTGGGAGATAGGAGGAGTTAATCAATAGCTTTTACATTACAATGATTTTGTCACCATTTCCGAGAGCAAAAAGAAATTTGAATCACTTTCTTTTGTAATGATCTATTGGAAATACATTACAAGTGTAAGATCATTTTTTTATTTGATTACCTTAGTTTGTGAGAGATAGTGCCTGTTAGTCTAGTGATAACATTCACAAATTGATAGCTAAAAAAATACTGTGTGATAAATCTATTTCGCTTATAATCTATAACCATAGAAAAAAATTATCTCATATATTTAAAAAATTTTGTGAAAATTGGACATAAATAAAAAACAGAACATTATATTACAGCAGTAAATTTATCAAGAATACCATTTTTTTTTAAAAAAGTAATGAAAATGAAAAAAGAAAATCAATGCTAATATCATCACTTTGTATTAATGTCACCTATACAACTGACTTCCTTCACGAACATCCAACTGGACATATGTTCTTCGAGAAGACATCCTACCTAAAAGCCCCAATCTATTCAAACTCCAAAACCCGTAGTATTATTCATGAAAATGGGATTTGACTGCTGTTTAAAAAGTGAAGGCCAATCTTGTGTTTTTGTGAATCTTAAAGGTTTTCCATCGCTGGCGGGAGGACTTTGAAGTACCTCAGATGTCAGAGTCATAGAAAGATTTCCAAGCTGCCTCGATAGAAATAACAAAATCACACTCTTTCATGCATCCTGCAATTTAGAGAACCTTAAATCTTGTCTTGCAGTGTCCGACAAGCCCACTTATTTCGCCTGATTAGAAATTCCCAAATACCTATGTGAGACATGAGGCAATGTGATCTATCAACAGACAGTAAGAAAACAACATACAATTTGCCTTGTTTTTCTTACTTGCTTCAAATGCAGGCCAGCTATTGTGTTTGACACACAACTGATAATCACGCGTCTCCTGACTAAACAGTGTGCTCTTCATCCTGCGAGAGCCTGTGGCCATAACAACACCTTCAGTAGATACCTACGCAACTGCAGTGTCAGTGAGGCCATCAACTATAAAAGAGGAGATGTGTAGTGTAGTAAAGCAAGGCTTCGATCATTCAATAGTTTCCAAATGATTAGCTTCAGTACAGTGTTTCACACCTGGTTACTTCACGTTGTGTAATAGTTATTTGATGTCTGTCAGCCACGATGGAAGAGCTTCATGCCACAAGCCTACAATGTTTTATATCCAGATTTTGACTGCATCCTTTCTATGTGAACCATAGTGCAGGTCTAAAGAAAAAAAGTATCTTCGACAAAGACCATCAGACAGCTTCTTATACAAAAACTAGTTTGTTCCCAACTTGTTTTTGTAACAAAACCAAACAAAGCTCAAAGCATATGTATCGTCCTTTAGGTTAGCAGACAGAAGAATCTTAGGAAAAGAGGTTTGGATATTGTCAGAATTTTATATATTTCAAATCGATTCACCTGTATCCTAATGTAAATAACCTCAATAAAATAGTAAAAACACCTATAAATGTACAAAAGAACTGAAAAGTATGGCAAAATTCATAAATACCTGTAAACATATCTAGCTGTTTTTCTGTTCTTGTACCACCGTTGGTGGTTTGTGAGTGAATAAAGATTGATTGATTGATTGTCAATGAATTAACAAAATGAATTTGCAATTGAAAGATATATGTTAATTGTTAGTAAATGAAGATACAAAGGTTTTCAAATTGATACAGATGATACAATGTATACAAATATTAAATGTAATTGTTACTGTTTAAGTTGTATTATATCGGTTCTACACGGACTGGTTAACTTAATTTCTTAGAGATGAAAACTGCTTAAACAAGATAAGATTTCACTTATACAATCAGGATTATTTGTTATTGATTAACAGTCGATTATGTGGGTTTCTATAGCTTGAAATAGCTTTGTACTGAAATCCAGACTTCTCATTGTATTATATTATATTAATGCAGTATAGAAGCCCTCAAGTCTACAATCTCAGTTCATTTCGGGGCATTTCAAATGCTAATGGATGATGAAGAGAATGTGCTCACGCATAAAGCTTTCTCCTTATATCAGACAACTACTTCAATAGCACTGCATTGCCTTTTTGTATCGGGGACTTTTTCTAAGTAGTTCAGTTTAGGATAACACGTTGTATAATTTAGACACAATTCAAACAAAATATATAAATATTTATAACAATGATTTGTTAAAGAACTTCTAACGGAATAAAAAATGTATGAGATAAATCGAATTCAACTGATTTGTATATTCAAAGTTCATCTTGATTTAAATACATTTCAATAAATAGCCTGTATTTGACATCCAAAGCAGTTCTGTTATACAAGGTTTGAGAGCAACTGTATATCCCAGGTGTCGGGACTGTAAATAAACAACTTGTCAGGTGGAAGAGTTGAACACCGAATCCGACCAATTAGTGACAATGGATGAACTCAAGACATGGATGTCCCTGTTCCCGGCACCAACACGTGAGCGGTAACACGATGAAGCTCATTTTCCGAGGCAGGAAGCAGAACAGTTGTGAAAGGTACAGCGAGGAAAACACCTCCACTTC